>JAQPPZ010017150.1:0-1200749 GCA_028583015.1 Wollemia nobilis | reverse complement strand
GAAGATCAATAGCAGGGCCAATACATGCACTAAAGGCTATCAATAGACACCATTCAGAACTAGTTTGTAGGTTTCATGCACCAGAGACTTGTAAACTTGTTCAATTCACTGAAGATGACAAATTTCCAACCATTTAAAAATTTTCAAGTGCTTCCATTTTTTACCCAATTTCAAGAGTTTTTAGTCTAGTTCGAAGACACAAAGAGGCCTAAATAAGCCCAAAACACCAATAGGTAGGGTTACCCTCCAATAGAGAGGGATATAATGAGGAACCAAAAAAATTAACTTTAAATGGGTGAGGTAGCACAACTATTAGTTGGCAAGAAACTCCTTTGTACCAAGGAGATGACCAGATGCTTTTATCACATCAAGACAAGAAGAGAGACTAGTGGTAGGAAGAAGAACCGAATCCCTAAAACATAAATTCTCATCTGAAGGTTTCAAAATGTTTCCACATCATCTCAAACTTCTTAAAACATAAATTCTTCAGCTACAAGAAGGAATTGTATTGAATCCACTGGAAGCCCCCCAAAAAAATGAGCTTTTCTAGAATAAAATAGTCCATATAACTTAAAGTTACAACAACAAATAATATAAGAAATATTGCTCTTTTATATATAAAATTGGCCCCAAACATTACCAACATGTTACTAACAAATGAGCCCACAAATATTTTTATGATTCTCAGGTTGCTTGACCAACTAGTCAATTTGTTGTTAATAACATGAGACAAGTGATTATTTAACTTTTACAACTTAGGAGTTTATAAAAGTAAAAGAATGCATAAAGTGGACACTTTAGATCCAAGGCATATTTTTCCAGCCCTTCAAACCCTAATCAAACCCATTTTTCCAACCCTTCAAACCCTAATCAAACCCATTTTTCCAACCATTCAAACCCTAATCAAACCCTTGAACCAAAAAATTCTTTTTTAAACAAATTAAAAAAAATTTAGCATGCATCAGCTTAAAAGTTCCCCCTTATACAAAATATCTATCAAAAGAACTTTACCTCCTCCCAAAATAAAATTGGCCCCAAAAATATCTATCAACTAAGAGCAGAAAAGATTAACCTGGAGCATACATGTAAAGAATATGGCAAACAATTATCTCAATTAGGAGTGGAAAAGCTTATGTTGGAAAGTAAGTGCAAAGACTATGATGACCAATTATCTTGCAGATTACAGGAGATTAAAAATAAGTGCAAGGAATACGATGAACAAGTATCTCACTTGAAAGAAGAAAATATTAACCTGAGCCACAAGTGCAAAGAATGTAATGAACAATTATCTCAAGTGAGGATAGAAAATATTGACTTGGATCATAATAATAAAGAACATCATGAACAAATATCCCAACTGAGAGCAGAACATATTAACTTGGACCTTAAATGCAAAGAATATGACAAATAATTATCTCAATTGGGACAAGTACAGGCAAAAGAATTATGTCAATTGAGAGCAAAAAATATTGCGTTGAAGCACAAGTGTGAAAATCAAGACCAACAATTATCTCAATTGGAAGCAGAAAATATTAAGTTGAAAAATGAAATGAAAGACTATGTTGAACAATTATCTAAATTGAAATTGCTAAAGAATAACTTGGAACACAAGTGCAATGAACTTAGTATTGAAACTGAGTCAACAAAGGCATGACAAAACCATGATAAGGGTTAAATAAATTCCCTTTCCAATGATAAATCCCTTCTTGTACAAAGGCTTGAAGATACAAAAATCAAGATGGTAAAATTGTCAGAGAATGTTTTGAAAATTCATCAACAACATCGAGAATGGGAGAAGGCGATATTAGATCTTGAAAAAGCTCTAGCAATATTACAAGAAAGTGTTGACTCTAAAAAAACAAAGGCATTCTCGATAAACCCCGATACATGCTTCACATTGTAACGATCACAAAAACTCTTCAGTTACAAACAAAACAAAAGCACTACACTACAACCCTAGACAACCTAGACCAAAAGACACATTTTACCCTAATTGCGATAATTCAAGCCCATTTTTCTAGCCATTCAAACCCTAATCAAACCCTTGAACCAAAAAAATCTAGTTTTAAAAAAATAAAAATAAAAACTTTAGCATGCATCAGCTTTAAAGTTCCCCCTTATACAAAATATCTGTCAAAAGAACTTTGCCTCCTACAAAAATAAAATTGGCCCCAAAAATATCTATCAACTAAGAGCACAAAATATTAACTTGGAGCATACATGTAAATAATATGGCAAACAATTATCTCAATTAGGAGTGGAAAAGCTTATGTTGGAAAGTAAGTGCAAAGACTATGATGACCAATTATCTTGCATATTACAGGAGATTAAAAATAAGTGCAAGGAATACGATGAACAAGTATCTCACTTGAAAGAAGAAAATATTAACCTGAGCCACAAGTGCAAAGAATGTAATGAACAATTATCTCAAGTGAGGATAGAAAATATTGACTTGGATCATAATAATAAAGAACATCATGAACAAATATCCCAACTGAGAGCATAAGATTAACTTGGACCTTAAATGCAAAGAATATGACAAACAATTATCTCAACTGGGACAAGTACAAGCAAAAGAATTATGTCAATTGAGAGCAAAAAATATTGCGTTGAAGCACAAGTGTGAAAATCAAGACCAACAATTATCTCAATTGGAAGCAGAAAATATTAAGTTGAAAAATGAAATGAAAGACTATGTTGAACAATTATCTAAATTAAAATTGCTAAAGAATAACTTGGAACACAAGTGCAATGAACTTAGTATTGAAACTAAGTCAGCAAAGGTGCGACAAAACCATGATAAGGGTTAAATAAATTCCCTTTCCAATGATAAAGCCCTTCTTGTACAAAGGCTTGAAGATACAAAAATCAAGATGGTAAAATTGTTAGAGAATGTTTTGAAAATTCATCAACAACATCGAGAATGGGAGAAGGTGGCATTAGATCTTGAAAAAGCTCTGGCAATATTACAAGAAAGTGTTGACTCTAAAAAAAATAAAGGCATTCTCGATAAACCTCGGCACATGCTTCACACTGTAACAATCACAAAAACTCTTCAGTTACAAACAAAACAAAAGCACTACACTACAACCCTAGACAACCCAGACCAAAAGACACATTTTACCCTAATTACGATAATTCAAGCCCATTTTTCCATCCATTCAAACCCTAATCAAACCCTTGAACCAAAAAAATCTTGTTTTAAACAAATTAAAAAAAAACTTTAGCATGCATCAGCTTAAAAGTTCCCCCTTATACAAAATATCTATCAAAAGAACTTTGCCTCCTCCCAAAATAAAATTGGCCCCAAAAATATTTGTCAACTAAGAGCATAGAAAATATTAACCTAGAGCATACATGTAAAGAATATGGAAAACAATTATCTCAATTAGGAGTGGAAAAGCTTATGTTGGAAAGTAAGTGCAAAGACTATGATGACCAATTATATTGTAGATTACAAGAGATTAAAAATAAGTGCAAGGAATATGATGAACAAGTATCTCACTTGAAAGAAGAAAATATTAACTTGAGCCACAAGTGCAAAGAATGTAATGAACAATTATCTCAAGTGAGGATGGAAAATATTGACTTGGATCATAATAATAAAGAACATCATGAAAAAATATCCCAATTGAGAGCAAAACAGATTAACTTGGACCTTAGGAAAGCTGCTTTGCTGGATTTTTTTTAGACCTATCTGGTGGGCTCTGTGGGGATGGCAGCAGTTTCTAGAGGAGGTATGAACAACTGGAGAAATGTAGTGATGGCATCAGGTCCTTCACAGAGCGTGCATGCTAGGGCTTGTATTTCTTTTAAAAATGATTGGAAGGAACAGAATTTCCCATTGCATGCCAGGAATCGCTTGTTAAAGAACAATGGATGTTTGGAACGATGTGAAGCCAGGCCGGTTCTAGTGGTTCAACCGGACTCGGTGACGGAAGATGTGGAGTATTTAACCAAACATGTGCTTATTGGTAAATTTATGGGCATCCGAATTTCTCTTCCCTTTGTGGAGGCTTGGGTTAGGAAGACTTGGAACCCTGAAGGTGATGTGGAGGTGATGCTGAGTGCAAAAAACTATTTTATGGTGGTTTTTTCTTGTCTTGCGGATCGTAACAAAGCATTTGAATGAGGTCCCTATTTCTGCAACCAAGCGGGACTCTTTCTTAAACCCTGGCATGTGGGTTTCAACCCATCAGAGGAGCGGTCGTCACGGGTTCCGGTGTGGGTTCGGCTTTCGTGGCTCCCCTTGGAATTTTGGAGAAATGACATCTTGCATATGATTGCCCTTCTACTTGGGAAGTCGGTTGGGCCGTCAGGACAAATGCTGGATAAAAGGGTAATATTTGTTGCCCATATCTGTGTTGAAATTGATTTAAAAAATCCTATTCCAGATTCTATTGAAATACAGTTTGGATCAACCACATGGGTTCAAAAACTTGACTATGAAGCTCTTCCATTTCGTTGCCAGATTTTCCATGAATATGGCCACTTACAAAGAAAATGCCCTAAGTTTTTCCTTCCTGTGGCTTCAAATCCTGGGCCCTCTCAAGCTGTACAAAATATGGATAAAGGAAAAGCCCCGATAAAGGAGGGGGATCAGGATAAGGAAGGCTTTGTTATGATAAAACCTCAGAACAAAGGAAGAAAGGCAAAAAGAGACATTAAGGATAACCAACCAGATGCTCAGCTCAATAATTTTGAAATTCTAGAGAATCTTTATCAGTGCGTGGAGATACCTGAAACATCGCTACCTATTATAGATATAACAGGACCAAATCAGTTGTCTCTTCATGAGGTGGAACCAAGGGAACCAGATACAGGGGTTTTAAATGAAGAACAAAGGGCTTTGGTTCCAAGTATAGGTGATATGGTTGGCCTTAGCCCTGGAAGTGAAGTTATCTTAGAAAATGGCACATATTTATATGTGCCCTCTCCTACCCAGGCACTTATGTAGTTATCCATGGACTGTAAAACTCCTACGGTGCTGGGATTGCAGCATAAAATAATTAAAAAAAATGCTTTAGATAAGAATATGAAGGTGGGTCGGAAGAAAGACCAGGATAAAATTAAGTTAATGGGGGAGACTTTGGTAGAGTCAGGTTTGGTGAGAACATTGGACTCCCATTTTTATAACCCCCAAAAATGATTATACTTTCATGGAATGTAAGGGGGTTGAACAACATCCCCAGACAAAAAGTTGTTCGTGATTTGATTCGTGTTCATTCTTCGGATGTGGTTTTTATTCAGGACAGAGTATTGATAACTAGGAGAGTCTCCCGTCTGGGGATTCTCAACACCTATGGGAGTTGATCCATAAGGATGTTCAGACTTAATGTGGTTTGTTTTTTTTTTTTTTTTTCTTTGGGAGTTGACCTTGTCTAGTGATTTAGCCTGTCTTGTTTCTTATTTGAGTCCTGGGTGGGGGCTCAGCTGTACTTTGTAATCCAGACTTTTTATCAATAAATTTTTACCCCTTTATTTAAAAAAAAGATTAACTTGGACCTTAAATGCAAATAATATGACAAACAATTATCTCAACTAGGACAAGTATAGGCAAAAGAATTATGTCAATTGAGAGAAAAAATACTGCATTGAAGCACAAGTGTGAAAATCAAGACCAACAATTATCTCAATTGGAAGCAAAAAATATTAAGTTGAAAAATGAAACGAAAGACTATGTTGAACAATTATCTAGATTGAAATTGCTAAAGATTAAATTGGAAACAAGTGCAATGAACTTAGTATTGAAACTGATTCAACAAACGCATAATAAAACCATGATAAGGGTTAAACAAATTCCCTTTCCAACGGTAAAGCCCTTCTTTTATAAAGGCTTGAAGATACAAAAATCAAGATGGTGAAGCCCTTCTTGTACAAAGGCTTGAAGATACAAAAATCAAGATGGTAAAATTTTCAGAGAATGTTTTGAAAATTCATTAACAACGTCGATAATGGGATAAGGTGACATTAGATCTTGAAAAATCTCTTGCAATATTACAAGAAAGTGTTGACTCTCAAAAGAACAAAGGCATTATCAATAAACCTCGACACATGCTTCACACTGTAACAGTCACAAAAACTCTTTAATTATAAATAAAAAAAAGCACTACACTACAACCCTATAAAACCTAGACCAAAAGATATATTTTACCCTTATTGCATTAATTCATGCCCATTTTTCCATCCATTCAAACCCTAATCAAACCCTTGAATAAAAAAAATCATATTAAAAAAAAAAAAAAAAACTTTAGCATGCATCAACTTAAAAGTTCCCCCTTATACAAAATATAGGTCAAAAGGACTTTGCCTCCTCCCAAAATAAAATTGACCCCAAAAATATCTGTCATCTAAGAGCAGAAAAGACTAACTTGGAGCATATATGTAAAGAATATGACAAACAATTATCTCAATTAGGATTGGAAAAGCTTATGTTAGAAAGTAAGTGCAAAGACTATGATGACCAATTATCTTGCAGATTATAGGAGATTAAAACTAAGTGCAAGGAATATGATGAACAAGTATCTCACTTGAACAAAGAAAATATTAACCTAAGCCACAAGTGCAAAGAATGTAATGACCAATTATCTCAAGTGAGGATAGAAAATATTGACTTGGATCGTAATAATAAATAACATCATGAACAAATATCCCAACCAAGAGTAGAAAATATTATCTTGGACCTTAAATGCAAAGAATATGAAAAACAACTATCTCAATTGGGACAAGTACAGGCAAAAGAATTATGTCAATTGAGAGATTAAAAAATGCATTGAAGCACAAGTGTGAAAATCAAGACCAACAATTATCTCAATTGGAAGCATAAAATATTAAGTTAAAAAATGAAATGAGAGACTATGTTGAACAATTATCTAAATTGAAATTGCTAAAGAATAACTTGGAACACAAGTGCAATGAACTTAGTATTGAAACTGAATCAGCAAAGGTGCGATAAAACCATGATAAGGGTTGAATAAATTCCCTTTCCAATGATAAAGCCCTTATTGTACAAAGGCTTGAAGATACAAAAATCAAGATGGTAAAAGTGTGAGAGAATATTTTTAAAATTCATCAACAATGCCAAGAATGAGAGAAGGAGACATTAGATCTTGAAAAATCTTTGGAAATATTTCAAGAGAGTGTTGAATCTCAAAAAAACAAAGGCATTCTTGATAAAACCCGACACATGCTTCACACTGTAATGGTAACAAAAACTCTTCAGTTACAAAAAAACAAAAGCACTACACTGCAACCCTAGACAACCCAGACCAAAAAACACATTTTACCCTAATTGTGATAATTCAAGCCCATTTTTCCAGCCATTCAAACCCTAATCAAACCCTTGAACCAAAAAAATCTTGTTTTAAACAAATTTAAAAAAAACTTTAGCATGCATTAGCTTATACACGATATGGTACAATGTGGTTATTTAAGTATTTATCTATCCATATTGTACAACCCTACCTCTTTGAACACATTTAGAGATTCAAACACTATACACCTCTTTGAACGTATTTAAATAATCAAACACTAAACATGTTGCTACCTTTAAACCCTAACAAATTTCTTGAAAAAAAATCAAATGCATTCAACCTCAATTACAATAATTTAACAAAAAAATTCCAATCATTGTAACCCTAAACCAACCCTAGACCAAATAAAATAAGAAAATATCAACACTTTGGATTTGGTGTGTGACTTGCAAGTAGGAGTAAAGGTCCCTAGCATGCCGAAGAGAACATTAATGTCATTGGGTTTTAGTATCTTTGTCCAATGGATTGTACCAGAAGAGAAAGTGAATGCATACAGTTTAAAATTTGGACATAAAAGTAGGTCAAACAATTGCTTACCCGAGTGAGAAGATCTATAAATCCCAAAAGTTGCAACCCTCACTGCATGGGCACTTTGACTGCCATTCCCTTCACAAAGTGCCTTAAATGTATGTTTCGCATGAAAGATGCAACCCTCACTTCATGGGCACTTTGATTGTCATTCCATTCACATAGTGCCTTAAATGTATGTGTAAATATTACACGAAATTTGCAACCCTCACTGCATGGATGCTTTGACTGCCATTCACTTCACAGAGTTCCTCAAATGTATGTGTAAATTTTCCCTTCACATAGTGCCTCAAATGTATGTGTAAATTTTGCACAAAAGTTGTAACCCTCACTACATGGACGCTTTGACTACCATTCCCTTCATAGAGTGCCTCAAATGTATGTGTAAATTTCATATGAAAGTTGCAACCCTCACTACATGGGTGCTTTGACTACCATTCCCTTCATAGAGTGCCTCAAATGTATGTGTAAATTTCATGCAACATTTTCCTTATTACTCTAGGTTGTTGTTGTATAAAGTAAATTTTGTGATGTTGGTAATAATGACATTTGGCATGGCCAATACAATGATCTTATTACAAATGTCATTATTACCACTTTTATTTTTTATTTTTTTATAACGGTATATAACCACCATCTTAGAGTGACCCTAAGATGGCGATTATAAACCACCCTCCTAGGTGACCCTAAGAGGGTAGTTTTCAACCACCCTCTTATGGATAAGATGATAGATTATAACCGTTGTCTTAGGGTGACCCTAAGATAGCAGTTATAAACCACCCTCTTATCCATAAGATGATGGTTCATAAACGTTGTCTTAGGTTTATCCTAAGATGATGGTTATCCTAAGAGGGTGGTTTTTAACTGCCCTAGGATCTATTAAGGTAGTTTTTTACCATTGTAAAAAACCTCCTTACTTTAGCCACTATTAAAGCCGATTTTTAGTGTAGTGTTTCAATTCAAAAAGCTCCAAAGATATCGAAATTCATTTGGTCAATAAACTCAAAGGCTCCAATGGAACCAATCCCCCTTTGGTCACCAATAAATTCAAAATGCTCCAAAGGAACAAAAACCCCCTTTTGTCACCAATCAATTCAAAAAATCCAAAGGTACCTAACCACTTTGGTCATAATTCAATTCAAAAATCCAAAGGCACCTAATTTTTGGTCAAATTAGTTCACAATGCTCCAAAGGTACCCAAAATCCTTTGATAACATTTCAATTCAACAAGCTCCAAAGGGTCTAACTCCTCCGGTCCAAAGATCCTCAAGTAAACCTTGTATCTAGTGATCTACTCTAGTCACCTAGAAGTTACAGCGATTGATTATCCATGCAATTTGGTAGGATGGGTGCATTACCTTAAGGACACTTATTTTGATGATTACCCATAAGATCAAAATCATATTTCAATTCAAAAGGCTCCAAAGGCCCCTAATCCCTTTGGTCAAATCAATTCAAAATGCCCCAAAGGCAACTAACCCCTTTGGTCAAATCTAACTCAAAATGCTCCAAAGGAGGTATCTCTTTGGTCAAATTTAATCTAAAAATATCCAAAGACACCTAATCCATTTGGTAAAATTTAACTCAAAAGGCTCCAAAGACACTTAAACCCTTTGGTCAAACCAATTCCAAAAGCTTGAGTGAACCTTGTATCTAGTGATTTACTCTAATAACTTGATGGTTGCAATGATTGGTTATCCATGAAATCCAGTAGGATGAGTAAATTACCATAAGGTCACTCATAAAAAATGAATTCACAAAAATTACACAAATTCAATCAGGGTCAAAATCAAGCTTGTCATGGTGTCAAAAGCCCTTTAAATTTTGCAACAACCTAAAAAAACTTAAATTAGGTTATCTTGGTCAAGTTACTTGTTGCTTTCATCATTTTTCATCTCCTCTATCAACTCGTCGCTTGAGGGGGTAGTCATATTACTACAAAATTCAAAATCAAATCAATAATCAAACACTCAATAATACAAAATACATTCATCCAAGAATCATTGCCAAAGATAATCATACGCCCTCCTTGCTTGAGGTAGAGAAAAAGAAAAAATAAATTTAAACAAAATAAGGTAGGCTAGTAATTCTACTACCTATTTGGTATACCTAAAGCTCAGACTAATAATGTCTATCCTTAGTTGAAATATTTACTAAAAATACTTGGTATTCTCAAAACCTTGAGCCTTGTAGTCCCTTATCTACCTATGGTTAAAAGGGTATCAAGACCAAACCAAGTCCATTAATGAGTTGGAAGCAATAATTCAAAAAGTGCATGCTATTTTCATGATTGGGGCATCTTACATTGATTTTTTTAATGAATATTATTAATTATTAAATCGACCATTTTAGGTTCTTTCTTTTTGCTCTACATTGTGTAGTCACACAAAGCATCCTAAAAAGAGGTATTTGTAGACACCTAAAACACGTCATATTAATGAGACTATCTAAATGGACTCTTTTTAGGTCACATAACCTACCTTGGGTAGATTTAGATCTAAAATAGTGGTTTTCACCACTTAAAGGGCATAATTTCTCATAAATCATGGTCGTCTTGCCTTGAGACAGTTGCCTCACCCTGAGATGATCGTTAGACTATCGTCTCGACCTGAGATGACAATGAAAAGTAATGCTTAAAAAAATAAAGGTGCATACCTAGTAGCTGAAACTACCAGTTAATCTCATGCATGATCTCGTAAAAAGAATTAAGTGCCCTGCATGGACCAAAATAGAAAATGCATGTAATTATCAATCATAGGAAATTTCAAAGATAAGAATTCACTCTTATTAATGTGAATTACCTCCTTGTTTTTTCATGTAGGTTGCTTTCATCATTTTTAGCTTCTATTCAAGAAGTCTATAAAGTGGTACTCATCCCTCCAATTTGAAGCCTTGATTTTTGAAGTAAAGATCTCAAATATTTGAATTTGTGTAATGAAGTGCTACCAAATTCAATACATAGAGTTCAAGATTTTTGCATAATGAAGTGCTAATATTTTTTATCCTCCAAGTTCACTATTGAGATCATGCTATCGAACTACTAAAAAGGATTTGAAGCTACACTTTCATATTCCGTGCAACCGAATACCCTTGCTTCGATGATCAATCTAACCCATCAAGTCACTCTCACAACGTAACAATTCATCGACAAAATCCTAGGTCAATCCCAGATGTTGCCTCGACTCGACCTTGAAGAAACACAATCTCGAGATAACAACCATCTCAACTCGATATGACCTATACGCATGGTCATTTGATCCTGAGATGGCCTCTAGTAGAGACCTAGTTTTACTATTTTTATTTTAGCATAGCTTAGATTAGTATTTTTTATCATTCTTGCATTTAGATAGATTTTAGATTTCACATGCTTCGATTTGGTTTATCTTCTTTTATCATATTCTATTTCATTTATCATGCATATGCTTTTGATTCATTTCTAGTTTCTTTGTGTGCAGATTACATGATCAACATATGATAAAGGAGCACAAAATTCACATCATACCAACTACAGTGATCACAAAATAGCCACCCCCAAATTATTTGTGATTGTAAGAAGACCGTTCAGTGCACTTGGATAATTTATTTGTATTTAGTGTATCATGGATAGCATCCCCTTAGAGGGGACTTGATTGTAACACATTGAAAAGCAAATATCTAATATATAAAATGACTCCATATTTCATTGTTTTATCATTGTGTTTTTAGTCATATATATTTCTATCTTTATTTTGTTTTTGATGCATGATTTTCCTGCTCACTTACCTTTAAACCACTCAAATTATATTTAAAAAATTACAAATATTTATATATAGTATATTTTTCTAATAAGTTTAAAAGTTGAGATACATTAGAGGTTATCCTCTATGTGAATTGAACTTAGGTCTTTACTAGGAGAGCCCAATACCTTTTGCCATTTAGTGTCTCTCTGTTGAGATAATATTTATATATAATAATATTTTTTAAATATTTTTTATTTTTAAATTTTTAAAAGATATTGTTTACCTAATATAGTAATCCAACAATACTTTGATTATCAAAACATAGTGTACGACTCTACCAACTATGGAGAGATCCAAAGTAATCCAACAATACTTTGATTATCAAAACATAGTGTACAACTCTACAAACTATGGAGAGATCCAAAGTCTTTATCTTAACTCTACAAACTATTGAAAGATCCATAGTCTTTACCTTTGGACCATTCAAGTAATAGATAAAAAATTACAAATATTTATATACAATATTTTTTTATAATAAGTGAAAAATTGGGATACAACACGAATTATCCTATTCGTGAATTGAATTTAGGTATTTGCTAGGAGAACCCAATGCCTTTTGCCTATTTAAACATATTTATATATATAATTAAATCTTATATATTTTTATAATTTAAATTTTTAAACGTTGTCAAACGTGAAGGCTCTGATTTTTTTTATATATATACATAGGAGAGTAGGTTACATCCAGTCCTTTTTTATCACCAAGCAGGGTTCAAATTTGGAGATGTCTCTTATAACCCCTATACTACCCGCGGTAAAACTGGATCACCAGTCGCTCAAGGTTGATACCATCATAGGATTTAGAGTAGACTACTACATTTACAAATTGACATGCTCCAAAATTTAAAACTAAATATCTTCTTAATAAATTTTAAACCTGAATCTCTTTTTGATAAATACCTAACTAAACAGTGAATTACTAATCTAATAGTATTCCTTGCTTTATTCACCTTTGACTGTTTTTTATCGCATTACTCGCCTTGTCTGTTTTTCATCATTATTGTAGACAAATCAAATAGTTTTGCTTTTTATCGCATTAGTCACCTTGTCTGCTTTTCATCGTTGTAGTGTAGACAAATCAAGTAGTTCTGCTTTTTTATGGCATTACTCGCCTTTCTGCTTTTTATCGTTATGGTGCAAACAAATCAAATAATCACAGTCAAATCTGATCGATTTAAAAAGAAATTTGATCTTAGGAAAAACGAAAGGAAGAGTGCCGGGTTGGCCCATGAGCTTGTTTGCATAAGGAAATGAAGTCCATTCAAGTGAAAATAAAAAGCAATGCTTTTCTTAATAAAAGTCCAAATTTCATTTATATGAAAATGGTTTGATTGTAAATTTTATTTAGTTTGATTGTAAGATTAGTGGCATATTTTATAATTAGATTTTTTTCAAATATTTTTTTGTATTGTATTGTTGTATTATATTGTTAATGTAGTATGGTTGTGAATAATCCCACATTAATTTATAAACAGCAACACTTCATATTTTTTTTTGGTTTTTTTTAAGGTGATGATTAACTTAAAAATGAAAGCCTGTTCTTGAAAATCTGTAAAATTAAAAGCTATTTATAAAAGTTGTTCATTCTAAGCTTTTATTAAAGTTGTTAACATATTTGTCTGTCTATCTGTAAAATTAAAATTAAAAGCTATGTAAAATTAAAAGCTATTTATAAAAGTTGTTCATTCTAAGCTTTTATTAAAGTTGTTAACATATTTGTCTGTCTATCTGTAAAATTAAAATTAAAAGCTATTTATTAAAGTTGTCCGTCTTAACACATGAATTAGTTTTTAGAAACATTAGTATGTACAATATTAACAAGTACCAAACAAAACTAAACTTTTATTTTGTAAATTAGCTTATAAAAATTTCCCAACATTCTGAGTTATATTCCAATCATAAAAGGACCTTTACAACAAATTATACAATCAACAAAAGGCAACATATACCCATGAGATTGAGCACCAAAATTATTTGCGTTTAAATAGTGTATCCATCAAGTGTATTTTGATTGCAGTCATCCTTGCAACCAGTTGTCACCATTGTTGCTCAACGCCCAAGCCTCCTCATTTTTCTTGCAACCTGCATTTACGACTAACCCAAAATCCTGCAAGTAACAACAATCGATTCAACAAACAACAACAACAAATAAGTGCCCTTCATGTTTAAACTTATTAACTGGGACCAATGGAAGCTGCTCTACTAAACACAAAACTCACCTAATGCCTTGGGGGAGGCTCGGGAGTATAACCCGCTCGATTCGGGCCACTGTCACGACCCCTCTCCCTCCTTCCGTTAATCTGAGCATGTTCTGTTGAAGCAACAACTTTGGACTTGGGGAGATGTCCAAGTCCATGATTGGTCTTCGTAAGTTTGGGAATCCCAGCAGCTTCGCCAATGGAGAAAGCAAGCAATGCTATGAAGACCAGAACGATGAAATAGTAGCCCTTCATTGTGCTGTGCTGCAAAATTAAAGATAATAAAACAATAAAACGAAGATACATATATATAAGAGTCCGTAAACGCCTTTCTTGTGCTGTACTCCTAGAATCTGGAGTCTAGATTTCCATTCACGTCCAAACTGTTTAGTAGAAGATAAAGGCATGGACATTTATGTGGGTACGTCTTAAAGCAAAACAGGTGTCTTGAGCGAATATGGGCAAAATATAAAAGAGCAAAGGTCATTTATGTAATCCACAATAGCTTTCATACCGCATGCCTATAGACTAGGATGCGTTTAATTTATAGGTAAAAGTAAAACAGTTTTAAAAGTTTATAGGACCATAATTTATATGAAAAGATTGGTTATTTTTAATATATAATAAAAAAATTATTATAAAAATACAGTGAAAGTTTCAAAGTTTTATCTTTAAAATAAAGTTTATTATAAAATATACAGTGTCTCCTTTGCTCTTTTTATCTTTAAAATAAAGTTTATTATGAAAAGATCAGTTGTTTTAGCTTGAGGCCGGTGGTTCCAATTTTGAGTCCTTCTAGGGTCTCCTTCACTTGGAGTAAAAGTTTAGCAAGGTGGTAGGGGTATAGTAGTGACTTTCCAGTTTTGAACGACGCCAATGACAAATGATGGAGATGTTGTGGATTCTCCTTATAACAAAAAATAAATAAAAAATACAAAGAAATGTGTGGTTGTTGATCATCATGAATATCATCTACCTTAGATTTTATCCTCTTTAAATAATTTAGACTTTGTTTAGTGATTTGAATTTAGATTGTCGATTTCCTCTTAAATTTTTTAGTTGTGAATATCTTTGATTCTTTTTATTATAGATTATAGAAATTGTTGTGGTTGTTGTTGAATTATTATAATTGAAAGTCATTCTATTGCAAGAAGTATCAAAGCATTGATTTATTTATTGAGGAGGGAAAAGCTTTGGAGAAATAAGTAAGCATTCACTTGCTATTAGCCTTGTCTAACAAAGCAATGCTTGTGTATTCGGTAATATTTGTCCAATTTTTTTGCTATTCTTTTTATGATACAAATAAATTGCATAATATTGAGTTTTAAGAAAAAATCATCTATCATTGCAAAACTAAAAAAATGTATTGATCATTCTAAGACCTTTGGAAAAAGCCTATATTATTTTGATCACCTCACCAAGACGATATGAATAGGATATATCGTTGGTGACTATTTTTAGAAAAGTGTGCTTCAATATTTAAGATTGTGTCCTCGTTAAATAGTTCATTATTGATCCATTTTGTTCCAAAGGATCAATACAAATATGAGGGATTTTGATAAGGATAACTTTGAGTAATAAGGAGTATATGAGATGTAATAATAATTCCTCAAAAAAATAAGAAAGCAATATAATATCCTAGAAAAAATCAACAATTTCAATTCCTATATTCTTTAGCACCATACCATAGTGAGTTCCTCCTCTAATTCATTTAGTGGAAGTCCATATTTTGAGAAAATGTTTTAGATCTAAATGTTCATATAATGAACACAAAAATTTCTAACACTGAGCATATGATTCACATCAATCTTGATCATATCAATAATACTCTAAATGAATTTAAAATGATTTTACTTAATTTTTATCCAAGTAGTTGTATCTTCCATGGGGATATTGAAGATAAAGCATAAGATGGAGTTTAATTTTATACAAGTGGCTAATCGAAAAAATAATAGAAAACAACAAGAAAGAGGTTAGAAATAATCATCTAAGGCACCTTATAGGGATGATGTATAGCCATCACACCAACTATGTTGATTACTATTTTAATATCGAGGATGATATGGATACACATAATAGATAATCAATTTAGTTCCTACAATGTCCTTCCCATCTACCAACACCAAATCTCCATAAATTTATAATACCCATACTTGAATATTAAAACCTACTATTAAAATTCTTCGTGATAGTAGTTCAACCTAGTCTACCAAGCATAACCAATAGTTGGTGATAAACAACAATCAACACCTTTGATAGTGTCTTCAATATTACTTGGCACTTTCAAAACCAAGGTGCTAATAAAAGACTCTTTAGCATAGTTCATCAATGAGACCAAAGTTCAAGAAGGTTAGGGATTACCTACATGAGATCTAAATGAACAACTATGGTTTCAAGATCCCTAGTAATATTTTTAACTAAGGAATGACATCTTATAAGGTATGTCAATAGCTATGGAAACATCTTCACTCTTACTGCTAGTGCACCAAGGTGATAGGGCTTGGAAGTTCATGTATTCAATGGATTATACTCCACCTTGTTGGTAATTTGCTTTAGCAATAAGGCATTATCCATATATTGGTGCCTCAATACTAGATTTAATTAGATGATTATGACTTTGATCCCTTACTTTCCTCATATTTTATTACGATGCCACTTGCCTTTAGACATGCACATAAAATTTTCATTTTTAATGCCTACTCTTGCATTGGTTCCAATACCAATTGGCAAGATGACACCTCTAGACTTGATACCAATCTAGGAGGTCTTGGTATCATTCTTTCATGTAACTAAATAATGTCATTCCATATGGTTCCAATTACTAACTTTAGCACCATTTGGACATAGCTTTGAGGATAAGTAAAAAAGATCCTGGAAGGCCTTCATCTAGTTTAAGCATATGCAATTCATGTGAAATAAGCAAGAAGTCCATTACTTTGAATCCGTAAGGGATTATGTATTTGATAAGTGTTTGACTATAATTTTGTAGTAGCCTACCACCTCACATAGAAGGAGATAGATCATTTATTTTGATTTGTACAAGATCAAAGATAAGAATAAACTCTTTACACATCACAAGATTTTTTCGATGAGGGTCTAAGTATTTGACACCCATTCATGTGATGGTGCCACATAAAGACACACCCCATCAAGTTGACATTATTTTCATAATTAGATCTAGAAGGTATTAAACTTGATACTTCCAACTATAATGTGTGACATTGTGGACAACTAGATCCTAACATCACCCCAATCACAACAGACAATTTCCTCTTCCATTATTTTACAAGTGTAAATACCAAATAAATAGAAAACAAAATCAACTATTTTTTTAAGTTAACTCTTTCTCATGTATAAGTTATATCCATAAAATATATTTTTATGTAATCCCTTCCCTTCCTCTATTCGTACGTGTCCTGTCTCAATTCCATCCTTACCTTAATCCGTACGTCCCTTGTCTCTCCCCTGTCTCTATCCTGCCTCTACCCTGCCTCAATTCCATTTGCCTTTATTCGTACGTGCCCTGTCTCTACCCCGCCTCAATTTCATCACCTACCTCTATCCGTGCGTCCCGTCCCCTCCCCTGTCTATCCCCAAAGCGGATCTTCGCAGGTCGTTAACGTGGCAGACATTTTCGATCCGGTAATAATCCGTACGTTCCCTTGTCTCTCAACGTGCCTTATCCGTAAGTGCCAGACGGCATGAACTTCAAAAGTCGGGGAAAGCGGATCTTCGCAGGTCGTTAACGTGGCAGACATTTTAGATCCGGTAATCTCTATTGGTGGTTCAAACTTCACGCAATGGCTGGCAGTCGTGCTCGTATTTTTTCATTAAGTACACCCCTTTACGCAATGGCTGGCAGTCGTGCTCGTCTTTTTCATGAAGTACACCCCTTTCATAATATAGGAATCTGTAATATCTTTTCTATCTCTAACAATCAGGTACAAGGTCACACATTCTTTTCAAGGTTTTTGCCTCTTCGAACACAGGTCAAATCATTGAAGTTGTCTCTATAATCCTTGTCTTTTCTCGGTAAATGTGTTTCAAAGTGAAGGAGATCCCAGTGGCTCAGGATTGATATCATTGTCGTCAAGTCAAGCTGACACGCATTCAATAGACTCAAGTCAAACTACCACCTTTGCTCTTTATTGGGCGTGATTCCAAGGTTTGAACCTAGGTCTCCTCTTGTAAGTGCTCAAAGTCTTACCAATCCATCCATACCTTACGGACCCCCTTTCATCATAATTGGATTGGTAAGTATTTGTTAGGTCATGCAATTTCCAAGAAGACATCCAAGTTCAAACCTTGGGGTAGCTTGTTTGCAAAGGTAGTAGTCAATAAGTGTCCAACATCTTACCAATCCACCTAGTCCTTGGGACCCCCTTTCATCATAATTGGATCGGTGAATATTTGTTTGGTGAGACACTTTATAAGAAGACATCCAAGTTCAAACCTTGGGATAGCCTGTTAGCAAAAGTAGTAGTTTGGTCTGAATCTTCTGAATGGACGGATCAATAATGATGATACGAATCCCGAGCGACCGATGGTCCCTTACCATTCTTTCTCCTTGGGTGAAGGATAATTAGAATAGGGTTGGTGGGAGCAATCCTTGTAGTTTGAACCCTCCATTTATCAGCTTTAGATACTAAAAATAGTGTGGTTGTGACCAACTCTCCTGTATAACCACAAAAAAAAAAAACTTGAAAAGTAAATATTTATCATGTCTAGCGACAAGTATGAATCCCGAGCGATAGGTGATTCCATCTTATGTAAGATCAACAAGAACGATAGAGAGTACCGGAGTACCCTGTTAACCTAAGAGGTCGTTTACATGCAGAGAAATAGACTGAAATTAAATAAAAATCAATGCTTTTGTTTTGGTTAGGACATCGTAGTAGTAAAAGTATCGACTTTTTTAATAATAGTCCAAATTCCATTCATATGAAAAATGGTTTGACTGTAGATCTCACCTAGCTATATACTTTGCAGATACGTTTTGCCTCGAAGCTGCCTTCTCGGGTGTAAAAGCCCAAGAGGAATCAGACACTTGATTTTAAACGTAATATTTTTTTAGCTTAATAAAGTAATGACGTGAGATGACATATGAAAAGCTTCCTAGATAGCTTCGGTTACCCCCACTTGGACGAAACGTGAGCAGCATCTCCAACCAGGGCAACGCCGTCTCATATTTTGGTGTAAAAACCCCAACAAAGAAAAGGTGTGGTAAGGAGGTTGTGAGTTAGAGTTTTATAATGAAAACTAACATGGAATTCATTTGTCGGTTCGATTTGTCCACCGACATGCTTCTCCATAGCACAAAAATGAAGGGATCGTTTTTAAGTTTACTCACATTCCTTCATGAAGAAAAAATTGGATAAAGAACTGGCACAAATTATCAAGTTTATTGGTCTTAGATATGAATATTTATAAAAAATAGTATAATTAAATTATCCTAATATCAAATTCTTTTTGTTAGGGTGAGAACCGCTTGGTCAAAAGGGGCGAGACCGCTTGGTCAAAAATTCTTATACAGAAAAATTAGGGTTAATAGCAAGATGGACAAGGCTACCATATCCATTGTCATGGAAAAGAACAAGATCTTGTATTAGTTTATATCAAGATTCAATTTGATATTGTCCCTAATCTACTTAGGGCTTCCTTATAAAGTTCTAATTATATTTCTATCTCATTCAAGTTCTTTCAAATGTGAGATCTTTGGTTTAACTCAAGGAAACAATAGCATGGAAGGCTGGTAGATATGGAGGCAGAGAGTTCCGTTCATATTCATCATAATTTTAAAGAATAGAAGACAATACAAACGAAGAGGATGGAAGTGAATTTTCAAGTGGTGGGCATTGTGGGGGGAAAACAAAAATAGATGTAAGTTAAGGGGTAGAGTTAGGGATCATTACTGGTATTTGATGTTTTTGAGGTGTTATATTTAAAGCGTGGATTAATAAATATGTGGTAGAATTTACTTACTTGTCTATTAGATTTGAATTATAAAATTTATATTTTATTTAAAAATATTTTTTTAATAATAAAAAATCATCATTTTAATAAAAATTTTTTTGTTAAAAATAAGATTTTTTCAATTGATCACATAGGATTAAAATGGGCCCACTTTTATTACATCATCACTATGTAGTGGTATTACAACAACTTGGATACTATTTAAGTATAGCTTGGCAAGATTAGAACCTAGATCTCTTTCTTGAATATTGAGGTATCTAACCAACCAAGCTAATGCCATCTGATTAGAAATATTGATCTTTACACAATATATAGTTTAAGTATATAATCATTTTTTTATTATCAAGCACAACGGTTTGGGGTTTGGCTCTTTTTCCAGGAGGTCCAAGGTTCAAACCACAACATATGTGTGTGGTTGTGTGTTAATCTTCTATTGATAAGTTTAACTCTTAATCTTGTGAGGGGTCATGATTAGAATGAGAATGCTCAACCCTAAAAGTTAGTAATAAAATTTTCTCACATAAATTGTACTCAATATATTTAAAATTTTGATTTAATAGTTAATTCAAATATATAATCATCTTTTTAACTACATTTCTTAAATTTTATTCTCTAAAGTGTTAAGTATATATATATATATATATTTTTTTTTTTTAATTTTTTATTAAATTATCATCCATCTTAAAGGGGCAATTTGAATGATATTTTTGCATATTATAAATTTTAGATTAAATTAATTTGGTTTATAAGTTTATAAATAAAAAGTAAGAAGAATAAAATAATTTTTAATATTGTAGTGTAGACAAATCAAATAGTTTTGCTCTTTAATGACATTATTGGCCTTTTGTGCTTCTGATCGTTATGGGGTAGACAATTTCAAATAAAGTCAAAGTCAAATCTGATCGATTTATAAAGAAATTTGATCTTAGGAAAAACGAAGGTAATAGGCCGCGTTGGCCGCACAATCAGTTGTTTGCATGCAAGGAAATGCACCGAACTTATAAAATAGAAAACAATTGTAAAAAATATAAAAATAAAATAAAAATAAAAAGAAATGCTTTTGTGGTTGTTAGAGAAGGCATTGTGTTTCGTTAGTGAAGGTCCAAGTTCGGGGACCAGCTTTTTTTGTTTGTTCGCTTTATTTTTTTTGCTTTACTTTCGATGGTAATACAAAAAGCTATTTGTTTGTTTTTTAATGACACATTACTCTTTTGTCTGTTTTTGAAAAAATGCAAAAGTTTTTTTTTTTAATATTTTTTTTGCTAAGGAGAATGGAGCTTACAGAGACCAATATCATACAAATTTGAAATTCCCCCCTAAAAACCCCGTTTTCCCTTTTCTCGCCTAGAACAATCTATTTGAAATTTGAATTTTAGGGGCAAACTTCTTGAGGTCATAACTCATCTTGCTCGAAACGACTATTGGCGCATGTTTTCGGAAAGCTCTCGAAGGGGTTTACGACCTAGTAGTGTGGTCACGTGGATTACAACCATATTTCAACCCTTAAAAAGGCCTCTAATGCCTTCAAAATTGACTTCCCAGTTTTACTAACAAGATTTTCACTAGTTTTGACAGGGTAGAAGACCTTAAAATTTATATATCTCCCAAACCGCTCAGGATATTGGGATGATTTTTTCAATGTTGGTTCTATTTATCCATCCTCTAAATAACTAAACAAACTTTAGAACAAAATGAAACAAATACAAATTTGGGTGATGCAAGATCACTCTTACACCGCTAGATGCTCTTGCATCAGACACCTAGGGTAAATTGAGAAGTGACCTTCACTTCTATGGTGTTGGAGGAAAACCCAGGCGATCAACCTCTATCTTCGACAACCAAGATGAATCTTCAATAGGTATACCCTTCCACTTAACCAAATATTCTTCATATTGCTTGTTTTTGGTACTTTTGCCAATGCGGGTATCTAGGATTTCTTCTATCTCTTCCTTCTATGGAGTAGATGCTAGAATATCCCATATTTTTGTTACTGGTCCATCATCATTGTCCCCTTCATGATATTATTCCAAATCAAATTTGTTGAATACAAGTGATATGCTAAGTCCACTTGGCAGTTCTACTTCATATGCATTTCTTGAATAATGTTTCTTTATGATCTTGCATGGTCCAAACTTCTTCATCTTTAGCTTGTTATAAGTTTTAGTAGGGAACCTTTCTTTTATTAGGTGAACCATAACTTCATCTCCCACTTGGAATTCCTTAAATTGTCACTTCTGGTCTGCCCTTGTCTTGTACTGAGTGTTCATCTTAGTAATATGCTTCTTCACTTCTTCATGCAAGCTCTTTAGGTGCTCTACAAAGTCCTCAGCCTCAACACTACTCTTTTCCCCTCTATCCATATTCCTCAACTTAGAAGCATTCCTTGGGATGCTCCCATATACAATATGGAATGAGGATTTATTAGTACTCTTGTTGACATAATTATTGTAAGAAAATTCTGCCTATGGTAAAACCAAATCCCATCCCTTGGGTTTATCTTCCACTAAGCATCTCAGTAGGTTACCCAAACTTCTATTCACCACCTTTATTTTTCCATCAGTTTGGGGGTGGTATGTAGAACTGAATTTCAAATTTATCTTCAATTTCTTCCATAAGGTCCTCTAGAAATACCCAACAAACTTGGTATCCCTATCTGAAATGATACTCTTTGGTAGACCATGTAGTCGTACCACCTCTTTGAAAAACAACCCTACAACATGAACTACATCATTAGTTTTCTAGAAGGGAATAAAATATGCCATTTTTGAAAACCTATCAACCACCACAAATATGGAGTCATTCCCCCTCTATGTCATTGGTAGGAAAATAATAAAATCCATGTTGATGTCTTCCCATGGTTCCTCTGGTATAGGTAATGGCTGATATAATCCAGTGTTCTGCCTCACACCTTTGGCCCTCTGGCATACTCTGCAACTTTGTACAAACCTCTTCACATATTGTTGTAACTGTGGCCAAAAGTAATTCTCACTAACAAGAGCAATAGTATTATCCCAACCAAAGTGTCCATCCAACCCTCCACTATGCTTCTCCTTGACCAGATTCTCTCTCATAGAACTCCTTGGAATGCACAATTGGTTTCCTCTGAACAACATTCCACCTTGGATTAGAAAATCCAACCATTTAGTTCTATCCAAAGTAACAGGTGCCAAGAAAGCTCTCCAAGCCTCTACAAAATCTGGATCTTCAGGGTACAAACTCTTAAGTTCATCAAACCCTACAACCTCCACCTTCATTTCTATCAACAAAATTTGCCTTCTACTTAAGGCATTTGCAAATCTGTTTGACTTCCCACTCTTGTGTTTTAACATAAAGGTATAACTCTACAAAAACTCAATCCATTTTAAGTACCTCTGATTTATTTTTCCTTGACTATTAATATACTGTAAGGCTCGATGATCAGTATATATAACAAAATATTTTGACAAAAAATAGTGTCTCCACTTCTTCAAAGCTTGAACTATAGCATAAAACTCTTGATCATAGACAAAATAATTTTTCCTAGCCTCATTAAGCTTCTCACTAAAGTAGGCAACATACTTACCTTCTTGACTCAATACAACTCTTATGGCACTACTACTAGCATCACAATCTACCTGAAATACCTTATTAAAATATGGAAGTTCCAAAATAGGTTGCTCTATGACTTTCTTTTTCAACATATCAAAACTCCTATCTACTCTTGAAGTCCACTTAAACTCCTTCTTATCCCCTTTCATTGTCTTTGTTAGGGGTGCACAAATACTACTAAAATTCCTAATAATTTTTTTGTAAAAATTGGCTAGACCATGGAATGATCTTACCTCTGTAATGCTCCTTGGAGTAGGCCATTCAATGATAGCCCTCACCTTTTTTGGGTCCATTTTAAGACCTTCAACTAAGATGACAAATCCCAGATACACCAACTCCTTCTTCACAAAACTACACTTCTTCAAATTAATCAACAACTGCTCCTCCCTTAGCTTCTCAAAAATATGTTGAATATGCATCAGGTGCTCCTCCAAGATCTTAATAAAAATTAAAATGTCATCCAAATAGATAATGACAAATTTTCCTAAGAAATTCCTTCAATACCTCATTCATCAGTTGCATGAATGTGCTTGGTGCATTGGTTAGCCCAAATGGCATTACCAACCACTCGTAAAAAATCTTTCTAATATTAAAGGTTGTCTTCCACTCATCTCCTTCTCTGATATGAATATAATAATACCCACTCTTCAGATTAATCTTTGTGAAGTACTTGGTTCCACTCAAACAATCCACAATGGCATCCATCCTTGGCAATGAAAATCTGTATTTGATGGTGATCTTGTTAATAGCCCGGGAATATATACACATTCTCCATTCCCCATATTTCTTTGATGCTAGTATTGCAGGTACTGCACATGGGCTCAAACTCTCTTGAATTAGTCCCTTTTTTAGTATCTCTTGGACTTGTTTGTTTAGCTCCTCACTTTCTACAAGAGTCATTCTATGGGGTGCCTTATTGGGTAAATTAGCTCCTGGTACCAAGTTTATGTGGTGACTGATCTTCCTCACTGGTGGCAAACCCTTAGGTACATTATCCGATATAATATCTAGGAATTCTTCTAATAAACCTAATACCTCTAATGGGATATCTTTGCATTGCTCTTCCTTAACTCTAGGAATTAATTGGGATTATGTGTGTGATTAGGTGTGTTAGGCGTAATTTAATAAATTGTAGTTGTTTATTTTTAATTGTTGATTGGATTAAGGTGCATAGTTGTCATTCAATGTGACCTTATTCGTAACATTGATGTAATACCTATTTATAGGCCTTTGTCTATCAATGGAAAATCAATTTTTGGCTTTGTCAATTTCCTTTGGGCTTGTGATTGCTGATCCATATCAGGTGTGTGATTAGGTGTGTTAGGCGTAATTTAATAAATTGTAGTTGTTTATTTTTAATTGTTGGGATTAAGGTGCATAGTTGTCATTCAATGTGACCTTATCCGTAACATGGATGTAATGCCTATTTATAGGCCTTTGTTTATCAATGGAAATTAGTTTTTGGCTTTGTCAATTTCCTTTGTGCTTGCGATTGCTGATCCATATCATTAATGCATAGCACATATGATCATGCTTCAGACCATCCAAAAATTTTCTACCATCTACTAAACAAATTTTGGCATTGCTACATACCTTTTTGTCCACCTCCTTTAGGGGCTTCAACTTGTGGCACACTCCATATTTTGTTAGGGAGTAAGTGTTGGCATGACCATCATGTATTGCATGCTGATCAAACTACCATGGCCTTCTAATAGAAAATGGCAAGCATCCATAGGCAAGATGTCACATAGGACCTCATCATGGTAATTTCCAATATGGAACTTTACCAAAAATTACTCGCTGACCAAAGCCCTATGGTCCTACAACCATGCAATCCAATATGGATGAGGGTGCCTCCTTCTCTCCAATTGTAACTTGGTAACCATCCCTTCTAAAACTAGGTTATCAGTGCTACCATTATCAATGATAACATTACACACCTTACCTGCACATTTACACCTTGTGTGGAATAGACTCTTCCTTTGATCTGGATCTTTCTCCTCATTCAGAAAAGCCCTCCTTGTGACCATAACTTCTCTTTTTTCTTCTTTAGAGTGCTCAAATTTAGCACCTTCATCTACAACAACAACTCGTGCATTACCTTCAAGCCTCTTATTTGTTCCTCCTTGGTGCTATGGGCACTCATATGCCTGATGTCCTTCTTCCCCACATTGGAAACATGTTCCACGAAATACTCCTCTTCTAGACCCTCATCCAGACCTTCCTATTCCTTTTTTGTAGCCATTATTTTTCTCACAGGGTGGTAAGAATTATCCCCCTTCTGGTCCTAATTGTTGCTTCTCCATTCTTCTTTTGGTCCTCATTTTGCCCTTCATTTGTTCTCCAACTAGTTCTTCCACCATGACCTCTTCCTCTTTGTTTTCTTTCAAATCTCTTATTCAACTTCTCTTCTACCTTCAAGGCAAACTGGTAAGCATCTTCTATGGTGGTCATCTTGACCAGACTCAGCTCCTCTTGAATGCTTGCTCTCAACCCATTTATATAATGGGCTACCTTCTCCTTGTTGGCCTTAGAATGGTCTGTTCTAATTAAAATCTTGTAGAACTCCTCTGTGTATTCCTTGACTGACTTGCTTGATTGCCTCAAACCCTACATTTTCTTTAGCAGATCCAACTCATAATAAACTAAAATGAACTGTCTCTTCAACTTCTCCAAAACCCACTTCCACTTTGTTATCATTTTTTTCCCTTTTTTGTTTATGTTCAACTGTACTCCCTTCCACCAAATACTGGCATAATCCTGTAGCTTGGTCTTAGCAAATCTGACCTTCTCAGAATCTTCCACCTCCTCATACTCAAAATATTCTTCCATATCATTGATCTAGTCGATCAACTCTTGTGGGTTGAGATTTTTAGAATACGTAGAGACATCAAACTTCGGTCTCTTCCCAATCTGGGATATGACCTTATACAATCTAGCTTGCACATGATCTACTACCTCTTCTTCTTCCATGAACTAGGCATCTTCTTCTTTAGCTTCATCTTCACTTTCATATTCTCTCCTTGGCTCAAACCCTCTACACAACTCCTCTTGTAGAGCTTGAAATTACCTCTACAAAGCTCTAAAATCCTCTTCTGGCACCATAGCATTTATCCCACCACCACGGTTTCTTCATGGAGGTATTTTGCTCATGTTTCTCACAAACCCTAACCACAAATCCTGGTGTAAACTACCTCACATCCGGAAATATATTTACACACTCAGGAACTCCCACTCTGATACCACTTGAAGTAGAGTTGCATTAACCAAAACACATACAATCCATAGAAATAGAGAAAATGCAAAAGTTTTATGATATTCCTTGCTGAGGAGAATGGAGCTTATAGAGACCAATACCATACAAATTCAAAATTCCCCCAAATACCCTGTTTTCCCTTTTCCCACCTAAAACAATCTATTTGAAATTTGAATTTCGAGGGAAAACTTCCCGAGGTCATAACTCATCGCTCGTTTCTTGAAACGACTATTGGCACATGTTTTCATAAAGCTCTCAAAGAGTTTTGCGGCCTAATAGTGTAAACGACTATTGGCACATGTTTTCATAAAGCTCTCAAAGATTTTTGCGGCCTAATAGTGTGTTCTTGCAAATTACCACCATATTTTAGCCCTTAAAAGGCCTCTAAGGCCTTCAAAATTGGCCTCCAAGTTTTACTAGCAAGATTTTCACTAGTTTTGATAGGGTAGAAGACCTTAAAATTTACATATCTCCCAAACCGCTCAGGATATTGGGATGATTCTTTCGAAATTGGGTCTATTTCTCCATCCTCTAAAAAACTAAACAAAATTTAGAACAAAATGAGACAAATACAAATTTAGGTGATGCAATATCACTCTTACATCATTGGATACTCCTGCATCACTCACTCACCTACGGTTTGAACTTTGGATCTCCTGAAGAAGAGCTAAAACCCAAACCATTGCGCTGTCCCCCCGAGACTAAAAACTATTTGTTAATTTTGTAAATAACATTGGTCTTAACACATGATATAGTTTTTAGAAACATTAGTATGTACAATATTAACAAGTACCAAACAAAATTTTCATCATTTAAAACTCGTAACTCCAAATAAATCAGCAGTCTAAGTTTGAGAAGAAGAGGTACTAAGGTGGAATGAAATTCCAATATAGGAATATGCTACTATTCGGTAACTTAGAAAAAAATTGGTAAAAAAAAATGAGGAAATTAATATAAATAAATAAGTTTTTAACTTGAGAATATAATAATGTTTTAAAACTAATTAAAATTTGTCAACAGGATATGGGTATAAGAAGGTTTTGTTGGAATTATTGAGTTGGCATTGATGTCAAAGGCAAATTTGATTGCTAGAAAGTGGTGGCATGTTTGGGCAAATTATTCAAAAAATATATATCTCCAAGGATGATTTAATTATATAAGTATGCTTTAATATTTAAATTAAATATTTAAATATTAAAGTGATATTTTTATAATTAATTTGAGCCAAAGGTTTGATATATTTAAATCAAAATATTTAAATATAGTTTGAATAAAAAGTTTAATTATTCAAATATTATATTATATAAGTGATTTTAAAATATAAAGTTGAGTGGGTTGACCTCAGGATAATTATGTTGGTTGCATATAAATACAAAGGTTGGAGTTCATTTTAAATTAAGCTTTCGATTGAAGGTCCTCGATTTTGATGAGTGAATAAGAGACAACATGACAGAACAAAGCGTGGAGTGATTTCATTGGTTTTGGAGGTGTTGGTAGATGTTTGAGGGTGGACAAAAGTTTGAAGGTGTTGGTAGACATTCGAGGGCAGATGAAATTTTGGAGCTATTGGCAGTATCATGTGCTATGTTGTAAGATGTTTGATGGGTCAACAAAATTAGTTGGATCCTTCGAGCAATGAAATAGCAAGGAAGAAGCACACAAATTCCAAGAAGAGCATAGGCGATATTTGTATTTGACTCGCATATGATAAAATTCATCATCGAGCAACAACATTGCTTTCCAACCAATACCAAGCATATGATTGTTAGACAAACAAAGGTTTTTGGAGGCACCAATGAAGCAGACCCAATTTAAATTTGAAAACACAGAGGCAAGGGGAGTTTTTCATTGTACTTGGAATCGACGATCGAAAGAGCTTGCATAGCAGGAATTACACGGAGGTAGCGACAACGTGAAGAAAAATCTATGTAGGAGCTACAAATACTTGAAAGTGGTAGTAGGGTGGTTGTAAGAGTGAGTGTAGGAATGAAGAGATTAGATGACCTATAAAGCCTCATGTGGATCATGATAGAGGTCTTGTAAGAAGAGAATCATGTAGTCAAAGAAACCTCTCAAGGTAAAAACTCTTATTCAAATTAAAGCATTTACTGAATAAGAGCCAAGCTGATTTAGACAATGTGTAATAAGAAATATATAGTGTAATAATATTCCCAACGATGGCGGTGTGAAAGGACCAAGTCGATCTGGTAGTAGAGTTATCTAAACCATGTTTTGCATTAGAAATGATAGGCAATGAAAGGTACAAATACATTATTTTGATCTTTAGTATCAACCGCTAGGTTAGCCCAATCGATCATAAGCCAACATTAGGACACTATGGTGTTGAAGTTCAGAGGTTCAAATCCCTTTGGTGGTCTACTAAATTTTTTCTCAACAAATTTTAAATGATTAAAGTGTTAGAGTGTGTGCAATGATAAGAGGTATGTGAGTCAAATTATGTACTACCATTAATAATTAAAGTATTGGAGTAGAAACAAAATATGTGTAATGATAAGAGGTATGTGAGTCAACTTTAGTGAAAGGTATAAGTTGATTTAATTACCTTAGAAGTATTTAAAGGAGGAACTATTTATAAAGGTATTTGAAATCACCTCAATGTCAAAGTGAAGTGGATTATTTATAAAGATGGAATATAGAAGGTAGTAGAGCTTTCTATGCAAATATTGAAGATATTACTAGCATGCACATCGAAACAACTGTACTATTCAAGATATAGTTGGCAAGGACACGAAGTAATGACTTCATAAATATTTTGAAATATATTTGAGCAGTATTTACGATCATATTTGGGAGTAAATTTGAGCATTGTTTGTGATTAGATTTGGGAGCAGATTTGAGTAGTGTTTATGATCAATTTTTTGGAACAAAACTATGTGAGGTTGGTGCCTTAAGGGGATTTGTGTCTCCTATGGGTTGGTGCACACAAAATTGTATAAGGGGATTGGTGTCTCCTGTGAGTTGGTGCCCATGAACTTGTATAAGAGAATTGGTGTCTCTTATGGGTTGGTTCTCATGAACTTGTATAAGGGGATTGGTGTCTTCTGTGTGTTGGTGCCCACGAACTTGTATAAGGGGATTGGTGTCTCCTATGGGTTGGTGCTCACAAACTTGTATAAGGTAATTGGTATCTCCTATGGGTTGGTGCTCACGAACTTGTATAAGGGGATTGGTGTCTCCTGTGGGTTGGTGCCCATGAATTTTGTTGAAGAAAATATAAGCAATATTTTGCCATGGTTTTCTCTCGAGAGGGTATTTCCATGTAAAAATCTTGTCTCTTATGTGCGTAAATTTTGTGCATTAATTTATTATTGCATTCATATCATTGATTGGAAATAAAAGTTCTATCTTATACTGTTCACCCCCCTCTCAGTATAAGCTTGTGTTTCTTCAATTGGTATCAGAGCAGGTTCCTTCGTGAAAGCCTAACCACTTGAAGGAAGATCTTACAAGAACACACATGGCTATGGAGGTGAAAGAAGATGCTCCTATTGTTGAAAATCAAGAAAAGGAGAAAGATCCAGAAAATGAAGAGGAAGCCATAGTTGACATAGAAGAGGAACTTGTTTTTGCTCTTGAAGAGGTGAAGAGGCTTAGAAAGAAGAACTCAAGATTGAAGACTCAAGTACAAGAGGATGAGAAGACAAAGGCAAAGCTTTCACAATATCTTATCGACTTAAAAAATAAAATTTAAGAGGTAAAGAAAATTGAAGAAGTCATGGCTGAGTAGTTAAAGGCAAAAGAGTTGGAATGTGAAAAACTAGAACATGAGATCGTCTCTCTGAGGAAGGAAGTGGAAAAATCCAATAATAATCTACAAAAAAATATTAGGTCTAAGAAGAGAACAAAAATCTTGGATGATATTATCAAAGCCCAAAGATCTTCGATTATAAATATTGGACTTGGTTTTGAAGGAAGCTCAAAAGAAATAGAGGTATCAAAGAAAATAATTAAAGAAGAGTCTAAAACCTATGTTGATGGGTTGAGAAGCGAAAGCATCAAGAAGGAAGAAAACAAAGCATCATCATGGACCAAGGTCCATCACAAAAATAACAATGAGAGAACCATACAGTAATATCCTCCAAGGTAATCAAACAAATGCAATAATTTTGGGAATATAGCTAAATTATGTAGAACGGTGTTCCCTGAACTTACAAAATCAAGCAAGAAGGAGGATGGTCAAACTGTTCAAAAGGATATGTCCTCAAAATTTTGGAAAAAGAAAAAGGAACAAGAAAAGGAGAAGTCTATGTTGGTACAAACAAATCTTCATGTGCAAAATGAAGGAAATCAGTGGTACATTGATAGTGGTTGTTCAAGCCATATGATAGGTGACAAAAGCAAATTTCTCTCTCTCAAAGAAATAAATGGAGGCACAATGAAATTTGGTGATAATGCTTCTGCCAAAATTGTTGGAAAGGGAACCTTGAGCCTGGATAATGGAAGATCAAGGATAGAGAATGTGTTATATGTTGAAGGGTTGAAGCACAATCTTCTAAGTGTGATTCAACTATGTGATCAAAGGCATACACTCACATTCCACCCAAATGGATGTGATATCATGAAATCCAAGATAGAAAAGCTTATTACATATGCCTGTAGAATTGTAAACAATCTCTACATGTTTAGAGAAATTAAGGGAGAAAAATATTTTTTATCACAAGAGGATGAGAGTTGGTTATGGCATAGGATAATGGGCCACTTGAACTTTGACAAAATTGTGAAAATAAGCAAAAAATAGGAAGTCAAATATTTGCCCAATATATCCAAATCCCCAAGCACGATTTATGCACAATATCAACATGGTAAGAAAACAAGATCAAGTTTCAAATCAAAGGAATTATCTTCATCCAAGATTTTGGATCTAATTCACACTGATCTATGTGGCCCTACAAGGACAAATATCTTACAAGGTGAGAATTATTTCATGTCGTTTATTGATGATTAGTCTAGAATGACTTGGGTAACATTCTTAAGGGAAAAATCAGAAGCCTTTGAAAGGTTAAAGGAATTCAAGGCACTTGTAGAAAATTAAATAGGCAAAAATATCAAATATCTAAGATCATACAAAGGAGGTGAATTCACTTCAAATGAATTTATAGAATTCTGTGAACAACATGGAATCAAGAGATAATACTCAACAACAAGAACTCCATAATAGAATGGAGTAGTTGAAAGGAAGAACATAACTGTTCAAGGCATGTCTAGGGCCATGCTAAATGAGTCTAAGATTTCTGATGCTTTTTGGAGAGAGGTGATTCATACAGTTATTTATATCATCAATAGAGCTCAAGAAAGAGTAAATCACCACAAAACTCTATATGAGATTTAAAAGGGAAGACTAGCTACTATGAAGTACTTCAAAAATTTTATAAGAAAATGCTACATTAGACGAGAAGAAAAATATTTGGGTAAGTTTGATTCTAGGTGTGATGAGGGTATCTTCCTTGGATACTCTTCAAAGAGCAAAACCTATAGATGCTATAATAAAAGATCACATAAAATTATGGAAAGTACAAATGTAAGAGTTGATGAAGAAATAGATCTAAGAGAACCAACTCAAGAGATTATGTATCAAGAAGGAGAAAGTTGCAAATATGAATAAATTGAAGAAGATAAGAATTAGAGGACACCCTCAAGAACACCCCCAAAACACCATCCAGATATGTGCAAAAGAATCATCCAAAAGATCTGATTATTGGGAATCTAGATGAGAGACAAATAAGGAGGAAAATAACAGGTACAAGTGAACATGCCAATTTCTCTTTACTATTTAAAGTTGAGCCAAAGAATTTCAATGAAGCAAGTGAAGATAAATATTGGATTAAGGTAATGGAAGAATATTTATAGATCAAATAGAGAAGAGCAAAACTTGGAAACTTGTCCCACATCAAAAAGACAAGAACGTAGTCAACAACAAATGGATCTAAAAAATAAGTTGAATGAAGATAGACAAGTTGTCAGAAACAAAGAAAGACTTGTGTGCAAAGGCTATGCACAAGTTGAGGGAATTGATTTTGAAGAGACATTTTCTCTAGTTGCTCGTCTTGAGGCCATAAGAATTTTCTTGGTATTTTCAAGTTTTAAAAACTTCAAAGTGTACCAAATGGATGTTAAATTAGCATTTCTTAATGGTTACTTAGAGGAAGAGGTCTACATTGAGCAACAAGATGGTTTTATCCTGATAGACAAGTCAAACTATGTATGCAAATTGAATAAATATCTCTATGGACTAAAGCAAGCCCCTAGGGCTTGGTACTCAAGGTTGGATAAATACCTCCAAGAATAGGGTTTCATAAAAGGTATAGCTGATAGCAACTTGTACATCAAGAATAAAGGAAATGACCAGTTAATTGTAGTGGTCTATGTGGATGATATGATTTTTGGAGGCAATAATAACAAGATGTGTCAGGAATTTGCATAATGTATGCAAAGTGAATTTGAGATGCCAATGCTAGGTGACCTTTCCTTCTTTCTTGGTTTGCAAATTTCATAGTCAAATAAAGGTATATTTCTCTCTCAAACCAAGTATGTAAAATAAATGTTGAAATATTTTAGGATGGAGGATTGCAATCTTGTGAGTACCCCCATGGTTACAGGATGTAAGTTAAGTAAATATGATGAGTCTCCTAAGGCTAATCAAACTTTGTATAGATCCATGATTGGAAGTTTACTGTATGTCACAGCTACAAGGCTAGATATAATGCAGGTAGTCAGATTGGTGGCAATATTTCAAGCTACACCAAAGGAAACACATGTACAGGAAGTAAAAATAATCTTCAAGTATTTGAAAGGAACTATGGATTTTGGACTGTGGTATCCTAGATGCGATAATTTCACTCTCACTACATATACAAATGCGGATTGGGTAGGTAGTGTGGATGACAGGAAAAGCACAAGTGGAGGAGCAATTTTTCTTGGAGATTATTTGGTCTCTTAGCTAAGTAAGAAACTAGAATTAGTGTCTTTGTTTACTGTAGAGGTGAAGTACATTGCAACAGTTGCTTGTTGCACACAGGTTCTATGGATGAAACAAACCTTAAATGATTTCAAAATAGAGCATGATCATCCTATCTCCATACTTTGTGATAATACAAGTGCCATAAATATTTTAAAGAATTTGGTGATGCATTTAAGGACCAAGTACATTTTGATCAAGTATCACTTTTTGAGAGAGCAAGTGACTAATCAACAAGTCAAATTGGAATACATTGCTACAAAGGAACAAATTGCTGATATATTTACCAAGCCACTTCCAAAGGAAACATTTGAGTATCTCAGAGGTAAGTTGGGAGTAGTTTCACTCCCATATCATCATTGAAGTCTTAGTAAGAGTAGGTAGTAAGGGGTTATTATCAAGTGCCTTATCATTTAGCCTCGAGAAGCATTTAACATTGATGTCAAAGGGGATAATTTCAGTAAGAGGGAGCAACTTATTAGGGGGAGAAACTTGTAATTCTGCTGCAATAAAATATAATTTCTTTGCAAGATTGCCATCAATGACAAAGGGGGAGATTGTTGGAATTATTGAGTTGTCATTGATGTCAAAGGGCCAATTTGGTTGCTGGCAAGTGGTGGCATGTTTGGGAAAATTATTCAAAGCAGATATATCCCCAAGGATGATTTAATTTTATGAGTATACTTTAATATTTAAATTAATTATTTAAATATTAAAGTGATATTTTTATATTTAATTTGAGCCAAAGGTTTGATATATTTAAATCAAAATATTTAAATATAGTTTGAACAAAAAGTTTTTTTTTTTTTTTTTTTTTTTTACATTTTTTTGTTTGGGTGGTGGGGGGGCCACACAGGAAAAGTAATTATTCAAATATTATACTATAGAAGTGATTTTAAAATATAAAGTTGAGTGGGCCGACCTCAGGATAATTATGTTGGTTTCATATAAATACAAGGGTTGGAGTTCATTTCAAATTAAGCTTTCGATTGAAGATCCTCGATTTTTATGAGCGAAGAAGTAGCAACATGAAAGAACAAAGCATGGAGCAATTTGATTGGTTTTGGAGGTGTTGGCAAACATTCGAGGGTAGATGAAAGTTTTAAGGTGTTGGAAGATGTTCGAGGGTAGACAAAATTTTGGAGGTGTTGGCAGTATCATGTGCTATGTTGTAAGACATTCGAGGAGCAAAAAAAATTAGTTGGATCCTTCGAGCAATGAAATAGCAAGGCAGAAGAACACAACTTCCAGGAAGAGCACAGGCGATATTTGTATTTGACTCGCATATGACCAAATTCATCATCGAGCAACAACGTTGCTTTCCAACAAATACCAATCATATGATTGTTAGATGAACAAAGGTTTTTGGAGGTGCCAATGAAACATACCCCATTTAAATTTGAAAACATAGAGATAAGGGGATTTTTCACTATACTTGGAATCGACGATCGAAAGAGCTTGCATAGTAGGAATTACACGGAGGCAGCAACGATGTGAAGGAAAATCTCTATGGGAGAGCTACATATACTTGAAAGTGGTAGAAGGGTGGTTGTAAGAGAAAGCACATGAATGAAGAGTTGAGACAACCTATACAACCTCACATGGATCATGATAGGGGTCTTGTAAGAAGAGAATCCTATGGTCAAAGAAACCTCTCAAGGAAAAAACTCAGTCAAATTAAAGCATCTATCGAATCAGAGCCAAGCTAACTTAGATGATGTGCAATGAGAAATATACATAGCATAATAATATTCCTAGTGATGGTGATGTGAAAGGACCAAGTCGAGCCAAAAGTAGAGTTATCTAAACCATGCGTTGCATTAGAAACGATAGGCAATGAAAGGTACGAATACATTATTTTAATATTTAGTCTCAACCGCTAGGTTAGCCTAGTCGATCACAAGCTAGCATTAGGATACTACGATGTTGAAGGTCCGAGGTTCAAATCCTTTCGGTGGCCTGCTAAAATTTTGCACAAATTTTTTTAAATGATTAAAGTGTCAGAGTGCGTGCAATGATAAGAGGTATGTGAGTCAACTTTTTTACTACCATTAATAATTAAAGTATTGGAGTAGAAACATAATACATGCAATGATAAGAGGTATGTGAGTCAACTTTAGTGAAAGGTATAAGTTGATTTAATTACCTTAGAAGTATTTAAAGGAGGAACTATTTATAAAGGTCTTTGAAATCACCTTAATGTTAAAGTGAAGTGGATTATTCAATGTCAAAGTGAAGTGGATTATTTATAAATATGGAATATAGAAGGTGGTAGAGATTTCTATGTAAATATTGAAGATATTAGTATCATGCACATCGAAACAACTATACTATTGAAGATATAGCTAGCAAGGACAAGAAGCAGTAACTTCATAAAGATTTCGAAGCAGATTTGAGCAGTGTTTATGATCAAATTTGGGAGCAAATTTGAGTAGTGTTTGTGATCAGATTTGGGAGTAGATTTGAGTAGTGTTTGTGATCCATTTTTGGAGTAGAATTGAGTGAGGTTGGTGTCTCCTATGGGTTGATGCCCACAAACTTGTATAAGGGGATTGATGTCTCCTATGGGTTGGTGCCCATGAAATTGTGTAAGGGGATTGGTGTCTCCTATGGGTTGGTGCTCACGAACTTGTATAAGGGGATTGGTGTCTCTTGTGGGTTGGTGCTCACAAAATTGTATAAGGGGATTGATGGCTCCTGTGGGTTGGTGCTCATAAACTTGTATAAGGGGATTGGTGTCTCCTGTGGATTGGTGCCCATGAATTTTGTTGAAGAAAATATAAGCAATATTTTGTCGTGGTTTTCTATCGAGAAGGTGTTTCCACATAAAACTCTTGTCTCTTATGTGTGTGGATTTTGTGCATTAATTTATTATTGCATTCATATCATTTATTGGAAAGAAAAGTTTTATCTTATATTGTTCATCCTACGTCTCGGTATAAGCATGTGTTTATTCAAGTTTTTAAGCATTTCAAAACTAATAATATGTATTAGAAGGTTTCAACCTAGTCCTGACTCCCAAGTTCAGCATTGTGCATTGGTTGCCCTGCATCTTTGTAAGAAATCTAATAAATTCAATTATAGCACCTCATCAAAGTTATCACTAACATTAACTTTACTAAAATTACATAGTCAAATATTTGTGGTTATACAACTAAAATACAACTCAAAAAATAAGGTTTTGGTTTATCAATCGCATACTTTTTGAAAATCATTAAAATTATTTTTTGTCTTATTCTTATCATAACATTCTTAAGATTTTTGCATTGTTCTATTACCTTTAGAACCTCCAAGTAGACAATGCTAATAGATATTATTAAGTGATTTGACCAAAATCACTAAATAATTATGGTATAAACTCACTTATTATAATGTAAATGTTAAACTAATACTTTTGTTGTTGGAATACCATGGAACATAATGGTTGGCCTTGGCTTTGAATTAGTAGATGAATCAGAAGATGTTCAAATGGTTGGCCTTGGCTCTGAATTAGTGGATAAATTGGAAGATGTTCAAGTGTAGTATCATCATGATATATCTTCTCCAATCCTTTGACATGTTTTGCTTCTTCCTCAATTGCCTTAAGGTTATCTATAGTAAACTTTAAGATCCATAGAATTCTTGGAAATCCAATTAGAAAGTGGATCTAACTTATCCATTTGAATTGTTTAGTAAGATTCACTACACTTTATGTGTGTTTTACAAACCCTAGGATTATATTGTACAAAGACAAGGTCATTAAAGTGGTCTTGGCTCAACCTATTACACTTTTGGTGTGTATGGCCTCAAATAGAGACCAATTATGCTCAATATAGGTGAGGCATGTCAAGTTGCATTGCATGACTCAAATTAGATGGAAAAAAAAAATGAAAAGTCTCGCTACTATAAAAATAAAAATCTTTATAACTACTTGTACTAAAATTATCTATTTATGTGACAATATGTATAAAATCACAATACAAATAATTATAATCAATCATAAAATATATTTTATTTATAAATTGATAAGATAATTTTATAATAAATTTTATTATATAATATTTATGTTTATTTTATTTTTATATATTTATAGTTTTATCAAACAAAATAAAAAATTATAAAATTATAATCCATTTTATTTTTATAAAGATGAATCCAATATGACTTATAAAAAATTTATTGAATTTTTCTTTTTTTAATCTTATAACATGATAATTGTAATTTATAGTTTGTTGTGGATAAAACAAATAATCTCATATATTCAATGCACTTTTCAATCTAGCGTTGTGTTGTGCAACATGAAAAATAAATAAATTATAGTTTCTTCATTTATGTTTAGATAATTGTTTGTGAAATAAAAAACATTTTAGTCTTGTCTATAACATAACAAGAAAAGATAATAATAATAATAATAATAATTTACGAACTTTGTGTGGTGCACCATGAAAAATAATAAATTATAGTTCCTTTATTTATGTTTAGATAATGGTTTGTGAAAAAAAATACAAGAAACTTATTAACTGGGACCAATGGAAGTTGTTCTTTTCGACGTCATTAAGACTCAACTCAGAGGGGAGGTGTCCCAGCCTTCCATGATTGGTCTTCATAAGGTTCGGAATCCCAGCAGCTTCGCCAATGGAGAAAGCAAGCAACGCTATGAAGACCAGAACGATCAAATAGCAGCCCTTCATTGTGCTATTGCTGCAAAACCATATAAACAATAAAACGAAGATACATATAGATAAGAGTCCGTAAACGCCTTTCTTCTGCTGTACTCCTAGAATCTGGAGTCTAGATTTCCATTCACATCCAAACTGTTGTTCAGCAGAAGATAAAGGCATGGGCATTTATGTGGGTACGTCTTAAAGCAAAACAGGTGTCTTGAGCGAATATGGGCAAAATATAAAAGAGCAAAGGTCATTTATGTAATCCACAATAGCCATCGTTTAATTTATAGGTAAAAGTAAAACAGTTTTCATAATTTATAATAACATAGTTTATATAAAAAGATTGGTTTTTTAAATATAATAAAAAATTTATTATAAAAAATATAATTTATAATTTTTTATTTAAAGTTTTAAAAATTTATTTTGAAAATAAAATTTAATATTTTATAAATATGAAAATACTTATATGAGAATGTAATTAAAACTCAACCAATGCAGCTTATATCTTAGAATAGGAGGGTATTCTCACTTTCAAATAGTTATCAAATATGTTATATTATTATAACAGTGATATATAAAAATGAACCTATGTTATGCGTTGCTCAAAATATCCAAAGATTGTTTCAAATATTATTTTTATATTAACAATCAAAATATAAAATATAGACAAAGCATGTACTTTTTTAGTATAGCTATACAAATAAATACAATTGAAAGAGGTATAAAGAAGTCAAGATATACATAAGATCAAAAACATAGGCAATTAAAAAGCAACAAACTTGTTAAATATAAAATATGAATGAAAGAGCATGTATTTATTAGGGTTTAGGGTTAAGGTTAGTGTTTTGAGTTGATCTTTGAACATTAGAGTTACGGTTTACTATTTTATAGGTTCATAAATACAAAGAGATGTGTTTGATATTTTGAGGGTGATGGTTCCAATTTTGAGCCCCTCTAGGGTCTCTTTCACTTGAAGTAAATGTTTACCAAGGTGGGGTGGGGGTATAGTGGTAAATTTCCATATTTGAGCGATGCCCATGATTAGGAGATAAAATGATGGAAACATTCCTGATTCTCTTTATAAAAAAAAAAAAAATACAAAGAGATTTGTCGTTGTTGATCATCATGAATATCATCTACCTTAGATTTTGTCCTCTTTAAATAACTTAGACTTTGTTTAGTGATTTGAAATTAGATTGTTGATTTCCTCTTAAACTTTTTAGTTGTGAATATCTTTGATTCTTTTTTATTATAGATTATAGATTTTGTCCTCTTTAAATAACTTAGACTTTTTTTTTTTAAAAGCCAAAAACCCCTTGCAGGGCTGCCTTGGTCTGAGAGACCACGAACAGGGGGTTCTACACCGTCAACGTCACTCGGGAGTCCAATTGGATTTTGGATACCCAATTCAACTTTTTGGTAGGGTGGAGATTTGAACTTGGGACCTCCCTTGGAGGATTGCACTCTCCTCTCCAACTCACCTACAACATCTGGGTTCCTCTTAAACTTTTTAGTTGTGAATATATTTGATTCTTTTTTATTATAGATTATAGAAATTGTTGTCATTGTTGAATTATTATATTTGAAGGGCATTTTATTGCAATCATTATCAAAGCATTGATTTTTGCTTATCGACGAGGGTAAAATTTGGGAGGAATAAGTAGGCATTCAATTGCTATTAGCCTTGTCTAACAAATAAATGCTTGTGTATTTGGTAATATTTGTCCATTTTTTTTTCTTTTTCCGATACAAATATCTTACATAATAGTGAGATTTAGGAAAAAATTATTTATTATTATGCAACTCAAAAAATGTATTGATCATGCTAAGACCTTTGGAAAAATTCTATCCTATTTTGATCACCTCACCAAGACAATATGATTAGGATATATCTTTGGTGACCATTTTTAGAAAAGTGTGCTTTAAGATTTAAGATTGTGTTCTCTTTAAATAGTTCATTATAGATCCATTTGGTTCCAAAGGATCAATCCAAATATGAGGGATTTTGATAAGGATAATTTTGAGTAATACGGAGTATATGAGGTGTAATAATAATTCCCCAAAAAAATAGGAAAACAATATAATATCTTAGAAATAATTAACAATTTCAATTCCTGTATTCTTTAGCACCATACCATAGTGAGTTCCTAGTGGAAGTCCATATTTTGAGAAAATATTTTAGATTTAAATTTTCATGTAATGAGCACAAAAATTTCTAACATTAAGCATATGATTCACATCAATTTTGATCATATCAATAATACTCTAAATGAATTTAGAAAGATTTTACTTATTTTTTATCCAAGTAGTTGTATCTTCCATGGAGATATTGAAGATAAAGCATAAGTTGGAGTTTGATTTTATACAAGTGGCTAACCAAAAAATAATAGAAAACAACAAGAAAGGGGTTGGAAATAATCATCTAAGGCACCTTATAGGGATGATGTATAGCCATCACACCAACTATGTTGATTATTATCTTAATACTGAGGATGATATGGATACACATAATAGAGAATCAATTTAGTTCCTATAATGTCCTTCCTATATACCAACACCAAAGCTCCATCAATTTATAATACTGGTAGGGTACCTAGGAATAGATATTTGGGGATATATTATTATATTGTATAAGGGTTGGCATGGGCCATACATAACCCAAGGTTGATTGTATTATAATATTATATTATATTTTAATATAATATAATATTAGTAGTAGGCTCTCCAAAGTAGAATAAGAATATGGATATATAAGAAGAGATATTTGTCATTGTAAAAGATTCATATCATTGAAGAAGAATCTTATGTAATCGTCATGCCCACGAAGTGGCCTCTCATCTTGGGAGATCTTGTGGAGTTATTCCTTCCTTAAGGATTATTATTAGTGTTTCCCTACCTTAAGGGTATTATCTATCTCTCTTTCATTTGTGGATTGTTATTGTGGATAATGTATTGTGGATGAATGATTTGATATTTCTGCATATTGGTGAATGGTTCATGTTTAATAATAAAAGTTATGTAACAAGTGGTATCAGAGCAATGATTTTGGAAAAGTGGGGATTTTTTGGAAAAATATCTCATCTTTCAGGAGCCATACCTCTATGCAAGTTTATCCGATTCAGGCGATTCTTGGATCAGATTATGCATAATTTGAAGAGCTTAAAAATGAGTGGTCATATGATGGAATCTGAGCAGTATTGAGGGAGATATGACCTTTTGAAGTTAGTCATCCGAAACAAGGATAGTGACGAATTTTGCAGATTTTTTCTGGAAAAATGCCTCATCTTTCAGCAGCCATATCTTTGCGACAGTTAATCCGATTGAGGCGATTCTTGGATCAGATTGTGCAAAATTTGAAGAGCTTTAAAATGAGTGGTCATATGAAGGAATCCGAGTAGTATTGAGAGAGATACGACCTTTTGAAGTCAGCCATATAGAACAAGGAAAGTGACGAATTTTCAAGTCGTGAATTTTTCAAAAGACAATTTGTTTAGTTCGGGTAAGCAAATCAGTTGCACTTTATTTTGTTTGGAAGAAAAAATTGCAGATGTAGTTGTATTTGGGATTTTTAGCTTCAACTTGGTGGGAAGATATTTTTTTTCCATAAAACCCTAGTTTGCATTAGGGCATGATATTTATTATCAAAAAACCCTAGTTGCATTAGGGCATGAACAATGGTACTCCACTATTTTTTTGGAGAAGATGATATTGATGCTCGAGAATGGTGGAAAAATTTTAGATCTCGGTATTGTAATGTCTCATGGGGGAAATCCCTGCTTGGTCTACGTCTTCAAGGGAAGGCTTTGCTTTGGTTGGATAAGTTTTGTAAAGAAAGGAATAATGAATACACTTGGGATGAAATAGAGCATGCATTCTTGAGTAAATGGGACCCATATTATGTAGATCACCTAAGGGATTTGATCGACGACTATGAAAAAGAAATAAAATTACTCAAGATGAAAGAGGAAAAGTTCAGGGAAGATAAAAAAGATGTCAGTATGCAGACAGAGGAAACCATACCTGTGGTGGAAGATAAATTAGAAAATGGACAAAGGAATTTGTTTAAATCTAAAAAGTCTATTTTGCAGGTTCATGGAAGCATTCAAAAGGAACAGGTTATTATTTCCATTGACTCTGGTAGCAGATATAATTTTATTAATATTGCTTTGGCTAAGAAATTGCAAGTTCAAGCAACAAAAATTAAGGACATACAAACTAGAGGGTGAGAATGTTCAGATTTTTAAATATTTGAAGATCACCATGGATAAATATGTTTTACATTCAGATTTATATGCTATTGATATGGATGATGAGGATATTGTTCTTGGTTATCCTTGGTTATATTCTTTGGGTACTGTTAACATTAATGTGCAAAAGAAGTTTATGAAGTTATGGTATAGAAAAAAGAAGATAACATTGTAGGATATGTCTCAGCTTGAGGAGCAAGGATACAAGGAAAATCAAGAAGCGGTTGTAGAAGAACAAATTGAAGAACATGAAATAGAATCCAAGAAGGCGATAGTAGCAACAGAGTCCATGAAAGAAGTAGTAGTAACTAATTTAGTGGAAATAACATTGCAGGATATTTCTTAGCTTGAGGAGCAAGGATACAAGGAAAATCAAGAAGTGGTTGTAGAAGAACAAATTGAAGAACAGGAAACAGAATCCACGAAGGTGATAGCAGCAACAGAGTCCAAGGAATATTTGATAGAAGAGCACAAGGACACACCAAACAAAGATAACATGAAATAACAAGGTGTAGAAGAATTTATAACAATGAAGCCAAAGGTTGAAAAGTCAAAGAAGGTAGAACATCAAGTAAAGGTTGCACCATATTGCCATCCACACCACCATGAGCGGAAACAATATTGGAGGCATGGTTCAAGGCAACAACATTATGGTTCTACATGTAATCAATAGGGCACCAAGTATGGTAGTGTTTAGCAAAGAAAGCATAGTGATCATGGTTTTCAGCATGGTTCATCAGCATCAAGGAACAAGTGGACCCATCATTCAAGTTATCAAAATACAACAACAAAAGTGTGGAGCCAACGAAGCAGATTTGGATACTCAAGTAACAAAATGGCATACCAGCATCATCGAGTTTCTTGGATGGATGGATGATCGAGATTGGTACCAATTGCTAACATTGCTTAGCAAATCATGCTATCAGGTTTCTTCATATGTTTCGAGGACGAAACATTTGTAAGGAGGGTGGCATGGTAGGGTACCTAGGAATATATATTTGGGGATATATTATTATATTGTATAAGGGTTGGCATGGGCCATACATAACCCAAGGTTGATTGTATTATAATATTATATTATATTTTAATATAATATAATATTAGTAGTAGGCTCTCCAAAGTAGAATAAGAATATGGATATATAAAGAAGAGATATTTGTCATTGTAAGAGATTCATATCATTGAAGAAGAATCTTATGTAATCGTCGTGCCCACGAAGTGGCCTCTCATCTTGGGAGATCTTGTGGAGTTATTCCTTCCTTAAGGATTATTATTGGTGTTTCCCTACCTTAAGGGTATTATCTATCTCTCTTTCATTTGTGGATTGTTATTGTGGATAATGTATTGTGGATGAATGATTTGATATTTCTGCATATTGGTGAATGGTTCATGTTTAATAATAAAGAAGTTATAGTAGTTCATGCTTAAAACCCAAGAATAAGAATAAACTTTTTATACATCACAATATTTTTTTATGAGGGTCTAAGTATTTGACACCCATTCATGTGATGGTGCCACATGAAGACACACTCCATCAAGTTAGAATTATTTTCATATTTATATCTAGAGGTATTAAACTTGGTACTTATAACTATAGTGTGCGCCATTATGGACAACTAGATCCTAACATCACCCCAATAATTGTCATCTTCAAACACAACATACAATTTCCTCTTCCATTATTTTACAAGTGTAAATACCAAGTAAATAGAAAATCAAATCACTATCCTTTTTTAGTTAACTCTTTCTCATATATAAGTTAAAAATATAATGATTATCTACCTATTCAATCATGAAGAATACTTTTATTACAAGATACTCATTTTCTAATTCTATATACCCAACTAGACATTAAGGTCATACATATAAAACATAAAGCAAAATACACATAATACTTATATGACCCCAATTAGATAAATATGCAACACCTTACAAACATATCTTATAGTTACAACTCAATACTATCAACAAACATAATCATTACTATCTCGACAATGTGGTCACTTTAATAGATCCAAATAAATTATTGGTGCCACTTACACTTATACAAAAGTGCTTTCCACCACCACACCTATAGATTCATGATTACAAACAACCACTCTTTCAATAAATAATTGATTGGTGCTACTCATGCCTATATCTATCTAAGACATACCATATTTGAAGCATGGTTTTTTCACCGTCCCTGCATCCAAGACCCATAAGTAAAAAACAAATAGAAATTTATTAGAATTCTATTTACTACCATACCATCCCAAAATATAGTCACTAATATGTCATAATACAATCACATGAGCACCAAATCCCATAACATATTCTTTGATAAGTACAAATACCTGCATCTAACTAAACTCATAGTGGGATTAGCACTTGAGGATCATCACCTCATAACACAAACAAGCATCAACATGAATACCATGATACATCTATATATTCATGAAAGATAAATCATAGTGTAGTGTGTCAAGCACATGACTATATTAGTAAAACTATAACATGAACACATACAATACACAACTCAAATTCAAGTTAGCCATCCTCATAGTTTGATTTGCATACATGGATCTCAATCATTTTTAAAGAATTCATACTTACTCGAGCCATTTCCAAGTCTAGACATAATATCCCTATTAGGGGAGTCACACTTTATCTAGCCCTTTTCAATTTTATCGTCCGCATCCCTTTTTGGATATGATGCACTTCCTACAATATAAAAACATAGTATGGACTTTAAACAACAATTCATATAAACCAAATTGCATTGAAATTTGGGCTCCTAACAATGTCATAGATTATATCGACTAATATGGATTACATATATATTCAAAGAAGTCATACTCTCTCTCTATCTCTCTCTATATGTGTGTGTGTGTGTGTGTGTGTGTGTTTTATCCACCTTAGAGATGTCATATATTCTTGAAAATACATTTATAGGAGACACTATTCCCATTCTCCTCTCTTATGGACATCTTACATGGAGAAGATATCACTCATAGCTCCATGTCAACATCTTGGTAGCATATAGTACCCTTTGACCTAACCCCTTGTTTGAAGCCCAAATGACTTACATTCCATATTATGTATTATTCAAATTATCTATGAGTTGGAAAGCAATAAATATAGATTCAATAAGTCACTAGTTCAACAATAATGCATAAAATATATAGATTGAAAAGCTCTAGGACCAAAAAGGTCAACCATACATGTATTAGCTAGCTAATTCAACAACACTCAACAAAACAACAACAATCCAAAGATAACATATAAAAAATCAATGTCTAGTCACAACTTTATGGTATTATAGATGGTGCATAATTGCCAATCTATACATTCCAATATAGAAAAAAATGCACCAAAATCATCTAAGTCACATAGTATATAGATTTGGTCAAGGAGATAAAATTAAATTTTTACCCATTAAATTCCTTTATTTCTTTTCTCATTAGGAGTAAAAGTTTAATCTATTTGGTGAGACTTTACCTTAATGTTTTGTTTAATCGAGTTAAAGGGGTTGATCATACTAAATATATTTGATCATTACAACCTCCCATCCTCATCATTCTCTTTCTTTCTTCTCTTCGCTTTTCTCGTCTTTTTCCCATTTCTAATGCTATCTTCTTTTCTCTTTTTTTATCTCTTATCCTCTTCCCTTTCTACTTCAAAGTTCTCCTAGAACCCACCTATCATATACACATCCTTATGTAGAGCAAGCATGCTACCCCCTTTCAAATATATTTATATGTGTAGTATTTATTTTTAGCATTTATGAAAAAATAGATGAAAGTGAGTGTTTATGGGTGTTGATCCCAAGATATTGCTTTTGAAGTTTGAACGATCATTTTCAATTTCCTAGAATATCTTAATATGCCAACATTTAAGTATTAATTTTAATTATCTATTTATTATCTTAGTGATATCCTCTCCTTTCCATGATAGAGTATATTTATATGCCCTAGGCCTCAACATACGTCATAAGGTATTTTCAAATCACATTCTAGTTCTAATTGATAAGACAAGATGAGGCGATGGTAATACATAACAAGACAATGACAACATAGAATTATTATAAGCCTTTGAATAATTATGGCCTTCAATGCCTACAATGCATAATAATTCTTTCCTCATAGTTAATATATTCCATAAAATCATGATAATAAATTATAATTTATAGATGTTCTTTAAAGCAGAGCATACATTTATGTCAAGAAGAATCACATGCAATCCAACAAGAAATCATAAGGTAGGGTACATCATATTAACACACATTAGTTATTCTTTATTTAATATTCAAATAATACTTCACTATTATCTACTTTAGTCTCACAACTCATCGAAAAGTCTTATTTTATTAAGAGCTCAAGGAGGTAGGCACTAAAAAATTGTCATTCTTAGACAAGGATCTTAGAGATTTGATTTTTAATATAGAGTGTCTATTATAATTATATAGGATCCTTTGAAAGTGGTAAATTCATTCTAGAAATTACATGTTGGAATGCATACCTATTTCTAGTAATGAATAGATGCACTCAAATATTATATAAAAACTATAAAATGTATGAAACGGTAAGGAAGACTTAGTTTCTAACATCCACAATACTATAGGCTATATGAGACAACCCTCATAGAGGATGTTAGTTAGGAAATGTATTCTTATCCAACCAAACTCCGATTAGCAAATTATAGTGTACAACTCTACCCTCCATTGGATTTGAACCTTTAAATATCTTATTTGGAGTTCCAAAGCCTTATTGTTAGGCCCACTCAATTATGGATGCCCTTGAGAACCAAATAATCAATGTATTATCCATAGATAATAATCATAACATTTTGGTACTATGGATGGAGTGGTTGGGGGTATTTATCCCAATACTAGAAAACACTTGCATAATCAAATTAACATAAGACAACATAAGAAGGGAGATGTAGTTTAATTAAAAATGATAAGATGGGTTTAACCAGAAAAAGGTTAACTATGACTCATACGGCTTATATAAGTGAACAATTAAATACATAAATAAATAATTACATATATTTATACAATGATTTCTTGTGGGTCTATAGAATATTACATCATACAATGTTAATTCCAACCATTAGTTAGATTACACTTTCAACACCCCTTAATAATATGAAGTGAGAGGTCAAGGAGAGAAAACATTAGTGATAATAACATATTTATCCCATAATGGATGCTCTAGTGGTCCTCCATACTTGAGGAAGTCTCAGTTGAATCTCCTCATCATCTGGAAGCCTCCTTATATGAAGATGCAACTACACTAGATCAAAGTCACCCTCATGAATATTAGATATTCCTCACATATAGAAAGAAAACCTTCTCTATGAATCCATATTAGGAATACAAACCAAGAATACACTCTGTTAGAAGCTTCTTTAATCTTATATAGTTGTGTAGATACAAAAATGCAACACAAAATAACATGAAATAATTTGAACTCAAAGAACACAAAATTGTACAATGAATGATTTTATATTAATGGGGGGAGCATAAAAACTCCATTGTTACAATGAGGATCCTTGAATCCTTTTGATACATATTTACAATTGCTAGGGTTCTCTGAAATCCTAGCAAATAACATTGGTGGTGTCTTCAAGTGCGTCCTTGCTCCCAATAGAAGTGAGTGGGTTCTAGTTATCTGATGTCGGGCCACTCCAGCTTAAGTAGATATCCAATGTTGGTGTCACACTTCCATATCTATACACATTAAAACAACAAGTGAATTAGTAGTAACTGTGAGGGCTCCACAATGTGAGGCCATCTATAATCAATGTTAAAACCTTAGCTATTTGCTGTAAATAAAATGGACAAAAATAAAAGTGTATGTAGTGAAATACTAAACAAGGATTTACCTTACATATTTGTTGTTCTATGATATGATGAAGTTTGTTGCAGTGAATTGGTGCGACGATACCCTAGCATCACCCGAAGGCTATTAGGACCTTAGAGCTCTTACGTAAAATGCTCATGGGTGCTCGATAGCTATAGAAAACACCAGTGGGTTCTTGGGAATGGTGGTAGGGCACCTAGAAGTGCTTGGCGATGGATAGGAAGCACCCAGATGTGCTCGATGGTGATAGAAAGTGCTCAAAGGTATTCGACGATTGAGGGGAGAGTCTACAAAAGCATATATGGAGAGGCGATATGAACGACGATGGGTGCAAGGGTTATGGTGAGCGAAGTGTGAGTTCTAGGGAACTCACACTTCAGATGAAAACTTACGATGAACACTCAAGGAATTCTAGGGACTTAAGAATTTTAGATTCTGTGATTGAGCCATCAAAATGACTCTTATCAATAATCCAACCTAGGGCATGCTAGAGTTTCAACAACACTAATCGTATAGCTAATATAAAATCACATCAAAGGGTGGATATTAAATTTAGGGTGTGGCATGGATTGATGTAGATGGATGGATAGGATTAAGTGAAATCAAATGGTTGGGATTGATTCACTTATATATATATATATATATATATATATATATATATATATATATATTATATGTATAATATAATATATAAAATATTATTATTTAAATATACATAAATATATATGAATAATGGGTAAAAATTGTAGGAAAGTCAGGATGGATAACAAGTGGCTAGGTTTTGGTGTCTATAGATGCATCTTTTGTACTATGTTGCATGAAACACAATGGAGTGCAAAAATAAAAGACACCTGTTTGGACGAGGTGTAGAAGTAGCTTTCTCTTGATATGTGAAAAGTGAGCTTGAATACAAAAGAATGAAAGAATTTGAATTTTTCGTAGCTTACCCCCTCAATCGGTGAATGAGTTTATGAATGAATCTCACGATCCAATTGAAAAATTTGTGCAAATGAATGATGGATGATGTGATATGTGATACCATTTTTTCCCCAACAGTGGGAAGGGGAGTGGTGAAAAATGTAACATGATGCATTTTTTTCCCCCAAAAGATGAAGAGATTTGTGAGAAATGTGCATATGTTTTTACCCCAATAGATGAAGGGATTTATGAAACATATGATAATATATGCGTCTATTTTTGCCCAAAAAAATGAAGGGATTTTTCCAAGTGCGGATGCCATGATCATTTAAGATGTATCCTATTATGGAAAATTCAGAACTAGATTTGGTTACCCAATATTTGGGGTGATTCGATGCTAATCAGGAATATGCCTTCCAATGTTATTGCCATGCAATGATAAATATGCAAAGAAAAATAAAATGAATCAACCCCAGAGGGTCAAATAGTGACTATCAGATAATTCCTATGATAAAAAACAATCACCCTAGTTAATACCAATTACCATGATGACTATCAAAGAAAAGTGTAATGATGAAATTTGATTTTATCCATGTTTTAAGCCCAATGAACTAGGCCATCAATGATTGCTTTTGCTCAAATTGTTCTTGGTAGAGTTTTTGCAAAATGTGAAGTACCAAATATGACTATGATTTTGAGCAAGGAGATATGTTATGATGAAAATGACCAAGTGTTCTTATGGTAGGTTATTCATATTATCGAATTGCATGGATGCCAATCGCTGCAATCACCAAGTATGTAGAAAATCCCACTAGATACAAGATTCACTTAAATGTTGTTTGAACTTGGAAAATATGCAAATGATGATATAAAATGATGTTATTATGATGCATGAATGATGTGAATTATGATTGTCATCTTTTGTGAAGATTTGGAATATTTTGGGGTACTTTTGTAACTTGTTAGGTGAATTTGTAATATGTGGTCACAAACAAAAATTATGCATCCAAATCAGTTGGAATCTTCACAAAAGTTGATAAAATGATGGAATGAATGCATGGAGGCAAATTTGAGTGATTTGATGAGGATAAGCCACTATTTTGCAAGAATTTATCTTTTTTCAAAATTAGTGCTAAAATCTTGTTGGTGCTTTAAGCTTGTGCAGACATCCACAGGTGTTTGGGTATTGCTAAAAATACCCTGGTGGACTTTAATACACCAGGAAACACCCATATACATCTCAATATGCTTGAATCAGCTATAAATGGCTGGTAGGATAAGAAATAAAGCTCATTTATGCATTTGAGAGTTTGAGAAGTTGTGTTTGGGAGAATGGAGTGAAGTGAGGTGAAGTGTTTTGTGTGCAGAATCTATGGCAGTGGAAGGAGTTGGTGTGGAGGTTGAGGTTGTGGTTGGAGTACGAGCTACTGAGGTAATGCTTTTTATGTTGTGCATTGTGTAAAAGTTTTTGTGATTTTTTTTTTTGCAAAATTATTGACAAATATTTTGTGTTGTGCTACAACGTAGGATTTTTTAGGCTTGGCACCGATTCTCGTATCTCATTATTGGAATGAGGAAGGTAGTGGTGAAGGACGAGTAGGATTTTATAGAGGTAGTGGGACTAGCAGAGGTAGCCCAGATTGATGTTGTGAGGGTGTATGAGGGGCACCTCTCTACCTTGGTAGAGAGGTGCGATGCAAATAGGGGGACTTTTTAGCTCCCTGCAAGAGAGGTTATCGTAACCTTGGAGGATGTATATCGCATCCTCAAGATGCCGATTAAGGGGATCCAATTTGAGGTTGGGTGTGACTGAAATATGAAGATGAGGAAGATGTTTGGAGATGGTTGGTATGGTGTGAGGGTGGAAAGTGGAGGTATACCTTACTTGTCCATGTATGTGGACAAGGAGTTGGATGCTCTCCGTGCCTTAGTTATGTTCATGTTGGCCGACATCATGGCCCCGAACAACACTAGGTGTATGTACCCTTGGAACTTGATAAGGTTAGTAATATGCTCATTATGCAGCAAGTGTACGCATGGGCTCCTACCTTATTGGTGCAGGTATACTGAGACCTGTATGATGTGACGAAGTAGAGGATGAAAGGATTGGGGTGTAGCTTACTACTATAGTGTTGGAAATGGGAGCACTTCAACGTAGCTCGACCGAAGGGCTTACTAGTGGCAATATTGGGTAGGGAATAGTCCTACGCTAGAATATGGATGGTGGCTAATAAGGTACAATAGAGTTGGCCAATGTAGAAAATTTAGTGGTACCAAGATCTGTGGGCTTATTTAATCTCTACCCAAGTGATATGGAGGCTGTGGTGGGCTTGCAAGTGGACCAGATATGGAGAGCACTTGTGATGAGTTCGTCACACTAGGTGGGTGGTTGGGTGATTTCAGATTGAGGCTGAGTATATTCATTTATCATGAGTACTCCAATAGTTCGACTTGAGGTAGGATATCCTAGATGAGATTATGCGATATAGGAAGAATCGAGAGGACAAAGGGCTACCATATATGGAGCAATAGAGGGTGATTTACAAATATGATGAGGAGATGGATCTTCTTGATGTGGATGATGCAGGGATGTTAGGATCCCATCCTAACGTTATTTTGTAATTCTCATTATTATGTAATGACCCACTTCCAACATGGGGGATCCCATATATAATGTTATTTTGTAATGTGCATGGCATGTTATGCTCCTAGGCAAGTGGGGCCATTTGATGTAATTGTTAAAAATATTATAACTAATATTTGGTAGAATATTCTAGCTCAAGTGACAATTTGCATGTAAGCCAACTCTTGAGCCTAGCGTTAGGGTTTGCATGAAGTATTTCTTTAAAAATATATGAAGCCATGTATGAATTTATCCTTTGCAAGTTAATGAAATATTGAAGAAGGTTTCCCCCTCGAAGAGGCCTACGATTTTGAGTTCTTTTGTGAGATTTTTCAATTATGCAATTACTTTTTGCATAGTATTATTCTGTTATTACATGTATTTTAGTTATCTTTCAGTATTTTGTGTGTGTGAGCTTTATTTTAATAGTAGGTTCCTAAAAAGTGGTATTAGAGCACTTTCCAGGACCGAGTTTTGCTACAACTACGACGATTCTTGCCATCCATTTTGCTTGTTAGGTATAATTTTTTGTGTGTTTTTTTGTTCTATTTTCCTTTATTAAAAAAATCCAAAAAAAATAGAGTTCATTTTTTTTACTAGCAAATCTAGAAAATACAAAAAAAATACAGTTTCTGTTTCAATAGTTGTGTAGGTTAGAAACCCTATGCTAGGGTTTTTAAAATATTATGGAGTTGTTATTATTGGCTAAGATAGATAGCCCATAAAGTTTCTAGTGAAGTGAGGGGCGATTAGGATCCAATACCTAGGCCTTAGATAGCACTCGCGCATGGAATCAAGCTCCCATGCATCTTCGAGTGTATCGGGAGACCATTCAAGGGTTAACAAAAATTTTATTCAGTAGGAATATTTTTGGCCTTGTATCATCCATAGTCCATGGGATACAACATCTTGTATGATCACCCTCCCATACTATTAGAGAGGCAGATAGTGTGATCAAGGGTATGTGTGGAATCCTCCTTGGGTAGTGGCCTGAAATATTGGTCCGAGCACTATTGTTCGTCACTGCGGTATAATAGAGGGCCTACGGGTGTTACATACTCCTTTACCTAGCATACCCTAGTTATGTTAAACACTTCCTCCTATAAAAATACACATCTTCCCATTTTGCTAAACCTACATTCACAATCCCAAAAAGTGAGCATACAAAGGAATTCCCTATCATAGAAGAATACACCTTGCATGCACCAACAGTTAGGACAAAGTTTGCAAGTGTCTCTAACAGTCTACAATATTCTAGTAACAGTCAAGTCAATGGCAGTCCATTCAGTGATAGTAACATTTGGAACAGTAACAGTCAGAACAATAACAATCAATTGTAATAGTCAAAAAATACAGGTGGTCAGGTTCAGAAACAAAACCGTTAATTTCTGTAACTGTAGTACAAGTGACAGGACAGTGAAAGGGTTATTAGTTGATAGATTCAAGACAATTGATTTAGTTTTCCCACTTGTGACCTATAGCCCCAAAAAAAAACATTAAAATTTTATTTAAACAGGGATATCTCTTCACATAGATCTCAGATTGACTCAAAAATTTAGCAAATTCTAGACAAAATTGTCCTTGGCAACCCTTGGTCAAATTTTACACCCATTTTCCAAAAATAATAATTTTTTATTTTTCTTGTTAAGGCCATAAATTTTCAATGGCCAATCAGATTGATCCAAATTTTTGGGAATAGAATCTACTTGTTATTTTGCATCAAAGGCCCTCAAGGACTCACTCGGGAAATTTTAAGTCCAAGTGGAGGAAATTACCTTAACATCACCTTGCAACCAACCGGAGCTCACAAAAAGTCAAGAAATTCAGTATATATCCTTATTGAGTACTCAGATCAAACAACCACTGAAATGGACCCTAGCCAAAAATCAATGTTGCAATCCATTTACCAAATTAAATTTTAGACTCTTACTAAAAATAGTAACCCCTGAAATTTCACATCTATTTTTAGTAACTTAGTAATAAAGTTCAAGGCTATCTCAAATGGCAAGTGGAACTCATGGACATCAAAAATAGGTAGAACAAAACACTGCTTCAAAGTTGATACCCTAGTAAGTGTTGTTACTAGCTTGCAAAAAACAACTGAAAACTTGATAATAGAATTTCAAACTTTCATAGTTGTCCAAGATACCTCCAAAATTCGCATAGAAGAACACATAGCAGATGTTGAGTCTAAAATACAAGGAGGTCCAAGAAATTCTAAATATCATCATGGAATGGGAACATATGACTCTCACCTTCGCTTTGATCGTGATACTCCCTTCAATATGCCAAAACTAGACTTTCCTAAGTTCAATGAGAAGGATGTTGATGGATGGTTATGGCGTGTTGCTCAATTATTTAGACTTCATGATGTCCTCATTTATCACTGAGTTCAAGTGGCTTCATTTAATTTGGAATCTAAAGCCCTACAGTGGTACCAATGGTTGCAGAAAACTATCCCTAAACTTTCTTGGGCAGAATTTGAGTCCCAGTTACTCACTCGCTTTGGCTCTAGTGAGTATGATCATTTTACAGGGTAATTGACCAAGCTAAAACAAATTTCAATAGTTTGAGATTACCAAATACAATTTTAGATGTTGGCCAATAAAACTATAGGAATGAATGAAGGGTTCTTTTTGAGTTGTTTTTTTAGTTTTTTACGGGAAGATATCCAAGCCGAGGTCACAATGTTTAGACCACAATCCATGATGCAGGCTACCCAGTTGGCTCATTTGGCTGAGTTCAAATTTTTAGATCAGAGGCGGTTCTCAAAATTTCCATAGACTAAACCCTCTTTCCCTCCTAGATTCTATAATCAACATGAATAAAAACCTGTTGCACCCATTGTTGCACCCAAATGTTTGACCACTGCTGAAATGGATGCGTGACACGCCCAAGGGTTGTGCTACAATTGTGATGAAAATTATTCTCATGGGCATAGGTGCACCGAAAAAAATTATTCCTCATCGATGTGGATGAGTCCGACATCAGTGACCATAGTGATGATGACACTGAATCAGCAAAAGAACCATCAAAACCAGAGGAAAACCCAGATGAATCACAGGCTGAATTTTCTATTCATGTTCTTGCTGGCATTACTACGTCCCAAACCATGGAAGTTGTGGGTTATTTCAAATGCTTGTGACTTACCATCTTGATTGATTCTAGAAGTACACATAATTTTATTGATCCCCACATTGCCAAGCAGATAAATTTTTATGTACACACATGTAATTCCTTTGAGGTTATGGTAGAAAATGGTGGGACTTTACCTTGCAAGGTAAAATGTCATAATGTTAAGATCAATAGTGGGGACTATGAGCTCAAACAAGATATTTTTGCACTTCAATTAGGGGGATGTGATATTGTGTTGGGATCTCAATGGTTGGGCACATTGGGAGTCATATCTTGGCACTTTGGTGAGCTTTGGATGCAATTATCATAGAATGGACAATCCTACACTCTCCGTGGATTAAAAGCAGGGTCATCACAGATCATTAGTTCCAACAGAATGGATAAGTTGTTAAAAAAATCATCTCAGGATTTCATAGCTCAGGTCTTTGCGATCCAACCGCAATATTCAGAGGAGGATTCTGTTCCTAAAGATTTACAACTTATTTGACCAAGAACAACTCTATTTTTGTTTAGCCAACATAATTACCACCTCGTCACTCTCATGACCATGCAATTCCCTTGTTACCTGGTAATGAACCATCCAACATTAGACCATACATGTATCCTCATGCTCTTAAGTCAAAAATTGAGAAGTTAGTATAGGAATTCTTAAAATTCAGTGTCATTCGGCCAAGCAACAGTCCTTACTCTTCTCCAATTTTATTGGTACATAAGAAATACGGGTCTTGGCGATTGTGTATTGATTATCGAGAGCTCAATAAACTCACCATCAAGGATAAGTTTCCTATTTTGGTGGTGGATGAATTACTGGATGAACTTCATGGGACTATGTATTTTTTGAAACTTGACCTTGGCTCGAGATACCATCAAATCTGGCTCAAATAGGAGGATATTCCCAAGACTGCCTTTCGTACTCATGAAGGTCACTATGAGTTTTTGGTAATGTCATTCGGATTGAATAATGCCCCTTCCACCTTCTAGAGCCTCATGAACAACATTTTTCATCCATTCCTTCGAAAGTTAATTCTAGTGTTCTTTGATGACATTCTAGTGTATAGTCACTCATGGGAAGAGCATCTTACTCATGTGAATCAAACTCTCTAGTTGTTGGCACAACATCAAATCTATGCTAAGAATTCCAAGTATTCTTTTGGGTTGACATAAGTAGAATATTTGGGACATGTTGTCACTAAGGAGGATGTTAAAGTTGATCCCAAGAAAATCCAAGTTTTTCAAGAATGGCCAAAACCTCACACTCTCAAAGGTCTTCGAGGATTTTTATGGCTTACAGGTTATTATCATAAATTTTTTCATAACTACGATAAAATTTTATCTCCCCTCACTTCCATGCTAAAGAAGTACTATTTTACTTGGAAAGGACCTGCTAAACAAGCTTTTCAAGAATTGAAGCATGCCATGACCACGAAACTTGTCTTAGCCATACCGAATTTCTCCAAATCATTTGTTATTGAAAGCAATGCTTTAGGTCATGGTATTGAGGCAGTGCTGATGCAAGAAATGTGACCCTTGGCCTTCACTAGTAAAGCTCTCTCCAAACTTAATTTGGGAAAATCAACTTATTCCAAGGAGATGATGGCAATTCTACATGTCGTAACCCATTGGCAAATGTATCTCATTGGGCATCATTTCTCCATTAAAATAGATTATCAAAGTCTCAAATACTTTTTGGAGCAACGTGTTGCCACCCTTGACCAAAAAAAATGGGTCTCTAAACTCATGGGATATGATTATGATATCACCTATAAGAAGGGTAAGGAGAATGTTGTGTCCGATGCTCTCTCTCGCCAATTTGAAGCTCTCAGTATGTTGTGTGCCATTTCATTGTCGATCCCCCAATGGATTGATTCTTTACGCCAGGAGGTACTTTAGGATTTTGAATTATAGACTTTGGTTGCTTTCCTAACCACTGAGCCTACTTCATGTACATGATACACTTGGGATGGCCAGGATTTGCATTACCACCAACACCTTGTTGTTCCCCACAAGTCCTCACTACGAGAACTTATCATGATATAACCGCATGCTACTCCATTTGCTGGCCATTCAGGATTTCTAAAAACATATGAACGACTCAAATGCACTTTTTTTTTGGAAGGGTATGAAAAAGGAAATTCAAGAATTTTTTGCAGCTTGTGATACCTGTCAACAGATGAAAGGTGAAAGAATACATTCTCCAGGCACTCTTCAACCCTTGCCAATTCCAGACCAGGTCTGGATAGATGTTTCTATGGATTTTATTGAAGGCTTACCTAAGTTGGATGGAAAATCTACTATCTTCATCGTAGTGGATCATCTTTCGAAGTATGCTCACTTTTGTCCCCTCTCCCATCCTTACACAACCTCCACTATTTCCCAGATGTTCCTTGATTCTATCTTTCACCTTCATGGTCTACCCTCCTCCATCGTGTACGATCATGATCCAACCTTCACAAGTCACTTCTGGAAAGAATTGTTTAAGTTGTAAGGAACTCAGCTCAAGATGATTTTAGTATATCATCCACAAATGGATGGCCAGACGGAGATTTTTAATAAATGTTTGGAAACCTATCTTCATTGCTTTTCCTTAGATCATCCTAATCATTGTGCGAGATGTCTTTCTTTGGTCGAGTGGTGGTACAACACTTCCTATCACACAACCATCAAGGTTACCTCTTTTGAGGTGGTTTATGGGTGCCCTCCACCGATGTCTTCCTCCTACATTCTAGGTAGCTCCAAGGTCCATGCAATCGACACTACTCTCAGTCAGCATGTTGATATCCTCTGTAAATTGAAGCTAAATTTGGAAGCATCCCAAAATCATATGTGTCAACAGGCTGATCAACACCGTTCTGAGCACAATTTTGATTTGGGTGATATGGTCTTCCTTCACTTGCAATCATATAAATAGTTATCCCTCTAGATTTGTAGATTATAGAAGCTTACTACAAAGTACTATGGGCCCTATCAGGTGTTACAGTGGATTGGTGCCACAACCTACAAATTGACCCTTCCACCTCAATCCATGCTCCATCTCGTTTTTCATGTTTTTGCTCTCAAAAAGGTGGTGGGAAATCAGGTACAGGTTCAATTTGCACTCCCAGAGTTAGATGAAGAAGGTTCTATCTTGCTTGAACCTAAAAAATTGTTGGATCGTCAGACTTGCACTCTTCACAATCACACCATTACTTAAGTTCTTGTGCAGTGGCATGTACTCTAGATGGGAGATGCTACATGGTAATATCTCCATCATATCCAGCACCATTTTCCTCACCTTCAATTTTGAGGACAAAGCTTTTTGAAGGGGAAGGACATGTTAGGATCCCATCCTAATGTTATTTTGTAATTCTCATTATTATGTAATGACCCACTTCCAACATGGGGGATCCCATATATAATGTTATTTTGTAATATACGTGGCATGTTATGCTCCTAGGCGAGTGGGGCCCTTTGATGTAAATATTGTAACCGATATTTGATAGAAAATTCTAGCTCGAGTGCCATTTTGCATGTAAGCCAACTCTTGAGCCTAGGGTTAGGGTTTGCATGAAGTCTTTCTTTAAAAATCTATGAAGCCATGTACGAATTTATCCTTTGCAAGTTAATGAAATATTGAAAAATATTTCCCCCTCGAAGAGGCTTGCGATTCTAAGTTATTTTGTGAGATTGTTCAATTTTACAATTACTTTTTGCATAGTATTATTTTTTTATTGCATGTATTTCAGTTATCTTTCAATATTTTGTGTGTGTGAGCTTTATTTTAATAATAGGTTCCTAACAAGGGACTACCATGGAGTATGATGCTTGGTTCATTGTATAGCCACCTTGGGCACCGCCTCGAGTAGTGGCTTATGGAGATGGAGATGAGACTAGGGATGAGGGGACCCATGAGACCTCCAAGTGACAGTGATATCTTTGATTAGATAGTCAAAGGAGGAGGACTAAGGGTATATCTAGGTAGGATCCTAAGAGTGGGGGAGACAGTAGAGATTGAGATGATGTGGAGGAGGTTTTAGATGGGAATCTAGATTAGAGCGAGGAGGATTGGTCATAGTTGGAGTAGCATGTGGTAGAGTACGATGTGAGGATCATGAGGCTCCAGGCAGAGCTACAAGAGAGGGAACATCAGAATAATATCGATATAAGGCATCTTCATTCTTGACATAGATATATCGAGGTATTGGAGGATAAGTTGATGGAGCATCATATTCCACTTCTTGATCCTCCAACCTCATTTGTCTCCGAGGGTGCTAGGCATACCGATTATAGGCATAGCTTTAGGTCTAAGGATCCTAATATGACACAAGGGTCCTCTTGGAGGACATAGCTTAGTGCTTATACACACTTTTTGTACATGAGCCTTGGTGCTCCATTTTATGTAGCCTTTTGGCACTCATTCTACATACGATATTTATACATATATATACATGGCTTTTATTTTTTTATCTTATATTTTTTTGTGAATGCTTTGTGTGAAATGCATATTTATTTGGATGATGAATGCATATGATATGTCATGGATGATTAATGCAAGGTATGAAATGCAAATGTTCTAATGATAATTTATAGTTTAGAATTTGCTTGGCCATGTTTAGCATTGTTGTTTAATCAAGGGTACCAGACTTGGTGGTATATGTGATGAATGGCTCATGAAGTGACATGGGTGTTGACATGGAAGAATATATGGATGTTGATATGGAAGAAGATATGGATGTTGATATGGAAGAAGATATGGATGTTGATATGGAAAATTGATTGTTTTGTAGAGATTCAGACATACTAGTGATATCAAACAAACTCACTAAAAATACCTAATTTCTCTAGGACCAAATGTGTATGCAGTAAATTCATTTACCAAATCATGAGCATGGTACTGACTCGAGGCAATCAAGAACCAATGTGCGTGAGAGTGATTTTATTAACTCATCTTGAGTAAATTGAGTAAACCTATTATGGATAAGATCGAGAAGCTAGCTTGTCCTTATGTGTGGTTAGAGATCTCTTTGAAAGAGACGTGTCATCATGCATGAGCGTACTCCTCTACCATTCAAGCATCTATAGATCTGGTGGAGGCTAACTCCATAGTTTACAAATTGTATTTTTGATCTCTTAAGTTTTGGGGATGACTACTTAAACATTTGACTAGAAATATAGTATGATCCTTACAACCAAATGATCAGTGGTGTGTGATGTAAAATATTTAGAGCTTTGGGAAATCAGATTCTCAACCTAAGTATGAGGATAATTGTACCCTATCCTTACTACTCTATCTTTTATATTTGAAGCATCTATGATAGTGGTAAAAACCACTATTCTTGTGGACTATGTTGCATGATGGGATAATCAAGGATGACCCTTTTCACTTTGAGGTTCATACTAAGTATGATGTTATCCTTCTTTGACACAAGATGTTTTAAGATATGAAATTATGTTTGATTCAAGAGTGTTTTGAAGTCTATTCCCAAAACTCAAGATTTTCTTATTGAAGATGTGCAATGGTCCTAAAAAGAACACATGTATTTGGAATTTTATTAAAACACCAGGAGTGGTTGAGTGACCAAAAACACCTAGGTATTATGGAAATGTAATTTGGAAAATAACGATTGGACTTTGTAATATCGTGCAATAAAATAGATGATGGTTTGAAGGTGCCCTTAATTAAGGCAACATGACTTTATTGGACCAATTCAAAATCTTGAACTTAATAAATTATCCCTAATATGATTAATTTAAATGTGGATGTAAATGCAATGTATAACATGCAATTTTGTGAAATGTGAAATGCAATATGAGATGTGGGCAAATGCAATGTTTTGTGAAGTGTGAATGCAAAGTAAATGCAATACCATGAATGAAATGCATGCAAATTTTTTTGTGTATTATCTATGTATATATATACATATATAGAAATCAAATCATGCATAGAATGCTCTCAAGTGTATAACATTAAGTGGTTTGGGTTCTTCCTCTCCCTTTTTGGTTTCTTCCTCTCCCTCTATACTAGAAATCTTATAAGTACCATTACCCACTCGTTGCATAATAATGTATGAACCTAACCAATTAGCCATGAATTTATCACGAAGATGCAGTAATGCGTTGGTGTTTTGTTGGTTCTCTTTAAGGATAAGATATCCTACTTGGAATTCACATAGATTAACTTTGGCATTGTAAGTATGCTTTAGGCGATCTCGATAAACTCATAAATTCTCTAAAGCATTGACTCACCTCTCATAAAGAAGTGTGAGTTGATCAAGATGTGCTTGTCTAGCAGTGTCATCGTCTATGAATTCCTACAAATAAATTCATAAGGAGGGTATTTCGAGTTCAAGAGGCATGATTGCTTCGGCTCCATAGACCAATGAAAATGGTGTTTCCCCTATATGCATGTATATGCTTGTTTTATAAACCCATAATTCCAAGGGAATTTGTGTATGCCAATCTCTATAATTTTCTTTAACAAGTTTCTTGAGAATAGCAACTAAGATTTTGTTGGAAGATTCAGCTTGTCCATTTTCTTGTGGGTAATAAGGAGTCAAGAAACTATGTTGAATGTTATATTTATCGCAAGTGCTTGAACATCCTTATTCTTGAAATACTTGCCATTGTCTAAAATGATTTTTGAGGGAATACCAAAATAATGTGGTGAAGTATAAACTCCACAATTCTAGGTCTTGTCATACTGGTTGGAGGAATTGCATCAACCCACTTTGTGAAGTATTCAGTGGTTGTGATGATGAATGTATGTTATCCCAAAGGAGGTAAAATTTTACCAATTAGATCTAGACCCCATTGTGAAAAGGGCCAAATTCTTTAAATAGGATGTAAATCTTGTGATGGTATATGAGTTAAATTAGCATGCTTTTGGTACTTTTTGCAATGTTTGACATAAGTGCAACAATCTTGTTCCATTGTGGGTCAATAATAATCCATGCATAAAATACGCTTTACAATGGCCATTCCACTAAAATAATGACCACAAGTATCATAATGAGATTCGGCTATGGATCTTTGATCCTCACTAGCCTCGAGATAACGAAGGAGTACTCCATCATAACCACATTTATACAACATATTCCCAAAGAGAATGAAACAAGCTACCTTTTACCTAAAAGAGCATTTTTTCGTTCGAGACATGTCATATGGGAGTGTTCCAAACTTGAGAAAGGCTACTATTTGGCTTGACCAAGGCTCACATGGATCCGACTAGATAAAAAAAATGTTCTTTTCATCTTTAGATTCAATACAATCAATTGTAGATTTAGAGACCATTGAAATGATAAGGGGTTCTACCTCTCCAAAGGAATATTTTGGAATCAATGATCCAAGGGAGGCCATCGCATCTGCAAATATATTAGTTGAACATGGCAAACTATTGATTTCATACCAATCAAACTTAGAGAGAAATTCCATTGCTACTTCATGGTAAATCTTAATGGTAGGTTCTTTGCATTAGTATTATCCATTGATTTGCTTAACAACAAGTTGAGAACCACCAAATATCTTGATATGCTTAATGCTCATAGTTATAGCTGATTGAAGACATAAGAGTAAGGTTTCATACTCTGTAGTATTGTTTGTGCATTGGAAGTCGACTTTGAATGATAAGGGGATAGGTTCCCCATGTAATTTATGAAACATGACTCCAACATCTTGACCTTTCATTCACTTAGAGCGATCAAAAAATAGTGTGATATCAACATATTCCTCCATAATGACATCTTCTTATTGTTTAGTGATGATAAATACCGAATCATCTAGGAGCTCAATAATCAAAGGATGATCACTAGGTAGTGGAGCTTCCACAAGTTAATCGATTATTACCTGACCTTTAATGGATTTTTGGAAAATGAATTCAAGGTTAAATTCAATAAGAAGCATTATCCATTTAGCAGTGTAGGTGTTATTGTAAGTGCAGGACATCATGTAACACAAAGTATTTTGTCTAGCTATAACGTATGTTGTGTGGCTAAGCATATAATATCGAAGTTTATTAGTGACAAAAACCACTGCTAGGCACATTTTTTCTATATAAGTGTATTTAGTTTCATAGCTTACCAATGTTCGACTAATGTAGTAGACAACTTGCTCTCGATTTTGTTCATTCTTTTGTGAAAGCATTGTCCCTAATGCAAAGTTTGTTACTGAGATATAAAGATAAAATGGGAGTCCTAGATGAAGAGGAGCTAAAATGGAGAAGCTAAGTATTGCTTAATTTCATCAAAGTATTTTTGACATTCCTCTATCCAAGAGAATGACACCCCCTTTTGTAGTAGGTGATTGAATTACCTACATTTGTAAAAAAGTTGCACAATGAAATGACGGATTGATTAAAATTTTTCTTTTAAACTACGTAATTCCTTTAATTTAGTTGGAGGAGGCATCTCCATGATAGCCTTGACCTTTTTAGGGTCCACATCAATGCCTCTTATAGAGATAATGAATCCTAGAATTTTTCCCAAAGTAACACCAAAGACACATTTCTTGGGATTCAACCTTACATTATGCTCTAGGAGTCGATCAAAAACTTTTTCTAATACACCAATATTTTCTTGTCGAGTTTTAGATTTAGCCAAGAGATCATCCATATAATATTCGATAATATTATGCATGTAGTCATGTAAGATGTATGTGATGGCACGTTGATATGTGGCACCTGCATTTTTGAGTTCAAAGGGCATCACATTGTAACAAAAAGTTCCCCAAGGTGTAATGAATGTTGTTTTGTGTTGGTCATCAGGATTTATTCATATTTGGTTGTATCCTTAAAAATTGTCCATGAGCGAAAGCATGTCATGGCCAGCATAGGTTTCGATAAGAGTATCGATGTTTGGAAGAGGGAATTCATCCTTAGGATACACTTTGTTAATATCTAGAAATTCAATGCAAATGTGTATCGCCCCGTTAGGCTTCCAAATGGGTACCATGTTTGAGATCCACTTAGGATAGTCGATAGGAACAATGAACTTCACATCTAAGAGTTTTTGAAGCTCTATTTTTACCAAGAGGGCACGGTAGGATGCATTCCCCTAAGTTTTTATTTGACGGGCTTAGCATCAGGCTATAAAGTAAGATTATGGACAACCAAAATAGGGTCAATACCAGGCATGTCCCTATAGGACCATCCAAATATGTCCTTCTTCCTCTTGAGGAGAGAAATTAATTTCTCTTGTTTATCGGGTGATAAGCTTTTTCCAAGCTTGACAATTAGAGATTGTTTTTGTCTAAACTAAGGTCCACATTGATATTATCTTCAGTGGACATGTTGGAACCTTCCTCAAGATGATGAGCTGTAGGGATCAGATGAATGTCATCTAATATTTCATAAAACTATTTTGACTTATCCTCATCTATTTCTTCTTGGAAAACCTCAGGATCCAAAGGTAAAGGTGAAGGTGAAGGCAGAGGAGATGGAGTAATTTAGTTGGCGAAAGCCCTTAACAATTCCTTGAATAAGAAAAATTTGGAAAAGGATAGTGGTGAGGAAATCTGGTCCATATCAATGAGACTTATGTTAATCGAAATTAGCCTAGTTGGATCATATGGATTATGGAGTGGGGTGAATAAATCAACATGATTCATGTTGACGTATGGGCAAAAGTGGATAAGTTTAAATGGAATTAATGGAACCAAAGAACCAGTTCTAGGAGATTGGTTAACCCGGATAGCAAAAAGCAACACAAATAAATACATTTATCTAAGTGATATATACACATGCAATGCAAAGAAAGAAAATATTTTTGTTGATTTTTTATTTTTTTATTTTTTGATTTTATTTTTCCTTGTTTGGTAGTGGTGAAAACCACTATTTTTGTGTTATATATATATGTTACAATATTGGATTATGAAATAGCTTAATGGAATGGAGGTGGTGATTCATCTATAGGGATAACTCATTATTGTGGAAGAAGCAAGTGAAATATGGGCACATGGATGGGGAACATGTTGAGATAAAACTCATCTTGTTCGGTATGGGGAATAATGGGCTCCGATTCTTCTTCAGATTCATCTAAAATTATCAATGTTAATTCAAAATATTCATAGATTTCATTGTCATAATTGTTGAGGTGGAGGGCTTCTTCTCCTAAATTTAAACTAAGCCTTTGGAAGGCTTGTTCAAGAGGATATGGTGGAAAGTGGATGGTAGCCTAGACCTGAATGGTCGTGCACCTCTTGATATGGAACATCAATGGGCTGAAACACTCCTTGTTCATGTGATCCTAGACCATGACCTTACCAATTAACTATATGAAAATAGCGAGATGGAAATCCTGATATAGTAGATGGATTGGTTGATGGTGATACTGGAAATATCCTTGGGAGTCAGCTCTATGGGATCATAAGATTGGATGATGAATCAATACTTTGAGCCGTCAATATGCATGTTGCCTCATGAACATATTTTAAGAATTGATGTATTATCCAAGGAGTACATTGTACGCCATGGATCCTTCCAAGATGTGAAACATGGTGTGCAATGTTTTGGCTCCTACTTCAATGGGTAAAACAATAGTGCCAACTATGGAACACAAAACATCATTAAATGTTTTTAGGGTGAATTATGACTTGGTGATATGATATGGAGAAAGGTTCAAATGATGAAGGACATATATGATGATGATATTGATAGAGGATCCAGTGTCAATTAACACTCTTTTAAATAACTTCTTATCAATTAGATCCATAATATGCAATGAAAGGTCTACCGATTCCAATGATATTGGCTTAATCTCAAAGTCATAGAATGTGATGGAAGACTCCATGCATATTTGGATGCTCCCAAAAAAGTTGTTTAACGCATTAAGATCTTGAGATTGCAATTCAATGGATTTCAAAATATCCATTAATGCCTCCGACTTGTGGAGGAGATTTTTGGATTAACTGATGGATTGATTAGATTTAGGAAGGCATATTTAGACTTGTGGTTAACCGACTACTCAATGAGATGATTGGTCATGTTGGATGATTGATAGGTGAATTTGGAAGATTCAATTGGCTAGGTATGTGGATAGGCATTGAAGGATTGGGTGAAATTTGTATGGGAGGTGAAATGGGAGGTTGTGACTTTGAGATGGTTGCACATTGTTGATTTTCTTTGACCTGTGACCACATGGATGGTACCCCTTGGTATGCTGAATATGATTGGATGGGTCAATTGGTGATAGGGTACCACATGATAAATAATTTGTTGCGATGTTTGTTGCACAGATTTTTGTTGAGCCATTAATGATTGGCTCATGACCACTTGATTAGTGTGATTGGGTTGAGTGGCTGGGATAGCCTATGTTGATTTTGGTTGGCCAAAATAGTTACTTTTATATTGGCCCTTATTTTACCATTATTGTTTTTAGGCTTAAGTATGCCTTCTTGGATTTTTATTTCCCTAATGACACTAGCTTGAGCTAAATATTCTTCAAATGAAAAATAGATTTGTAGTTGAAACATCTGAGAGAGGTTTTAAACAACTTTTGGTGAATAGATTGATTATCTCATCCATTGGTAGGGTGAATGCCAACTTGGTAATGACAACCCTCCAACAGTTTCCAAAATCATAGATAGACTCATCATCATGTTGTCTTAAAGCATAGACATCAGATAATGAGTCCTTATTTCTAAAATTTAAGATGAAACTCTCAAAGAATTGTTCAGTCAATTGCTCAAAAGTATAAATACTATGGTTGGGTAATTGATTATACCATTCTATGGCATCTCCTCCTAATTTTTGAGGAAATTTTCAAAGCATAAGAGCATTATCATTTTGAATTCTAAAACATGCACGTACAAATGTGTTCATGTGTTCTTTGGGATCCTTAGTTCCCTTGAATTTTTCAAACTTAGGCACCATGAAATCCGCTAGATATGGCGGTGATGTTACCGAAGGATGAATAGGTTGGTTGATCAGTTGATGTAAAGTTAGCTTATGGTTTGTCAAACCAGGAATATGTTGTATCAACTGATCTATCTATTTTTGCATGGCCTTAATTTGAGGGCCTTCTTCAAGAATGTTGAAGCCTTGAATTACCTGATGATTTTGAGGTGGAGTGGAGAAATGTTGTGGTGTGACCAAGTGATGATGATATTGGTAATTATGGCTAGGTGAATTTGATGGAAATTGATGAAGGGGAGATTGATAATGAAAATATGGAGAATTTTAAAATGAGTTTGATGTATGAGGGTTATGTCTAGGTTGGCCAATGGGAATAGGATGGGGGTAGTATGACCTAATGGAGGGACATGTATAGAAACCATAGAATAATGTGGGTCCATGATGAACCTTGGTTAATGAGGACAATTTGAATAGAGTTTGGAAAATTCTTAGGTTTCACGTACACTTATTGATAATTTTTATGTTATCTAAGAAATTTATTTAAGTGTTCCCATGCCTCATTAATCTCTCTATTAGAAGTTGAGGGTATGGAAGCAAATGGTATAGAAGATGTGGTTTGGGGACAAGTTAAACTAGGTATGGCAACTTGTGAGGCTGAAACTTGTGAAGCAGTATTTACATGTGCTTCATACAAGGGGTTGGTATATGTGGATTTGTATGAAGTGCTAGGAGCACATGAGGGTTGGGGAATGAAAATATGGGATTAATGTGTAAGTAATGCCTCAAAAATAGGGTTGGTGTACACCTGGGTAAATTTGGATGGTGGTTAGGAATAAATAGGCTCTTTCTGTAAAGTAGAATCCTATCTAGGTGAGTTGGGGATTGACTCTAAGACATAGTTAGAAGACTTCATGAGAGCTTCTACTCGTGCCATGTCTATGTGGGTAATGTGGTGGTCAATGGTTGGTGAGGTTGACTATTCTTGGGACATAGCCATATGAAAGGTTGAGGATGGCAAGGAATATGAGGGACCTATAGATAAATATGTTTGTGTCATATTCAGGTATTTTACCATATAAGTGGTGGGAAAGGTGGATGAAAGTTCCATTTGATTATCTTTGTTTAATGCTTTTTTGAATTTTCTTGTTAAGACCAAAAAGCAAATAAACCAAAATACAAATTATGCAGTAAACTAAAACACCAAATTTGAATTTCACAATGAAAATTAAAAATCAATACTAAGTTTGTTTAACACATGTGTCTTACCTAATTCATTGATTATATTATTTTAATGTGAGTTCATTTTCTTAAGTTTCAATCTTGTGTGTTTCAAATGTGCTAATTTGAATTAATCAAAGAAAGGTAAAAACTATGGATAAACTGGGGCAATGAGATTCTTATTGGTGATGAAATCCAACAAGTTTTCTCGAGGGTGACCTAGGGTTTCTAAGGATAGATATTGGTGGATGGAGATGAAACCCGCCATCACCAGATCTCAAGCAATGGCTAATGATGAAATCAAACTACTACTGTTAAATATGAATCGTATATGTGTGGTTCTTTTTAAAATTTATGGTTTTCTATTGTGTTCATACAATGTTAGAAATATAACTACTTTTGATGGTCTAAATCAAAATCCACTATTCACAATACCAATTTTTCTAAAGGATGTAGAGTACACCGCTTAAGACCTTCTCTAGACAACTGTGGGGGTTTGTCTACTCATCTGTATGGAATCACCCAAGTACGGGGATACTCTTGGTATATGAACAATATTCCTACTTAGACCTACAAAAATAGGAATTCCTAACCCTATAATGCAAACTAATTATGCAATTTCAATTTACATGAAATCAAAATGCAATATATATATTTTCACATAGCAGCAAATAAAAAACCTCAAATAGAAGATGTGGAGGGATTCAAATGATTAATCTAAAGCCTAAGATGCAAGATAATACAAATTTTATTTTCCAAATTTAATTAATGAAGTTATTTTTATCTTAAAACCTAAAAAATATAAAACTTCCAAAATACATAAATAGAAAAGCTAGGGTTTAGATAGTAGACTTACAAACGACATATGTATCTAATATAACTCTCTATAAAATACCTTTGGGTTTTTCTAAAATGCACTTGGATATTTTTGGATGGCCCTCGAGCACCGTGGAGCATTTGCGCACCTTCTACAACTTCTTGCAACTCTTCAAAAATCCTAACCAATGAAAAAATCTTGATTTACACGTCTAAAAATCTTGCAAAATAAGACAAAAAATAGCAAATAAATCAGTAAGGAAAATCATAAACATAAACCCTTAGGGGGTCCCACCGTGATCACCATTTGTAGATACAAAAACGCAACACCAAATAACATGAAATAATTTGAACTCAAAGAACACAAAATTGCACAATGAATTATTTTATATTAATGGGGGGATACTAAAAATTCCATTTTTACAATGAGGATATTTGAATCCTTTTGATACAAATTTACAATGGCTAGGGTTCTCTGAAACCCTATCAAACAATGTTGGTGGTATCTTCAAGCATATCCTTGCTCCCAACAAAAGTGAGTGTGCTTCTAGTTATCCAATGTTGGGCCACTCCAGCTTAAGTATCTATCCAATGCTAGTGTCACACTTCTAGATCTACACACACTAAAACAACAAATGAAATAGTAGCAACTATGAGGGTTCCACAATGTGAGGCCCTCTATAATCAATGTTAAAACCCTAGCTATTTGTTGTAAATAAAATGGATAGAAATAAAAGTGCATGTAGTGAAATACTAAACAAGGATTTAACTTACATATTTGTTGTTCTATGATCTTATGATGTTTTTTTTAATGAATCAGTGTGATGATACCCTAGCATTACCCTAAGGCTAGTAGGACCTTAGAGCTCTTACGTAAAATGCTCGTGGGTGCTTGGTGGCTGCAGATAATGCTCGTAGGTGCTTAGGAATGGTGGGAGGGTGCCCTGAGGTGCTTGGTAGTGGATGGGAAGTGTCCATAAGTGCTTTGTGGTGATAGAAAGTGCTCGAAGGCATTCGGTTGTTGAGGGGAGAGTATGCAAAAGTAGATTGGTGTGGTGAGATGAATGATGATGGATGCAAGGGTTATTGTGAGAAAATACAGAGGTAGAAGTACTCAGATACTCTAGGGAACTCAGGCTTCAAATGAAAACTTAGGATGAAAACTTAGGAAATGTCAAGCACTTAGGTATTTCAGGTTTTGGGCTTGAGCCATCAAAATAGCTCCTTTTAATAATCCAACCTAGAACATGCTAGGGTTTCAATGACACTAATCGTGTGGCTGAGATAAAAGCATATCGAAGGGTGGATATTAAATATAGGGTGTGGCATGGATTGATGTAGATGGATGGATAGGATTAAGTGAAATTAGATGGTTGGAATTAATTCACTTATATAAATATATATTTATTAAATATATGTATAAAATATAATATATAAATGATCATTATTTAAATATATATAAATATATATGAATAAAGGGCAAAAATGGTAGGAAAGTCAGGATGGATGACAAGTGGCTAGGTTTTGGTGTCTATAATTTGCATAAGGCAAGACTCGTAAGAATAAATTTATCTTTTACAACACACTTTACCTTATTTGGAAACTTTGAATTGGCCTTGGATAACCTAATTTTTATCATCAAAATATGCTTTACATGAACTTGTTAATGATAAGAGCCAATATAAAATCAAGGAGTACTAGAAAAAGAATATAAGAAAGAAGATATCATGAAGGGTTATATGTTTATGCATATAATGAATTAATATCCCAAGTGTCTGATAGGAAGAGAATGGATTGACTAGATCATATTCTAAATCCTTCTTTTGTGTACCTCCAAAAGATCCAATTAATTATTCCAATTATATCTTCCATGAATATGGAATAAATATTTTGAGCATATAATATATTGTAAATTTACCCCTTTGGATTGGGAAATAGGTCTTGAAAACAATCATAGCATAAGGTATTCTTCCACTTGTTCTAATTCCTTGGGCAGTTACCATCACTGCAAATAGATTAAAAAATTATGTTATTTGAAGAAAATGGCTCAAAATTCTTATGTATGCAAAATTTATAGCCTCTATAAGTTTGCCATACAAAATAGCCCTAGAGTGATGTTTTTGAAAAACATCATTTTTTTTTAAATTCCTTATGATTTTTCATAAGGAAATATAACAAGAAATAAATTCATTTTTTGCTTCCTACATCAAAATCTGGAATGCCTTTATGCCATACCCATCTAGCCCAAATTCTACCATCAATTCTTGGGTCCAAAGGTGTGCCCTAATCATGAATAAGGGTGTCATGATCCATAATAGTAAATAGATCCAACCATTTAGATAGACATGGTGTGTGATATTTGAACCAGGTAAAATGAATATGCCTATTTTATTTCTTCTAGACAATGCATCAAAGCTCCCAAGTGAGATAAAAACATCATAATTCTCCCTCCTTTACAACAACACCAAGTGCTCTGTATGAGGAAAAATGTCTGACTCTATATGAAGAAGTCAAGACCCCATTCTAAAGTCAAAGTGACAATACCTTTTCTAGTTTAAGTGGTTTGGATTTTTGCAAAATAGATAAAAAGTATTCCAATAATAATAGAACATAACCTAGAGTAGGTGAAAATTCTCACCAAAAATCATAATAATTAGATCAAGAAAAAAATTAGATCTTCCTTTTGCCTTTTTTTCAAAGTTGCTTATGAAGATCTAAGAAGCAATTCATCCTAGAAACTAGAAGAAATATTAAATAATCTAAATAATTTTTTTGTGTGACTTAATGATGAAGCTCCATACCTAATCTGATACTTTGTTATAATTCACATCTATTTCCAATAATGAATAGAAACACACTGAAATATTACACATATAGTATAAAAAAGAAAAATATATATATAGATGATGGGTGCCCTTGAGCACCAAATAACCACTATATTATCCATAGATAAGAATTATAACACTCTGATACCATGGATGAAGTGGTTGGGGGTATTTGTACCAATACCAAAAAATCCCAATTACATAGTCAAGCTAACCTAAGAAAAAATAATAAGTGGGTTTTAGGTTAGTTACAAGATATAATATGGGTTTAACCATAACAATATTAACCACAATCTATAAGGCTTATGTATAAGAATAATTAAATACATAAATAAATAACTAAATATACTTATACAATGATTTATTGTTGGCCTATATAGGATTACATCATACAATGTCACCCTCAACCATAAGTTAGATTACACTTTCAACATTAGATGCCTAGATACTGATGATTTTAGTTATTACATGGAAAATGAGATGTAAGGATTGTGCTAAATTATGACCCAATTTAAGACTTTATTTAACAAATTTGATGAACAACCTTCATATTCCTATGTATTTGGGATCTTAGAGACCAAATAGATGGGCATTATTGACAAATATTGTAATGAATATTTGATGCCACAAAAATTAGCAAAACTATATTGGTATAATTTATGTTAAAAAATAAAATATAAAATTGATATAGTTGAATTTAATTTGATATGATTCATTTTTATTTATCTTTCTAATTCATTTTCCTCATATGCGCAATCAGGGAATCCTCCAAATATAAATTTCTCAACCATGGTCCTTCATTATGTTCACAATTAGCCCAAGATTCCTCTACATCCATCTCATGATTAAACACCAAGTTTTAGTGATATTTGTATGTTTCATTAATTACACCCCTTTAATAATAACACACTCTGAGACGTATAGCTAAGTTCAAATATATCAAACTCGATAACTAGATATTTATCATGCCTACTAGATTTATAGGTGTGATCTCTTATTTTGAAAGGGAATGTAACACTCTACATAATTAACATTTAAACACTTCTATAAAATAACTTCAATCATATCATGAATTCCATAAGAAGAAATTCATAGACTATGAATCTTATGGGCAAAAAATATGGTATAGATTTCGTAATCAAATCAATTATATAATTTTATATTGGCAATTTTTTTTACAATTACAAAGGAATAATTAACTTTACACTTTTTCATAAAGATCATCTATAAAAATCCAAACATTCAACATTGAAACGTAAATTTAAAAAAATTCTCCAACTTTCCAAGGAATACAATGGTATCTTCCACCTTCTCATCAAAACCACTCTTACATAAATTGGCCATAGTTATTTAAGGATATCGTCATCAAAATCGACCTAGTTATGAAGAATGAACCTCATATGAGCTTTTTTATTTTAGAACATTTCATCCTAAAGTTCTAGTAAAGGGTACTATTCCAAAGATAAGAGTGATATTCAAAAGTCCTATAAATATAGTAGATTTCAATTTTATTATTATTTTTTTTCAAGTATAATATGTTTCTTCTAAATCTTTGTCAAATTATTTGTTACACTCTAATACTAGTTCTAGATAAGAAAATGTTAGCTTGAAAATTAACAAAATCAAGATTTTAGAGCTATGAAGGTACTTTCACCTACATTTTAGAAAAAAATTGGTAACCAAGTCTCTATAGTCTTCTATAGCCATACTTATATCTATGATATTAGATACTATAGGAATGGTTGAAACAAGTATTTTCAATTGAGTACACTTTAAAGAATTTAAAATAGAAGCAAGAGTTAAAGATTTATCAATTATAACCTCAAAATACACTAAATGGAAAGACTATATATGCATTAGTAATAAATTGCTATGTAAAATTAAATGTCTAGGATAATTGTTAAACAAGAAATGAAAAACAAGATTTGTAATGAGGTGAAAAAGAAACAAATGTTTTCCTAAGTGTCAACCAATATATAAAGGATAGGAATCAACCCATTCATACTAAAATAAGGAAAATGGAATCAAGCGTATTGAACTGCATACAAAAGAGAATTTAGGTACTTAGAAAAATTTCCATATATATGTAGGTTTTAGAAAAGGGTGATCAGGAAAAAGAAGAGGATACTTGAACTTTGAATTTTTTGTAGTATGCGTTGTCCTCTTCGATTGTCTAGGTTTTTGAACAGGTTGGACTAGATGGTCAAGATTATTGCATCTCATGTGGAGTGACACAATTATGGTGGTCTTTAGTGCATGGGGTTCTTCTCTATCAAGGACCTTTAGGATTATTTTACAAGGCTGAATCCTTTTAAGATGTGATCTTGAGTTCATTGTCCTAACAAATTTAGGGGGAAAAGGGTTAGAGAGATGTAGAAAATTAAACAACAAAATAGGAAAACCTAAGTTAACTAAATCAACATGCCAAGATCAAAATAATATCCCTTTGCACAACATCCCTAAGTTTAATATGCTGATATAGTGAACACTTCCTCTTCTTGACATATATAAGTGCATCTAGACACACATACATAAACTAAATTAGATAGGGATAACCAAAAACTTGAAACCAAATAGTCATAGGCCTCTAGTATGTATATATGAATATATAATAATTACAAGATTATGCAAAAACTAGGGGCTTGAGGGCATGCCTACAAGACCACTTATAAATACAAGTACTCTTATACAAGGAAAAATGAAGGGAAAGCTATATAAAATGTATAACTTTTCAATCCTTTAGAACACTAAACTAAATATGATACAATTAATAGGACTTCCCCACCAAAATTATGCAATATTTTTGACAATCCAAATAACTCTTTCTAGGGATGCTAAAAATTGAATAGAAGCATCTTCTACCATTACTTTTTTAGTTTTGGGATTGTTGTTGTTGCCAACACCATGTGTTTGCATTTAATATGCCGCATATATTTCCTTGGGCTTCTAAACCAATATGACATTAGTAGGTGATACATATTTCCGTTATGCAATGGTGCATTGATCCATTTTATCTACTCTTCCTATGACCTTGTACGCCATTACTATTTCCTGCAATATGATCTATTATTTCTTCCAAGATGATTCAAACCCATTTTTCCTCAAAAATTGGAACTTTTGTTTATCCCTTTGCATTAGAAATTTTGGTTTCCTTGAATATCAAAAGATCCTCTTTTGTTTTTGCCTTGAAACATTTTTTTTCTTTTATTTGGAGCTTTTAAAAGTTCCAATAACCTTTGGTCATTCACCTTTTAGCACTCTTCAAAAATTTCTTTTGCCTTAACATTCCAAGTCTACACAAGTTGTCAAAGATTTTATCTCCTTTTTGATGGTTTTTTAAGCCTTAATACTACCACAAGTTAAATATCACAGGATTTATTATCTCTTTTAAGGATTACCTCATTAGAGGCTAAAAAAAATTCTATTCCATAGGGTGTATCTCATGATTTTGTCGATATTATTGTACTTTCGGGATCCTTTGGTGCTATTGATGTGATTGTATGTTGTTGCTAGTACAATGGTTGTGTTTCTAGAAAATATCATGATAATGTAATTTTTCTTTCATTATTGCTATTTCTATTACCTATTATTCATAATTGAAGTGATTGCTACTACTATTAGTGTGTAAGGGAGTAATAAACAACAATCAAGTCAGCCTTTGCTCCCTTTCTAGAAATAGATTTTGATATCATCTAGAGTGTTATTTTTTATCTGGTTTTATTCTAGGATTTTTGTTGCAACTTTACTTTTCTTATGTTATCCAAGGAGGAGGTTGATGTTTATCTTGTAACCCTAGATAACTTAATTTTTGAATAGGTATGGGGCCCCTCCAAAACCCTTTCACCACTACCAAAAACAATATCACAAGATAAATATAATATAGCCACAATATAATAAGGTCAAGATAATGATAAGAGTAGAATAATATGAGAAAATTAATATGTAAAATAAGGCTTATAATAACTCAAATAACATTAAATAATATGCAAAAATATGAATGTAATAGCCTTAATTAACATTTAGTAAGCATGCAATATAAGTTACAATATTAAGTACTTAAAATGTATATAAACTTTATTGCTTCAATTTCTCTTACAAAGATAGTAATGATCGTGATTATTTGTGATATGATGCTATGGAGTATTTCCTCCATAATATAGCTATAGTAGTGTGACTCTTTGGATACTTGACTATTCCTTTCCATATGCCAAGTATTATGACTCTTGGCTTATCTACTTAACACTTGCATACTTTATGAACACTTGAAACTATAACATATGCACACCTATACATGACTCTTACACTTCCATAACTTGCACACTATAATTTGGCACTTGTGCATATATTTAAATTACATATTTTTTCTCATACATACAATACACTTGTGCACATATAATCAACTTACACTTGCACACTAGCTCACATAACACTTGTGTATTTCCTATATATTACAACTTTACATGACACTTGTACATTTCCTACACATACACACTTACATAAAAGAGTAAATATAACTCACACTCTAAACTATGACTCAACCCTAATCTATTATTTATAAATATACCATGAAGGTACCATGGGGGTGCATTATCATGTACCAAATAATGTAATATATTCCAATAGTTTCCCCCTTCAAACTTTTTTAAAAGTCTTGATCCTTGCATTTTTTATTTTTCAGCACTTTAAAAACTCTCCACCACTTTTTGGATTTTAGCCCCTTAGATTGTTCAAGATATTGGAGCTTTTCTCTTCTAATTTCTAGTGGTATTTTTTCACAAATTAGAATTAGTGTTGGGCTCTTGCTTGCATGTCAACTAAAGCTCTGATTTTTTCTCCTCTACATTCTTCTTCTTTTTCCATAATTTTTGGATTCTATTCTTTGACATTTATCATTGGTGCAATTCTTGTAAGTGCATCAAGGAATAACAACTAATTGGCTAGTCACTATAAACTCAATTAAATGTGAAATATAGCCAATCCCACAAGATATTTTATCCAAGGAGAAGAAAAATTTACAACCATTATTTGGGTATAAACCTAACCAAAGGTGGAGTAATTTTAACTATCACTAGGAAGATCAAGGACTCCTACCAATGGTAGGGATTGTCTTAGATACCATTGTAAAGACTATGATTTATGGTTTTCTAGGTATGGTTGGTCAACATGACCTTATGGAAATGAAATATTGAGATTTTATACTAGCCTATGGTAGGGACTATTAGAGTTAGAGCATATTATATTATTTGGGTCATGTAAATTTATCACCTTTGGTACATAGTTAGAGTAGAATATTACTTTAAGGGGAAGTTAGATACTTACTTAAAGTAATGCAATAAATGTAAAAGTGTCAATGTGCAAGTTGTAATGTGTAAGGTGTCCCCTTGTACAACTAGGTAGAGTATTGGCCAAGGAATATCTCTTCCTATATAAAGGGCCTCATAGTGATAGATTAGATAAGAGCAAGAGCATATCAAGCATATCAATTGTATTGTAGTAGATAGTGGTAGAACTCCTGTATGGAGTACAATATAGTTATTTATATTGTATAAATGGAGTGACCATTACCTCCACACTGCATTGTATTTTTATCACTTTCTATTTATAGTATATTTCAATCATATTACATAATTACTTTAATATTTTTTATATATTATTAGGACCTGTGATAGATATCTCCCACTACAGATATCCTCAAAAGCTAATAGTGGTATCATAGCCATTGTGTATCAATAATAGGAGGGCCTACATCCATAATAAGAGAATTCCAATAGGTCAATAGGAATAGGGAGAGTCACCATTGCTACTATCGACCTGCATCTTTGTGAATTAGACCTTCCATTGTGCACCGCTACATGCAAAAGCTAACATTAGGATTAGATGATAGAAAAATACATAGTAATCAATAGGATTAGAGAGAATCACAAGTGAGGATTAAATCTCAGTTACAAAAATTTTGAGATTACATTTTGTTAGTCTTTCTATAGAGTTGCAAAAACAAAATCATGAAGACTAGGAATCAACATCCATTCCACTAGTTGGATGGATCAACAAGTGAATATTATTTCATTTCAGTTTCTAAAAACTTGTTGCAGGAAAAAGGAGATTCAAAAAATATCGGGAAGCTTACTATAAGAGAGTTAGGAAGAATATCTTCTTAGAATCATTCCAACACTTATAGCAACAAGGAGAAGACTAAAGATTTCAAAGACCTAAAAAAATGTCCCATTACAAGATCTGCAATCCTATAGACTACAGAAGTGAAGAAAAGGCCATAGTTGCCTTATAGAAAACTCTAGGAAGAAGAGACTCTAGAAGATGAGTCAAGGTATAAGATAGGATATTGGTGATCTCCATCAATACCTATAGATTACAAAAGCTAAAAATGCCACAAAATCCTTGATCCAAAAGAAAATATCATAGAAGCCTTGATCCAAAAAAGAAGGCCATAAAAGCCTTAATTTTGAAGAAATTTTTTAAGAAGAATTCCTGATTCAGAAGAATAATCTAGATAAGAGTTCCTGAAGAAGACTCCAGCGAAGATTCCATGAAATATGAGATCGATTATCTTCATTAAAGCCTACAAATTGTAGAAGAAAAAAAATGACCAACAAAGGTCCAATTCTAGAATCTGAAAGTAGTAGATTTCAGATATCTAAGAAGAAGATCTCATCATCAACACTTCTAGAAGAAGAATATTGAAAAAAAGATATTTGTTGCAAGACCATATAAGCTGCAATATAGAAGACCTTGAAGAGGTATCAAGGAAGAAAAGAAGAAGGCTTGAAGAGCCTTATTTTAAAGCTCGTAGAAGCATTATCAAAAGAGTTCCTAGGAGAACTCATTAGAGAAATACACTACCAAGGACAAGTTCTTGATAGTGAAGGACTTGGGACAATTATCACCATCCAAAAACAAGACCAAGAGAAGAAGAATTTTGCAAGGAGTTCCAAATCTATAAGAAGAAGAATCTAGTGAAGACCTCAAGATATTCATAATATTGAGAAGAAGAAGATCATGTTTGAATTCAAAATTCAATAAGAATATTGAAGGAAGATTCAAATTGAAGAAGCCTACCAAATTTAGAATATTTGGAGATTGTATCTCAGAACAAGAAGGCACAATTCAAAGATAAGAGTTCTTTGAATCTACAGCAGAAAAAAAATATCACTAGAAGGATTAAGCCACAAAACCCGAGGCTCAAGACATAAATTTCAAGACCATAGTTTGGTGAAGTAAGAAGCTATTTTGGACAACCAACAAGAAGCTAAAAATTCATCCATTACAAGGTAGCAACTTGGTGAATCAAAATATCAAGATCTACATCCACTATAGAAGCCATTAAAGGTAAGCAACTAGGGTGCAATTAGTCTAACTTAAAATTAGGGTTCATTATCAAATTTTATTAAGCACCATATTTGGATTAAAGTTGAAATAAGAAGGGCTCATATTATAGTCTTCAAGAAAGTGCAAAAAGAAGAATTCATTTTAAGGATATATTTGCACAATCAATAGGAGTTGCATATTTTTCAAAAGAAATAAAATTTTCACCTACCTATTAATCTATATAGAAAGCAAGAAGATTATGTCCTACAATATTGATTGTAGTGAAAATTGCAGAATATTCATTAAGGGTTCTTTACAAATTACTTTTAGAAGTTGCATAGATTATTAAGTGCATTAGAATTCATTTTGAGGTTTTATTTACAATAGCAATAAGGAGAGATTATTCTTACCATTAAAAGTGCATTATTAATCCATTAAGTACTATACTAGTTGATCTTTAAACTCGCTACTCTCAATTACTTTGTGTTGTTAAAGGCACAAAACTAGCATATAATTTGTAGCACTTCATGACCAAAATAAGCCACCAATAAAAATCAAAATGTGGAGAAGGAAGCCACCATTAAAGTCTTTGAAGGAAGCCTCAAATTGAGACTTGGTGAGTCTCAACATTCAAGGAAAATATAAGGGTTTCATTTAAGTGCAAAAGTGCAAAAATACTTAATTAAAAATTTGAATTACCTTGGATTAATTCTTATTAAATTATATAAGAAAGAAAGGAGATGCCTCATAAAAATAAAAAAGTATTTCAAAAAGGTCCTTTATATTGGTGCAAATATAACTATTAAAAAGCACCTCTTTTGTTCCTTCAAAAGGACAAAAGTATTTCTATTTATAGATAGCAGATCGATCATCATATTTAGCAGGTAGTAGGTAAGATTTTGAGCAAGAAAAAAAGCCACTGAAGAGCACATACTTTGCGAAGATCAAGGTGTTTAAAAACACCATTTCTCCACATCCAATCCAACCCTAGAAGCAAGTGCATCACCTACAATATTGGAGCCATTAAAAGAGGCTATTATAATTCATATTTATGTAGAGAAAGGATGACATACAAAATGATATTATCTACATCGAATAACACTATTGAGCTAATCACAAGGGGCTGTTACACAAGCTACAAAATAGCACCATCAATTGATTATTACAAAGGATACACAAACAACATACTAAAAGCATCAAGATACAAAGAAAAAATTGCTATACCCAAGGGCATTACTTGGAGAGAACAACCACCAAAAGGAAGCACAAGAAGCTACCATAGGACTACCATTAGGAGTGCCATAGAACCATAGAGTATTGCATTTGGAGCCACCCATTATCCTCATCAAGATAGCATACGAATAGAAGAGAAGATGCTTGAATTTCAAGAAACATAGCAAGCCAACATACAATACAAAGATATAGGGCTACAACACTCATCTTTGGAGTGTTAGAATAAATACTACATGCACAAGCTGTGAGTGCCACTTGGCATAAGATTTCTAAGTGCTCCAACGCTTGTGAATAATCTAGTGCTCACCAAACTTATCATTGCATAGAGGAACATTAAAAATTTCAATTTTTATTCAATAATTTCTCAAGTGATATTTGTTTGCAATCAGCAAGGAAACAATCCTATTTAAGATGCCCATTTTGGAAGAAGGAGCAAGTCTGTAGCACCCTAAAATTGGCACAGTAAACCTTAGTAAATAATTCAAATTTGAATTTTAACCCCGAACCGCCCTTTAACCGCCTGTTAAACCGCTCTCCCCATTTTTCGTGCCATTTTTAGGATTTGTTGTGACCGTTGGATGATATCGTCGCCGATCAGACGATATCGCCTCAGATCGGACGAATTCGTCTGGAGCAGAACGTCCAGACGATTTCGTCCCAAAACTAATTTTTCATAATTAGCTTCTGTTTCAACGACGTCTCTAACCGGGGCAAAAGCGTGTCTACGCGGTTAGAGACCTCCCCCATTGGAGATCTCCCAAATTGGGATGATCTCCAACCTCCTAACCTCCCTCCTATGCCTATTTAAACCTTAGGACCTCCCCTTGACCTTCCCCTGGCTGAATTTTTCTGAACACCAAGTTCTGCACGCACTAGTATACCTTGGATTGCTATTGCCTTTGTCCCTTTTTAAATTTTCTTGCAGGAACCTCATTATTCTTCAGTCGGAGCAAGCTCAGATCATCACAGATGATCCTGTACGATCTCGGACGATCACATCATAATTCGAGACGATTTCGTATTCTGCAGACGATTTCGACTGCAGCCAACATTGGGGGCAATCAGTGCCCAGAGTTTGCATTCTTTACCTTTCATTCATTGTTTATTTTTGCATTAGTTAAGCTTATTATTACTTTGCATCTTGGAGTTCACCCCATGTAGCATAAGTGCATGATAAGGTCATAATTAGTCATTAAAACATTGTAATCTACTTAAATTTCTATCTGTAATTATCATCTTAGCATCTCTACTATCATTTTACATCATTTTCCTTTGTTGGTATAGCTGCATTTCTTGTATTTTGTATCTATTTCTCTGATTGCAGGTCTCTGACGAATTCATCAAATCTCAGACAATCCTATCAGATCTCGAGATGATCCTGTCAGATCTCAGATGATCCTGTCATATCAGAGGCGATCTGGACTGCTTCAAACCTCAGAATCTCCATCAAACATCCAGAAATAGGTATGCTATTTTTCATTTAGAATATTCTCTGTATTTTATATTTAATTCTACTTTCTGTATTCATTTAATTTGCATTTTCATAATAGTATAACTTAGATTCATTTGGCCAAACCTAGGACTTGGATGATTAAACATAAAACTGAACACATCAAACTCATTCCCAACCTAGGCATGGAAACTACCACTAAAAGTTTCCTGGTGAACCCCACCATCCATCAAAAAATCACCTTGATACCCCTCCCCCAAGAGGCACGACCTTCAAAGGGCCTCTCAGTCTGAGGTACCATCCCATCCTTCTCGCATCCCCCTTTCGGGCGTGGATCCTTTAGCCTGAAGGTAAGGGTGCGAAAAATTTGGAACGATACATTTTGGTGAACCCGACGTGAAACTAAAACCTTCTGAAAACAAAAACAAAAAAAAAAAAATAGATGCATTTAAAATCATTAGAAAACTGCTAAGTTGCATATCATGTTTAGATGGTAGATCTTAAGAAAAGACTAGTTGTCACTATAAATGTTGAAAACCAATTAGCAGCCATAGAAATTAATTTTGTGCTTAGTGTGCCTGAAACAGATAGAAACCAACTTTTGTGGGACGAACTTGATAGGAGACTAGGTATCATTTCATCTAGGTCAACAAAACTTAAGCAAATCAAGAGGTTTGTCCTAGATAGAATCCTGGATCCTCATCAACTCATTTTGTATCATGAACTTCAGAGAGCTTGCCATAGGTGGTTAGCTGATAAAAGAGCCCTTGTGTCTTCCGAATTGTACACCTTCGAGGAATACCTCGAGAACGCAGCTATAGTACACCAATTCCTAGGTCGTATAGAAGATCAAGAGGTCGTTCTTACAGATAGGGAAAGATGGAGGAGAGTTCCTAGAGCTGTGTTATATCGAGAGTATTGCCACGAGCTTTATTTCTACCAATCAGAGTCTGAAATAGATAATATCACTATAGCACTCTTTATCAAATTCTTGAAAGAAAATTTCCAATTTGAAGAAGAACATTTCATGACTCCTGAAGAACTTGATCCTATTAATGATATTCATAAATTATTTATAGAAGACTAGATTATTTCTTTTATTATTATTATTTCTTGCATTTAGTGTGTTGTTTGTTATCTTTATAATATTGTTATAAAAACAAAAATAAAAAACAAAATCAAAACATTTTATTTTAAGTATTATAGTAGGTATATAATTAAAATATATACCTCTCAAGCTTGTTGCATATATATATATATATATATATATATATATATATATAATATATATATATATAAATATATATTGCTGAAATCTAAGTTTAAGCACAATGACTAGACTTAGGAATGGTAAACAAACTGAAGAAGAAGAAGATTGGTTAGGAAAGAAAATAAAAAACCCAAATGTCCTTCCTGAGGATCCAATTCCGGAAGGAGGAACTCTAGACCAGCAAGAAGATGAAGATCTTGTTGTAGAAAATGAACAAGAAGAAAATGTTAGAGAGGAAGGATCCTCATCCCCTAGAATGACTCCAGATGGAGCTGTTACTTTTGATAACATGGATCATTTCTGGAAATTCCTCAATAATAATATTGGTGCTCTTAATAGGGCAGTTCATATTGATAGGGAACAAATTAGTGAAACTCAAGCAACCATGGAAGACATGTTTAACATACACACTAATCCCTTGTCCTTCATTGATCAAGAAAGTGATCAAGCTGGACCATCTAATATGGATATGGCCACTATAATCTAGAACATGCAAAAACAACAGGTTACCCAACCTCCTAAGGAACCTGTTATTGAGCCTAAAATCATTCCCGCACAAAAGAAACCTTCATTCACTGCTTTATTTCGCCAAACTATTGATCAATATACCTCAAATCAACAAAAGCCCAAAACTAAGCCAAACATCAATTTTCAACAATCTGGGATACAACATAATACTACTTCAAAACTTCTTCATAATACCCTTCCTACCAACACTTTACATAATAGCAATATAGCATCTAATCCTTATGTCATGCCATCATATCCTCACAAATCCCATACTCATGCTCCACCGAACCAATATGGTGGGCAAACTAGTAATCTGGAAGCCATGGTGAAATAGTTAGCTTCCCGCATGGACCAGATAGATCCCTACCGTCCCTCGTACAATTATCGAGAGATGTGTAGTCAGCCTTTAGATCCCATAGTTGTAGCACAACCATATCCTAAACACTTTCCTATGCCCGTCCTGCCTATATACAAAGGAACTGAAGATCCCATAGAGCATCTTCGCATGTTTAGGATAGCATGTCATGATATATCATATGATGACTTGTTATTACTAAAAATGTTCCCAAAAAGTTTAGGAGGAATGGCATTAGAGTGGTACTATCAATTGCCCACCCATTCTTTGAGGAATTTTGAAGAAACAACTGAGTCTTTTGTCCATCAATTTAGTGCCTACATCGAAAGGCATGTGACCATTAAAGATTTATACAACTTAAAACAAGACAAAGATGAATGCTTTGCTGATTTCCTAGCTAGATGGAGGCAGTTGACAGGAAAACTGCACTTTGTGCTACCTTATAGGGAAATGTTGGACATATTTATTAATAATTTACAAGAACAAATATCCTATGAGTTATCAACTGCCACCTTAACCACCTTCGATCAAGCTATAGACTTAGCTCGAAGAGTGGAGGATGCTCTCATTAGGAGAGGTCAGCTTAAGAAGAAAGATGATGAGAAAACATCCAGAAATCAATATAAAAATAAACAAGTTGTGGGTGATGGAGTCACTGATAGCAGAAATGTTGCTAATGTCAATACTACAAAGACAACAGAGAAATTTATATTGAAACCTCCTGATAAACCTCCTCGAGAATTTACTAGATTGAATCAACCTCTATCAACTATTCTACCCCAATTACTCGAAAGAGGTTTGATTCAATTACCTAATATCCGGGAACCTGATCCAACTATACCCGGATACAGAGCTGATTTACACTGTGATTTCCATAGAGGACCTGGACACTCTACCAACTCTTGTAAAATATTGAAACATAAAATACAAGACTTGATTGATAATAATGAAATGGAGGTGCAAGCCTTCCAACCTAAACAAAATCCTCCTAATAATGCTCAAAAGAACATCCCCCAAAATCAGAATCAGAATGCCAATCAATCATTAGACATATTTCAACATCCTTTACCAAAGCATGGTAAAGAGGTGGCCAATCAAATTGAGCATCATAATGTTCCCCCTCCTACCCGATATGTAGGAACCATTAGTGGACATTTACCTACTCATGATTTACAAAATTTTGACACAACTTTATCCATGGTCACGACCAGGCCTCTACATAATATTCAAACTCCTGATCTTAGTGATACAGAATATGAAACTGAAAGTGACATGGAAATCACATCAAATCAATCGAATAGTTCTGAAGATGAATCAGATGCTATTCAACCTATCACAAATTCTATGATTCCAGAAGAACCATTTCCAAGAAGAGTCACTACTAGACCATCTTCTCATCAATTACTTTCTAATCAACAAGCTATAAACACTAGACCAAGACCTATTCATCATCCGCAAAATAATATTGTAGGTACCATTGGAGCTATTACTAGACAACAAGCTCAAAATTCTCAACAAGATCAAAATCAGAATGATGGATCAGCTCCATTTGTTTTGAAAGTTCCTAATAAAGGGAATCATGCTCCTAATGTTCAACCTAAACCTCCTTATAATATTAATGAGCAACTATCAAATACTACAGCTCGAATTTCTCTTTTGGACCTTTTGAGATCTTCTCCTACACATAGAGATGAATTGATGCTCACATTAAGCCAAATGATGGTACCACAAGATATTCAACCTGAAGCCATGACCAATACTATAATAACTCGAGAAGTCGATTGTATTGACTTTCGGGATAGAGATATACCACAACATAGTTTACATAAGGATAACCCCTTATATATTACTGCCCTAATAGGAGATGTAGCAGTCAAAAGGGTCTTGATTGATAATGGTTCATCTCTAAACATTTGCACTTTTGACTTCTACCAAATATTTGGGTTTAGAAGTGATGAAATGAAAAGAACTGACATGATCATAAAAGCTTTCAATGACGAAACACAAGAAACGTGTGGAGTTATCACCATCCCATTGCAAGTTGGTCCGAGAACCTTAGATACGACCGTGTTTATTGTACATTGCCCCGCATCATACAATATACTCTTGGGTCACCCTTGGATCAATGCAATGCGGGTTGTCCCATCAACTTTACATCAATGTGTTAAATTCGAATTTAAAAATCAGTTGGTCACTATTCATGGTGATCCTAGACCCTTTGATATGTGTGCTTTGGCAGAACCTGTTGGAGTTCAATTTTGCCCTGCTCTGTCATCCACACATCCTAATTCTCATTTTTCATCTAAACGTGTGAAACACACACCCATAACTTCATCTACTTCTTCTCCATCAATTCCACCTTTACATATAGCTCAACCATCCTCTAAACAAACTACATTAGAACCTCAGAAAGATCTTAAACCCACAACCAATCCTTCATGTTCCACTCCTATAATTTCAAAACCTATAGACTCATTTATTGACACCTCTACATTATCTACATCTACCAAAGACATATCTTCCACATCAAAAGATATAGGGAATGATCCTTCTACCTCTTACGCTCTTACTGATGAGCTCTTACCTGATTTATCTAAAATTCTTATATCAGAAAAAACAAATGCTTCTATGCAAGATTCCCTTATTTTAAATAATTTGCCACCATCTCCTCGTACCTTGGGCCTCCCACAACCTATGGGAAGTACTTACCAAGTCGGGAGTTGTGCCTTTATTTATAAGGGATATGACTGGGGAAGAATACCCAGGAACATCAAAACTCATTATGATGGATATGCTCGATGTTATTTTACTAATGAGTATACTAAAGCTAAACCTATAATGCTTAAAATGGGATATAAAGGGAAAGGTTTGGGACCTTTCCAAGATGGTATGAAAGAACCTTTTGAGGTAGAACCATGGCCCGCCCGATGTGGTGTGGGCCTATTTCCTAGTAAGGGTCAACCCTTCCCTTTTGAAGATGATGATCAACTCATATGTTATCAAGATTATTTGGATGGACGTGATGCTTTGCGTCTAACAAATCAGCCATTTACATGTAATATGCTATCCTTAGCTTATCCTGAGATGATTGCTGAATCCGACGATGAGTTGGAGGGAGATATCTTCCATGATGTCTCCGTTGAAGAGTTGTTACACAACGAATTTTATTTCAATGGTTCTATACCTACTATAGCCCATCTTGAGGCCACGAATCCTCAAGATGAATTATCCAAGTTAACCTTGGAAGAATTACAAGAATTGGGCGTTTCACCCGCCCCACCTAATTTTGAGAGAGATCTACACATGGAAGTAGAAAACGTCATAAAAGTTAACATTGGAACCGAGGATAATCCTCACATAATCAATATTGGATCAGAATTAAGTCAAGAAAAACAAGATCAATACATTGCATTTCTTAAAGAATATGAAGATGTCTTCGCTTGGACATATGAAGATATGCCAGGTTTAGACCCTTCTGTAGTCATGCATCATCTAGTAGTCCATCCGGATGCTAAACCTGTTAAACAAAAACTTAGAAAAATGCATCCCAAAGTGGCCTTGCTAGTCAAAGGGGAGTTAGAAAAACTCTTGAATGTTATTTTTATACAAGCTATTGATTATGTTGAATGGATCTCGAATGTAGTTCCAGTAACCAAGAAAGAAGCTACCAAAGTTAGGGTTTGCACAGACTTTAGAGATATTAATGTTGCATGCCCTAAAGATGATTTTCCTCTTCCCAACATGGATCAAATCATTGATTTTACTATTGGGAGTGGAATGATATCCCTAATGGATGGATTTTCTGGCTATAATCAGATCAGGATAGCTCTTGAAGATCAGGCTAAAACAACCTTTATTACCCCCTGGGGTACCTTTTGTTGGAAAGTGATGCCATTTGGTTTAAAGAATGCAGGTGCAACATATCAACGAGCCATGACTTATATCTTTCATGATATGATGCATGATATCCTACATGATTATGTAGATGATATTATAGCTCGTTCTATTAATGAAGATGATCATTTAGATGATTTGAGAAAAGTATTTAATCGGTTAAGGGAATATCTTATCCGATTAAATCCAGCCAAATGTATATTCGGAGTCAAGTCCGATAAATTATTGGGGGTTATAGTTTCTTTACGTGGTATCAAAATTGACCCTCTCAAGATTGCGGCTATCACTGATATGCCCACACCCACAAATATATCTGAATTACGAAGTTTACAAGGTAAGCTTCAAGCTATCCGTCGCTTCATCGATAAGCTGGCGGACAAAACCGGTCCCTTTCTTAAGCTTCTTAAGAAGGATGTCCCTTTCAATTGGGATGACGAATGTAAGGAAGCATTTGAACTCCTCAAACAATACCTCCTTAACCCACCTGTGCTTTCACCACCTAGACTTGATCGCCCATTTATCCTATATATTTCAGCTTCAGATTTTGCTTTAGGAGCTATGTTAGCTCAACTTGATGATGAGAAAAGAGAACGTGCTAATTATTATATTAGCCAAACTTTAATCAGTTATGAAACCCGCTACACAACATTAGAAAAACTATGTCTAGCAGTCATATTTTCTACGCAAAAATTATGCCATTATATGCTCAATCAAAAAACGTATGTCATTGCTAAATCTGATCCCTTGCGGTATCTCATGAGTCGACCTTATTTATCGGGTCGCACAGCAAAATGGGTTCTTGCTCTAAGCGAGTTTGAACTCACGTTTATAGGACAAAAGTCTGTTAAGGGTCAAATCATAGCAGATCAATTAGCTGCTGCACCCTTAGAGTCTACCCATCCCCTCATCATTGAGTTTCTTGATGAATGCCTTCAACTAGAGGCAGACCATGCTGAACAATGGTCCTTATACTTTGATGGAGCCCGATGCATGAGTGGGGCTGGTGCAGGTATTATTTTAATATCTCCACAAAAACACATTATCCCTTTGTCCTTTAAATTAACATTTGCTTGTACTAATAATATTGCTGAATATGAAGCTCTAATCCTTGGATTACGAGCTACCTTGGCACTAAAAATTAAACATCTATTAGTTTTTGGTGATTCTCAACTTGTCATAAACCAGATTAATGAAGTTTATCAGACTAGAGATGATAAATTGCGCCCATATAAAGCATATGTTTTACAATTAATATCTTTATTTGATCAAGTTACCTTGGAAGCTATTCCTAGAACTAGCAACCGTGTGGCTGACGCTATGGCTGCAACTGCATCTCTTCTGCCCTTGGAGTTAGATGACGAATATGCCACCATCATTATTCATCGACTCCAGGAACCCACTTCAAATAAGTCATGCTTAGAACCTTTGGATGTGTTTCTAATCAATGAAACTACTCCTGAACCTTGGTATATGGATATATTTGATTTTCTTCAAAATGGGACTTTCCCTGAAAGTTTTAATAGAAACCACGTCGGTTATTACGTAGACGAGCAAGTCGCTTTGTAATAATTGGCAATACTTTATATAGGAGATCTTTTGAAGGTATCCTATTGAGATGTTTGAATCTAGAAGAATCTAGATCAGCTTTGAGTGAAGCCCATGATGGATCTTGTGGGGGACACTTTAGTGGTAGCGCCATTGCTAAAAAGCTCCTTAGGATAGGATATTTTTGGCCTACCATGGAGAATGATGCACATGATTATGTGCGCCATTGCGACAAGTGCCAGAAGCATGCTGACCTTGTCCATGCCCCTGCACAAGAACTGCAGGCTATTTCATCTCCTTGGCCCTTTTCAAAATGGGGCTTAGACATTATTGGCAAAATAAATCTTGTGTCATCTGATGGACACAAATTCATCATAACCGCCACTGAGTATTTTATGAAGTGGGTTGAAGCTATGCCCTTAGCTTCCTACACTGGAACTCAAGTCTCCAAATTTATTTTTAATCAAATCATTTGTAGGTTTGGAATTCCTGCAAATCTCATCTCAGATAATGGAACTTGTTTCAAAAATAAAGATGTCAAAAAATTATGTCAAAAATATAAAATTCAACATCGTTGGTCCACTCCCTATTATCCTCAGGGTAATGGCCAAGCAGAAGCATCTAATAAAACATTAATTAAAATCCTTAAAATATTGGTCAATAAATCTGGCCGTGACTGGCACATTCAATTATATCCTGCTTTGTGGGCATATCGAACTAGCGTTCGTACTCCCACAGGCACTTCACCTTTTGTTTTGGTTTATGGCGCTGAAGCTATTTTTCCCTTTGAATTAGAAGTTCCTTCTTTGGCTCTACTACTTCAAGATACTAAAGTAGGAGATGAATATCGTGCTGGCAGACTTAGTCAGCTGGAACTCTTAGATGAGAAGCGCATCAATGCTTTGGAGCATCTTCGTGCCTACCAAAACAAGCTTAAAAGATCATATGCTAAGAAAGTTCATCATCGATCCTTTGAGATCGACGACCTTGTTTTAAAAGAAAATCAAAAAAATACTAATGCTACTAAAGACCTTAAAGGTAAATTTGAGCCCAACTGGCTTGGACCATATATTATCACTGCTAAATTTGGATCGGGAGCATACAAATTAGCTACCTTAGATGGTAAAGATCTTAAAGAACCTATGAACATTATGCATCTTAAACGCTATTATGCATAAAATTTGGTCATTTCATCATTTGTATATATTTTGCATATTATTTCAGTTTTCATAAAACATATAAAAAATTTCAAAAACAAATAACAATATTATTCATTCTCTCAAATCATACAAAAAAAAAAAAAATAAAATAAAAAATATATAAAAAAATCAAAATTATCAAAATCTTCAAAAATATTTGTTATATATATTTATTGCACTTGTTAATTCTTGAAATATTGCAATTATATTTTCAAATTATTTTGGATAAATTAGCATTTATTTGGAATCCCTCACTTTTCCAAACACATGAATAAATATCTTGATTTTATCTGGCATGATTACTAATCTCTCTTATATCAAAGTCCACAAATTGAATTAAATAAAGTTTGAGCATAGAGAATTGATCTTGTTATTTACTTAAACCAAAGCATATCCTTTCACATTAAAATGATTACATTTGCAAATTCAATACTATGCTACATAGTAGAAGTGGTTTCTTGAGCGAAAAGTTTCCCCTGCTATCCTATCATGCACATGGTCTAGAATCTTTGAGAATTGACAAAAGGACAAGCTCACCCCTACCCGAATAAAAATCCCTTGCTCTACATCCAATCCGAGCAAGTATCCCTAGTATAGGAAGCAAAAGAAAAAGAAAAATCAAGCAAAATCATGAGAAAAAGAAGCATTATTTCAGTATCATTTTGTACTATCTCAACACTATTTCAGCATTATCTCAAATATCAAAGCAAAAATACAAAAAAAAAAAAAAAAGAAAAGAAAAGAAAAAGAAAAATACAAAAGAAAGAAAGAAAAAAAGAAAAGAAGCAAAAGCAAAAGCAATAAAATCCCTTTTCCCTACCCATTGAAAAGAAAAGAAGGGTGAATGAGCTTGAATCCTTGGAATTCTCAATTATTCGAAAACTGTGAGGTAAGCCCCATAACAGGTGGTTTGTGCCCAACCCGCTTGGCCTTGGGTAACTCCTAGCGTGGTGATATGTCTGTCACATTAGCGACCTTCTTTTGTACAGACCTATGTCTGCTTATGGATTAGCTAGCTCTTGATAACCCGACTTACATAGTAGTCTGGTATGGTTATATGCATATAAATCATGGTCAATGAACACTTATTTGGTTAATTCAAATCACTTGTATCAAATTATCTTGCTCAAAACTGGTAAATGCACAAAGCAATTGCACACACATTTGTATTTGAGAGATTTTGTGTATCATTATGATAAATCAAGATCGGAAATGAACTCACATATGCACATGGGATTCCTTATAAATCTAACTTTTGTCTTTGAGATAATTTAAAATATTTTTGCAAATTGTCTGGAATAATTTCATTTTCTTACTTGAGAACAGTTGTTTAGTATAAAGACAACTACATGCATTTTCAAAAAAATCAAAATTTCTTTCAAAATATGCAATAAAATCACATTTATATATATAACTTTTTGACTTCCGCGACGATGGTATAGTTCCAAAACCTAAATTGGAATTTTATGCCTAGCGCAAGTCCTCATATTATATTTTTTCTGTTTATTTCAAAAAATAAAAAAATCAACCATGCAATAAAACTATTATATCAATTTCTTCTTTGGATTTCGCGATGATGGTATAAGTCTATACCTAAATATTCTATGCCTAGCGCAAACCATTGTTTTAATTTTATTTTCCCATTTATTTAAAATCATAAAAACATATGACTTAAATCATTATGTTACACAATTATGCTTTAAAAAGAACGAACACTGTTTCTATTTCATGTCATTATGTCAACATTCAATTTTGCAATGATGGTATAATTCCTAGGGAATTATTCAAAAATTTTATCACACTTAGGAATTTATGCCTAGCAAAAAATCATTTTTAATATATTTCATGCATAATATTTTCATGGAAATCTGAAAACAAATCATCATCATCACCATTTTCATCATCACAACATCAAAGTCTTAAGACAGTCTCTTAAGCACTCTTTTACTTTTAACAATATTTCTATACTGGGATTAGCTTGACGACCTAGCGAGCGACGACTCCATGAAATGGTCATAAATAGCGACAATGTCCTTTGAAATTATTGTTAAAAGTCCCTTTTTATTTTTATCAAATCATACCACAAACAACCAATTTGTTTACATCAGATTATTTCATTTAAAATTTTAAAAGCATGACATAAAATTATAATATTTCCAAATGACATAATTACATGAATCATCAAATCAATCAAATCAAAACATTAAAGCATCATACAAACATATAAGACACAAGTCATATCATCAAAAATATCTCATATATATCTCAACATAATCATGTACATCATATCAAAACTGGATTGGTATGCCACAATCTGTACCTCGGCATACTCAATCCTCTATCAAAAATAATAAAAAATATATAAATCTATGTAGTGTAGTCAGCGAGCTAGCCTCGAGAACCCCTCGAGCTCTCAGCCTCATCTCCTCTCTCACCTTGAGGTGGAGGAGGTGGCCCCATCATAGTCCATGTGGTGCTATGAGTCCTAGACGTCGATCGTGATGATGTCCTCGATGACCCCATCATGACAGGCTCTACAATATGGGCTAGTAGTGGTACCCTCTGCTCCTCTGGCACCATATGGTGGTATAACCCTTGGTAGAATGTGGTCTGAGCAATAGACCATGATAGGTCTCGAGTGCTCGCCCCTCCGCTCCATGCCCTGAGTCATGCGACCTCATCTTTGAGTTGTGTGGCCTCATCTCGATGTCGTGCAGCCTCATCCTGAAGTGTCTGCACCTGAGCCTGGAGACGAGCATTCTCCTCTAAAGAGTAGCCATCTCACTACTCTCCCCTACCTCCACACCCTTGCCCTTATCGAGCGATGGTGGCCTCTCTCTCTATGGAGAAGGGGGTCTCTCCTCCCTCCTCTCCTGCTCGTCATGGCCTCTCGCTGAGCCTGTGGCCTCCTCTGCCCTCTCCCTCTCGTGACCCTATGCTACCTCAACAGCTGACTAGTGCCACCTCCCCATCCGATGCACAACTGCATGAATCGGACCCTGTGCCCTCATCATCCGAGGAGGGTGGATGCCTGTGTACCAGGCATCATAGCCATCGGCTACCCCAGCGTCGTCCCCATCCACTAGCTGAATGGGGGCATCATCCATGTCCTGGATCTAGAATCGCTACATGTCTGGAGCCCCGCTGAGTGTAGTGTTATCCCAGATAGTCTAGGAAAACTCGTAATCCTTGAGAGAAGGGATCCCCTGCTGTAGACCGAACTAGCTCAAAACTCGGTCATAGCGGTGGAGCTCCACCTCTCCCCACTCCATCCTCAGCCAACAGACTCGCTTGATGCGAGCTAACTCTTGATGGTCCTCGGCCCACCCTGGATGCTCTCTCCAAGGTCTCCAGGTGATCTGATCGGATATGAGGTCATCTAGTAACCTTCATGATACAGGCAGATCTATCCACCATTGTGACCCTCTCTAGAGCCACCAGTAGAAAACTCGGGGCCTCTCCCCATCAACCCCTATCAGTGGAAGCCCTACCGGCCTCCGCACTACAATGTGCTCCCAGCACCAAACCTGTAAGAGCGATGTCATGACTAGACATCGTCCGCCCTTGTACATGACCCCATGCAGGATCTTGTACAACCGGCATAGCACAAAGCTCCCCCATGCAAACCTGTACCCGTGGTCTCGCATGTCGTAGACCACATCTGTGAGTAGCCATGGTAACCTGCACCCACTCTGGTGGCATAGCAAAAGTCCACCTACTACCCCAACCAAAACTCGAGTCAACCTAGATGCCCCAGGCATCTGTCGTAGTGACTCGATATTCACTTTGCCCTTCTCCAGGGCGAAGCTAGGGTCTTCGCATAGTCGCATCATGGCATGGCCTTGATTGGCCATAGGAGTCATGAATCATCCTTGTATGGGGATCCTCAAGATCCTCCATACATCCTCTAGTGTGGGAGCCATCTCCCCTATCGGTAACTAGAAGTAGGATGAACCCGGATACCACCTCTCTGCTAGGGCTGTCAGTAGCCCCATATCTGTAGGAACCTATGGCATCTCTGCCACATGCTATAAGCCGACCTATTCTAGCTGATCTCGCTCTTCCTGATCTAGAGCGGCCAAGTCATCCCTTAGCCCATCGTATTTCCATTCTTGGCTCTTTAGTAATCCCCTCTACAAAATAAACAACAAAACAATAAAAATCATTAATAAACAGTGATTAAAATCAATTAAATGCAAGTAAAATCAGTTCAATTTCATAAAAATGATGATATCGTCCACTATTGGATGATATCATCCTAAATTTGAGCAAATTCATCCTTGGTAGGACTAAATCATCTCCGATTTTGCAATTAGGGAATCGTCCCTTATTGGACGAAATCGTCCCTATATTGGACGAAATCGACGATATCGAGACGATTTCGACAAAATCGAGACGATTTCGTCCCGACGACGTCGACGGCCCAAAAATGGCCACGATGCTCAAAAATCATTTAAAAATTAATCTAAAAAGCACATAAATTCAAATTAAAGCATGCTAAACTAAGTTTAGATCCTTACCCGTAGCCCGCACTGGACCTCTGTCGATCTGTGCGCTGTCTCGACCATCTTGTCTGCAGAGCTCTAGAAACCAGAAAAAAAAATGAACAGTAAAAATGAATTAGGGTTTTACCCTATTTTTCTTAATTTTATTCAAAAACAATTAAAAACATTTTTAAAATTTTGCTTTTTCGTGTTTTTACCTCAAACGTTCGATTTGGGTAAAAACACGGAGGGGGCACCATAGTAAGCTATCGTACGATTCAACCTAGAATCGTCGCCTAAAATGAAAAACATGGAATTATACTGAGAGGGGGGTGAACAGTATAAGACTTAACCAATTAATAATTTTAACTTTAGATAGCAGTGGCATCAACACAACATTAATCAAGATAGAAAGCATCACACATTGAAGGCCCATTTTTAATGTGGTTTACCCAGAATGGCTAGGCTACATCCACAAAACTTTTCTCTAAAAGTTATCTCAAAGTTCTTTGGGAATCCTTCCCAATTACAATTTTTATGAGCCTCAGCCCAAAGGAGATACCTTCCCCCAATCTGAATTTATGAGCCTCTGCTCAAAGGAGATACCTTCCCTTCTATCTAAATTTATGAGTCTCTGCTCAAAGGAGATACCTTCCCCTCTGCTCTGGATATGATCCCTCAGAAGATCAACTGTCTCTACCTCTTGCCAGCACGTGGAACTCCTTTCCATCGAAGACCTCCTATCCTCGATTCTTAGCCTAAGAGACCTCTGCCTTCTATGATCACGTCCACAGCAGCTTAGCAACCTTGGCAATACTTAGTTCTCCAACCTTAGGAGAAATGAGGAGCCACCACTATAAGCGCTAAAGCGCATTCTCCTCTACTTACGTAGCCCAATCATAGCCGCTCTCCTTCGTGCATCACAACAAAAGGAAAAATGCACTCGACATGATTCGAAACCTGTATCTCTGCCTAGCGAGTGTCTTTACTCAAACTTCATCATCGTTGGAGCACAAGTGCTCAACAAAGAAATATTAAACTATCCTTTGTTTTATCTTCACTTGATCATAGGATATGGAAAATGTATTCATTTTCCTAGCACTGTCCAAAACATAAGTCACTGAATGCTTGCATTAATCATCTCATAGCACAGTCTGGAAAAAAATAGTTCGGGTGCAATTGCCAATCCACTAATGTCAAGCAAAAAATGTAAGGATGCAGCCCAAGCTCAAATCCGAGTATGCCAAGCATGGTTTCCAAGACACATATCAAGCACAATTTCAAAGACGTCAATTGGAGATTTGAAGACACAGAGCAAGCACAAATCGAAGACACCAAGCGCTATTCGAATGATACAGAGAAAACGCAAATCGAAGACACTAAGCGCTATTCGAATGATACAGAGCAAACACAAATCGAAGACTCCAAATAATTAGTGGTACACTTACTTTAGAAAATCATCCCCACTTATATAGCCATTTCTCCTTAACTGTTTGACATTGGCGCTCCTCCAACGATGGCAACACGTCGGCGAAAGAAAACTTTATCTACGTCGCTTAAGGGTTAAAAGACCCTTTAATAATAATTAAAATAATAATTATTATTATTTTATTAATAATAAATTAAACTTAGACCTTTGTCAAAGGTTTGAGTTAATTTAATTATTAATAATAAACATGGACCTTCAAGGTTTTTCAAGAAGCAAAAACCTTTGCATTAAGTTAAGCTTGGTTTTAATAAAAACCCTTAATGAGTCCAAATGATTTTAAGAAAAACCTTTAACCTTGTCACCATGGTTTTAATAAAAACCCTTTAACAATATGAAGCTTTCTCACGATATTTTTGACATCACACTCTTTTTGATATCAACACAAAAATGCCTTTTGACATCAATGACAACTTATACACTTGAGAAAAAGCAATGTACCCAAAATTGCCAACAATCTCCCCCTTTGTCATTGATGGCAAACCTTTACTAAAAAAACTTCTCAAGAGCCAAAATTGAAACCAACTGTGCTAACAACTGACCAACTATGCCCACAACTAAGAATCTTCCTTTGAAGTTTTGCTCTCCCTGACTTGAAGCTCTCCTCTTCACTTTGAAGCTCTCCCCCTTACTCATATCTCTCCCCCTTTGTCATCAATGGCAAAGGGTCACCTTTGGGGATCGGGACTAAGAAGGAGCCTCTTAGCTTAGTCCCTCCCCCACCTCATGATGAGGTGATTAATTCTAGGGTGGGAGTACAAATCCCAATTTCTCCTTTAGATACTCAAACGTATCTCTTGGAAGAGGTTTGGTGAAGATATCTACAATCTACTCTTTAGTAGACACATACTCTACCTTGACTTGCTTGTATTGCATTTTCTCCCTTAGAAAGCGATACTTGATGGAAATATGCTTTGTCCTTGAGTGCATTACTGGATTTTTGGAAATACTTATGGCACTTGTATTATCACAAAGTATGGATATGGGTTGTTCATGCTGGACTTTGAAATCCTCCAAGGTGGTTTTCATCCATAAAACTTGTGTACACCCAGCCACTACTGCTATGTATTCAGCCTCTGCCATAGATAAGGAAACTGAAGGTTGTTTCTTACTTAGCCAAGAAACCAAACTCTTTCCCAGAAAGAATGCTCCACCACTAGTGCTTTTCTTGTCATCAATACTGCCTGCCCAATCTACATCTATATAAGCTGTGAGAATGAAATCATCACCTTTGGGATACCAAAGCCCAAATTCCATAGTGCCCTTTAGATATCTGAATATCCTCTTAACTACTATAACATGAGAATATTTAGTAGCTACTTGAAATCTTGCTACTAATCCAACTGCCTACATGATATCTGGTCTGGTAGCTGTAACATGTAATAAACTACCAATCATTGATCTGTACAACCTCTGATCTGTCATTGGAGATTCATCATATTTACTCATCTTGCATCCTATAATCATTGGAGTACATACTGGTTTGCTGTCCATCATCCCAAATTTCTTCAACATTTCTTTGATATACTTTCCTTGAGAGAGAAATACACCATATTTTGATTGAAAAATCTGAAGACCTAAAAAGAATGATAGCTCTCCAATCATAGACATCTCAAATTCCTTCTGCATGGTGTTAGCGAAATCTTTGCACATCTGAGTATTATTTCCCCCAAAAATAATATCATCAACATAGACAACCATAATCAACATATCATCACCTTCATCCTTAATATACAAATTGCTATCTACCACACCTTTCCTGAAGCCTTGCTCATGAAGATACTTTTCAAGTCTTGAGTACCAAGCCCTAGGTTCTTGCTTTAACCCATACAAGGCCTTTTTCAGTTTACACACATAGTCTGACTGTTCTGAGAGAAACACTCCTTTTGGTTGTTCTATGTAGACTTATTCTTCCAAAACCCCATTTAGAAAAGCTAACTTTACATCCATTTGATATACCTTGAATGATTTGAAGCTTGAAAGGGCCAAAAACATTCTGATAGCTTCAAGATGAGCAATAGGAGCAAACGTCTCTTCGAAATCAATACCTTCTACTTGAGCACAACCTTTGCAAACTAACCTAGCTTTGTTTCTAACAATATTTCCATCCTCATTGAGTTTATTTCTGAATATCCATTTTGTGCCAATGACATTCTTGTCCTTAGGTCTTGGAACCAATTCCCAAGTTTCACTTTTCTCTATTTGATTTAGCTCTTCATCCATTGCTTTTACCCAAAACTTATCTGCACATGCTTCACTGAAATATTTTGGCTCAATTTGAGATAATAATGAAACATTTGTAGAATCATGTGAGGGAATGACTCTTCTTCTTGTTTGCCTCCTATTTGGATCACCAATGATAAAATATTTGGGATGATGTTTTTGAACATATCGTGAAGGAGTTTTGGGAAGCAGTTGTTGTCTTTCCTCTTCTTCATCTAAAACCTCTCTGAATTATTCTTGACAAATTTCATCACTGAGTTCCTGGACTGGTTCTCTTATCCCTGTCTTTTCATCAACTATTACATTTATGCTCTCTACAACTGTATGAGTTCTTTTGTTGAAGCATCTGTAGGCTTTGCTTCTGTTGGAATACCCAAGAAAGATTCCCTCATCACATCTAGGATCAAACTTACCCAAATTCTGATCTTCCCTTCTGATGAAGCACTTACTCCCAAACACTTTGAAGTATTTTATTGTAGCTGGTCTTCCTTTCCACAACTCATAAGGAGTTTTATGATGATTGACTCTAAGTTGGGCCCTGGTGATAATATAGACTGTTGTACTGACTGCCTCTTTCCAAAATCCATCTAAAATTTTTTACTCATTTAACATAGCTCTAGCCATATTTTCAATAGTTCTGTTTTTCCTTTCAACTACTCCATTTTGTTGAGGAGTTCTTGCTATTGAATATTCTCTTTTGATTCCTTGTTGCTCACAGTATTCCACAAATTCATTTGAAGTGAACTCTCCTCCTCTTTATGATCTTAAACATTTGATTCTCTTGTCAGTCTCATTTTCAACCATTTCTTTGAAAGCTTTAAATTTTTCAAAAGCTTTAGATTTTTCTTTGAGAAAAGTAACCCAAGTCATTCTAGAATAATCATCTATAAAAATCATGAAGTAGCTTTCTCCCTGAATGCTCTAAGTTCTGGTAGGGCCACATAAATCGGTATGAATAAGATCCAATGTTTTTGAAGAAGTATACCCTTTTGATTTGAAACTGGTTCTGGTATGTTTTCCATGTTGACAAGGACCGCAAATAATGTTATGGGGCCTTTTTATTTTGGGCAAGTCTCTAACTGCTTCCTTGTTACTAATATTGACAAGATTATCAAAGCTCAAATGCCCCAATATTTTATGCCATAACCAACTCTCATCTTCTTGAGTTAGAAAACACTTTTCCTTTTTTATCTTACTTAGCATGTAAAGATTGTTTGGAGTCCTTGTAGCACTAGCAATGAGTTTTCCATTTTTTTCTTTACTTATCTCACATCTATCTGAAAATAAAGATACTATGTGCCCTTGATCACAAAGTTGACTCACACTTAGAAGATTATGTCTTAGGCCTTCTACATAAAGCACATTTTCTATTTTGGATTTCCCATCCAAACTAAGAGTCCCTTTACCACGATTTTAGCTAACCTGTTATCTCCAAAACTGATTGTTCCTTTGTTTGTTTCTTTTAAGACCAAAAACTTTTCCTTTTCACCAGTCATATGTTTTGAACAACCACTATCAAGATATCATTTCTCTACTTTGTCTAGAGCATGAAAAGCAGTTTGAGCTATCATTGACTTAGATTTGATCTCATTTTTCTTTTTAGTGAACTCAATGCTAGATCTATCCAAATTGCACATCCTTGCTATATGCCCAAAATTATTGCACTTGTAACACATGACATCTTTATTCATAAGAGGTGCAAAAGAGTTAACATTTTCCTTACTATGTCTATTCACAGACTTATTGCAATGCATAGATTTGTGACCAAATTTCTTGCTGGAAAAACAATAGCCATGGAAAGTATTATGTAACCTATTTTGATGCCTTGGATGATTGTTCTTCTTGTGACCAACTGGAATCCACCGCTCTTCAGGATGAAGATTGATCTTGCTCGAAGACCCTATTTCTTGAATGGTGATACCATCCTTCTTTTGCTTTTCACATAGAGTATTATGTCTAAGAGCCAACTGTTCCAACTTCACTCTAAGAGACATAACATCTTCTCCTAGTTTCTCGCAATCAGCTTCCTTTCCTTTGAGAACCTCTATCAGAACCTGTTCAACCTTCTTCCCTTATTCAGCTAGAATTTTGAAGTCTATAACACTTTGAGACAATTCTAATCTTGCTATCTTTTCTTCTTGACATTGATGCTTGAGAACAGAATTCTCTTCCCTGAATTTCTCAAGCTTTCTCAAAGCCAAGAAGAATTCACCTTTGAGATCAAACTCAACCTCTTCATCTCTTTCTAAATCTGTATGATCCTCTAATAGATCGTTCTCCAAGCTGTTAGGCTCTTTCTAGAGAGACCCACTCTGATACTAATTGAAGAACATGGACTTACACTAAGAGGGGGGGGTGAACAGTATAAGACAACCAATTAATAATTTTAACTTTAGATAGCAGTGGCATCAACACAACATGAATCAAGACAGAAAGCATCACACATTGAAGGCCCATTTTTAACGTGGTTCACCCAGAATGGTTGGGCTACGTCCACAAAATTTTTTCTCTAAAAGTTATCTCAAAGTTATTTGGGAATCCTTCCCAATTACAATGTTTATGAGCCTCGGCCCAAAGGAGATACCTTCCCCTAATCTAAATTTATGAGCCTCTGCTCAAAGGAGATACCTTCCCCTCTATCTAAATTTATGAGCCTCTGCTCAAAGGAGATACCTTCCCCTCTACTCTGGATATGATCCCTCAGAAGATCAACTATCTCTACCTCTTGCCATCACGTGGAACTCCTTTCCACCGAAGACCTCCTGTCCTCAATGCTTAGCCTAAAAGACCTCTACCTTCTATGATCACGTCCACAACAACTCAGCAACCTTGGCAATACTTAGTTCTCCAACCTTAGGAGAAATGAGGAGCCACCACTATAAGCGCTAAAGCGCATTCTCATCTACTTACATAGCCTAATCATAGCCGCTCTCCTTCGTGCATCACAACAAAAGGAAAAATGCACTCGACGTGATTCAAAACCTGTATCTCTACCTAGCGAGCGCCTTTACTCAAACTCCATCGTCGTTGGAGCATAAGTGCTCGAAAAAGAAATATTAAACTATCCTTTGTTTTATCTTCACTTGATCGTAGGATATGGAAAACGTATTCATTTTCCTAGCACTGTCCAAAACATAAGTCATTGAATGCTTGCATTAATCATCTCATAGCACAGTCTGGAAAAACATAGTTCAGGTGCAATTGCCAATCCACTAACATCAAGCAAAAAAGGTAAGGATGCAGCCCAAGCTCAAATCCGAGTATGCCAAGCACGGTTTCCAAGACACAGATCAAGCACGATTTCAAAGACGTCAATTTGAGATTTGAAGACATAGAGCAAGCACAAATCGAAGACACCAAGCGCTATTTGAATGATACAGAGCAAACGCAAATCGAAGACACCAAGCGCTATTCGAATGATACAGAGCAAACGTAAATCGAAGACTCCAAATAATTGGTGGTACACTTACTTTAGAAAATCATCCCCACTTATATAGCCATTTCTCCTTAAATGTTTGACGTCGACGCTCCTCCAACGATGGCAACACGTCGACGAAAGAAAACTTTATCTGCGATGCTTAAGGATTAAAAGACCGTTTGATAATAATTAAAATAATTATTATTATTATTTTATTAATAATAAATTAAACTTAGACCTTTGTCAAAGGTTTGAGTTAATTTAATTGTTAATAATAAACATGGACCTTCAAGGTTTTTCAAGAAGCAAAAACCTTTGCATTAAGTTAAGCTTGGTTTTAATAAAAACCCTTAATGAGTCCAAATGGTTTTAAGAAAAACCTTTAACCTTGTCACCATGGTTTTAATAAAAACCCTTTAACAATATGAATCTTTCTCACGATATTTTTGACATCACACTCTTTTTGATATCAACACAAAAATGCCTTTTGACATCAATGACAACTTATACACTTGAGCAAAAGCAATGTACCCAAAGTACCCAAAATTGCCAACATAAAAATGGGAATACATTTTTGCTTTCTCATAAATTGAGAAGAACTCGTCTTTAACGCATTTTCTTCAAAAAATTCGCTAAAGAGGGGGCAAAATGTAGCACCCTAAAATTGGCGCAGTAAACCTTAGTAATAATTTAAATTTGAATTTTAACCCCGAACCGCCCTTTAACCGCCTGTTAAACTACTCTCCCCATTTTTCATGCCATTTTTTAGGATTTGTTATGACCATTGAATGATATCGTCATTGATCAGACGATATCACCTCAGATAGGACGAATTCATTTGGAGTATAACATCCAAATGATTTCGTCCCAAAACTAATTTTTCATAATTAGCTTATGTTTCAACGGCGTCTCTAATCGGGGAAAAAGTGTGTCTACGTAGTTAGAGACCTCCCCCATTGGAGATCTCCCAAATTGGGATGATCTCCAACCTCCTAACCTCCCTTCTAAGACTATTTAAACCTTAGGACCTCCCTTGACCTTCCCCTAGTTGAATTTTTCCAAACACCAAGTTTTGCATGCATTAGTATACCTTGGTTTGATATTGCCCTTTGTCTCTTTTTAAATTTTCTTGCAAGAACCTCACTATTCTTCAGTCAGAGCAATCTCAGATCGTCATAGATGATCCTGTACGATCTCGGATGATCACATTGTAATTCAAGATGATTTTGTATTTTGTAGACGATTTCGACTACAGCCAACATTGGGGGCAATCAGTGCCCGGAGTTTGCATTCTTTACCTTTCATTCATTGTTTATTTTTGCATTAGTTAAGCTTGTTATTACTTTGCATCTTGGAGTTCACCCCATGTAGCATAAGTGCATGATAATATCATAATTAGTCATTAAAACATTGTAATTTACTTCATTTCCCATCTGTAATTATCATCTTAGCATCTCTACTACCATTTTACATCATTTTCCTTTGTTGGTATAGCTATATTTCTTATATTTTGTATCTATTTATGTGATTGCAAATCTTTGATGAATTCGTATGATGAATTTTTCAGATCTCAGACGATCCTGTCAGATCATAGACGATCCTGTCAGATCATAGACGATTTGGACTACTTCAAACCTCAGAATCTCCATCAAACATCTAGAAACAGGTATGCCATTTTTCTTTTAGAATACTCTCTGTATTTCACATCCATTTCTATTTTTTGTATTCATTTAATTTGCATTTTCATATAGTTTAGCTTAGATTCATTTGGCCAAACCTAGGACTTGGATGATTAAACATAAAACTAAATATATCAAACTCATTCCCAACCTAGGCATGGAAATTACCACTAAAAGTTTCTTGGTGAACCCCACCATCCGTCAAAAAATCACCTTGATACCCCTCCCTCGAGAGGCACGACATTGAAAGGGCCTCTTAGTCTAAGGTACCGTCCCATCCTTCTCGCATCCCCATTTCGGGCACGGATCCTTTAGCCTAAAGGTAAGGGTGCAAAAAATTTAGAACGATACACAAGCACAATGTCAATGACAATCAAGCATTGAATGGTGTGAAGCAAGTTCATAGGAGAAGGCTAATTCAAGCATGTGCACCATTCGAAGGTGTAAGCCTACATTTAAGAAGCTCTCATAGTCCAACAACACCAGCACCCCATTAATGGAGGATATTCATCATAGAACAACAAAACCAACATCCCATTCATAGAGGATATTCATCATAAACCAGCAATACCAATATCCCATTTATATATCAACAACATCAATGTCCCAGTCATGGAAGATATTTGTCAAATATCAGTGTTGTTTACAAAGAAGAGAGATGCTACTCAAGGGAGTAACCGATGTCAGTCAAACAAGGCATTGACTACCCATTCCAAAAGGTTTCAAATCCAACACCTCACAAAATCAAGGCAAGATAATTCAAAATGGCTAATAAGGTAAAATATCATATTATTTATTGCTTGCTATAAATTGAAGATATATTTGAGTAATAAGGGTACATTATATTTACTATTGTAAATCATTCACTTAGCATTAGTAATATATTAAGCAAGAATATTTCAAGAAAAATTATATTTGCAAATAATAATGTAGGAGGAATAAGGATTTCAACTTGGAAATTAAATATCCATTATTACAAATATTATTGTTTTCTAATATTCCAAATTAGGTAGTTATAAGGAGTACAACACCAAATAAATTATTGGAATCTAGAAACATTAAAATTCAAATATTAAAGGCTATAAAAGGAGGCTCATTAAGGAATATCAAGAGTTGGAAATTAATTAGTATACTTGTCTCAAAATCACATTAAAGGGATAAAATAAATTCAACCATTAGAACCTCATCAAATTAGAAAGTGCTTAATTTCAATAGGATTTATAAGGTGTAACAATAGTTGATTTTGGTATTTTCAAAACATTACAAAATTGACCCAAAATTGAACTACTATTTCTCAAAAAGTACTTCATCACTCATATAGCATATCGAAAAACACTAGGGAGTCATAAGGCATTTTACAAAACTTGATAATAATAACATTCATCAAATATTATAAAGTACTAAATCCATTTGGGAGTCATAAGTTTCTACAAGGATTTTATTAAATCAAATTCACATTTCTTAAAATAGAGATACATAAGGAAGCCTATAAAACATAATATCTAAAAATATTTTTATCAAATCTAATTCATATACTCTACACTAGGTCTTTATAAGGTAGACCACTTAGAAGATTCTATATCATAAGATATAGACTCTATAAAATCACTTTATAATCTAATATAGGGGGATATAATGATGTCTACCTCAAGTAATACAAAAAAAAAAATACATCAATAACCCCTTTAGAAAGGAAAAAGAAAGTGCCATAAAAATTGGAATCACGAACCTACTAATAAAGGGTGAAGAATATTAAGATCTTACCTAAAAAATGATTCGTAGTGAAGCCTTAGATGATGAATTTAATACCATGGAACATTATCTACAAGCTCAACTCAGTGAATCAATTGAGAATTGAAAGGATGACATTCTACTTTCCTTAGATTTTGTAAGCATATTTTATATGGGATTACTTACATATAAATGCTACAAGAATGAAAATGTAAAACTAAAAGGATTGATAGAATCTTATAAAAGGAAAACAAAACTAAGTGAAACATACTTAGAAAAGATATTTCAATCCTCATGTAATGTTGGCACCTCAAGTTCTAATTCAAGACCTTATCTTGATGTCTTGAGATGTTTTTAAAAATATTTTGTATAGAGTAAGGAAAAAGAAGAAGAAACGTATTTTTAGGAATCAAGCAGCAAACACAAAGGAAAAACTAAAGGATGAAAAGGAAGAAAAGACATGATAAAAAGAGATCATATCAAAGAAGACATGAATAGAAAAGAAACCATAAAAACTGAACTAGATAGACATCATCAAAATACTGAAGAATCCTTAGCTACAACTCTCTTTGCATAATATTAAGACACTAACTACTTACATGATCATATTACAGTAAGGAATAAAGAAGAATACAATTTCTAGTTCTGACTCCAATAAAGAAGAAGAACCAATTCAAGGAGGTGTACAATGCAATGTGAATTAAAGAAGAAATAAGGGACCTGATCAAGCTGAAGAACATTTGAAGACAAAGATCCATATTGAAGATTCAAATCTTCAATATCCAAATAATGTAATACATTGGGGTGATAGAGTTGGAGCATATTACATAATTTAGATCATTGAATTGTACCACCTTTGGTACATAGTTAGAGTAGGATACTACTTTATGGGGAAGTTAGCTACTTACTTCAAGCAATGTAATAAATGCACAAGTGTCAATGTGCAAGTTATAATGTGCAAGGTGTCCCCTTGTACAGCTAGGTAGAGTTTTGGCCAAGGAATATCTCTTCCTATATAAAGGTCCTCATAGTGATAGATTAGAGAAGAGCAAGAGCATATCAAGCATATCAATTGTATTGTAGTAGATAGTGCTATAACTCTTGTATGGAGTACAATGTAGTTCTTTAGCTTATATTAATGGAGTGACCATTACCTCCACACTGCATTGTATTTTCACCACTTTCTATTTATATTATATTTCAGTCATATTGCAGAATTACTTTCTTTCATATTTTTTGCATCTTATTAGGGCCTATGATAGATATTTCCCACTATAGATATCATCAAATGCTAACAGGGAATCCTTTTGAATGACCCTCTATCAATGGATTCAAAGTAAACTAAAAAGGATTTTTGTCCTCTTATTTTTCTTTCAACTTTCATTTTTCTCCTTTTGGTGGAATTTTCTTGGTGTAGAGAATTTTCACTATAGCTTTTGTGACTCACAAGGATAACCCAATAGCATGGGCCTTACCTATTGGACACAAAGTTTCTTAAGGCATTTTCAACAATTGTAGAAGCAACCAAATTCACTATTTAAATTGAAAGAAGATATATGACATTTCCTTTATAGTTCATTCCCTAAGGTGGAGGCACTGAGTATCATTAAATTACAAACATGTGAATTGCTACCTCTTTTCACTTGCTATATTTTTTTGGTCTTGAAGTTTTCTTGGTTCTATCTATGTGACACATTGTTATTTCTTTCCTATTTATTTGGTACTAGACTAACATGATGTAAAATTACTTTCCCTTCATTCTTCGATTGACCCTCACATTTTTTTCTAATTTCTTGCTATGTGGTATTAACTTTCCATTTTATCTAATAGTTCTCATTATTTGGCAATGATCCCAAGAATCATCTACTCACTATACCTAGATAATCTACCATTTCTATGAATTATCTTAGCTTGTGTAGATATCATAAATCTATGTTTTTTCTTAATAGCTTATTTCACCCTAGATTTAGTATCTTTCATTCATGCTCTTAAAAAACCCACAAAATCAAAATTAGTTAGGGCAAAACTACTATATTATATTATATTATATTATGTTATATTACATTATATATATATATATATATATATATATATATATATATATATATATATATATATATATTATTGTTTGTGTGTGTGTGTATACATGACCCTAAGAGGGTTGAGACTTTGTGTCTACATAATTTTGAACCTATTCATATAGCTCCATATTTATTAGGGATATTTGAATCCCATACTTTGACTACTCACTAATCCATTTGAGCATCAGGGATGAATGAATGCATATCATCAACCAAATATTCAGATCACTCTTCTTTTGACATCAAATTTTGATAAAATTTTATCCTAAATGTAAGTAAGTGTTCTATATGGTGTACAAAGAGTAGCTCTAGTTGGATTTTAAATTTTGTCCCATATTGGGTCCTTAAGACCATGACAGACCATTCTATATACAAATACCCCCTAACTTTATGATGAATTATCTAGATAGGACAATTCCAAATGAAGCTAAGAGATCAATTATTGTAATGTCCTACATGATAGTCACACTTGAACATGCATTCACGATAAGTAGAAGTTCCTCTACTACCCCCAATATTTGAATTGCACTATCATCCAACTATACCACCCTCTTGTTGGCAGGTTGATATTTTATCTCCAATGCATTTTCTACTACCTTGGGCATAACAAATATACTTTACTTTAAATCTATCATTCAATTATAAATTACTTTATATTTATAGATGAGGGATAGATAGAAAGAGATACTTGGGTTTGCTTGCTTTTTAGGCTAATATTTACAATACTGTAAGTGTGAATGCAAAAATGCAACACCAAACAATGCTAAATGAAATAGACACAAAAGAATCGAAATTGCACAACAATAAATTGATCTTGTATTAATGGGGGGAGCTTAGAAACTTCATTGTTACAATTAGGATATTTTGTAATCCTTTTGATACAATTTTACAGGGGTTAGGGTTCTCTAAAACCCTAACAACAAGGTTGTGGTGTCTTCAGATGCATTCTGGATCCTAATAGTGTTGAGTGGGCTTCTTGATATTTGATGTTGGGTCACTCCAACTTAAACAGTTGCTCAACATTAATAGATCTTAAAACCTACACACATAACAACAATAACAGAGAGTTAGTAATAAACGCAAGGGCTCCATTGCGTGAGACCCTTAGATATCAATAAAACCCTATCTATTGATAAATGAAATTTCATGCAAATCTAAATATATGAAATAGAATACAAAAAATGTGTGAATTATATTACTTCTCATTGTTTATCTATGGAATAATGTATCTTGTTGTAGGTTGATGACACAAACGTGCTCTAACGACACCCAAGGATATCACTGGTCTTCAAAACTAGACTTTGAAATGTAGTAGGGCTCTCAGGAAGAGCAGTGGGGTGCCTGGAAATGCAGTTGAGAGTAGTAGGGCACTCAAAAATGGCAGCAGGGCATCTATGAAGAGCGACAAGGCACTCAATACTAGGATGGAGAGTAGTAGGGGATCTACAAAAAGTAGTAGAGCACTCGATACTGGGATGGAGAGCAGTACGACACTTGGGAGGTGAGTGCAGAGGTTAAGAATGAGGTGGACAAAGTGAGGTCTAGGGCACACATGGCGTATTGGGAAATTAGGATGCTTGGAAGCTTAGGATAATCCAAAAATTAGGACAATCAAGGCTTAACCAAATCAAGGAACTCAAAAAAATTAGGGGACTCAAGGTATTCGAAAACTTAGCAAAAGACTCAAGGTTTGAGCCATCAAAATGCCTTCTATTTATAATCCAACTTAGGGCATAGTTAGGGTTCCAACAACACTAATCATGTGGTTGAGATTAAAGCATATCTAAGGGTGGGTATTAAATTTAGGGTGTGGCATGGATTAATGTGGATGGACGGATGAGATTAAATGAAATCGATGGTTGGGATTTATTTATTTATATAAATATATATTTATTATATATATATAAAATATAATATTTAAAATATTATTATTTAATTATATATATTATAAATATGTTTAAATATATAAATAATAGGTAAAAATGGTAGGAAAGCTAGGATGGAGGACAAGTGGCTATGCTTTGGTGGTGGAAATGGTGGAAAAGCATGGATGGAGGACAAGTGGCTAGATTTTGGTGTCTATAGATGCACCTTTTTGTACCATGTTTCGTGAAACACAATATGGTGCAAAAATACGAGACACCTGATCGGGCTAGGCACAGAAGTAACTTCTCTCTCTTATTGAAATATGGAACGAATTTGAAGGTAATAGAATAAAGAATTTTGGAGTTATTGCAGAAATTACCCCCTCAATTGGTGAATGATTTGTGGATGATTCTCACAAGTCAGTTGAAAAATAATCAGTGGAAGAAATGTTGTGCAAAGAAGGAAATGAGAAATGTGCAATGTGCAACCGTGTTTGACTTCAACGGTTGAATGTATTGGTGAAATGGTAAATATGAATGCGTTTGTTTTTACCCTAATAGATGAAGGGTTTTGTGTCGAATGTAGATGTCATGATCATGTAATATGTATCCCGTTGTGGGAAAATCATAATAAAATTTTGGTTTCCCCAAATTTGTGGTGATTCCATGATTTGGAATAAATTTTGTCATATGACCTCATTGATATGCAATATGAAGGTGCAAAAGTAAAAAGAGTCAATTTTGGAGGGTCTTCTAGTGTCTTTTTGAATAATTCCCACAATTGGAACCAATCATCCTAGCTAGTACCTATCTCTATGATGATTGTCAAGGAAATTAGGAATGATGTGATTTGATGTTGTTCATGTTTTAAGCCCCATGAACTAGGCCATCAATGATAGCTTTTTGCAAGACTCATATTTGTCAAAGGTTTCACTTGGAATGTGAGGAACCAAATTTTATTGTACTTTTTAAACTAGGAGATATGAGATGATGATTATGACCAAGTGTTCTTATAGTAATTCATTCATCTTACCGAATTGCATGAAGGCAAATCGTTGCAGTTGCCAAGTATATACAAAAAATCACTATATACAAGATTCACTTGAAATTCAATGCATGGGGGAGAAAATGGATGATGGATGGTGATGTCGATGAAATTTGAAGTTGCGAGGATGAGATATGATGATATTGTGGAAAAGAGAAATTGATTGGAGAAGATTGAATGGCATAGTGGGTAATCTGGCGACTTTTTTTTTTTAGACACAAAATTTGATTTATAGGTCCGAATCAACTCAGATTTGTGAAAAAATGGTTGGGATGATGAAAATTATGATGCAAAGTATAAATATGGTTGTTTTGTAAAATTTGGACCAGTTTGATACGTTTTGTAAGTGGAATTGTGATTTTTATGAATTGTGGTTGCAAACAAAAATTATGCATCCAAACTGATTTCTATTTTTACAACACCTAATTTTATGACGGAATTGATGTGTGGGTGAAATATGGAGGAGGTAAGCTATCATTTTGATTGGTTTTACCTTTTTTCAATTTATGCGATAAACACCCACATGCATTTTTATGGTGAAAGAAAAACCCAACCGTGCTTCAGGGTACCAGTAAATACCTGTGCATGCTTTTGCATCTTAAGAAATACCCCGATGCACTTAAGCATGTCTAAAATACCTCAGGGTGCTTCAATGCACCTGAAAAATCTATAAATAGCTTCCAAACTGGAAAATGAAGCTCATTTGCGCATTTACAAGTTTGAGAAGTTGCGTCTGAGAGGTGGAGTGGATTTGAGGAGTGAAGTGAGGTTGTGAAATTTGGCATGGAATATATGGTATTGGAGGTAATGAATGTAAATTTGGAATGGAAGCAAGATTTGCTAAGGTATCATGCTTGAAGTTGTATTGTGCAAAATTTTGTTGTTTTTTTTTGTTAACATATGAAATGTGTTTATTGCTACAGTTGTGTGTTTTGGAGCCACATCATCAATTTTATCCTCTCATTATAGGGATGAGAAAATAGTTGTTGAAGGATGAGTGGGAAGTGTTGGAGGCTATGGGGCTAGATGGCACAACCTGATTAGATGTGGTGAGGGTGAATGAGGGGTATCTTTTGACCTTAGATAAAATATGGGATGCAGATAGGGGGACCTTCCAGCTGCCTATCACGGAGGTGATAATTACTCTTCCAAATGTGTATCACATTATCAAGGTACCAGTGGAGGGGTTGAAAGTAGAAGCAGGCTATGACAAGAAGGCACATATGAGCAAGATGTTCGAGGATAAGTGGGATGAGGTGAATGTCGAGAGTGGAGGGATTACATACTTGTCTATGTATGTGGACAAGAATATGAAGCCCCTTCAAACATTGGTGGTGTTCATGTTGGTGAACATAGTGGTTTCCAATAATACTATTTTTAGGTTCCCATGGAACCTATTGGGATTAGTGATTGACCTATTGAATATACCACAACAGTATGCATGGGATCCCACTTTATTGGTGTAGGTTTATCGATAGTTGTATGAGGTGACTCGATAGAAGAGGAAGGGCTTAGGATGTAGCTTTATTATTCATTGTTGGAAATGAGATAAATTCAAGGTAGGAAAACTAGAGGGCCTACCTTGTGAGGAGTGGGATGGTGTACAAATTTACTCTAGGATATGGGTAGTGGAGGAGGAGGTACAACTGAGTCATCCAATGTGATCGAGTTAGTGGTATCAGGACATGTGTGCTGGACTAACATCCACCCAAGTGATTTGGAGGTCTTGGCCAGGGACAACATGGACTGAGGATAGGAATAAGCTATTGTGGGTGAGGTAGATGAGGTGGATAGTTGTAAGGAGGGTGAGCATGGTAGAGTACTTCCAATTCTTGTGGGTATTACAGTAGTTTAGTTTGGTACAAGATGTACTAGATGAGCCGATGCTTTATAGGAGGTACCAAAAGGAGGTGGGACTTCCATGTGTGCAACCATGGAGAGGTGTTATTAAGGATGATGAAGATCTAGATGTCCCACATGTGGCTGATATGGGGATGACCCTCGAGTATGTTGAATGGTTTGGTACCCAACTAGTATGGGTACCAAGGGTATTGGATGATGATGAGGAGGATGAGGAGTTAGATGTGGCTCCAAAGTGATTGAGACCCCTTTGAGCTAGTAGTCAAAGTCTAAAATTCAAGGGGTGTAAGGTAGTAGACTCTTGTGGATGGTAGAGGGGAGTATGAGGAGGAGGATATGAGGGAGATATCGGATGTGGTGAGGTTGCAATACAATATGGAGCAACTACGAGAGGACTGGGAGGCATTGGTATAGTCTCATGATGAGGCTATAGCATAATTACAGGGAGAGCTTAGTGCGTAGGATTTGACTATATCTCAGTTGCAAGTGAAGCTGGTAGTGAGAGGATATGGTGGGGAGGATCGAGATATGATCACGAGGCTCTAGGTAGAGCTTATGAGCAAGGAGCGATGACATGGGTTGGATGTGAAATGACTACAAGTGAGCAAGGTGTATATGCATACCTTGGAGGATTTATGTATGGCAAACCACATCATGTTGCCAGATCCTCCATCTTTTTTTTGTGATGCAGTAAACTCAGCTGATTGAGTCTAGACAGAGCTCTAAGTCTAGGGCTTTAGTAGGTCATAGGGGTCCATTCAAAGACATTAGCTAGTGTGGATATACACTTTTTATATATGAGCCTTGGTGATCCAATAAATGTAGCCTTCAAGAATTATTTGTACATGCTATATTTATACACACATATAAACATGGATTTTACCTTTTTGTGTTATATATTTTTTTTGTGGATGCTTTTGTGTTGAAATTTTTTATGGAATGCATGTTTTTTTATTTACGATGAATGCATATGCTATATTATGGATGTATAATGCAATATGGTATGTATGGTTTATTAATGCAAGATGGTATGTATGGATGATTAATGCAAGGCAAAATGCTAATGATCATTTAAGGTTTAGATATTTTGCTTTGGTCGTGTGTAGCATTGTTGTTTAATCAGGGGTGCCAAACTTGGTGGTATGTAGCGGGTGATGGTTTATGGAATGACATGGATGTTGACATGGAAGAATATATGGATGTTGATATGGAAGATGATATGGATGTTGATATGGAAGAAGATATGGATGTTGATATGGAAAACTAAATGTTTTGCAGATATTCAAACATCCTAGTATATCAAACAAACTCAGTAATACTACCTAAGCCCTCTAGGACCAAATGTGTGTGTAGTGAATTCATTTACCAAATCAAGAGCATGGTAATAAATCAAAGCAATCAAGAACCAATGTGTGTGCAAGTGATTTCATTAAATCATCTTGAGTAAATTGGGTAAACCTGTTATGGATGAGACCAAGAGGCTAGCTTGTCTGTATGAGTGGTTAGAGGTCTCTTTTGATAGAGATGTGTCACCATGCATGAGCATACTCCACTTCCAGTAAAGCGTCTATAGCTCTGATGGAGGCTAACTCCATAGTCCATGATTTTTGTTTTTGATCTCTTGCATTTTGGGGATGACTACTTAACCGTGTGATTGGAAATGTAGTACGACCCTTACAACCTGATCAGTGGTGTGTGATGAAAAATATTTAGAATTTTTATTAGGGATTTTTCCCTACTCTTTATTTTATTTTTGAAATTGTGATAGTGGTGAAAACCACTATTTTTTTGGACTATGTTGCATGATGCGACTAGCAAAGATGAACCTTTTCACTTCAAGGTTCATACCAAGTATGGTCTTAGCCCTCTTTGACACAAGATGTTTTTAATATGTGAAATTGTGGTTGGTTTAAGAATGTTTTGGAATAACTTCCCAAAGCTTAATTTTTTCTTAGTGTAGATGTGAAAATGGTCCTAAAATAACTTGACATGTATTTTAGAGTTTTCTTAAAACACTAGGAGTGGCTGAGTGACCGAAAACACCTAGTAATTTTGGAGATGTGGTTTTCACAAATGACATAATGGAATTGTGTGTATGACTTTGTGAGGGTACCCCTGACTAAGGCAAAATTAATTTATTAGACCAATTTAAGACCTTGAACTTAATAAATGATCCCTTTATGAAATGTGAATGCAATGTTTTATGAAATATAATGCAAGTGAAATGCAATGTTATGAATGAAGTGTATGCAAAATGTTTTGTGTATTAGCCATGTATATACATACATATATATAAATTAAATCCATGCATAGCAAAGGACCTCTAGACGAGGAGAAGCTAAGACCGGTCTCAAAAATAAATACAAATTCATATCACCCCATTAATCTTACGAATGGGTACCAGGCTTGAGAGCCTTTCGGGATAGTCTATGATTGCATCTAACTCTTTTGTATTATCCTCATCTATATTTGCCTAGAAAAAACTTGGTATTCGAAGGTGAATATGGATACGAATGTGGAGGGGATGGAGGAATGTAATCGAATGAATCCCTTAACAATTCGTTGGTCAAGACAAATTTGATAAATTTTGGTGGCGAGTAGATCCGGTCCATATCAATAAGAATTACATCAATTGGAATTGTATTAGCCAGACCATATGGATTACGGAGTGGGGTAAATAAATCAATAGGTTTCATGTTGACTTATGGATGAGGTGTGGTTAGATGGAATGGATGAAAGGAATTGAAGGATCGATTCTAGTGGCTTGGTTAACCTGAACAACAACAAGAAACACAATTAAATGCAATTTTCTAAATACTATGTACATGTGCAATGCAAAGCAATAAAATATTTTTCTTGATTTTTGATTATTTAATTTTTTTTTTAGGTAGTGGTGAAAACCACTATTTTTGTATTATGTACATACATTACAAATTTGGATTAGGGAATGTCTTAATGGAATGGAGGTGGTTCATCAGTAGAGACAACTCATTATTATGGAAGAAGTAAGAAAAATATGGGCTCATGGATGGGGAACATGTTGAAATTAAACTCATATTTTTTGGTATGGGGAATGATGGGCTCCGAATATTCTTCATATTCATCCAAAATTATCGATATAAGTTCAAATTCTTCGTAGATTTCATCCTCAGAATTATTAGGATGGCGGGCATATTATCCTAAATTTAGATTAAGCCTTTGGAAGGCTTTTTAAAAAGAAGAGGTTGTGGAAAGTGAGTGGTAACATAGACCTAAAATGTCATGCACTTCTTGATATGGAGCATCAATAGGTTGAGGTATTCCTTTTTTATGCAAGACTAGCCCATGGCCTTGCCGATTAACAATGTGGAAGTATCGATATGGGAATCCTGACATGTTTAGAATATTGGCAATAATCGATTCCTTGGTCTCTTCTATGGGAGCTAGGCTTGATGAAGATTCAATTCCCCATATACAAAATTTATGCTATTTGGAGCTGAACTCATGTTATAGACTACTCCTATTGCTAAAGGTGGGTCATGTGGGAAACCAAAATCCTTCGAACTAGGGATGGTGAGGGTTGTGATGGTAATTTTGTTGACCATGTATTCACCAATACCAGGATTAGTGAGGTGGACCTTGAATTGGGATGACATGGCATGACTATGGTAGGATAACGATTTGGGGAAATGTGAATATGGGGATATCTCACAATTTATCAATTTGACTCGTGAAACATTAGGTGAAAGATATGGATTGTATTGGGGAGGTTGTTGAGTGGATGATGATGGTGATATGGATGGCAATGATGTTGATGATGTGGACTGACTATGATCACATGTGCATGTAGTCAATAATGATGATGATGGGGGTGTGGGAATTTGAAGAGGTTTGGTAATGGGAAGCTCTTCAGGAATGGGATCCTTTGATGAAGAGATTGGTGAAGTGGTGGATGTCTTAGATTATGGTGATAGGAAAATATGCGTAGAAGGAAGCATGGACTCATACATATTTTAAATGAAATTGCAATACTTAAATGAGTCAACATCCGTTGGTATGCAATGTACTTATCCCTCATGAATGTATTTCAAAAATTGATGTAGTATTGAAGGGACACATCTTATTTCCCTAATACAAGGTCTTCCAAGGAGTACATTGTATGCCATGGACCCTTCCAAGATGTGGAACATTATGTGCAACATTTTAGCCCCTACTTTTATGGGAAAAAAAATAGTGCCAATTGTGGAACACAAAGCATCATTAAATGCTTTGAGGGTGAAGGATGATTTGGTGATATGTGATGGGGAAAGGTTTAAATGATAAAGATCAAATGTGGTGATGATGTTGATGGAGGAATCAGTATCAATTAGCACTCTTTTAAAAGGCTTTTTATCAATTAGAACCATGATGTGCAATGGAGGATCTACTAATTTCGATGAGATTGGTTTAATCTCAAATTCATAAAATGTGATGGAAGGCTTCATGCATGTTTGAATTCTCCCCACAAATTTGTTGAAGGTATTAGTATCATGCGATTGCAATTCAATGGATTTTAAGATATCCATTAATGCCTCTCGATGTGGAGGAGATTGTTGGATTAGCTCATATATTGATAATTTGGTGAAAGCTATTTTCAAAATTTATGGTTAGCCGACTACTCAAGGAGATGAATGGTCGGGATGGATGATTGATGGGTGGATTTTATTGGCTAGGGATATGAATGGGTGATGAAGGATTAGGGGAAACTTGGATGGGTGGTGATGTAAAAGGTTGTGACTCACTTGCTTGAGGTTGTTGCCTTTGATGGTTATTCCTATAACCTCTAGTGACCACATGAATGGTCCCTACAAAGCCTTGGTATTTTTGTATATGATTTACTTAGTTAGGAGGGATTTAAGTGTTATCCCCCCTACATTTTGTTGCACCTCCACATGATGAGGAAGTGGTGTTTGAAAAATACAAATATTTTGGTTTTTTTGAGCTAGGGGATTATCGAGTTTGATTGTCCCCAAGTCAATGAGGTCTTGGACTATGTCTTTAAAAACATGGTAATTGTTGATATCATACCTGTTTTTCCTATGATATGGGTAAAATAAATGTTCCCGATAATTTTTCCCATGGTTGGCAGGATCATCCAGTCTAATGTTAGGTAGAGCAAGTTTATTTGTCTTATACAACCTTCAAAAAATGGAAGAATAAGACTCGACTAACAGGGTGTATTGGTAATTTTATTGGATAGAATGTTGCCAAGGATGTTTTTTCATAGTTGGCATTGAGGTTTGTATTGTTGTAGCTTGTGTTGTTGAAGGGACTGCATGATAGGAAATTTGTTGCGGTAATTATTGCACAAGTTGCTATTGAGCCATTACCAGCTGGCTCATGACCACTTGATTGACTTGATTAGGTTGAGAGGCTAGGGTATCCTATGTTGACTGCTTTTCTCTATTCATTTCCAGGTTAGGGCACTGATTGCATAGATGTCCTTGATTTTTGTATTCTACATAGAATTCCGATATGTTCTCATATTCTACCGACTATTTTTGATAGTATTCTCCATAATCTAGCTCCACAAACCTTGGTAATTCATTATCCAAATTAGCATTCACACAGATCCGTGCATGAGTCATCCTTTTCCTGGCCAAGGTCGCATGGTCAATGGAGATCAGGTCCCCTATAGTTCTGGCTATGCCCTGTAGCCAATATTCATTTAAGAATTGGGCAGGTAGACTTGGGAGACGAACCCAAATAGGGGCAATGTTAATATTTTTCTTTTTAGGGTCGAAATATTTACCCCATCATTTGATAAAAATGCTCCTTTTGCCTAGAAACCAAGGACCTCCTCTTAAAATGTGGTTAGCATCCTCCATATTGTTAAAACAAATAACAAAAAACCCTTGAGTTAGAGTTACCAACTCCAAGCTGCCTATCGGTCACCATTTACCCATTTCCCAAGCCTTGATAGTTTCCATGGTCAGCCTACCTCCCAAAAACTTGCCTACTAGTGAGAATTCTTCCATTGGAAGAAAAGGGCTCATGGAACTTGTCAGGGCTAAAATTTTATTATTTATTGGAACTAGGGGCGGAAGAGAGATAACCTCCTTTCTTTTTCCTCTAAGAGTCTCAACAAAAGACAACCACTTCTTGAGCCTCGTATTGTCCTTCGTATATTTTTTGTCGGTGTCTTTCTAATGAGGGTCAGGCCCTCGCATGATGCCCACATCCAAATATGCCATAGCCTGACCACCTTCCTCTGGATCCTCGCTTTATCCATGCTCGAGGTTCCCACCCACCCCTTCCATACCTGCTCTACCTCTTTCGCCTTGGTTGAGATTCCTACCAAAAAATTTCAAACCCTCACTCACGTCGCACCCTCTAAACCTTTGCTCACTCGTTCCTCTTGTTTTGAATTGTAACTTACCTAATTCCTTTATGCAAATAGGAAATGATAGTTTTTCAAAATGGAAGTTTATCAAAGAAAACCAAAAGAGTTGCATCACAAGGTAATACTGTACAAATGATGGGATACACTTTATACCCTAGTAAGAAGACTAGGAAGTTAATAACTCTGGATAAGGGACTTGAAATGATAAGGAACTCAAAAAGGAATATTTGAGGAACATAAAAATTTAGTAGGGGGATTGAAGGTTCTTTCTTAGTAAAATTGCTCTAAGAGTGATTAGAACAACAAGAAAGGTTAATAGACTCTTTGGTCAATAGAGAGGCTAGTACTAGAAACAATGAAGGTCAATAGGAAGAAAATCATGTCCAAAGAAGCCAAGAGGGAAGATCCCAAATTGAATTTGAGGTAGTAAAAGACCTTAAGGGTGTTAAGGTAACAAAATTAAATGGAAGAACATGAGGTGATATGGTTGAGGCATGGCTGAAAGAGTTATAAAATTTATTCTCTTTTAAAAATTACTCATCTAAGACTAAAACTATGTGGGCTACTATATATGTTCTAGAAGTGGCCCTAGAATGGTGGGACACATACAACTTAGGTAAAAAAATTAAATCCACTTACTTTAAATGGGAAGAGTTCATTAAGGATTTTATAAAAATATTTCTCACAAACCAATTTTATATTGAGAAGTTTGAAGAGTTTTGTACCCTTCAACAAGGATCACTATCTTTAGAGGTATATTATAAAAAATATGTGAGAATTTTGAAATATGTTACAAAATATGAGAATAATGAATGTCTTAAGGAGCATAATTTTATTCTAGGGTTGGACCCTAAAATAAGGATAATGATTAATCTGCTTAAACCAAGAATATTGCAAGATACATATGACCTAGCTAGGCAAAAAGAAACTAACCTTTAAACCAAAAGGACCTTCTTCAATTATTCAAGCACATCATTAAATGAAGTACAAGAGGTAAGGAGAAGAAAGAGTGTATGATTCATAAAATGGGATAAATACCAAAATAAAAGAAATAAAAACAATCTGAATTTTAGTAATAGGAGCAATGGAAACTTAGGGTAAAACAAGAAGAGATTTCATAAGAAATATGGATCCAATCACAATTTCCCAAAACAATATGAGTCAACACATAAAGAAAAGATAGGAAAAATATGTAGGAGAACTCCTAGGCATCTAAGGCAGGATGTTACATCTATGGAAGATCTCACTATACCCAATAATACCCTCAAAAAGTAGAGTCTAGTCATAGAATAGAGAAGCCATCACAATGAATTTATGTCTCCATTGGAAATCATATCTTAGATGGTCAAGAAACACTAATGCTACTAAATGGTAAGTTTTCTATAGATGTAACATTTCTAATAGATAGTGGAGCCACACATAGTTTTATTTCTCGTATGTATTATCAGGGATATGCCAGAAAGACCTAGATTTTTGGCACAGGGATGGAAAGTCAAGTATAATTTTGGGTAAACCTACTCAATGGATCATTTTTTACCTATAATAGAGATAACTCTACCTAAAGGATCTACTATATGGAACTTGTATGTGGCAAATCTTCATACCTTTAACATTGTCCTAGGGATGGATTAGTTGAAGGTACATGGACCCTTAGTCAATTTTCAAGATAGGTGGATGGATTATACCAACAAGGATAAGAGGAGAGTAGAAGTTCAAAGTGGGTGAGGTTCTTTCCAACCCCACTTGCTTCAACTATGCAATTAAAGAAAGCTCTCAAAAGAGATAGCTTGCTCTACATAGTTAAGATCAATGGTAATATTGGAGAAAAGGAATATGAGGAAGGTTGTAAGAAACATTCAATTCTTCATGAGTTTTCGAATGTATTCTCTAAAGACCTTTCAGGCCCACTCCCTCAAAAGGAATTTGATTTCACTACATGATTTAATGTCGATATTTGAACCCATTTCCAAGACACCTTATAGAAGGACTCCTATTAAGTTATAGGAGCTAAAAGTTAAACTTCAATACTTGTTGAAAAAAGGTCTTGTCAAACCAAGTGTGTCACCGATGGGTGCTTCAGTGCTATTTATGAAAAATAAGGATGATTCCCTGAGACTTTGTATATATTATAGAATGTTGAATAAGTTATCCATTAAAAACAAGTATTTTCTACCACGAATATATGATCTTTTTGAACATTTGAAGGGTGCTACCATATTTTCAAAAATAGATCTAAGATCGAGTTATCATCAACTAAGAATTAAATAATAATACACCCATAAGATGAACTTTAAAACTCTATATGGACACTATGAGTTCACGGCGCTACCGTTTGGACTAACAAATGCAATGTCTGCCTTTATAAATGTAATGAATAGTGTGTTTAGAAAATATCTAGACTAGTTATTCTTAGTGTTCTTAGATAATATACTAATCTATTCTCAAATTAAGGAAGAGCATGATCAACATCTCATATTCGTATTGCAAGTACTAAAGAAGAACCAATTTTTAGGAAACTATCCAAATGTGAATTCTATACTTCACAAGTATAGTATTTGGGAAACATTATCTTAGCAAAAGGCATTGTTGTAGATCCTTAGAAAATTGAGGCTATACCAAATTAACCTACATCTACAAATGTGATAGAAGTCAGGACTTTCATGGGACTCATAGGCTATTATAGATGTTTTATGAGAAATTACTCTGAAATTGCCTATCCAATCACCAACCTTCAAAAAAGAGAAAAGAATTCAAATGGATGGATAAGTGTGAGGTTGTATTTGAGACTCTAAAAAGTAAGTTGACAATGGCACAAATTATAAATATTTTGGATCCTCTTGATATGCTTCTCTAGAAGGTTTGGGTGGAGTTTTATCTCAGGAAGAAGCTATTGTGGCATACGAGTTTAGAAAACTCAAGAAGCATGAGGTAAAATATACCACTCATGATCTAGAATTAGTAGCAGTTGTGCATGCCCTAAAGGTTTAGAGGCACTACTTATTGGACAAACATTTTAAGCTAAGGATAGACCATCAAATTATGAGGTATATTTTTACCCAACCTTTGCTAAATGTGAGAAAAAGAAGATAGAATTCTTAGCAGAATTTTGATTTTGGTATTGATTATATCAAGATAAAGATAATAAGATGATAGATACCTTGAGCAAGAGAATGCACATAACTACCTTAACCCAAAGCCATGTAGATTTAATGGATAGGGTCAAGAAAATGAAACTATAGGACCCATATTGCATAGAGATGCAAAATAAAATAGTAGGAAATTCAAAATAAAGCAAGGGTGTCAACATAAAATATGGGCTTCTATGATTTAAATATCAAGTAGTCATACCCAAATTCCATGACCTAAGGAGAATGATCTTGTAGGAGGCACATAATTTTCTCTATCTTTATCATCTATCATGATAAAAAATGAGAGAAAATATGAAAAGAAACATATCTTGGCTTGGTATGAAGTAGGATATCACCAAATTCCTATCAATATGTTTACAATGCTAGAAAGTGAAGGTTGAAAATCATCACCTAGCTAGAAATTTATACCAACATGAGATACCTATGCAAAAGTGGAAGGTAATATCTATGGACTTTATTGTGGGATTACCTAAGAATAGGTTCCAACATGATGCAATCTTGGTAGTGGTTGATAAATTGATCAAGGTTGCACACTTCATACCAAGGAACATCAAGGATGATGCACCGATGGTGGTACATAAGTTTACCAAAGAAGTTTTTAGATTACATGGGTTTCTAGAGGTAATCATATTTGATAAGGATTTCATATTCACATCAAAAATTTTGCAAGCATTACATCATGTAGTGGGTGCTAATATAAACATTAGTTCTACATATCATTCTAAAATAGATGGTTAGACCAAGAGGGTAAACCAAGGTTTGGAATACATATTATGCATGTACTACATGGACTAGAAGTCAAAATGGGAAGACTTCTTGCATCTGGTATATTTTTCTTATATCATTGTGGATGGGCCCCTTTGAGGCCTTGTATGTTAGTATATGTAGAACCCCTCTATTATGGGATAATCCAAAGGATTGGGTGATGATCAGACCTAATACTATCCAAGAGATGGAAGAACAACTCAAAGCAACTTGGCTTAGGCTCAAGGAAGCAACTGATCACTAGAAGAGCTATATGGATATGAAAATATAGCCAATGGAATTCTCTATAGGAGATAAAGTCTTCTTAAATATTAGACCCATGAGAATTACCATCAAGTCAACAAAGTTGGATCCTTGCTATATTGGTTCCTTTGAGATCATTGGGAGGGCTAGCCTAGTAGCTTATAGGCTTGCCTTGCTGCCCAACCTATCAAATATCCATGACACTTTCCATATATCCCTACTTAGGAAGTATGTTATTGATCCTATTTATGTTTGGAATATTTCTAAATTATAGATGGTAGATTTTGCAGCCATTGAGGTGTAACTAATTAAGATTCTAGGGTTTCATTCCAAGGTGCTCAAGAAATATATCCTAGATTAGTGTAAGGTTTAGTGGGACCAATATTTTGATAATTGTGCTACATGGAAATTTTTTTATGAAATGAGACAATACTTTTCATTTTTATTTGAATAAATTTATGTATGCTACTTTTTGCAAGAAACATAGAGGACTGTGTTCAGTCTAAGGGGGTATTATGTAACACCCCTCCTTGGTAGAACTTTTATGAAAAACTAACTATGTATTGATGTGATTATGTAATGGCATTGTTTCTTTCATGATGATTAAATAATGAATGAGTACTTTCTTTAGGTATAGAAAATGGTATTGTTGATGTATCTATGGAGGCAAGATCATGTACCTTCTCCTTGTTGGGGCTATGAGTAAATCATATACCATGAAGGATATCTAGAAAAATTATGATGATGATGGCTTGCTTATCAATAACTTAGGGTAAGAAGAAAAATATTCTTCATGTAGATGCATTACATTTTGTTTGTTCTCATGATTCACATTGTTGGGCTAGGAAGTTGCTTGCAATGAGCCTCCTTAAAATTTGTCAATGATAGCATTAGTCTATCTTAAATGAGATCATCCATTTGAGGATAAAACAATGGTGTGAAGTGAAGCATGGATGAGTGTATATATATGTTTGTCTATGTTCACTTAAGCTTTTTAAGCTTTATTTAGTTTTCCAATGGTTTGAATTAATAAATTGCTTGAATAATAGATTTATTACTTTAAGATAAGTAAAGTATTAAATAGCTTATAATAGTTAGGCTTTGAGAGAAATTAATAAAATCAAATTTAATTGTTTTTTTGGTAAAATAATAGTTTTAATGGAATTGTAGGCAGAAAATCCACCTTCTAGAAGAAGAAAAAGTGAAAATTGCATTTGCACAATTTTGTTAGTTTTTTTAATTTTGTTAGATGTACGATTTGTCAAAACGTACATATGTAGGTTTAGCCTAATTGTACACATGTGGAGTTGTAAAATGTACAATTAGAGGTAATTGTACAAATTTTATAAATGTGCAATTCAAAATTAGAATGAAATTAAGTGAAAAGTACATTTAAGGGTAATTTTATAATAATCAAATTAGACTTAGGAAGACCTTAATGCAAGTTGATTATTTATGGGGATGGCAGTTGTAAATAGTGATTGTCTCAAGAACTGCTTTGGAATGGCCTGGGTAAACATTATAAAGACCCCCCATTCAATTTTGATGGTTTTTCATAGTGGGAGGTTGATAGTTCTTGTTTGTTCATCGATGGTTCATTGATAGTTCATGGAGGACTTAGTTGTTGTTCATTGTGGTTGCTCATTGATAATTGTACAAATATATTCAGCCATAATAATGAAAGTAGCATTGTAGTTGTGAGCCATTGTGAATTCTATTATACTTGTGGATGGTAAATATAGATAGTGTGTTTTGTGCAAGTATGGCCAAAATGGTATGGAATATGGACATTATGGCAATGGAATTACATTAATTCTGAATCTTAACCCTAGAGAATGCTAAAGAATTAATTTTGCACATTATTATTGTTGCACCAGGATGTTATTTTACTATTTTAATATTTTTGGAAATGTTGGTGATGATAATAATTCAATGGCAGTGAATTAGGGTTTGCATGTTATAAAACTATGTTGATATTTGTACTAGAAATATAACCCAAATATTTCCTAGAGAAGAACAGTGTACAAATTAGCAAATATGTGATTGGATAATTCAGTAAGAATTTAGTGAAACTGTACATCGTGACCACCAAACTATACAACTAATTTTTTTCCCAATTTAGAAGTATAATTGCATAGGTAGAACTTGCCAATTGTGGAAAATCAGGGTTCTGGAGAGAATGATTACAAAACTGACCGATTTGGATTGAATTTTTTTTTAGCAAATTGACCAAATAGTAAATTGTACATGACTGCCTATTATATAATTTGGATCATACAATTGTATGATTTGGAGACCGTACAAGTAGTTTTGTGAAAGTCATAAATCATACATCTATACGATTTGGATAGAAATTATTATAAAATATTGGGATCCATATCCAAACCTCCCAAATCATCTCCCCCTCTAGGAAATACTCTCCCCTATGCTACATTTGGTATCTTTTGCTTATTAAAATTGACTCAAATTGACATAATTGGAAGAACTCATTATCATTGAGGAAAAACATTGAGGATTAGAAATGATGCTACATTTGGTGTTGTTGCTTATTAAAATTGCTTCAAATTGATGTAATTTAGAAGAACCTATGGCATTATGACAAGTGGTGAATAAAAACAAATTGGAGGTGAATGATAGAGAAGTCTATGAAGACGTGGGAGATGGAATCAAGGAGAGGAGAATATTCTAGTTAGAAGGAGCAAAAGAATTGGTCAAAGGGAGATCACAAAAAACTCTATGAATGAACCAGTAATAAATCAAGTATGGACTTTATAAGAAGGAGATATTGAAAGGTGGGATACATTGTTGATAAATACATAATAAAGGGTACAAGAACCACTAAGGATTGATGAGAACATTGACATAAGGGAAGATATTGATGAAAGAACTATGCGAGAAGACAGTGAGTGGATGGTAACACCTAAATAAGTAATAGGAAGGTTGCAAAGGGGTGTAGAGGATGAAAGTCAAGAACCAAAGTAATAGAATGTGAGGTATCAAGAAGAATAACCAAGGCTATAATTTACATTCTAACAAAGGATATCGCAAAGTGAGGATGCAAAAGAGGTCGTGAGGTGACTATTTCATGAAAATAGGGTATCACAGATAGAAAAATATAATAAGTAGCAACGTAGTGGAACACCCACCCAAATAAGAAATCAGTCAAGTATTCTAGAATATACCTCTTCAAGTGGCAAGGAAGGAAATATAGCAATGGCTAGTGTAGATATGAAAGAAGGGAAACAAAGGTGCCCACTTTTCATAGAAAATGGAAAGGAAGATTCAATTTGGTATTGGAGAAGTTGTTGCATGGTGTGGAAAGTGACTGGCCAGACCAATGAGGCTGGAGATGGTTATTTCCTACAACATTTTGAAAATTTACATTAGACTGGTATATTGAATTACCATAGGATAAGTACTAGATATGGTAAGAATTGCATGATGAATTTGTAAAAGAATTTTGATCATACGATAATGAAATTTATAGATTACAAGGATAGAATGAGTCTTTTTATTCTTACAATTGAAGGTTGAGTGGGTTGTTTGACCACATGGAGAAAGACCACTTAGAGACATCGAATAATATGTGGTTCATAGATAAACTTCTCCCTATGTATCAAAGGAATATGAAAATATTTCTTCTAATATCATACCAAGAGGCTTTAGATTATGCCTTGATTTGGGAAAAGGATGCAAAGATATCACCAATGAATTGGCATAATGTTAATGCAAATGAGAGTAACTCTATAAAGGAAAGTGATCCTAATATTGAGGATAAATTAGATAATGAGAGTGATGATTTTAGATAAAATAAGTGTTGGAGTCAAGAAGTCAAGGAAGAAAATGACTCCAAAGAAAATAATGTTGACTCTAACTCGAAAAGTGCAAAATCATCACCATAAGTATATGTAGCCCAAAACTAGGGTGTAAAGAGGAAGATTGTCACTAGTGATGCGGCTTGTGACACTCATCAAAGAAATAAAATATGTAGAATGTTGTATGATATTGAGGGTAGACCAATTGTACAATTGGAGAATATTGTTTAAGAGGAACAATCAATTGTAATATTGCAGGATGTTGTTCAAGTGGAACATTTAATTGTACAATTGGAAGATGTTGACCAAATAGAACAATTGATCATACAATCAAAATTGTTTGAGGAAGAATGGGATTGTACAATTTTGCAAAAGGAAACTATACAATTAGTGAGTAAAATTGTACAATTGAAAGAGATTGTAGGGTTGCAAGTTAAATCATACAATTTGAAATCATATAGTGTGAAATTGTACAATGTGAAATTGTTCACTATCAAATCATACAAAATGGAATTGTACGATGTCAAACCATACAAGATGAATTTGTATAACATGGAATTGTACAAAGCAAAATCATACAAGATGTTCCATCAATGGTTAATACAAGGTAGTTTGAGGCTAATATTGAGTCATCTAGAGCATAAGAGAAGCAAAATGAAGTCGATGGTGAGCTATTTAAGTGGGTTGCAAAGGACCCCAAAATGCTAATGAAGAGAAAAATTTAGCTTTGACAATGATTGTTTTAATAGTTTCACCATTGAAATTTTGGAGTGTTGCCCTAAACCCTGCGAGGCCTCTACCTATGGACCCCACCTCGTATCATAATAGGGTACAATTGAAGGGAATTTCCCCTTGACCTTACAAGGGATATTTTCCCTTGACCTTGCAATGGGGCTCTTAACCTCTTGACCGTCGACATAGGTGGCGATGAGCATTCCCCATCATATTGATGATATTGTTCATGGTGAAAGTAAAAGGAGCATGATATGTGATATGAGTATATTGTTTACAAGGTGATTGAAAATAAAAAATGGTGGCACCTTTTGAGAAAAGGAAAAGAAAAAGAAAAATAATAAAATTTTGAAAATCAAGAAAGCACAAAATTGTATGCAAAAAAAGGTTAGTTGGCAATCATCCATGCAAAAATCCAAAATTACAGGAAAAGGAGGCTGAGGTAGTGAATTTTCATGCAAGGGATGTTTAAATATAAAAAGAGGGTGACATGCATGTTTTTTGTTTACTAGTTTAAAAAATTGCATAAATGAAACAGTGAATTTTTGAGCATTCGAGAGCAAGAAATGTGTAATCGTACAAAATTTTCATATATGGACATGTAAACATCATACATCATCTAAATATCATGATTCATCATGAATCTACACCAATAAATATTTTCGTCTTTTAAAAAGTAGTCAAATTGGAAGAAAAGCTATCAAAATTAGAGTTTTTACTCTTAAAAAGCTGAATTTCTATCAAAAAGTGTATTGGAGGGTGAATTTCAAATTGGTGGAATTAGGGTTTTTAGTAAAAATGTAGCAAATAAAACCCTCATGGTGAAAATATGTGGCTAGGGTTTGAGTTAATTCTTAAAAATAAAGTTGAGTGGAAGACTGCAAACCCTAGGGCAGGAAAATTTAGCCAGTAGAAAAGTTAAGATGTCCTAGTAGTTACATGTGAAAAAGCATAAATGAGAGGGCCATACAAAAGTTGCACTCAGGCAAAATTAAAATGTATTGGTGAAAAATTGCAATGGGTACTAGAAACACATCAGAAAGAGATATTTGCACAAATGGGGATAAAGGATACAAATTTAATTGCAGAAATCATGCAAAGTAGAAGATTTTATGGCAAGGGAGGACCTTCAACATAGTTTGTATGATTTGGATATGAAATTGTATGTTTTGGAGGAAGATTGTATGATTTATAAGCAATTTTATATAAATCAAAGCCTAAATTGAGCAATTTTGTGAAATTGTATGATTTTTAGTATATTTGTATGAATTCTAGTGCAATTGTATGAAGGAGAAGTGCATTTGTATGATTTAGGTCTTCCTGTACGATTTCACAATGAAGTTGTACAATTTGGAGCTCAAATTATATGTTTTGGAAGAATTGTATGGATTTAGACTATAGTTGTATGATTTTTGACATAGTTGTACGATTTGAAGAGTTTTGTACAAATTTCTAGAGCATTGGTATAGTTTTAGATAGTGATTATATAATTTTTGGAAATAGTTGTACATTTTCAAAAGTAATTGTACATTTTTCGAGCAGTTTGGTCGTTGGTGATGCAGTTGTCCTAAAATTACCAAATTGTAGTAGATCAATAGTGATGTGATTCCAAAGTGAATAATGGTGAATAATAAGCACCAAAAGGGAGTTTTGAGATCATTTTTGATGGATTGCAGCAACTAGGATTGATAATTCACCAGGACCATTACACTAGAGGCATTCATAGTCTAGGTGAGGAGTGACCTACCTAGTACACTACCAAGGATGAGGGTTTCAACAATAAGTAGATTGCAGCTACTGATATTGGAGGCAAAGAGGTTATCGATCATGGAGAGGACCTAGGAACTGGCATGGTGATAGAGGAAGGACACAACCGCAATTCCATGAGGATGAAATGGAACCACCTAGGGAACACTGTAGGGAGCTTTGTAGTGAGGTGCATAGGAAAGCTACCCCTGAAGAACAGACAAGTGGGGATGAAATAAGATAGGTAGAAATCAAGGATATCTCATTTGTTGAACCCATAGGAGATTTGTGGAGTGAGAATAAAGATAAAAACCCATTGAAACTTGCATTGAACTTATTAGGAGTGAGCGCAATAGTAAAAATTAGACCATAAGACAAGGTATTCTATAATGAGTACTTATTACAAATGGTATAATCATATGTACCTAAGTAGAATTGCACCTATGTGTGGGTTGGCAATCACCATATTAAGGTGGAATTCTTAGATAATGCTTTTTGATGGATATTTAGGTTACAGAAGGAAGGGCAACCTATTAAGAAGAAGATTATGGACCATATTGGGACCCACAAGTTGATTACATTGCTCACTAAGCTCACATCTCTGTTAGGTATGAAGGCTTTTGGTCTAGGAAAAAGAGGGATCAAACAAAGAATATTAAAAACCGATGAGCTAGTGTGTGTGATGAATATTGTTATATCTCGACTATCGACAGAAGCATGCTCTTTCAAGATGCCTATTTGAATGTGATGTGGATATCTTTAAATCTAGGCTATTGTTTATTAGTATTAGTTTATTTTATCATTTACTTAAGCCTAAAGTCCTAAGTCTAAGTTAGAATGTGTGAGTTCTAGACTAGGTGTTAGCTTTACTTATTTAATTAAGTATGAAGTCCTAAGTCTAGGAATGATTTAATAAATATCCAATCCTATTTGTAAATTTTGGCACATTTGGATGGCATAGTATTTGGATTGGAATTGTTAGCTTAGTGATAGTTAGCAACTTGAGTTTGAGGACTTAGTCATTAGATTCTCCTATTTTGGGAGATTATGGTTGTAAAATGGATTATAAAATCCCCTTATGTGAATAATATCATTTAGTGTGTTTTTGTTACAGTTTCCTCATCACTAGTATCAAAGCCTGTGATCAGGCTTGTGCTAGTTGGACTCCTAGTTAATCTAGGAAGCCATTAGTTGCATAGGAAATAGGTGCATAATTCCTTGCAAAATCTCTCCAAAATTCCACCTTTAGGATAAAAATAAGTCTTCTCATAGTTGTACCCAATCAATTTGATTCCACATATTAGATTTGGTGAAATACTATCTTGTTTTACTTCAATTAAATTTAGTTGCATCAAGGAATCAATCTTGGTGGCTCACCTGATAGTGATTTTCTCAGCAACTTGCTCCCGGTGTGTTTTGTTGTCGACAACTTCACGCCGACCGATCATTCAACACTCACGGTGTTTCCTCCCTCAACGGTGCCCAACGCTAATTTTTTTTGTGTTGATCTGACACAGCTGAAGCAGATGAAGCCACACAAAGTAGCCTCGTAACCCACCATTTGATAGATCCAAAACTTGCAGAGTTAGCCTCATAAACCACTGTTTGATGCTGCTGATAAATTCTCTGATGTATTGTTGTTTCAGGTAAACTGTCGCATTTGCAGGCGAATTGCAGAGTTTTAGATGCCTTATTGTGGTTTTCAACGAGGTTTCCCGGCCGTTTCAATGAATTTCAGCAACTAGATACACTTTTCGGTGACTAGAGTGGCTGAATTGCTTGTTAACTATTATACCATATTGATAAGACATGGGCATCCTTAGGGTTAATAAGGTGCGAAGCACCTAAGATGTTACAGCCAGCCCAAGAGCACACTTTGCTCATCCCTCATGCTCACGAATAGTAATTGCCTTGAGTGCTTTGCTGACCTTGAGGTTTGTTTGTTGACCACTAACAGTGATCCTGACACGTGGCATATAAAAAAACATTTAGCATTCGCCTTTGTATGCAGGATATATGATCCTGCATTCATTATGTGGGAATAGGTGGACAGTTTAACAGGCATGATGCACCTGATCCTGCATTCATTATGTGGGAATAGGTGGACAGTTTAACAGGCATGATGCACCAATATATTGGTAACTTGCCTGTTGGGTGGGCTAGCACGATTGCATGCTGCTAGCAGCTCCGCATCTATTGACTTGATGTCGTTACCTTTATGCTCCGCATCTATTTGATGGACTTGTCGAAAATCATTTTATTCCCACCAATTTTGTAAAAGAAAATTTATTTTTCCTTGGGAAATAAGGCACTTATTTTAGGGAGGTAAAGTTTTTGTAATTTTTGTAACTTCCTTTTAGACGACAAAAGTTGAACTTTTCTTAAATCATTTTATTCCCATCAATTTTGTAAAAGAATTTTTTTTTTTCTTGGGAAATAAGGTACTTATTTTAGGGAGGTAAAGTTTTTGTAATTTTTGTAACTTCCTTTTAGACGACAAAAGTTGAACTTTTCTTGTTATAGCCTAGGAGAGGCTATTATATGTAAGTGATATGGCTTACACTAATCACAAATGGTATCATATTTGGTTGACCAAATGTTTGCTTTAGCCCAAACTATTGGTAATTTGGCCAACAAAGTAGATGAGATTTCAGTTCAGTATGCTCCTGAAGAAAAAGCCCCTAGAGATAGTAAATCTCATCTCAAATGTGATGTCAAGATCTATGATGGTTCCCAAAATCCTGATGTGTTCAATAACTGGATCATGGACATGGAAACCTGGTTTTCTTATACAAAATTTTCATTAAATGATAAAGTTTCTTTTGCTAAACTCAAATTGAGTGGGTTAGTAAAACTAGTCATCTTAGATCGACAAGATGAACAGAATCCCATTAATTTTTGGGATGCGTTGGTTCAATATTTGAAGAATTATTTTTATCCTTCTAACTATGCACAAGAGTTTAAAGTGAAATGGTTTATATTATGCCAAGGTTAAAATATGTCTGTATAGGATTATATCTCTTCTTTCAACAGGTTACATATTTTTTGGGTGTAAAAGATCCTACAACAGAGTTGATTGTAAAATTTACAAGTTGCCTTCAAGAGAACTTATATAGGGAGATCAAATATACTCCCTTGGAAACCATTGATGCAACCTTCAATCATGCACAATTGGCCAAAGAGAATTTCACCACTCGAGCACAAGAAACTTCTCACTCTTCAAATCAACAACAATCTTCGAAGGCCAATATGCCTTCCAATTCTTCTCCTTCTTCTTCTCCTAGTTCTTCTTCTTCCTCTCCTCATCCAAAGTCTTATAATGCAAAGAAATATTGTAATCATTGTAAGAGACATGGACACTTAGAATTTGAGTGTTTTAGGAAACAAAAGAACTTACTTGTACAACCTACAGTGGAGGAGCCCCCAAAGGCCCAGTCCCCAAAGACCCCCATTGTGGTTATGGGAGAATGGAGAGCATATGATGAATTGATAGGAAAACTGAACAATGTTACACTGCTACATCAAAAATGTGGGTGTGACCATTTGTTTATCACCAAATCCCACCTCACACATGACTTCTTTGTGGATTGTATTATCAAAAATGGATCCCAAACTAATCTTATTGTACAATATATTGTCGATAGGCTCAAATTTCCTATAGAACCCCATCCTCTTTCTTATCCATTGGGATAGAAGGATATAGATTCCAACTCCTATATCACAAATACTTGCACTATGTCATTTTATTTTAGGCCTCATTATGTAGATTGAGTCACCTATGATGTGACTCCTATGGACTACTGTGGTCTTATTATTGGGTAGCCCTATCAGTTTGATAAGAGGGCTATTTATGATGTATACCATCATACCTACACCTTGCATCATAAACATAGATAATATTGTCTTCATTCTCAGCCCCAAATCATAGTTATACCTAATTTTTATCTACTAGAGAAGATAGCCCTTGTCTTCAATAGGCCTCGTGATACACTTGTTTTCATTGCACTGCCTCCTTCAAATGTGGCATCATCATAATCATCTTCCACTGCATTGCCTCCTTCTACGAAGGCAATTTCTTCATTGGCATCTTCTCCTGTTGCTCCAGCTCTTCTTCCACCTATTTTAGAGCGGCCCTCATTACCATCTTCATCGATTCCTATTTTTTAGTAGACATCACTAACTCAGTAGCAAACTATTGGTGCCTCTTCATTACCTCATCGAGATCCTACATGGATTAGTAACCGAGATGTACCATGACATTCTACTCTAGCATCAATTGTGACTCGTGGCCCACATGATCTTGTTCAGCATCTCAATCAACTTTGTTTCAACGTGTTGTATATCACTCCACCCCTATTGTAAAAGCATTGGAGTCCAATGCTTCTATGATGGATAGGGATGATGTGGACATCTTTAGATCTAGGCTATTGTTTATTAGGCTTAGTTTATTTTATCATTTACTTAAGCCTAAAGTCCTAATTCTAAGTTAGAATGTGTGAGTTCTAGACTAGGTGTTAGCTTTAATTATTTAATTAGGTATGAAGCCCTACATCTAGGAATGATTTAATAAATATCCAAACCTATTTGTAAATGTCAGCACATTTGGACAACATAGTCTTTAGATTGGAATTGTTAGCTTAGTGCTAGTTAAAAACTTGATTTTGAGTACCTAGTCATTATATTATCGTATTTTAGGAGATTATGGTTTTAAATTAGATTATAAATTTTCCTTATGTGAATAATATAATTTAGTGTGTTTTTGTTATAGTTTCCTCATCGGGATGGCATGATGTGTAGAAGGTGTTTTCATAGGAGTGTAGTATGATTGGAGAACTTACTTGGAACAAGGAATTCAGAGGTTACTAGTGAAGAGGAAGAAGATATTTTCCATGACCCTTCATGCCATAACACTTATGCTAGATGGTGTTTCCCAAGTCGGTATTCTATTTCCCAGGCTTACACCGTTGCATGATTTATCGTAGGATCAAAATTCTATACTACGATGGGTGAAGTTGATAACTATCCAAAAAAAAACCAGAGAAATTAAGATAGAAAAATAAGAGTACAAAGAAACCTAAACCTCCCTTGATTGAGGGACATGAGATCTCATTTTATGAGGAAGTCCATCCTCGGAGGAAGATATAAAGATAGCTAAACTTGGATCCTAAGTCAAAGCAGCAGGCACCTACGCAAAATTTGTAAGAGTAGCTAGCATCTTAAGAGGAGGAGGTAGTAGCACCAATGTCCAGTCTAGTGTGGATTAGGATGCATAGGAAACAGGAGAGATAGAGGATGGAGAGAACTCCTGTGTAGAAGGAACAATCAAAGCCTATTCCTACTATTACAAATAATATTCCGTTGGAGCTGGATGATTTAGATTTTATGGATATCAATGTGTCAATTAACACATAATAGTTGGGAGAAGCAATGGGATCTCCTACATTGCTTCAAGATAAGGATTTTGAAGTGCTGGAGGCATCTAATAATTGGATGGATCAAGTAAGGTCCCCATTAAAAACCAAAGCTGAGGAAGTGATGACAGTCCTAACATAAGGAAATAAGAAGCCTCAAATTATGAATTGTGATATGAAGAGGCAACAATTAGTTGAAGGAGGAAAATACACAACCATCACAAGAATGATCTGATCTAATTCTGATATCCATAATAGTGATGAAAGTATAGTTGTATACATAAGATGAAAGCTTAGGAAATATAAAACAGGAGGAATTTCCAATACCACAAGAATTTCAAGAACTTATGGAGAAGCAATAGCTTTTGAAGGAAATCATGAATATCGAGGAGACCAGAGGAGATGAATAATAACGTAGTCCACATTTTTATATAGGAATGGAATGCAACTAGTGCAATAAAAGAACTTGGAGGAATTTTTGTTCAATAGGAAGACCATATTTCACCATAGGGAAAGGATGAAAGGCTATGCAACAAATTTTTGATTAAAGTACCTCAATTCGATATCTCAAAAGGATATGGTGAAGAAAACAAGCTTATACTGAGATGGGGGGTGAACAGTATAAGACCACTTTTTACTTTTCTTTCCCAATCAATATTATGCAATGTATAGATAGCAATATCAATAGCAGTAATCAAAGCAATGCACAAATAACCACACACAATAGAGACACCAATTTAACATGGTTCACCCAATGTGGGATACTCCATAGAGAAAATATTTCACTAAAATTTTCTCAATCAATCTCTTGGGAATCCTTTCCCTATTAAAATGTTTATGGACCTCTTTCCAAAGGAGACACCAATCCCCTAATCAATTTCATGGACTCTATCCATAGGAGAACTCTTTCACCTTAGCTTTGGTTGGTGATCTTCTAGAAGAGCTACTACCTCCACTCCATTGGCTAATGGATCTCTATTAACTGAAGATACATGTACTTAATACCCTAGTTGATGGATCTCTATCAACTAGATATTGTCATCCTCTATAATATCTCACCTCCACAACTTACTCTTAGCTTTGTGTCAAATCTGCACTAAACACAGTCCTTCGATCTAGCACAAATTTGCTCAATCTCTATCTCTTGTCTGACACAAAATTATCCTCAAATCTATACTAAAAATAGTCCTTTGGTCTAGCATAAATCTACTTAATATCTATCTCTGGTCTGACACAAACCTATCCTCAAATCTGCACCAAAATCTATCCTCAAATTTGTACTAAAAATATTCCTTCGGTCTAGCATAAATATGTCCTCAATATTTATCCTCTGATCTACACTAAACACAGTCCTTCGATCTAGCACAAATATGTCCTCAATTTCTATCTTCAAGCCTTAACATAAAGCTTGACTCAATCACAAATAAATTATGCTAGATCTGCCCCAAACCTTAACTCAAGTTTTGAACAAATCAATCAATCAACTATGCTCAAAATTCTTCTCAAAGACTTGTATCAAATCTACTTTCCACAAAAGCTCACACTAATCTGTCCATAAGTTCTCTCTAGGAATTGTCCAAATTTTCTCAACAAGTTCTCACTAGAACTTGTCCAAATCTGCTCAACAAGTCCTCACTAGAACTTATCCAATTCTACTCAACAATTTCTATCCTCAAACTGTATTTTAAGCTTCCATAAAAGCTTACACCAATCTATCCACAAGTCGTCTCTAATACTTACCTTAAATCTACTCAACAAATCCTCACTAGAACTTGTCCAAACTCATAGAAACATAAAGAGAATTTTTAGAGACTCAATATGCTTCACATTTACCACAATGCTAAATATCTTTCAATCACTCTTTTTACCATAGAAATAGATAGAGAAATTTTAGAGACTCAATATGCTTCACATTCACCACAATTCTCAATCACTTTCTCAAATCAATTTAGAATGTAGAACAATTTATTTCACAGAACTTGAAGTATCACTTCAACACATCCACTTGACTAGGCTCAACCAAATCTATTCATCCAATCACTCAATGAACTAATCCTTGCTTACAAACCCTAGTCCAAGCATATGAACATTCACTTAAATGTTTACAAAAATGCTTATCAATCAATCTCACATAACAATTATACTCTTGATATTTGCAAACCCTAGTTCAAATTCTTCACTCAACCAATCACTCACCAACAATGGTTATAAAATAAAGTTTTATCAACAACTCTTTACTCCAAAAAACCTTGAAGCATTAATTCAAAACACACTCAACAATCATTTTCACTCCAACTTAGCATTCATAACATTCAACAACCATTCACTAGGAAGAATATGCCCATACCTTTTATTTGATGTAGAAGTGATCTTAGAAAACCTGTCTCAATCACAATTTTTTTCTTTCCAATTTCAATGGTTAGATGACAAAATATCACTCCAACACTTTCTCAAATATTCCTTAGACACAAAAATAATCAAATCTCAAATACACCTTATTGCTCCTTCTTGGAAATAACATCCATCAAATCATACATGAAAATAATTATTTGGATACACCTTATAATATCCAACTTAAAATAATATCCAACACCACAAAACCTCAAACAATTTTCCTTAAACACATTATTATCCTTTTCAAACACTCAAACAAATATCACAAAAAATATTATTTTGCATCAACCTTATAACTCCCCTTACAACCTTACAAACCAAATAATTTATGCAAAAATTATTTTTTTAATAGCTCAACTAATTCCTCCAAAAATTGTGGTGCTCAACTAATGCATACCTTTATCTTCTCCCCAAAAGGGTTTCGACATGATTCGAACCACCGTTTCCCCAAGCACCAACCGCCTTAGCACTTTGGTGCCCACTGCATGGGCTATAGGCACCCACGTGAAGGAATGAAGGTTTCCTTCCTAATATCCCTTCGTCCACCATTGACTTCACATAAAAAAAATATTATCTTCCCACGGATTCTAACCTGCACCAATCAATGTCCTCACGTCTTGCTTCCATTGCGGTTGCCAACTACGCTACCAGCGCTTGGTGACCAAGGCTCCTTACTTTGTGGGTAAAATCCTTTTGCCTCCTCTTAGCACTTTTAAAAAAACAAAATCCTCTTTGTTGTACATCATGATTCGCATAAGCTCACATAGCATTAAATTTAATTTGAAGGCATAAGAGACTTTTGCTAAGGTGGGGAAGTCCCCCTTTTATACACACTTGGTTAATTTTCTCCCCACGTCGGCGATCGAATTCAAATTCAAAATTTAAATTAATAACCCACCTTAGGGTTATTTAAAATTAACATAAATTGATATATAATTAATATTAAAATTAATTAATAATTAATTTAAATAACATAAAGTTAAGTAATAAATTAATTTAATAAAATTATAGTAATTAATTTATAATTAATTTAATTTTCATTGTAAAATATTTTAAATAATTATTATAATATTATTCACTTGGGCTTCCTCTTTTCACCTTGGACCTTATCTTGACCTCCTGGAATGAATTTGATCAACTAAAAACAAACTATCCTTTTGCACCGATTGGAGAACTTGAAACTATTGCTGCCCACTGAAACTGCCACTAACTGGTGCTAAAATCTTGACATTTATGACCACTCACTCTTGACATCAATGATAACTTATCTACTAAAAATATCCAACATATGGTGAATACATAGGTAAATAGGTGGATCACTTCCTCGAACAAGTTTGTGATATATTCACTAGCACCATGTTGCAATTTTACCAAAGGTGGCATTGGATATTTAAAGTAGTGGAGGGAGAATATCTTCACTAAATTGGAAATAATTGTGGAGTGGATGTGCGGTGAAGATTGTACAAGATAGATAGCCTAGATTCATGCATAATACCCATGGTTTTTACAAAGGGGAGAGGTAACAATAATGTTGGGAATTGCAGATTTGCTAGGAATGAAGATAAATTAGAGTATCCTCATGTGTACTTGGATATGAGCATGAATATAAGAACTTTAAAGAATATAGTGGATACAAAATTTGGAAGGGCACCTTCAAAATTTATCTTTATTATTTAGAAACTAAATTTCCTAAAACATTGGATCGAGTGGTTAATCTTAGGTCTTGAATAGATTTATCAAGCCAAGGAATCACAAAAGGAATATGTTAATGCTATTCAAAATGATATGGTTGTGATTGAGAAAGAATTAGAACACAACAAGAATAAGGCCAAGGAGAAGTTGAAGAAGATAGAAGTTGAATGGAATGCAATTAATCTTAATTATGAGGAGAAGCTATGCTCATAGAAATAGAAAAAGTAGCTTGTGGTCCAGCAGGCTGAAGAACAAAAGAAGCAATTATAAGAGAAAGAGGTATTATTGCAAAAATATATAACACAAATAAAATAATAGGAGGAGCAGTTGAAGGCTTATGACGAACAACTACAACTAAAGAACTATAATATTGAGGAGTTAACAAGCGATACCAAGAAATACAATGATTTAACAATGGATGATAAGGTATAATTGCAAGTGAAAGAGGAGTGTATATGGGTCTATGTAGTGGATTTGTAGCAGTACTTGAGACTCATCACAGAAAAGGATGAGGTATTGGCTATTTCCACCAGGATAGATTTAACATTGAATAAGAAGATATGCAAGGGTACATCTGAATATGATAAGTTAGTTCAAATCTTGGCTACTACAAAAGAGGATGCCAACAAGCATGGGGTGAAGGCTATGGAACTTAGCCATTATATGGACAGGTTATAAAATGAGCGTTCTATACTTCATATTAAAATTGATGATATTAAGAAAGAATATTCGGACAAGATTAAGACAACTAAGTCAGTGAGGACACTACCTGATCTAAAGGGGAGGGCAGATGTAGGCAGAAAATCCACCTCCTAGAAGAAGAAAAAGTGAAAACTAGATTTGCACAATTTTGTTAGTTTTGCCAATTTTGTTATATGTATGATTTGTAAAAATGTACATAGGTAGGTTTAGCCTAACTGTACACATGTGAAGTTGTAAAATGTACAATTAGGGATAATTTTACAAGTGTCATAAATATGCAATTTGAAATTAGAATGAAATTAAGTGACAAGTGCATTTAAGTGTAATTTGGTAATAATAAAATTAGACTTAGGAAGACCTTAATGCAAGTTGATTATTTATGAGGATGGTAATTTTAAATAGTGGTTGTCTCAAGAATCACTTTGGAATAGCCTGGGTAATGAAGAACACAAGATTATATTGAAAGGGGGGTGAAAAGTATAATATCACTATTTCCTTTTCTTTCCCAATCAATATTATGCAATATATAGATAGCAATATCAATAGAAGTAATCAAAGCAATGCAAAAATCACCACACATAATAGAGACACCAATTTAACATGGTTCACCCAATGTGGGCTACTCCACGGAGAAAATATTTCACTAAAATTTTCTCAATAAATATCTTGGGAATCCTTTCTCTATTACAATGTTTATGGACCTCTGTCCAAAGGAGACACTAATTCCCTAATCAAGTTTGTGGATCTCTATTCACAAGAGAACTCTTTCTCCTTAACTCTGGTTGATGATATTCTAGAATAACTTTTGCCTCCACTACACTGGCTAATGGATCTCTATCCACTGAAGACTCTTGTTCCCACTCATAAGACCTATGCTCACTACCCTCACTAATGGATATCTATCCACTGGAGACTGTCATCCTCTATACTCTGTCACCTCCAAAGCTCTATCTCAAATATGTACTAAACACAGTCCTTTAGTCTAGCACAAATATACTCAATCTCTATCTCTGGTCTAGCACAAACGTATATTCAAATCTACACCAAACTCTATTCTCAAATCTACACTAAACACAGTCCTTCAATATAGCACAAATTTGTTCTCAATCTCTATCCTTAGATTTGCACTAAACACAGTCCTTCGATGTAGCACAAATATATCCTTAATATTTGTCCTCTGATCTGCACTAAACATAGTTTTTACGTCTAGCACAAATCTATCCTCAATATCTATATTCAAGCCTTAACACAAAGCTTGACTTAATCTCAAATCAACTCTACTAGATCTACCCCAAACCTTAACCCAAGGTTTGAACAAACCAATCAATCAACTCTGATCTCAAGTCTTCACAAATACTTATCTTAAATATACCTTGTGAGATTCTACAAAAGCTCACACTAATCTATCCATAAGTCCTCTCTAGAGCTTTTCCAAATCTGCTCAACAAGTTCTCACTAGAACTTGTCCAAATCTGCTCAACAAATCCTCACTAGAACTTGTCCAAATCTACTCAACAAGTTCTTACTAGAACTTATCCAATATCATAGAAACATAAAGAGAATTGTTAGAGACTCAATATGCTTCACATTCACCACAATGCTCAATCACTTTCAATCACTCTTTTTACCACATAAAAATATAGAGAATTGTTAGAGACTCAATATGTTTCACACTCACAAATACTCAACCTCTTTCTAAAATAAATTTAGAATATACAATAATTTGTTTCACATAACTTGAACTATCAATTCAACATATCCACTTGACTAGGCTCAACCAACTCTACTCAACCAATCACTCAATGAATTAATCCTTACTTACAAACCCTAGTCCAAGCATATGAAGACTCAATCACTTATTTGCAACAATGATTATCAACCAATCTCACATAACAATGATACTCATGATCTTTGCAAACCCTAGTTCAAGTTCTTCACTCAACCAATCACTTCAACAACAATGCTTCTAAAAAAATTTCACATAACAATGATACTCATGATCTTTGCACAAACCCTAGTTCAATTTCTTCACTCAACTAATCACTTCAACAACAATACTTATCAATCCAAGTTTATATCATTCACTTCTATATTATAAAACCATCAACTCAACAAGGAAAACCTTAACCAAATCCTTTTCACTCCAACTTAGCATTCACAACATCCAACAATCACTTACTAGAAATATTTGCCCATACCTTTTGTTTGATGTAGAAGTGCCCTTAAAAACCTATCCCAATCATAATTTTCTTCTTTTCCAATTTCAATTTTTATATGACAAAATATCACACTAACACTCTTTCAAAATATTTCCCAATCATAAAAATAATCAATCTCAAATACACCTTATTAGTCCTTGAAATTAGAAATCATAAAATCACACATAAAAATAATCACTCAAATTGTTCCTTATAATATCCAATTTTAATAAATCAATTTCCAGAAATTAACCCTTCAAAAATAATATTTGCCTAACTTTTTATCTCCCTTAAAACACTTAATGACCAAACTAATTCAAGCAAACATTAAATCTCATAAACCATCAAAACATTTTTATTTTTCAACCTTAGACACATAAAAATATTTTTATTTTCTCTCAACCTCAGCACATCCGAAATTAAGCAACCAACACAAATGTCATCAATGCATACCTTTGAAAATACCAAAAGGCCTCGGTGGGTTTTGAACACAAAACCTGCTCTCCGTCGAGCGCCTTACCAAGGCACTAGCCCACCACGTGGGCTAGGCACTCCCACAGGGAATGGAAGGTACAAGCCTCCCTTTATCCCTATGTTGGGTGTTGTATGAAAAATGAATGCCCTCTTTTCTTTGCCAAAACGAATCCGAAGGGATTTGAACCTATACGCCTTGCTTGCCACACACCCTCACACTTCCATCGATGCCAACTATGCTACGAGTTCCTTTGGTGCTTAGTGTTTGCACTCCCCTTGATTTATCCCTTCATCGTCGGAGAACCTTTTGAAAAATGTGAGAATTCTTTTCACTTTGCGCACGAGATAATGGAGCATTAGAAGATTCGATCGATTGCATAGGAGGATGTAAGGCAAGGAACTTTACCACCATTTATACACAATGTTCCATGCCATATGATGTCGATGCATCAAATAAAATTTCCAATTCGATTTATTACTTAGCCTTATAACCCTCTTTAGGATTTATTTAAATTAATAAAAATTAATTTATAATTAAATTAAAATTTAAATATAATTAACTTAAATAACTTTGAAGTTAATTAATTAATAATTAATTTAAATTTCCCTCTTTAATATTATAATAAAATATTATAATATTATTTTCTTGGGCCTCTTCTTTGCACTTTGGACCATATCTAACTTCTTGGAATCGGGTCTTGATCAACTGAAGGCAGACTCTTCTTTTTACACTAACTGTGGGACTGCTTCCCTTTGTACTACTCACTGAAACTAAAATCAATAACCATTCACTCTTGACATCAATGACAACTCATCTATTCAAAATGTCCAACAATCTCCCCCTTTGTCATTGATGGCAATTCAAATTTCTTTTACCAAAACTTGACCTTTTTCCTGTTATGCTCCCCTTAGGAAATTGCTCCTCCTGATTCAATGCTCTCTCCTTAAACCAAATATCTCCCCCTTTGACATCAATGGCAAACGGTAACCTTTGGGGCTCGGGGCTAAGAATGAGTCTCTTAGCTTATCCCCTCCCCCAACTCCTCTTGAGGTGGTTAATTTTGTGGTGGGAGTATTTCTACTCCCATCAAGCACTGGTATTTACCTTTGTCCTCTTTCCTTCTCATCCGATCCTTCTGATTCCTTTGACTGTTCTCGTTCATGTCCATGTTCATGTTCTTGTTCATGTTCATTTTCCTATTCTTTTTCATGTCCATGTTCCTATTCCTATTTATATCCATATTCCTATTCCTATTAATGTTTATATTCTTGTTCCTGTTCCTATTCATGCTTGGTTTTGTAATGTCTGCTCTACACCACTTTGTTGTATGTCCATCATTATTGTACTTATAATACTTAATATTATTATTCCTTGGAGGTGTGAATGTCTTGGGATTTCTCCTGGTGAAGCCATATATGTTCCTATCATGAACCCTGCAATTTATTCCCTTATGATCAAACTGATTACTATTTCTAAAGTTATCATTTTCCTATCTTTCATGTGTCCTACACTATGAAGCCTTGTGCCTAAATCTATGACATGAGAAACATCATCCATTAAAATTTCCTTACCTTAACCTCATTGGTCTCTTAGTCTCTCTTACCCTGTGTTGGTTCCTATTCCATTTGTTCCTCTTTTGTGCATTATTCTTTTTTTCGTTGAACTTTCTATTATCCAACTCATCCTCAGAAGTTTCACTTTATCTCATACTATCTTCTTCTGAAGTTTCTTCTTCTTTAGAACTTAATGTTGACTCTTCTTCTTGTTTCTTTTGAGCCTATTCAAAACCAAGACCTGTTTTATTTGTTGACCTTATTTGTACCTTGATAATATTATCCAAATTCTTTGAGCTCCTTCCAAACTTGTGTAGCTTATCCTTATACTTCTCTACTTCTTCCTTTATTAGAGCTTCTTCTTATTCTAATATTTCATATTCCAAGACCTTTTCTTCTAACTTATCTTTCAACTTATTTGTCTTAGCTATTGACTTATTTAGATCCTCTATAAGCTTTCCTCTCTATTCATCACATTATTGAAACTGAAGCTCAAGTTGGGAGTTTTGCTTTCTTACCTTCTTTAAAGTTTTAAGAGCATAAATAAGCTCTCCCTCGAGATCAACTTCTCCTTTTTTTGAATCTTCTTCTACTTGTTTACCTTTGAAAATATATTCATTCTTTTCTAACTTGTCTTCTATAGGGTCACATACTTCTTCTTCTTCTAGTGCCATTAGAATATGCTCTTCTGGTCCTTCAAGTGTATCCTCATATTCATCATAACTGAAACAAAAACCATTCTTTATACAATTATCTTCAAGATGTCTAAAATTACCACATCTAAAACACTTGAGAATTATTGGTGACCTTTTCTTAACTTCTTTTTCTTCTATCATAAATAGAACTTCATATTTATCATTATCTGAGAAACTATTATCACTATCACTTGAGTACTTACTTGCCTTGTCTGCATAGTAGCTCCTCTTTTATCTTTGAAAGAACTTATTTCCTTGTATGCCTTGTCCATCCTTACCTTTCTTTTGGTACCTGTATTTTTTTTATTTCCTGTTCTTATAATCCAGTTTTTCTTCATCATTTTTGTTTTTGGCTTCTTGACAATCAATTGCATAGTGACCATACTTTCCACAATTGAAATATCTAACAAATTTTGCATCTCTTGAATTCTTATTATTTTTTCCATAATTTTCTTCTTCATCACTATATGACTCATAGCTTGAATCCGACTTCTTGCATTTTGTCTTCTTAGTAGCTTTGAAGGATGCTTGCTTTTGGAGATTAGGTTCCTCTTTTATTCTTATCTCAAAAGTTGTAAGAATACCAAGTAACATATCTCTTTTCAAAGAATTGCCATCTTTTTATTCTTCTATAGCAGAAATATTTTCACTAAATATTTTTGGGAGAGATCTTATGATCTTATCACAAACATCTGATTCTTCAATATTAAGTCCAAGTCCTTGCATGGCATTAACAACCTCATCTACATGAAGTAGATAAGCACTAATATTTTCCTCATACTTCATTCTTAATTCTTCAAATTCTCCTTTGAGATTTCGTATCTTTGCCTTTTTAACACTTTTATCTCATTCATAAATGCTTTGTAACTTATCCCAAATTCCTTTTGCATATTTACAATGCATAAATTTTATGAACTCTGTTCTATGCAAACCTCTCAAAATTGTATTCATTGCTTTTGAATTGTAATGATGTAGAAGCTTACCATATTTATCTGTAAGTGGATAAATTGGTGGTATGTATCCATTTTCAATTGCTTCCCACATTTTATTACCAAGTTCCATCAGGTGGATCTTCATTCTCATAATCCAAAACATATAATCACTTCCATAAAATACTAGAGTCGAATTATCTAAGAACCCATTCTTAGAATACATTATGTTCTTGTAAGATTTTCCTTCAAGCTATTAAAATCTTCTAAAGGAACCCGCTCTGATACCAATTTAAGAAAACAAGCTTATACTGAGAGGGGGGTGAAAAATATAAGACCACTTTTTACTTTTATTTCCCAATAAATATTATTCAATGTATAGATAAAAATATCAACAACAATAATCAACGAAATGCATAAATCACTACACACAATAGAGACACCAATTTAACGTGGTTCACCCAATGTGGGCTACTCCATTGAGAAAATATTTCACTAAAATATTCTCAATCAATTTCTTGGGAATCCTTTCTCTATTATAATGTTTATGGACCTCTATCCAAATAAGATACCAATCCCCTAATAAAGTTCATGGATATCTATCCACATGAGAACTCTTTCTCCTTAAATCTGGCTAATGATCTTCTAGAAGAATTGTTGCCTCCACTACACTGGCTAATGGATCTCTATCCACTGAAGACTATTGTCCCCACTCATAAGACCTATCCTCACTTCCTTGGCTAATGGATCTCTATCCACTAGAGACTATCATCCTCTATACTATGTCACCTCCAAAGCTCTATCTCAAATTTGTATTAAACATAGTCCTTTGATCTAGCACAAATATGCTCAAAATTTGTCTCTGGTATGACATAAACATATCCTTAAATTTGCACCAAACTCTATTCTCAAATTTGTACTAAACATAGTCCTTCAATCTAGCATAAATATTTCCTCAATATCTATCCTCTGATCTGCACTAAACACAGTCCTTTGGTCTAGCACAAATCTATCCTCAATATTTGTCCTCTGATTTGCACTAAACACAGTTCTTAGGTCTAGCACAAATTTGTCCTCAATATCTATCTTCAAGTCTTAACACAAAGCTTGACTTAATATAAAATAAACTCTTCTAGATATGCCCCAAACCTTAACCCAAGGTTTGAATAAATCAATCAATCAACTTTGCTCTCGAGTCTTCTCAAAGACTTGTCTCAAATATGCCTTATAATATTTCACCAAAGCTCATACTAATCTATCCACTAGTCCTCTCTAGAACTTGTTCAAATTTTCTCAACAAGTCCTCACTAGAACTTGTCCAAATCTACTCAACAAGTCCTCACTAGAACTTGTCCAATCTCATAGAAAAATATAAAGAGAATTGTTAGAGACTCAATATGCTTCACATTCATCACAATTCTCAATTACTTTCAATCACTCCTTTTACCACAGAAATATATATATAATTGTTAGAGACTCAATATGTTTTACACTCACAAATACTCAACCTCTTTCTAAAATCAATTTATAATATAGAATATTTGTTTCACAAAACTTGAACTATCACTTCAACACATCCACTTGACTAGGTTCAACCAACTCTACTCAACCAATCACTCAAAGAATTAATCCTTTCTTACAAACCCTAGTCCAAGCATATGAACACTCGCTCACTTATTTTCAACAATGATTATCAACCAATATCACATAACAATTATACTCATGATCTTTGCAAACCCTAGTTCAAGTTCTTCACTCAACCAATCACTTCAACAACAATGTTTATCAAACAATTTTACATAACAATGATACTCATGATCTTTGTACAAACCCTAGTTCAATTTATTCACTCAACCAATCACTTCAACAATAATTCTTATCAAGCCAAGTTTATATCATTCACTTCTATTTCAGAAAACCATCAACTCAACAAGGAAAACCTTAACCAAATCCTTTTCACTCCAACTTAGCATTCACAACATCCAACAATCACTTACTAGGAAGATGTGCCCAACCTTTTGTTTGATGTAGAAGTGCCCTTAAAAACCTATCATAATCACAATTTTCTTCTTTGCCAATTTCAATGGTTAGATGACAAAATATCATACTAATACTCTTTCAAAATATTTCTCAATCATAAAAATAATCAATATCAAATACACATTATTACTCCTTGAAATTAGCAATCATCAAATCACACCTAAAAATAATCACTCAAATTGCTCCTTATAATCTCCAATTTTAATAAATCAATTTCTAGAAATTAACCCTTTAGAAATAATATTTGCCTACCCTTTTATCTCCCTCAAAACACTTAATAACCAAATTAATTCAGGAAAAAATTAAATCTTATAAACCATCAAAACATTTTTATTTTTCATCCTTAGGCCCATAAAAATATTTTTATTTTATTTCAACCTTAGCACATCCGAAATAAAGTGACCAAAAGAAATGTCATCAGTGCATACCTTTGAAAATACCAAAAGGTCTCGATGGGTTTCGAATGTGAAACCAGCTCTCCATCGAGCACCTTACCAAGGCGCTAGCCCACCCCGTGGGATAGGCACTCCCATGGGGAAGGGAAGGTGCAAGCCTCCATTTATCCATATGTTGGGCATTGAAAAAAAAATGAATGCCCTCTTTTATTTGCCAAACCAAATCCGAGGGGATTCGAACCTGCACGCCTTTCTTGCCATACATCCTAGAACTTTTGTCAATGCCAACTGTGCTACCAACGCATTTGGTGCTTAGTGTTTTCACTCCCCTCAATTTATCCCTTTGCCACCAGAGAACCTTTTGAAAAATGTGAGAAGTCTTTTCACTTTGTGCATGAAACAATGGAGCATTAGAAGATTCGATCGATTGTATATGAGGATGTAAGGCAAGGAACTTTGCCACCATTTATACACAATATTCCATGCCATATGACATTGGTGCATCAAATCAAATTTCCAATTCGATTTATTACTTAGCTTTATAACCCTCTTTAGGGTTTATTTAAATTAAAAATAATAATTTATAATTAAATTAAAATTTAAATATAATTAACTTAAATAACTTTGAAGTTAATTAAATTAATTAATAAATTAATATAAATTTTCCTCTTTAATATTATAATAAAATATTATAATATTATTTTCTTGGACCTCTTATTTGCACTTTGGACCATATCTGACTTCTTGGAACCGGGTCTTGATCAGTTGAAGGTGGACTCTTATTTTTGCACTGACTGCGGGACTGCTTCCCTTTGTACTGCTCATTGAAATTGACATCCATGACAACTCATCTACTAAAAATATCCAATAGGTAAACATTATAAGGATATCCCATTCAATTTTGATGGTTGTTCATAGTGGGAGGGTTGATAGTTCTTGGTTTTTCATGGAGGACTTAGTTTTTCTTCATTGTGGTTGCTCATTGACAATTGTATAAATATATATATATATATATATATATATATATATATATATATATTATATAAAAAAAAAACCCTTATGGGGCTGCCTTGATCTGAGAGACCATGAAAAAGGGGTTCTACACCATCAAAGTCACCCGGGAGTCGCACCCGACCCTGCCCGCACCAATATTATCAATTGGATTTTGTATACCCAATTCAAATTTTTTGTAGGGTGGATATTTGAACCTGGGACCTCCCTTGGAGGATTTCCCTCTCCTCTCCAACTCACCTACAACACTTGGGTATTGTATAAATATATTTAGACATAAAAATGAAAGCAACATAATAAAATTTAGGGTTAATTTGGAGCTAAGGAGAGATGAGGAGCTGTGGAGGAAGCGGAGGAAGCGGAGGAGGAGCAAAAATGGCAGGTAAGAATTTTGAACCAATGAAAGGAGAACATCCAGAGGTAGGGCAAAATACTGTAGCTGGAAATGAAAAGGATTCCCTATCAGCTCAGTTTGAAAAGGATAAAGGTATAGATCCTCTAGATAAACCCTCAGACAAAGAGTCCCAATGGGGTTTTGGAGCTGGAAACAAGGGCCCAACCTTTTTGGAAATGCTGAAAGGGAAAAAGAAGGAGCCAATCAGTGAACTACCGCCCTTAATACCAAAAAATACAGGTTAACTACGCCAGTGGATATTATGAAAATATTCTTGGATATGGAGGCATCATCTTTAGTTGGCAAGTTTTTGGGAGGAAGGTCAAACATTGATACTATTCGCTCATGGGCCACGACAAAGTGGAAAACTTCAGGAAGCTTAGAAATCGTAGCCATTTCAAGAGGTTTTTTTATGATAAGACTCAACAAAAAAGATGATGCAGAGCACATCTTATCAGGAGGACCCTGGTTTCTAGGAAGGCATAGCCTCTTTCTAAGGACGTGGGGGGAGGATTTCAACCTTGAGAAGTAGACCATTAATATAGCACCCATTTGGGGTCGCTTACCAAACCTCCCAACCTAGTTTGTTAATGAGTACTGGCTTAGTGACATAGCAAAGATGATAGGAGATCTCGTGGCAGTAGACCATTCAACCCGAGCAAGGACTAGACTAATGCATGCCAGGATCTGTGTAAATGCAAACTTGGATTTTGATCTACCTTCTTAGGTGGAACTAGCATATGGAGAGTTTCTAAGGATTCATCCTGTGGAGTATGAGAACAAGCTAGCATTTTGTAGCATGTGCAAAACCCAGGGCCACCTTCAAGCCCAATGTTTGACAATAACTGCAAACAAGGAAGCCACGAGCGAAGGTTTTCTAGGGAAAGCTAATGGGAGAGGGATCCCAAAGTTTCAAGGACCGCGTATTAACTTGGAATGATACAGACAAGTTAATAATAACCAGGCTAACCAACCCAACACAGAACTTGAAAAAAATTGGGAGAAAGGAAAGCAACATAATGAGGGAGGCAAAAATCTAAGGTATGTAATAAATATCCCAGCTTGAACATGTTTGATATCCTAGAAAATCTAGAAGTTGAAAAATAAAACAGTAAGGATGATACCATCAGTGTCAAGTTTCCAGAAACCCTAGATTCCCCATCCAAATTGGGACCATCCACAGCTATGACAAAAAGCCCCAAAAGATATGCTCAAAATAAAGAAAAATGACCAGGTCATTTCAGTTTAAACATGGAAAAAATAGAGTCAAGAGTCGAAGTTGTGGAAACAAGATCCAAGAATTTAGCTCCTAATATAGTGGTGGAGAAAATTATCCCTTATCAGATGAGCCCAACGGTAAAAGGTTCCTTGAAGGAAAGCCCCCTATTTAGGAACCAGATAGGAGAGGTGAACCAAAACAAGGTTGTGGATGAAGAGGGAATTGAAAACCCCCAAAATGAGGAAGAAGGTTCAAGCCCTAGACTATCACAGTATATGCCCCCTCATTTCAGTCCAAAATAGACTAGAAGCACTACCAAGCTTCCGATAGATTATGGAAGTGAAATAAAGAAAGGGAGAATATCTATAGCAGAGCACTATAGAATGAGAATCAATGAAGAAATTGCAAATGGAAAGCAAAGAACATTGTTATAGCAAGCTATTCCTGGCCAGGATAGTAGCAAAATTGACAAACCCCCTTTGTATTAGGGAAGGGGGCGGGGAAAAAATATCAAACAGTATAAATGAAGGTTCTCTCATGGAATGTGAGAGGCCTAAATGACCCACCAAAATAAAGGATGGTGAAGTCTATAAGGAAGGATTGGAATCCTACTATCATTTTTCTTCAAGAAACCAAAATAGATGTGGCACAATCAACACTTATAGCTAGAAGGATTTGGAAGCAAGGGGAAGTGGCCTTTCAACAGGCGAGAGGAGTATCTGGGGGCCTCATGATTTTATGGGATCCTATTAAAATAGAAGGAAGTATTATTCAGGCAAATGAAAGAGTCTTAAGTGTATTATTTCATGATTTTGATACTAATAAGAATTGGATTATGTCAAATGTTTATGCCCCCACCTCTATCCAAGGGTGGTCTGAACTGTGGGAGTTTTTGGGGCATTTGAGCCAAGATTTTGAAGACATTCCTTGGGTGATTTGGGGAGATTTCAATACCCCCATTTAGCCATCTGATAAGAAGGGAGGATCTGTGTTACCCTCAAGGAGCATGGAGGACTTCAATGAATTCATTAACACAAATGAATTGATGGATGTAAGACTAAAAGGAGCCAAATTTACATGGAGTAACAAGAGGATAGGAAGTCAGCTAATTCAAGAAATGTTGGATAGGTTTTTTTTATCCAAGGAAGCTACAACAATGTTTGGTGATTCAGCGTTACAAGCCCTTCCTAAATGTGCTTCAGACCATAATATTATTCTATGGGAGGAATTTCAGGCTAACTCCTTTAAAAAGCCATTCAGATTTCTATCAATGTGGGTTAAACATCCGGACTTCAAGAAACGAATAGAGGAATGGTGGTAGCAGCCTATCTAGGGAAGTGCTTCTTTCAAACTATCTCAAAAACTTAAGATGGTGAAAAAAAACATTAGAATATGGAATAAAGAAGTCTTTGGAAATATTTTTGAGAATAAGAGAGCAGTTGGGGAAAAACTAAGAATAATATAAAGCAAAATCCAAAATGGAACTTATGATGAGGCGACAAGGACTGAAGAGAAGGAAACTCTTTGTGAGTTTTATAATATTTTAGCTTGTGAAGAGATGTATTGGAGGCAGAAATCAAGGGCATTATGGCTAGAGGAAGGGGACTCTAATTCAAAAAAATTCCATGTTACCACATTAAGCAATAGAAGCAACAATAATATTAGAAATTTAACTAAGGTAGATGGATCCTCAACTCAAAACATTCAGGAGATCAGGGACGAGGCTATTAATTTTTTTAGTTCATTATTGGGTGAAGAACGGGCCTATAATGCCCAAGCAAAGGACTCTCTCCTTTAATTCATTCCACAACTCATTTATGAAGCGATTAACGAGTCTCTTACAACAATTTTTTTAGACGAAGAGATCAAGGAGGCTTTGTTTAATATGGATCCTAACAAAGCTCCTATTCCGGATGGGTTTTCATCGCGGTTTTTCCAAGTTTGTTGGGATATTGTTGGAGCAGAAGTTATTGCTGCAATCAAGGAGTTCCAAAGTTCAAATCATATTCCAAGGGGTTTCAATTCAACTTTCATTGCTTTGATCCCTAAAGGCCCCAACCCCAAGACTATGGCTGACTTTAGGCCAGTTAGCCTCTGTAATATATCCTATAAAATGTTGTCCAAAGTTTTAGCCAACCTTTTGAAGAAATTTCTATCGGTTATAATTGATACAAGTCAAGGAAGTTCTGTACAAGGAATATCAATCTTATATGGAGTTATTACTGTTCATGAGGCTCTTCATACAGCCGCTCAGACCAAAAAAGTAGTCATGGCTTTAAAGTTAGACATGAACAAATATTATGATAGGATAAATTGGGAATTCCTAGAGGCAGTTTTATTAAAATTTGGCTTCAACATGAAATGGGTCAAGTTAATAAGAGTGTATTTCTAAGCCTTGTTTTTCAGTTTTGGTTAATGAGTCTACTGCAGGTTTTTTTCAAAGAAAATGTGGTCTAAGACAAGGAGATCCCATAAGTCCTATGTTGTTCATCATTGTAGCTGAGGCCTTGGGAAGAACCATTAAGGCAGCAGTGGTAGCTGGACTCATATCAGGTATCAAGGCCATGTTGCTAACTACCCCGGTGACACATCAACAATTTTTTGATGATACATTGCTACTGACTTTGGATTCTATGGTTGAGGAAAGAAGGATTAAAAATATTCTCATAATGTATGAAGAAGCGGTTGGAAAGAAAGTGAATTTTGATAAGAACAAACTTTATTTCATCAATACCCCAATTCCTAGGCAAAACAACATAGCAAGGATCATGGAATGTCAGATTGCATCTCTTCCCACCTCCTATTTAGGTCTTCCCCTATTTACGGGGAAACCTGAAGGATCAATGTGGAACATAGTTTTGGAGAGGATCCAAAAAAATCTAACAGGTTGGAAAGGAAATATGTTATCTCAAGCAGGTAAAGCAGTTTTAACTATGGCTTCACTTCAAAGTATACCCGTTTACTTCCTATCAGTCTTCAGAGCTCCCAGCCAGGTGTATCACAAAATTGATCAGCTTCAAAAAAAATTTCTCTGGTCAAGGACTGAGGATAATAAAAGGATCCATTTAGTAGGTTGGAATAAGGTTTGCAAACCTACAGCTGATGGGGGGTTAGGATTGAGGAGAGTTGCTCATCTCAATACAACTATGTTAGCCAAAAAAGCATGGTGGTTATTGACCAAGGTTTATAATGAATGAACTGCCATAGTTAGGAGGAAATACCTCCATGGTGTGAACTTCCTTAATGACAACTTAGCAAGCAGGGGTTCTACTTTTTGGAAGGCAATCCTCATGAGCAGGGATCTTATCAAGAAAGGTCTTAGATGGATTCTAGGAAATGGGCAAACAATAGATTTTTGGAAGGATCGGTGGGTGAGAGCTGAGGAGTTATCCCAGATTCCTCATTTTGCTAGGATTCAAGAGCATATGGAGTAGCATATTGGGAAGAAGGTTTCAAATTATATGTGGCAGGATATAAATATCAACAGGTGGAAACACATCAGAGTACATGGCTTTGAAGCGGAGTCTGAAGAGCTTTATAAAATTTTAACTCGACAAATTATTCCCTCTGGAGAGGATGAAGATCACATTATTTGGGCTGAGACTGAAAGTGGTGACTTCGCAGTTAATTCTACATATAATTTTCTTCTCAATGTGGAAGGTCAATAATTTCAACCGAGGTTGGTTTGGATCAAAGGCTTAATTCAAAAAAGTATCCTTTTTTTCATGGCTGGTGATTCAAGGAAAAATCCTCACTATGGACAATATGTTATCCAAAGGTATGGTTATTGCTAACCGTTGCTACATGTGCAAGGTAGGATGGGAGACTACCCAACACTTGTTTTTGGAGTGTCCGGTAGCGGAGTCCATCTTGGATGAACTTTTCCAAGCCTTTAGGATCTCGTGGGTTAAGCCTGCTCTTATATCCAAAGTGTTCCATCAATGGCCTCAACCCTTTGTTAGCCTAAAACATAAGTACCTATGGAAAATCTATTGGTATCATTTTCTCTGGTAGATTTGGCTAGAAATGAACCATAGAGACTTTAAGGATACCATTCACAACCCAAAAACCATCCTTAATAGGATTATTGTCTTTGCAAAAGAAAACCTTAGCACCTTAGTGGATGAGAACCACTCAATTCTTCCCCAAGAAAAACAATTAGATCAGGCCTTAGGTATTGAAGACAAACCTTCCATTTCTTTTCCCAATCCCAAAAATGGGATTTCTTGGGAGCCACCCCCCCAGGGTTGGTTCAAACTAAATTTTGATGGTGTAGCCAAGGAGAACCCGGGAAGAGCTAGAGCTAGAGGAATAATTAGGGATCATCATGGAAATCTGGTCAAGGCCTACCCTGAACCACTAGGAATCAAAACTAATAACAAAGTAGAAGCTAGATCCCTTTGGAGACGGTTGCAATTAGACCAAGCAACTCAAGGTAACTTGATGATTTAAGGTGATTCTATGAACATCATCAACTTGTTAACCAATGGCAAAAAACCTCCATGGAGAATCGAGGGAGTCATCCATGAAGTGAGGATCCTTTTTGTGGCAATACAGAATAGGAGGGCTCGTCACATGTACCGTGAGACCAATAGGTCAGCTGAAAAATTAGCCAACATAGGTGTTTATGTTGGTAGTTTGGTGACATGGACACAAGGTGTACCACGTGAAGTGGAAAACATTATTAGTCATGAAAAGAAACCTACTCATTAAGGAGAATGATGAATGGGTGTTTTTTTCCTACAAAGTTGGTAATAACTATGGGTTTTCCCTCTAAATCATACCAAATTGGAAATGAAGGTAACAGGGTGTAAGCCTTGGAAAATTTTGACAGAGAATAGGAAATGGGAAAGCAACAGGTTTCACAAGTGCAAAGTTTCAAACTTCAATTCCTATCAATGTAAGTAATGTTTACAGTTATGTTTAGGTATGGGTGTGCTTTGTTAGTAAGGTGTTGTAGGGGATTCAACACAATTGCTGGTAAGAAAGTTTCAAGGATGACTAGGATCTACAATCTCGGCAGAATGTTGGATATTGTAATAGGTTTTGGGTTAACCTGCAAAACCCGGTAATTAATGAAGACTTTTATTTACCAAAAAAAAAATGAAAGCAACATTGTAGTTATGAGTCATTTTGAATTCTATTGTACCTATAGATGGTAAATCCAGATTGTATGTTATGTGCAAGTATGGCTAGAATGGTATGGAATATGGCCATTATGGTAATGGAATTACATTAATTTTTAACCTTAACCCTAGATAATGCTAAAGAATTAATTATGTGCATTATTATTATTGTACTAGGATATTATTTTACTATTGTACAATTTTTGGAAACGTTGGTGATGATAATAATTCAATCGTAGTGGATTAGGGTTTGCATGTTATAAAGCTATGTTCATAATTGCACTAGAAAGATAACTCAAGTCTTTCCTAGAGAAGAACAGTGTACAAATTGGAAAATCAATGACTAGATAATTCAACAAGGGTTTGGTAAAACCATTCATCTTAACCACCAAACTGAACAACTAATCATTTTCCCATGGAAGTGCAAATGCATAGTTAGAACTTGTAAATTAAAGAAAATTAGGGTTCTAGAGAGAATGATTACAAAACTTATCAATTTGGATTGCAAAATAAATTTAAAAAAATTGACCAAGTTGTAAATCATACATGATAGCCTATTGTATTATTTGGATCATCCAACTGTATGATTTGGAGACCGTACAAGCAGTTTTGTAAAAGTTGCAAATCATTCAAAGATAAATAATGCATCTGTATGATTTGGGCAAAATTTGTTATAAAACATTGGGATCCATCTCTAAACCTCTCAAATCACCTCCCCTTTAGGAAATACTCTCCCCTATGCTATAAGAATCATGAAGCAATTTGGTTTAATTAATATGAGTGTAGCTCATTAAGGATTGTACCACCCTATTAGTATGTAGGGTGGCAAGCATATTTAAGATAACACCTTCTAGGATGTTACAAGGTGGTCATCTCCATGCATTATTAAGGTTCTTCCTCCATAAGCTTCTTAAGGAGATTACAACTAGTTTTTGGGCTAGATTGGAAGCAAGGGAACTCGAGTGATGGAAGAGCTAAATATCATGAGGAGCACAACATTCCCTTGGAGAGGTGAAGACAAGGTTAAGGGAGTACATATGATATTGAGGTTGGAAACTTAAATGTATTTTATTTTTTTTTATCATTGCTTACCGAGCTTGATTATTTTGATCAACAAATGGTTTTACATTTGAGTGTACCTTGGTTTGAATGATTTATCTTGTTGTTGTTTACATTCTTCTCTTTTGTTGGGCCATCAAGCTATCTTTATTGTGTGGGATGGTTCTATTTAGATCATGGTTTTAGAGTGTTCTAATATTATTCTTTTTCCATCATTTTTTGATATCTCTCATGTGTACACTGTTTTTTTTGGACATCTTCTTGTGCATCAGTTGCTAGTCAGAGCCTCTATATCTGGTGGGGTTTTTAAGATGTGTAGGATTCCATCGATCGATAGGGTAAGAAGCTCTTAGTTTTTCATCCTAATGCCATCCATTTTTGAACTAATAGAAGGGGAGTTTTGGTGGTAACCTTTATTGGAGTTCATTTTTGAGTTGGTCTCCTAGTGAGTTTGATATCTATTATAGATGGCTAGTGTTATATTTTTCTTTCTCTTTGGTTGTTGTGTTTTGGGCCTTGTGTTTTAGGGTTTCTTGACTCCATGTTTTGCTTACTTTATGTTGTGAAGCATTGTATTTTCTATACCTTTTGTTTTAATGAGATGCTTGAATTTATTTTGGTTTTATAAGATTTTTTGGTGTCGATTCTTTTAATTTTTTTTAATTTATTTGCATAGGGTAATTTATGTCTTTCTATATTATATCTATGTGTTGTAATTAAAGGAAGGATTCCTTAATCAAGTTGTTGCTTGGGATGGAATAGTGATTGTGAGAATTTTTGTATGGTTATGATTTGGTTATTTTGGTTTTGTAAAGAGAAATTGTTTATAGTGATTCTTGATCATTATAAAGAGAAGTATGAGCTTCTCTTGTATTGATATGAAATATTAATTTGATTTTATAGGAGAAATTGTTTATAATGATTCCTGATATCTATGTGGATTAAGGGATCATTAGAAAGAGAAGTATGGGCTTCTCTTGTGTGGTTACAAATTGTTTAATTTGGTTTTGCAAAAGAAATTAATTATAATGATTCTTGGGATCAATGTGTATTAAGGGATCATTATAAAGAGAAGTATGGGATTCTCATGTTTTGATATTCAATGTTTACTTTGTAAGAGAATTGGTTATAATAATTCCTAAGAATTATGTGGATTAAGGCATCATTTTAAAGAGAAGTATGGGCTTCTCCTATATTGTTATGGAATGTTCTAGGATTGTTTAATTAAAATAATGGATGATTATTATAAAGAGAAGTAGGAGTATCTTATTTAGCTTAGTTTTTATGTGCATGGTTGTTGTATAATAGAGTAAGGCATTAATTAAGTTGCATTGCATTCAAATTTATTTTGATCTCTAAGAAAATTTTGTGAATGGTGGGTGATTTTTCCTATCAAAGAAGCTTGTAGACACATAGTTGGTTGGAGACCTGAAAAGGTGTTCTTAAGTTCTTCAAAAATAAATTAAAAAGGAGTGTTATTGTAATTCAAGCAAAGGCTTGTATTTTCTTGATGGAATTCTAAAACTTGACTCTTGATTCAAAGAAGGATTATGTTGTTTTACTTATATTATGAACATTGCAATGTTGTTTTAATATTATTCTTAGTATGAGTAAATTTGCATTAAATGTAGAAATGAACCTATTGCTGATCTTTTTTGCTATCTCAGTTTAGTTGAGATAAAGTATATTTGATATATTTTGATAATAGTAGAATCTATTAATGTGGTTTAATAACCATTATATCAAGTTTTATGTAATTATTAATTATGGTTTTAGTAGAGGATATATTGAATTATTTATCAACATATTTTATGTTACATATTATACTTCTTGTTGTTGATTTCTTTTGAAATGCTTACCTATCCCTGGGTTCAGTAGTAATGTTCCTCTTGTAAATTTCATAGTCCAAACTTGGGAAGAGTTGCGAGTATGCAATAACTAGGTGAATATGAGTCCTAGAAGGAGTTTCTATATGCAATAGCTAGGAAACTCATAACCCTAGAAGGAGTTGTGTGAATACAATAGCCGGGTACTTGTGAAGTATTGCACCTTGGTCATGTAAGATCGGGTGTGTCCCAACTAAATGTTTGGAAAGCCATTCATAAAATAGTAGTGGTGATCCCTCATATTGAGTAGGATCATGTGATTATATCAGTTGATAGTGAAGTGGTAATGACCATAGTTAGCCCATGTAGGCTTGGTAACTAAGCACCAAGTCTCTACACCATTTAACCTACCTAGGACTTAGAGTTGGGTTAGGGAATATGCATCCCTATTTAAGTGTCATGGACCTTAAAGGGTAATCCCTATGTTTTGATCACATGGTCCTATGTTGAGCAAGGTATAGGAAAGGTGGGGGGACCACTTTTGGTGTCCTTCTAAATGTGTAGGTTTAGTAAGGTGAACCCTAGAAAATTATAAAAGTTGACCATTCATGTCTATTGAGTGATGTCTACAATAACTTGGAACTCAAATGTGGTTAATCCTTGTATGTTGAGATAGGGATATTCCCCTTGTGAGCCTTTTTTTATAAGTTCTCTTATCAAAAAAATTTGGATTGGTAGTTTTGGGTTGTTACAGTTGGTATCAAATATTTAGGTCATAGTAATTCTAATGCTTTCATTATAAAAAACCCTTCACTAATGCTTTCCAAATGATAGTTGCATTGGTTACTGGATTTGTAGGAATTCTAATCCACTCTTTAAAATACATGGAAATCAAATATTTCTCCTTGATAACTTCATGTTCATCTAACAAATGGTCCTCAAATAGCAAAGGGTTCTTTGGATTTTAGGATGAATCCTTATCTGAAGAGTTGTAGTTGAAGGTATATTTTCATTAGAGCTTCATATATGATGCACAAGTGACAAAAAATGACCTAAAGTCACTACACCATAGAACCAAAGGCATCGTCTAGTAATAAATAAAATTCAATATCTATAACATGAGGTCAAAATTCACCCAAAACCTTTGCTGGCCTCTTGCTTTGATACCATTATATGGAAAGAAATATGAATATGAGTATTGCATTAGTTTAGGTGCTTTAATAAGTACCATAAATGCATAAATTAGTTACAACCATCAACAAGGCAATGGTAGCATGAACCCTAAAAGGCTTCACATGGAACCTTCCAAAAGACTAGTCAACATGAGCCTTGAGGGCTTCACATGGAATATACCAACTGTTAGTCTAACAAAATTAACCTACATATTCTAACATGCTAAATATTAGCTAAATCAACTAACCAACTTGATCCAATATTAGTCATGCAGGGCTTCACGTAATAAAGTATCATCCAACATGAGCCATGAATTCTTCATGTTAATACATAAGAATGCATATAATCTAAGCCTTGGATTATTACTTCATGTATTAAGACTATTACATCAAGTTTTACTCATAAGTAGTTGGCCCTAACACATCCACAAATACAAAATTTTAACAGAAAGCACATATCAAAGGTACCAAGATGTGGAATCCAGGGTATTTTTTACCAAAATTTTGATGTCTTATTTATCTCAATATATGGTACTCCAAGTCCACTAGTATTCAAAATTTATAAAGGTATGTATTGTGAGATTTAATACACAACAAATGACAATTCATGGAGATGATGGATATTTCAAAATTGTAAATTTATAAAATCCATATGAGACATGTTGATGGTTTTCCAAGGGGTATAATTTAATCCATTCACCATTGAACAATTCTATAAATGATACCTAGATATACTAAAAGACATGAACTTGGAAATCCTTGAAGATAGAAAATTGAGCACTATTTTGGACCTCTACAACATGGAACCTATTCAAAGATAATGCTAAAGATATCCTAAGCTTGGTAGCAATCATATTTGGTAGGGATGAGGAATAAAAGGGGGCTAAAGAAGAATTGGGCATTATATTTTCCTTGAGGTATACCCCTTGGGGCCAAAAATTAATTCTTGACTTCAATGCATACCTTGCTAAAATTATCTAAAAAATAATATTTTAGCACCATTTCGACCTTCAAGTACCTTTCCTATCTCACACACTTGGCTTACCTAGATTTCCTAGTTCTACAATAGCCTAGATATAATAATTAAATAAGAGAGTGGCTAAAATTATCTTATATCTATTTTTATGAGGGCCCTTTTCTAGAGATATCCTCTATTGCGCTTTTACAAATAAGTTTTTTATCCCTACCTTATGGGAAAAAAGGAGAAAGGTTGCAGTGTGTTCCAATAGAGTGTTATTGGAAGATACATCATGACTATAAGGTGGACTAGTCCTTTCTAGAGGGCTATATCATTATTCACATCTATAGGTTGACCAATTCAATGCATCTATTATCCCAATATGTATAAAAAATGGAGTTCACTTTAAAAATTTTATGGTAAAATAATATGGTGGACACCACCTATGGCATAGGGTAGAGCAAAAATAGGTACTTCAAGATCTAGTGTTATTAGTTAGGGTTAACCAATTGAAGAGGAGGGTCATGCCCTTATTGGAGGAGTACCTCAAAAGCTTAGAATTTGAAATGTTAGTGTTAGAATTAAAGTGCACTATAACTCTATTTTGACACTTGTCATTTTATATTGACACTTGTCATTTATCATATAGGCCTCATGTCTATATATGTAACACATTTTTATGTACAATATATCTCATCAGTTTTACTCCTAACATATGGTATCAGAGCGGGCTTTCTCTGCCCTGTGTACTTGAAGGAGGATTTCTCTCATATGGAAATACCCCCTCACATTTTTTCTTCTCTATTTTTTTAATTTTTTTACCGAGGGAGTATGCTATCCATCATTTGATGAATCAGAAACCAGATGGTAAGAATTTTAAAGTTTGGGAGATCTTTGCAGGTTTTTTGAGTTTTTTAGTTTTTTAGTTTGGCCCTGTTGCAGCAATTTTTGAGTAGGCAATTAGGTCGAATATTTCGAAGAGACTCAATGGATTTGTGGAGGGCGGTGCTGGTCATTTACTGTGCATTTGCATTATGCCAACTTTCACCTTTTGTTGTGCCTTGGATATTTCTTGTGCGACAATTTTGCTGTTGGTTCACAATGTTGCTACTGGTGCCCTTTTCTATGTTTTCATCAATTATACAATGGAGATGGTCCCAACCTGAGCTAGTTTGGGATTCGATGCTGTAATATCGAAGTTTTGGTACAATGCTTCAGAACCGGTAAACTACGACAACTACATTGGATTCGATCACATCTTGAAATTTATGGTGAGCAATGTAAAATCCATCATCGGGGTGATCACATTCTTGACACGCACTCTATGCATTATCCCGTCATCATCAAGGAGGTGGTTTGCCTCTACTGGTGTCAACATTGAAGATTCCACCTATTGTGTGATGGGTCATGCTGTAGTTCGCTAGCTGTCAATGAAACAATTTGCTGATGAAGTGAAGGACATTTTTTTATTTTTGCTCCTACGATGACACACAGTTGACACCATTGTGCTGAATGCATTGTTTTCTAGTGCAAAAGTGGCGAGTCAGTTTTTCGTTCTCCGTTAAGATAGGGAATGCATCTGTGGGCTATAGTTGTTTGAACTCGACGTATTAAAGACTTTAACAAAATGGAACTATGGTGACTGTTAAGCCTGGGGAACTTGTTGTTGTTCTTGTTCTGCATTCTACCACCTCAACTTGACTACTAGAAGGAATTTTTTTTTAAGCTGTGAACTCCTATTTTTTTTTCCTACTCGTGGTGATTTTAAATCAGCATCTGGAGATGACGCATTCTGAAAGCTTCTATTTTCTAACGGCTCTATCAGCTATATTAGTAGCTTTCCTGCTCTAGCGGAAGGCACAATTTTTTTTTTTGTGCAATCAATGGCGTGATTATGGAGTCGCCTACCGTAACAGCTAGCAGTGGAGCGCGATGTGGAGAGTATCATCGACCTGGCAGCGAGAGAAGAGCAAAGTATGCATTATTGTAAAAATATCCATGCACCAAAGCTGTTGTTGAATGTTTACCACCAAGTCCAGGACAGTTGCTTATAAAAGTGTTGTTAGAAAAATTAACCCAGATTTCACGCCTGTGCCCAACTACACTCCGAACCTTGGGCGAAACCGGATTGCGCTCCAGACATGGGCGAAGTCGGACTGCGCTGCCGCAGTCCGAGATCCCGGCAAAGGGCTGACATGACGTCGCACCTACCCTCTGACAGATGTGACGCTTGTGCGGCGATTGGTCAGAAACCCTAGTTGAGGGCTTGTCAGGACCTGTCAGAGGACAAACCCCAATCCTCCTCTTCCCGCGGCTATATAAGGCGTCTCGGGTATTTCAGACGATGTAAGAGGAAGAAAAAGAGGAGCAAGAAGGAGCAGAGGCAAAGAAAAGTATCTCAACGAGCAGTTTGACTCAGCTGATTAATGTCTGAGCAGCCGACTCGAAATTTTGTCTGTTTAACTTATCCTGCAGTGCAGCCTGCAGATGACTGTAATTTCCTCGGTTGAGGAACTCTGTAACCCCCGTTTAATATAAATAAAGTTTGCTGTTTGTTTCTGACAAAAAAAAAAATTTAAATTCTTCAAAGTGTAGCCTGCAGATGATTGTAATTTCCTTGGTTGAGGAACTCTGTAACCCCCGTTTAATATAAATAAAGTTTGTTGTTTGTTTCCGGCATCTTTTAGGGTTTGTAGTTTGTTGCTCTCTGTTCCGACGTCTCTCTCTTCTCATACGGGTGTTGCCAAGCCAGGCAAACCCAGCGGCAGCCGCGGAAGAAGAACAAGTCTGAAGCGGCTTTCCAAGTTTGCTTTCGAAGTTCGCGGTTAAGACTGGAGCAGCTCGAGTGCACGAGAAGTCCGAAGTTGGCCTCAGTCCCCTCTTCACCCTGCACAGTTCGTTGGCTGCCCTAAGTTCGAACTTCACCCAAGTTTCGGGCGAAGTCTATCACAGTCGCGAAGTTCGAACTTCGCCCAAATTTCGGGCGAAGTCCGTCGCGGCCGCGAAGTGTGCACTTCGCCCAAGTTTGGGCGAAGTCCGGCTGCGGCCCCGAAGTGCGCACTTCGCCCAATTTCGGGCGAAGTCCGTCGGCGCGGCCGAAGTGCGCACTTCGCCCAATTTCGGGCGAAGTCCGTCGGCGCGGCCGAAGTTCGAACTTCGCCCTAGTTCGGGCGAAGTCCGTCGGCGTGGCCGACGTTCGCACTTCGCCCTAGTTTGGGCGAAGTCCGTCGGGCCCCGACTTGCGCACTGCGCTGTCCGAACAGCGCCGTGCAGACTTCGGCGTGTTTAAAAAAAAAAAAAAAAAAATTCTTCAAATTGGTATCAGAGCTGATAGTGCCGTGACACGGAGATAGAAGCATGGCTTCCGAGAGAAACTCGCTGCAGTTGCAGATCCCGTGATTTAACGGCAAGAACTACGATTACTGGAGCATCCAGATGAAGATCCTGTTCGGATCTCAGGAGCTATGGGAGTTAGTCGAGAACGGCTACCCGTAACCGGCAGATGCGAAGAAGATCGGCCGCCCTCTCTCGAGCGGACAAGGATCTGTTGAAAGAGCACAAGAAGAAGGACCAGAAGGCCCTCTTCTACATCATGCAAGCGGTTGAGGAGACCATCTTCCCACGGATTGCATCAGCCACCAAGGCCAAGCAGGCCTGGGAAACCCTAGCAAGTTCGTATCAGGGCACCGACAAAGTGAAGTTGGTGAAACTACAGATGCTAAGGAGACAGTTTGAGAACCTGCAGATGAGCGAGTCCGAGTCGATGAGCGAATTCTTCACCCGGACGACTGACATTATCAACCAGATGCGGTTGAATGGAGAAAATTTCCAGAGCCAGAGAATCGTGGAGAAGATTCTCAAAAGTCTGCCTACGAAGTTCGACTCGGTTGTGATAGCAATTGAAGAGTCGAGGGATCTAACAACCCTCTCGACAGACGAACTCATGGGTTCATTGCAGACCCATGAACAGAGGCTGAGCCGTTCAACTCAGACCTCTCTGGAGCAAGCATTTCGGGCTCAGGCCTCAGTCCGAGACAGCGGCAGACAAGACTCCCACCACAGCGCTTCTAGTTCTCAAGGAGGGAGAGGCAAAAGTAGGCATGGGAGAAGTAACAAGCAAGGAGGGAGATCAAACCCTCATGACGCTGAGCCAAGTTGCAACTTTCATCAGCAAGGAGGAAGAGGCACTGGCAAAAATCAGCAAGGAAGCTCTCAGCAGAAGAAGGACATGTCAAAGGTCCAATGCTACTACTGCAGTAAGTTCAGCCATTATGCCTCACAATGCAAGAAGAAGATGGCGAACAAGAATCAGCAGCAAGCCCATTATATGGAGGAACCCGAAAATTCGGCACGAGGTAATGTACTAATGACTTGCGGTATTGAAGAGGAGAGCAAGAAAAACATCTGGTATCTTGACAGTGGTTGCAGCAACCACATGACTGGGAACAGAGAGATGTTCTCACAACTGGATGAAATAGTCCGGTCCGAAGTCAATATGGGGAACAACAACAAAGTTCCTATGATGGGGAAAGGCAAGATCCTCATCCGCACCCGGCACGGTGAAAGAAAAACAATTCAAGATGTTTTTTATGTGCCTAGGTTGAAGCACAATCTGTTAAGTGTTGGACAGCTTGTGCAAAAGGGGCACACTGTACTGTTTAAAGACAGTGTCTGTTCCATCAGAGACAAAGTCCATGGAAAAATTGCAACTGTGTCCATGACGAAAAACAAAATGTTTCCACTGCAAATTCAGAATGAATCATTGATGTCTCTGAGTGCAGTTGAGAAGGATGCTACCTGGCTGTGGCATCTCAGATTCGGTCACCTGAGCTTTAGTGGCCTGAATCAACTGCACAGAATGCGAATGGTGAAGGGTCTACCCCTGATAGAGCAACCAAACCAAGTGTGTGAAGGTTGCCTAGTCGGCAAGCAGCATAGGGATGCATTCCCTGTAGGACAGTCTTGGAGAGCATCACGGCCATTGGAGCTGGTGCACTCAGACATTTGCGGTCCGATGCAGACCACCATGTTTGCCGGCAACAAATACTTCTTGACATTCATTGATGACTTCAGCCGGAAGACTTGGATTTATGCCATCAAGCTGAAGTCAGAGGCATTTGCCAGATTCAAGGAGTTCAAGGCTCTGGTGGAGAAACAGAGCGGTTATTATGTGAAGACTCTCAGAACTGATGGAGGTGGAGAGTACATCTCCAACGAATTCCATAAATTTTGCAAGCAGCATGGAATTCGAAGGCAGTTCACTGCCAGATACACGCCACAGCAGAATGGCGTAGCTGAGAGGAAGAACCGAACCATCATGGAAATGGCACGAAGCATGATGAAGGCGAAGGGATTGTCACATGAATTTTGGGCAGAGGTTGTAACATGTGCGGTCTACTTGCCGAACGGATGTCCCACAAAAAGCGTGAAGGACAAAATCCCTCAGGAGGCCCGGAGCGGAGTGAAGCCAAGTGTGGCTCACTTGCGTGTGTTCGGGTGCATTGCATATGCACATGTTCCGAAGAGAAGCGACAGAAGTTGGATGATCGAGCGGAGAAGTGCATTTTCACAGGGTACAGTGAGCAGGCGAAGGCATATAGGCTGTACAACCCTGTGACGAAGAAGCTCATCATCAGCCGTGATGTGAAGTTTCTTGAAGATCAAGCCTGGAACGGGAAGTCCGAGACTGGCCAGTTAAAGCCAGCAGAAGTTCAGTCTGTTGACTTGGAAGAAGGAAGTGTGCAGCCACCAGCAACTTCTAGCAGCAACAGCGGTGCCAGCAGTAGCACAGCCACTCCATCACGGTCGCCTCCACTTGTAAGCAGAATTCAAAACCTGAGGACACCTGCGAAGACTCGGATCTTGCAAGACATTTACGAGGCAAACCGAACCCACATAGATGAAGAGCACTCTGACTTTGCATTCTTTACTGAAGTTGATCCAGTAGAGTTCGAAGATGCAAGTCAGAATCAGAAGTGGGTGAAGGCGATGGATGAGGAGATAGCAGCCATTGAAAAAAATGAAACATGGCAGCTGACAGATCTTCCAGCAGGGAAGAAGACCATTGGGGTCAAGTGGGTTTATAAGACAAAGTTCAACGCCCAAGGAGACGTTGACAAGCATAAATCCAGATTGGTGGCGAAGGGTTACAAGCAGAAGTCATGCATTGATTACCATGAGGTATATGCGCCTGTAGCCCGACTTGACACAGTCAGGATGATCCTGGCATTGGCAGCCCAACAAGGTTGGAAGATGTACCAGATGGATGTCAAGTCAGCCTTCCTCAACGGAGTGTTAGAGGAAGAGGTCTACATAGACCAGCCACCAGGTTACGAAATTGAAGGCCAGGAGGGCAAAGTCCTGAAGCTAAAAAAGGCCCTGTACGGTTTGAAGCAGGCACCCCGAGCTTGGTACAGTCGGATTGACAGCTATTTTGAGGAGAATGGGTTTCAGAAATGCCCATATGAGCACACCCTGTACATGAAGACAAATGCAGCAGGTGAGCTCATTATCGTCTGCCTGTATGTGGACGATCTGATTTATACTGGCAACAACAATGTCCTGTTCGACCAGTTCAGAACAGCCATGAAGTCCGAGTTTGAGATGACGGACTTAGGGCTGATGAAGTATTTTCTCGGCATTGAAGTTGACCAATCGACAGATGGCATCTTCATTTCTTAGGGCAAGTATGCGAAGGATGTCCTGAAGCGCTTCAAGATGGAGGACAAGAACTCTGCCATCACACCCGCAGCCACGAGTTTGAAGGCGAGCAAGTTGGATACAGGGAGGAATGTCGACCCAACCCCGTTCAAGAGGCTAGTTGGCAGTCCGATGTATTTGATCGCAACTCGGCCGGATCCGATGTTCGGAGTCGGTCCGATCAGCCATTTCATGGAGACTCGAAAGACACGCATCGGCAAGCGTGCAAGAGGATCTTGCGCTATGTCAACGGGACACGAAACCATGGCCTATTTTACGCCGGACATGACCGGCTTGGAGCTAGTGGGCTTCACTGGACGATGGACTGGTCGGCAAGATCGACGATCGAAAGAGCACCTCCGGGTATGCTTTCCATCTCGGATCAGGGGAAGTATCATGGGCGTCCAAGAAACAACCCATCGTTGCGTTTTCCACAGCCGAAGCAGAATATGTCGCCGCCACGTCAGCCGCATGCCAGGCAGTTTGGCTACGAAGAGTTCTGAGTGAACTGAACTTTCCTCCGGATGGTGCGACAACAATTTTCTGTGATAACAATTCAGCCATTGCACTCTCAAAGGATCCTGTTTTCCATGGCCGGACAAAGCACATAGAAATCCGGTATCATTTCATCAGAGAGCTGGTGAAATTTGGTGAAGTACAACTACAGTTTTGCAGGTCCAAGGAGCAGCTAGCTGACATCTTCACGAAGCCTTTGAAGGAGGAAGACTTCAGCAGATTGCGTGAGCAGCTTGGAGTCAAAGCGCTCGTGAAATCAGGCTTAAAGGAGGGTGTTAGAAAAATTAACCCAGATTTCACGCCTGTGCCCAACTGCGCTTCGAACCTTGGGCGAAATCGGATTGCGCTCCAGACATGGGCGAAGTCGGACTGCGCTGCCGCAGTCCGAGATCCCGGCAAAGGGCTGACATGACGTCGCACCTACCCTCTGACAGATGTGACGCTTGTGCGACGATTGGTCAGAAACCCTAGTTGAGGGCTTGTCAGGACCTGTCAGAGGACAAACCCCAATCCTCCTCTTCCCGCGGCTATATAAGGCGTCTCGGGTATTTCAGACAGTGTAAGAGGAAGAAAAAGAGAAGGAGCAAGAAGGAGCAGAGGCAAAGAAAAGTATCTCAGCGAGCAGTTTGACTCAGCTGATTAATGTCTGAGCAGCCGACTCGACATTTTGTCTGTTTAACTTATCCTGCAGTGCAGCCTGCAGATGATTGTAATTTCCTCGGTTGAGGAACTCTGTAACCCCCGTTTAATATAAATAAAGTTTGTTGTTTGTTTTCGGCATCTTTTAGGGTTTGCAGTTTGTTGCTCTCTATTCCGGCGTCTCTCTCTTCTCATACAGGTGTTGCCAAGCCAGGCAACCCCAGCGGCAGCCACGGAAGAAGAACAAGTCTGAAGCGACTTTCCAAGCTTGCTTCCGAAGTTCGCGGTTAAGACTGGAGCAGCTCGAGTGCACGAGAAGTCCGAAGTTGGCCTCAGTACCCTCTTCACCCTGCACAGTTCGTTGGCTGCCCTAAGTTCGAACTTCACCCAAGTTTCGGGCGAAGTCCGTCGCAGTCGTGAAGTTCGAACTTCGCCCAAATTTCGGGCGAAGTCCGTCGCAGTCGCGAAGTGCGAACTTCGCCCAGTTTCGGGCGAAGTCCGGCTGCGGCCCCGAAGTGCGCACTTCGCCCAAGTTTGGGCGAAGTCCGGCTGCGCGGCCGAAGTGCGCACTTCGCCCAATTTCGGGCGAAGTCCGTCGGCGCGGCCGAAGTGCGCACTTCGCCCAATTTCGGGCGAAGTCCGTCGGCGCGGCCGAAGTGCGCACTTCGCCCTAGTTCGGGCGAAGTCCGTCGGCGTGGCCGACGTTCGCACTTCGCCCTAGTTTGGACGAAGTCCGTCGGGCCCCCGACTTGCGCACTGCGCTGTCCGAACAGCGCCGTGCAGACTTCGGCGTGTTTAAAAAAAAAAATTAAATTCTTCAAGTGTATGCATATTTCTATCTTTATTTATCATGTTGTCATCTCATGCAGGGAGGCAATAAAAATTTAATGAATTGTAGTTTGCATATTCAGTTGGAGAACCATCATTTTTTAAGAGTGACTCTTCGACTGGAGCACCACGATCACTGCAAAAGAGAAGTCAACAAAATCTCCATCCCCATCTCTAGAAGAAGATCGTTTTGTGCATCATTTGTTGAAGCCCAGCTGCTATGGGTGATATTTTCTTAAAAAATATGGCCAAGTGATATAGTAGGGCTTTATTAAAGAAGGTGGTTCTTTTGTTCGACGCTAAACAAGTCTATCAGATACACAGTCATTGCAGAGCAATGATGTTATATTTCCTTTACGAGAAATTTCTTCAGTTCGTTTCATGTAATCACTGTTCTACGTGCCATTTGCGATGTGTGTGTTTTTTTGATGAAAGAATCTCAGGGCTGAGCAGATGAGAAATTTTTTTGTGTTGATTAACCTCCAATACCATCATCTTAAATAAGGTTGCTATTTGGTGCATGTGAACAGAGAGAGCGCCACCAAGTATTTGTGTCCGAAGCTGCGGTTGGTAGTGTCGAAGCAACTGCCCACAACTCAAAATAAAAAGTTGATATTGGCGTGTCAGATAGATGGTGATGAACACATGACGATTGTGGGAGATAGATTTGCATAGCCTCGGGTAAAGCTAGAGGATTTCTAGCACTCGCAAATTGCAACAAAAATATCGTGGCGTATATTTTTTTGACCACATGGAAGTGGCCTCCTACGCACGTCCGAAGATGTTGGCCGCCTTGCTAATGATTTGCGTGAGCATTAATCCGAAGTATGCCAATCATGGGTGATAATAGTCAAGCTTTTGAAGAAATTGAAAACAAATTTAGAATAGAACAGGTTATATGTATCTCCTTTTGATGATGATTTAACAAGTGTTGCGGTTGTTGCCCTATGCTAGTGGGAATTTGTTGTTAATGCTGATGTAATGAATCAAGTTCTGGCACCGTGTAAAGATTATTTTAACCAGGTTCAGATGTGCATTTAGAGCACGTTTTGACTGCACCAAACAGTTACGATTCATGGAACTTGGCTTTTGTGGACAGCTGCGGGAAACATCCACCAGCGATGAGGAGGAGATCGCGATCACGAATTTTACACCGAGATTTGTTCCTATGGCCTCCCAACTACAACATTGCACTGCACTGGTTTTTAATAATATCTCAGGCCTGCATCGCACAACCACCTAAGATATGGACATGTTTCAGTCAAACCAGCTGCTGCCCATATTCTATGGCCGGATGAGCGGATATTATGCAATTTTTTAAACCAGTTTAGGCATCTGTTTGTGGGATATTTATTTTTGTGAGAAATCGACCATGTTCAAAGGCAAAAGGACGGGTGTGCAGATCATGAGGATATTTCCACAAGTTCATGGGGCATATTGTTGTACGTCAATAAAAATAGTTGGATGGCCGTGTTGGTTATTTCAGTGGAGGACTTTTCATTGTGAATGTTTTTTTTTTACAGTGCAAACTTATGGGCTGCATCATGTACAACAAGAAAGAATGTGATGCAATTTATTTTGGTATGATTGGTGGTTCAACATTGGAGAATGAGTAGAGAGGGACGTGAAGGAGGTCCCACTTTGGTGCATTTTAATGGACGTGAGAGCGTTGTAGCTCTTTTGAAGGTGTCTTCGTCTGGAAAGATAACTCAGATCTGCTTCAATGCAGTTTCCATAATGCAGAAGTGAATGGAGTGCTCCCATGGTGAATTCTTCTAGTTGAGCTCTGAAGCTTTGGTCCATGTGTCGCATGTCGCGCTGCTCTTAGTTGCTCATAGTTTGTTTGTTGTGCCTTGAAAACCGTCACAGCAGACAAGCCTTCTTAGTTTAATGGGTCAACCTTATTATGCTTGGTAGTACAATATTCATTATGTATTATGGTGTGTTCTATGAAAAAGAAGTGTAGCCTTGTAACCCTCTTTCTCTTGGACTCCTTTCATTGTTTTTGAGCCTATTCTATAAAGGCACTCTCAAAGTGACAAGTTCCAAAGTTTTTTTTTGGAAGGTTATTAGGGCATTATTTGTTTTTGGTAAATGTTTTTTCCACATGGAAAGTGGAAGTGGAAGAGGCCTTCATGGCCTTTATTGTAATTCCACATGATGAAGGCCCCTTTGATGGTGGAACATAGGGGTATTTATAGTCATCGAAAATAGTTTTTTGTGACGGACACATTGATTATGTCCATTTGTAATTATGAGGCTGTTTCATTTGAGTTTTTTAAGCCTCCAAGTTTTCTACCTTGGAGTGCACTCGGTTGAACCTGACACTTCCAAGGAACTTGTAAGTGAACCTAGTATCTAGTATTCTCCTCTATCTACTTGGCGGATGCAGCATTCTGATAAGATGATGTGACTACCATAAGGACACTTATTCTAGGGACTACAGACAGACACCCTAGACTCTATCCAAGTTTTTTTTGGATCTACTTCTGAAGACTACAGACGAAGACACTTCAGAAGATTCTCTTATTCTCTTCTTTTTCTCCTCAAAGTTTGGATCTATGGATCAATTTTATTTTATTTCATGGCTCTTAATTCTTTTGTATTAAGGTGTATTTTCGATAGAGACCAAAACCTTCTAGATTGAGTTCACCATGAGGAGGGATTTGATATTCATGGTGAATCTAGTCAGTGACCTACAAGAGGCAACATCCTCTGAGGATGACCTGCAGAGGCAACATACCCATAATTGGCTGACCCTGAGGCACCCATGATGACCCTAAGGCACTTAGACGGCTGACCTAGTGGCAACAGACCCATGGAAGTTGCTGAACCTGAGGCAATAGACCAATATGTATACACAATGAATCTAGCATTATTCACAGTTGGATATCCAAGCACAAAGAGCATGAGCCTAGACCAAATCAGCAATAAAAGAGGATGATAGGTTGCTTTTAGAGAATTCAACATTAAGGGGGAATGTTACCTAATGTTGACTTTTTTTTCTTTAGTTAGGATAGTGCACTTTAAGGGGGAATGGTAGAATTAAAGTGCACTATGCCTCTATTTTGACACTTGTCAGTTTATATTGACACTTGTCATTTATCATATAGGCCTCCTACCTATATATGTAACACATTTTCATGTACAATATATCTCATGAAGGCCCCTTTGATGGTGGAACATAGCGGTATTTATAGTCGTCAAAAATAGTTTTTTGCGACGGACACAATGATTGTGTCCATTTGTAATTATGAGGCTATTTCATTTGAGTTTTTTAAGCCTCAAAGTTTTCTACCTTGGAGTGCACTCTCGGTTGAACCCGACACTCCCAAGGCACTTGTAAGTGAACCTAGTATCTAGTATTCTCCTCTATCTACTTGGCAGATGCAGCAGCTGGTTACCCATGCATTCCAATAAGATGAGTTGACTACCATAAGGATACTTATTCTAGGAACTACAGACAGACACCCTAGAATCTATCCGAGTTTTTTTTTGATCTACTTCTGAAGACTACAGATGAAGACACTTCAGGAGATTCTCTTATTCTCTTCTTTTTCTCCTCCAAATTTGGATCTATGGCTCAATTTTATTGTATTTCATGGCTCTTAATTCTTTTGTATTAAGGTGCATTTTTAGCAGAGACCGACACCTTCTAGATTGAGTTCACCATGAGGAGGTATTTGATATTCATGGTGAATCTAGTTAGTGACCTATAAGAGGCAACATCCTCTGAGGATGACCTACAGAGGCAACAGACTCAGAAGTGGCTAACCCTGAGGCACCCATGATGACCCTGAGGCACTTAGACGACTGACCTAGTGGAAACAGACCCATGGAAGTGGCTGACCATGAGGCAACATACCGATATGTATACCCAGTGAATCTAGCATTATTCACAGTTGGAGAGCCAAGCGCAAATAGCATGAGCGTAGACCAAATCAACAATAAAATAGGGTGATAGGTTGCTTTTAGAGAAGTCAACATTAAGGGGTAATGTTACCTAATGTTGACTGATTTTTTTTTCTTTAGTTAGGATAGTGCACTTTAAGGGGGAATGTTAGAATTAAAGTGCACTATACCTCTGTTTTAACACTTGTCAGTTTATATTGACACTTGTCATTTATCATATAGGCCTCCTGCCTATATATGTAACACATTTTCATGTACAATATATCTCATCAGTTTTACTCCTAAAAATTAGATGATCCATGGTAATACGATCCAAAAAGTATTTTTTAAGAGTGGCTATCCAATATCACAAATGCAAAAATTTTACATCTTAGAGTTTTTCAAGGCTATAACACCATTGGAGTTTTGAGTAGAATGGTTACATGCCACTTCAAAAAGAAAAAAATTAACTACCTTAAACAAGTTGAGCTATGGTTCAACTTGGTCGAGTTAGGTAAGCCAAAGGGCATGGTGGATCCCAAAAAAAATCTCTAGGAATAAAAATAATGATTGTTGTAACATGATTATAATGATGCCAAAATTTGGAATTGGTGTATTTATTGATAGCTAATTAAGGATATAATCTCTATGTCTAAATAAAATTCAAAATATGAAAAATTCAATAATTTGTATGATAAGGCGAATGCATCCAAGGATGGCATTGACCAAGAGGAGATCGAACAAATAGTAAACATGAAACAAATATGTCCATCAAAAAAGGAGTAGAGGACTTCATCTATTAGAATCCCACTACCGTCAATACCTCTACCAAAAATGTAGGTACGTGTCCTAGAAGAACCTATTTTTATTGACTTGGTTAAATATATCATGGACCACTTGGTACAATCATCAAGATAAACATCAAATAAAAAGGACAAAAAGTCCAAGAAGTAGCAAAAGTCCTCCCTAGGTGACGAGAAATCAACAAAGAAAAAAAGAAGCAAGTCCCAAGCCAAGGGACTTGTTAGTCTAAAAAGACTACCTCTAGAAGACAACAGAGATTTTACAACATGGTGCCATTTTGAGAAGCTCGATGCAGTCTACTTTTGAAATGCAGCAGAAGGAAAAATGGGCTAAGGAGAAACAATGTCGCGATTCCGCGACATGTCAAATTTTCATGATGAAAAGGCACAAAGAGACCAAGAAGGTGAAAAGGTCACGATTTCACGACATGTCGCATTTTCGTCAGTAAATCAAAAGACAAGTCTAAGACTCGGAAGATGTCGCGATTTTGCGACATGCCCAAATTTCACCGAAAAGAAAAGAAGAATGCCCAAAGGATAGAAGACGTCACGATTTCATGACATGTTGCATTTTCATGGCTATAGAGGGAAAGAAGAGCTGAAGAGATGAATACGTCATGATTTCGTGACATGTTCCATTTTCATTGAAGTAGAAGTCAGATGAAGTAGAGGGCTCGAAGACATCACGATTTCGTGACATAATAGTTGTTCCTGATAGATATATTTTTAGCAACTAAAACATGCCCTTACACCAAAATTTTGATTTTTGAGGGTGTCAGATGATGGAGAAGTATCAAATCTATTAGAATCTAGTTACAGAAGATCTTTGCTTATTATTAGAAACTGTAGTTAATTGCTTGTAATTGATTTGAAAATCAAGGATGTACTAGTTGTAAAGATACCCATCTTAGGGTATATATAGTGGTAGACGCATTCTGAAAAGAGGTCGGCTCTTGGACGTTTACAAGATTGAATGTACATCTTCTGGATACAAGCAAATAAAGTCATTCTTCTATCTGGCTTCTAATTTTCTATGTGCAAGTGTATGTATCTAATTCTTGACTTCTATTTACATTATTGAGTTCTATAATGTATCTGTTCTAAACCTGAACTGTACTTATATAAATCATATTGTTGGAGTTAGGATTAAGTATGCTTATATGTGTTAGATGAAAGTCTAAATCACACTTAGAAAGTTATGATTTCTACATGAAGGTGTAAATGAAAGCTTATAATAGGAATGTGTATGTTTTATCCTGGTTGTTGTCTAAACTGCACCATGAGAAAAGCTTCTAGCCTCGGCTATATTTCCCTTTACAAGCATTTCCCTTCTTTCTGTTCTCTTTTCTCTAAACAAAGCAAAAAGGAACCAACCTACTCTGGAGATTAGACGGACATTCCCAAGCTAGATCCGTCTACTCAATGTTGGCAAGGTCTAAGGTGCAATATAATTAACCAAAAGGTAGATTTTGTTCCAACAATTTTTGGCACGCCCGGTGGGACCCTAAATCCCATAGTATTCTATAAGTTTTGGTGTTTTTCTTTAAAGCCTTTTGTTTAAAACCTGAAGAAAGAAGAAAACCACCTGGCGACTCCGTTCAAAGGATTTAGACCTAAGAAATACCTTGTCTAAACTATCTGGTTACAAACTCATGATTGCCTATGCGTATGATAACTAGATCCCAAGCAAGAAACTCTGAAGAACCCATCGAGTTCTTCGAGTTACACCTTGGTAGCTTGAAAGCACATCCGATGCTAGCTGCAAGATCTAATCCACCTGGTACTAGTGTAAACTCCCTTGTACCTACTATTGGAGTATCCTCAAATAGCTCCATAGTAACAATAAATATAGTAGCCATCATGGCTGCTCCTCCCATCCCAACTCATCTTGTATGGAATCAAACTGGCCCGCTAAACTTGGCAGCCCAGAATCAAGTTCCCTAGGCAGCCCTGAAAGCTTTGCCATCATATGATGGGATAGGTAAAATGGTAGATGAACATTACCTAGATGTTTCATCATTAGCAGCATTTTATAACATCACCCAAGAAGATGTGATGGTCAGGTTGTTGGTCATATCTTTAAAAGGAAAAATGCTCCATTGGTATAGAGCACTCCCTCCAGGATCTATCACTTCTTGGGTGATACTTGCTGGCCATATGGTTGATGAATTCAATGTACATGCAGATCCATTCTCATTACTCAATCAATTCACAATCGTCAGGAGACATCCACAGGAAGAGATTGTGGATTTCAACATTAGGTTCACACGTACCTAGGATAGAGTACCTACTGGTTTAAAACCTACCATAGAGCAAGCAATATGTTATTATTTGAGAGCTTTTGATTCAGATCTTAGTATGATTATATGACAATCACGTGTTTTAACTTTCCCTGCTATCTATTTAGAAGCAGCTAAAGGAGAAGTTGATCTTATTGCTACCAGGAAATATCCTCCAAAGGCTCCATTACCAATTTTTCTAGATATTCCCCAAGCTCCAAGCTTAAATCCTTTAGCACCTCCCCTAAAATGGAATGAGCAACCAACCATTCCAGTCATTCAGTTGCCTCAGAATCTGCCATAATTACCTCCTACTCCTCTCCTTCCCGCATTGCCTGCTCTACCTCTTCGAGCAGTCCCCCAGGATAATCAGATGACAACCATAATAGACACGATGAAAACTTTGTCGAATGATATGTCATCTATGAAAAAGAGAGAAGTTGAGCGAAATTTCCAGCCAAGGAGATTTCCCCAGATAACCAGATATGGGGCTTCGACAAGTGGTAGAGGATAGGAAAGAAAAAATGTCATTTATGCTAATGAAACAAGAGATAATGGAGAACCCTCTAACTCATATTATTGGTGTTCCACGTGTAATGACCCTCATGGAGAAGATTCATGTATGTTTCACCAGCATCATGTGCAAAGCCTAGCAAATGAGAGGGCAAAAGAAACAATGAAAGGTCATGTAAACATGATCAGAGAAGTTGATCACAATTTGGCAATACCATCTGTAGAACACGTCGCAGTCCTGACAAGGTCGGGAAGGAAACCTCTACAAGTTGATCCCTAGGAACTTCAGCCATTAAGTTTCCCTCCAGCTCCTAGAGCTACGCCTCAAAAGGATCACTCAAGTGAAAAAGGACCCTCTAATCCTCCTTAGAGTTTTGTTTCGACACCAAGGAGAGAGTTTTCTCCTAGAAAGGAGAGCGAAACTCAAGATCAAGCAAGAGAGAAACTCAGATTCCCTTCGTTAACAAAAAGGTAAAGAACAAAAGCAACTCAGGGTTATAAGAATAAATATGATCCATCCACCAGAGAAAAGGAGAAAAGTGTCGAGACACCTTCATTCAATATCATCGAGGAGATGAAAAAGACTCCCTCAAAAGCTAGCATGTATGACGCTTTGCAGTTCCTAGGGCAGATTGACCTCCTTCAAGAATCTTTAAAAATGATGAATCGTAAGAGCAAAATCCCCTCTTTTTCAAATTCTATACAAGCTAATGTTACTTCTATCATAGGAAAAAAATAGACCACCTCCTTTCTATTTGTCTCTTCATATGGAAGGGTGGGTAGTACATAATTGTATGATCGACTCGAGAGCAGCTACTATAGTAATGCCTAAAGTAGTATGTGACATCATGGGAATGGAGTACACCAGGAGCCATCCAGGAGTGTTGCAGTTAGATGGTACTCCAGTAAAAACCATAGGAGTAATCAAAGATATCCCCATACAACTCCATAGGATGCCCCAAATAGTTGTTATACAGGAAGTGGTGGTCGTAGATCTGGAACCATACTTTGGTATGTGTCTATCCAGAGAATTTATAACAAAAGTGGGAGGTTATTTATCCTTAGATTATTCACATTTAGAAATACCTTTCAAAGGTAAGAGGGTCAATATTTTTAATGAAAAGCCATCCACTTTTCATGTAGCAAGACTGGAAGAAACCAGTACTGTGAGTATGATGACCGAAGATATAGGAGATATAGATTTGATGGAGGAAACCTTGGAGGAACTCCAATCCGAAGATCAGTTTTCTTTAAAAAATTTCAATGCCATGGTGGAAATAGAGATAGGGAGTTACTCTATTGAGAAACCAAAAAAGCTATCTATCCCTGTCCCTGAAGAAAACACTTCCACTAGCCGACTTTGGAAACTTTACTTTGATGGATCCAGATGCAAAAATGGAGCAAGTGCTAGGGATAGTTTTAATTTCTCCTACAGGAAAGGAAAATTTTTTTTCATACAGATTGACATGGAGTTGCTCCAACAACGCGATCGAGTATGAAGCATTGTGTTTAGGACTCAAAAAGGCCAAAAAATTAGGTGCAAAACAAATACTGGTTTATGGAGATTCAGAGCTTATTGTGAAGCAGGTCACTGGAAAATGTATTTGTAAACAACATTATTTAAGAGCTTACAAAAATAAAGTGTTGGACCTCTTGGAAAATTTTGAAGCTCTGAACATAAATTCAATCCCAATAGAAAGTAATACTCATGCAGACCTGTTGGCATCCGTGGGATCTAACTTTTGTCCAGTCAGTAATGTCATCCAAAAATCCAAAACAATGAGACTTATATACAGGCCTTCTGTGCCTGACAAAGATATCTTCTGGCAAGTGTTCGAGAGTGATGAACAAATATTAGATTTTCTAATCCATGAAATGAACTGCTCCAGTGATAGGGCATTACAAGATGAAGAGGAGGAAAGCTTAATCCAACTAAAAAACAATCACATTCCCAAGGGACTGATCACCCTTGAGAGTCTCTTCGACAACAATGATAGAGCAACGGGTCGAAGAATTAAAATTGACAAACGTCGGTATAAAGAGGTGGAATTAGAGCCAAGAAAAATGATCAAGGTAGGTACCAGTTGTACAGTGGAAGAATTGAATCAAGTTAAAGAATTGTGTAAAAAGTATCCAGATATTATAGCCTAGACGTATAGTGATTTGAAAGTATATAGGAAAGAAGTGATCCAACACACCATCGAATTGGAAGAAGGAGCTAAACCCTTCAGGCAAAGACAAAGGCTTGTAAATCCAAAAATTGAAGCCTTAATGAAGCAAGAGTTATTGAAACTCTTACAAGCTAAAATAGTATATCCCATTAAGCATTCTACTTGGGTGGCGAATCTGGTCCCAGTTAGGAAAAAGAATGGAGAAATCAGATTGTGTGTAGATTTCCAAAATTTGAATAGAGCTTCACTTAAGGATCATTATCCTTTGCCTCAGATTGACCCAATCCTTCATACAGTGGTAGGAGCAGAGAGGTTTTCTCTGTTAGATGGTTTTTCTGGCTATAACCAGGTCTGGGTAAAAAATGAAGATCAGTATAAAACTGCGTTCACTACTAAATGGGGAACGTTTGCCTACCAAAGAATGCCTTTTGGGTTATCAAATGTCGGAGCAATGTTCCAAAGAGCTATGGACGTAGCTTTTGGAGAACTTGCAAATAAGATTATCATCGTCTATCTAGATGACATGACAGTATTTTCTCATGATAAGCGGGATCATGCCACCCATCTACAACAAATATTTGAAAAATGCAGAGAATTTGGGATATCTTTGAACCCAAAGAAATCTATATTTGCTGTAGAAGAAGGTATATTGCTTGGCCACGTTATCTCTAAATTTGGGTTGTCCATTGACCCTGACAGAGTAAAGGCACTCTTGGAACTTTCACTACCACTCAATAAGAAAGGATTACAATCTTTCTTTGGATAGATAAATTTTGTTCGAAAGTTCATCGCAGATTTTGCTCAAACTGTTAAACCAATGACTGAATTGTTAAAAAAGGATGCACCTTTTAAATGGATAGATCCAAGGAAAGATGCCTTTAAGAAAATATTGGAGGCCATAGCTCGAGCTCCCATTTTAGTCAACCTTGACTACTCCCGAAGTTTCATTTTATATGTTGTTGGAGAGCAAGACAACTATGTTGCGGTTCTTACTCAGAAGGGAGCAGATAATGAGGAAAGACCCATAGCTTTTTTGAGTTCTACCATGCACAAGCACGAAGAGAGATATAGTTTTATCGAGAAACAGGTGTATGCTATCATGAAATCATTGAATAAATTGAAGCATTTCCTATCCCAAAGCCGCACCATTGTTTATGTAATTCACCCAGATGTTAGGAATTTCATAATACAAGGAGAGCTTGGCGAAAAAAGAGCAGGATGGGTAACTCGTATATAGGAATACGATGTAGAGATACATCCAACCAAGATAGTCAGAGGTAGAGCTCTATGCCAAGAGTTGGCCAGGCAAGCAGAAAAAGGGAATGTCGAAAGTCAAGGGATGATGGTGAATACCGAACAAGACCAAGTTCAGACTGATTGGATTGATGATTTGGTGAGGTATTTTTAGACTGGGATATGTCCTAAAAATCTGAATGCTTCCCAAAGAAGGAGGTTTAGAATGCAAGCACTGAAATATACTCTTCAAATAGAAGGGTTATACAGAATAAACATTGATGGTGTACTATTGAAATGTATAGGTGATGATAAGAAGCATAAAGTATTGGAAGAATTCCATGGAGGCCTCTCGGGTGGGCATTATTCAGGTAGAACAACAACTTTGAAGATTCTCAGAGCTGGTTGTTATTGGCCTTCTATTTTTTTAGATACATACAAAGTGACTCAGAAATGTGAACAGTGTCAGAGGTATGTAGGAAGAAACAGAAATGCTCCTATGCCTTTGAAGTCTATACAAGTTGAAGAACCTTTCCAGTAGTGGGGGTTAGATTTCATGGGAATAATTGAACCAAACTCATCAACAGGCCACAAATATATACTCACTGCCACGGATTACTTCACAAAATGGGCAGAAGCGGTTCCTACAAAGAAAGCCGACTCAAAAGTCATGATAGAGTTTGTGGAGGGTCTAATTACTAGATTCGGCATACCCAACTCATTGATCATGGATAATGGATCTTCTTTCACTGGAGCCAAGATGATTGAGTTTGCCAGTAGGTATGGAATATATTTGAAAACATCTTCTAACTATTATCCATAGGGTAATGGTTTAGCTGAGTCTACCAACAAGAATATACTCAGGATCCTGAAGAGGACGCTAGAAGATAACAAGAGAGACTGGCATTCATTACTTAATCAAGCTTTGTGGGCTGACAGAATATCAATAAAGAAATCCATTAATACATCTCCATATGCTTTAGTTTATGGTAAAGAAGTTGTTTTGCCTATTCATATGGAGTTACCAACATTGAAGTTACTAAATCAGATAGACGAAGAGGAAGGCCAGTCGATGGATGCCCGATTGATGCAACTTTTGCAATTAGAAGAATCTAGGGAATAGGCTTATGACCACCACCAAAAACACATAATTGACATAGCAGGGTGGTTCGACAAAAAGACTACCTTCAAAAAATTCAAAGTAGGAGACCTGGTTTTGAAGTGGAACGTAAAGAAAGCAAAGCCAGGAAACCATGATAAGTTTGATGCTTTCTGGGAAGGTCCATTTGAAATCATTTCAGAAAAATAGTTCAATTCTTTCCAACTAAAATATCAGCATGGATGGATTCTTCCTATCATGGTGAACACGTTTCACCTGAAGCTATATTTCAAGTAAAATACAGTAGGGAATTATATGTACAATATAATATATGCATTATAAAGTTTGTAAATATTATTGAATTTTTGGCTTAGTAAAGATTTTGGTTGGATGCTCACAACCAACCGCAGTTTGACAACACAGTAGAAAACAGAGGGAAAAAACATTGTTTTGTCATTTCAAAATTTCAAATTCAAAAGTGCCACATGGTCCTAAGGAACTGGTAGGAAGATATTAATAAAAATACCCCTCGAGAAGCGTTATTTTCCTTCTCACGAAGGTTTCTAAATCAGTCACCGAAGAAATTTCCTGAGTGGACATGTGTCAAAAAATAAGCAGGCAGAAGTAACCGTTTGGTCAGGTGACACAGAGTTTGGCAGGTACTATTGCTATTTCCCACATGGAATTAATTGGTCAGTTAGCATTTCAAGAAAAAACATTCTAAGAAAGGTGGCGGAAATAAAGTTCGAAGAAATCCGAGAGAATCGCTTCCACCAACCGCAATTAATGCAATTTATCGCATGTCTTTCCAAAAACAACGTGAAGAAGAAACTAACTTTTTACCTAAGTGAAGTTTCATACTGTTACTTGCCATTTCCAACTCCTACAGAGAGAAAGAAGAAAATTTTGACTGTGATATTCATAGTTCCCAGCTTTCTCGACAAGAAGAGGTTTCGAAGCAATTGTTAGTAGTATTTTTAGAAGTTAACCACCCGTTAGTTTTCCATGGCTCCGAGAAAGAATAAGAAATAGGAAGCAGTGGCTGCATCACCTTCAACACCTTCGGTAGTAAGAAAAAGAGAAGAGATGAGTAACAAATTCATAGATAAGGATGCAAGAATAAGTGACACAATTGTGACCTGGAAAGACCCAGGAAAGATCCGGAGCAACATAGCAGACAGAGTGGCTACCAAAGTCTCGACGTCTTCTCCTTCTACTTTCGTCTTCCATTCATTTTTATACTGGTATGTATATATTCATGTACATCCTTGCCCTGAGTTAGTAAGGGCAATTGCTAATTTCTATGATGAAAAGGGGAAGAATGTAAGAGATTGTAATGGGAGGGTTTTATTTACTTTGAGCGAAGATGCTTTTATTTTTGCTTTCACCTTGGTCATGTACCTACTTTTGAACCAAAAGCCTTTGACCCCAAGAGTCAAGCTAAATACTTTGGCCCCTCTGAGAAGATAAAGAATTTTTTGGTGTCCCAGTTGAAAGACTTACCTGTAGGGGAAAACCCACCTGAGCCTCCCATCAATATCACAAAATTCAAAAATCTAGAGTTGTATTCCATATCAGCTATGATAGCAGGCCTCAAGACTGATGAACAAGTCTAGAAATGGCAAATTGCCTTAGTTGAATGCTTGTCTAACCCCAAAAATTATGACTCTTCTATCATGGATAAAAGTGTGAGGTCGATATTCTTCGACTGGCCAGGTTTCTTATGTTCAGAGATTCATGAGGGTTTGGCTGCACTTAAGAAAGGGTCTCAATTCTCTTTTCGATTCTCGTCATACTTGATATGGTTGTTTTTCTTTTTTATGTCTAAAGAGTTAGCTTTTATCTCAGTGAAGGACAAAGATGAACAGGGTAGGGTTTTTCCTATTTGTGAATGGACGAATGTGTTATATAAGATAGAATCATTTTATGATTTTAATAGGGAATTCTTAGGCCCTGCTCTAAAAATAATGTATGGACATATTAGAAGACTAACCCCTAAGGCAGAAAAGGTTCTGCAAACCAAATATGCTGAGGAGGGTGATTGGTTTATCCTCACCCAAGGGGCTTGTATTAGGTTGTATGGTTTCACTCAGAAACCATTTTTACTTCCCCATTATGTTACAGACAGGTTATTTGCTTTAGAGTATGTTCAACAAACTGAATAGATAAATGTAAAATTTGGTTCTGGTATTGGGAAGACTAGCACCTGTAACATGCCCTTCAGTTTTGAAGGGATTATTGTATCAAAAAGGGGTCAAAATGAGCAGATTGCTCAATATTTGAGAGAATTGGGGCTGATTGAAATTCCACAGAGATGGAAGTATGACCCCCTAGATAGGTTTGCTGAAAGACAAGCTATTCTGAATAAAACTGAAATGAAAAAATATCATGCTACAGTCAGGCCAGACATAGAAGAAAAAAGAAATAATAGTGAAGATGATGCCTTGGAATGGCATATAGAGAGAATGGAACCTCTACCCCCTTGGCATGATTTCTATGAGCAGGTAGTGAACTATGATCCTCTGAATAATACCAAACATCAGTTAACAAATGAGAGGATTAGTAGAATACAAAAGAGGGGGGCCGACTGGACAGTCATGAAGATTCATGAATGGTGGTTGATGAGGGTACAAACAGATATGATTTCTTCAAGGTACCCATTGAAAAATGATAATGAATTTAATATCCAATATAACTTGCATCATGAATCTTGGGTTGGGGTTTTTCCTGTAAGAATACCTCCCAGCATTGGAAGTAGTAACAAGACCAGCCCTGAAGCACCACAGAAGCAAGAAACTGATAAGGGCAAGGGAAAACAAATAGTAGCTGAGCAAAAGCTATCCCTGACTCAGACAAAACCTAGAACTTCTAGGAAGCGGTCAATAGAAGAAGTTTTTACCAAAGAGCAGGGGCAGACCTACGACAAAGCTGCTCAGATGATGCTAAAAATGGGGTACGAAGGAAAAGGCCTCAAAAAAGGAGGGCAAGGAATGACCGAACCCATACATGTAGAAATGAGGGAAAGGCATCTGGCACTTGGAGCTGATGCTTCAAATAAAAAGGATTATGCTTCTAAGGTTGTGAAGTTTGTTCCTCCCTCCGACTCAGCTTTCGAATCTGATGAAGAACCTGTAGCTGAAAGAATGAAAAGATTGAAGACTCTGGCTGACAAACAGAGGAAAGACAAGAATGTTACCCAAACTTTTCCCAATGAACAAGGTGCTCAAGATGTTCAAGACAATAACGTCGAGGATTCTGCGGGAAATGAACAAGATAAAGTGAATGAAGAAGATAATGTCATAGATGCTCAAGATGTTGAACAAGAAATTTCTCAGATTGAAGATACGAGCGGCTCACAAGACCTGGCTCAAGAGAGCCAAAATATAGATGTTGAAAAGAAAGTACTAGTGAAGCAGGAGGTTGAGGAAGTTGAGAAAAAATAGCATGGGGAATTCCCCCAAAATGTTCAAATAATTGATCTTGATGAAAGCGATGATGAAGATGAGCAGGAAAAGAATACTGAAACACATGATGATGGTGGAATTCAAAATGAAGAATTGTTAAATAGAAATGATAAGAGTGAAGAAGAAGAAAGGGATCAACGACAAATCCAGATGGGACCAGGTATGTCTCCTTTCTTATCTCCTTCTTTTCCTTCTACTTATTCCTATTTTAACTCTCCCTCCTTTTCTAATATGAAAAAATATGTAACTCTCCTTTCAAAAAATGGTTTGCTTTCCTAGAAATGGCAACATCTTCCCATTCTCAGCTCGACGTCAATGTTGCGTTGGTCCCCATCCCTTTCTTTCCCAACACCAGTATTCCAACAATTGAATCTAGGTCCTCCCAGGTTGATGAAAGTCATCCAACTCTGTCAAAGCTAAAAAATTTGAGAAAGGTCAGTAAGAATGCTCTGGACTGGTGGATCTCTCACTCTGTTGAAGACCCTAAGGCACCCACCAACGTTCATGAAATCATTGCCCTGGATCCTGCTACTATGCAGAGGAAGAAAGTGAAATTAACTCCAGTAACAAAGAAATCTAAGGGGGAAATGGATGCTGAAGACTACCAAGCAGAAGAGATAAATGAAGACATTCCTCAGTTGCCCATGCAAGATGAATGGGTGAAAGCCCAAGCTCATCTAGGAACTATATATCTGCATGGGGGACATTACAGAGAGAAATTTCTGAAAGAAAATGAAAAGAGGAAAGAATTAGAATCAGTTTTGCAAGAGCAAAAACTGATAGAAAAAGCTTTGAAATTGGAAGTTAACAAGTGGGAAGGTAAGTTTGGTATTGCTGCCAATGAGGCAGCTACATATAAGGAAAAACTAGAACAGGCAGATGCACAGATTCAAGCTTTGAATCTCCAGGTCCAGCAACTCCAGCAACAATTGATAGAACAACAAAATGCTCCGTCTGGGTTTTCCAAAGAAAAAGTGAGAGAGATGAGAAAAGGATTGTTGAAATATTTGTTGGCCTTAGGTTTGAAAGCATGACCTTTATTATTGTACCTGGCCAAAGTCAAGGAAACAATAGAAGTGGTAGGTGAAGAGTTCAAAGCTGCAGTTAGTTTTCTACAAAAAAGAGAAGATGCTGCTACCAAGATCCAGATTTTATCTGAAAAGATGCCAGAGAGTATAGCAGCAAAAATACGAAGTGAAGCCTGGTCTCAGGCTAAGATCGCAGCCAAGAACTTCTTCAGGAAGTTTAAATTAGTAACCCAAGGGAATAAACTCCTGCAGGAGTTGGAAACTGAAGCAAAAGGGTTACTCAAAAATTTAGATTTGGCTATCCAAAGTGGGCTCCCGTATCTATGGGATGATAACTCAAAGGTCCTTGGTGAAAGTGCACTTTCCTCATCTTTGAAAACTTTCGTTGAAGATGAATCAGAAATAGAAAGCTGGAATGAACCTATAGAGGACACGCAAGTAATGGAAATGGTTCAAAAGCTCATACAGATTAAAACCTGTTTGCAAGAATTAATATTAAGGCATAAGATAATCTCCTATGATAGAGTGGAAGAGCTTCAATATATATACCAACTTTTTATTGATTCTTCAGACCTGGATGATGGAGATTGGAAGCATGTTTGCAAGACTTATGAAGAGGTAATAGTTGCAGTGGACAAGATCAGAAAATCAAAGCGTATTGGCCAGAAGCAGCTGATGGAAGCTGGGACTAGCGCCCAAGATTAAAAACAAATGTTTTAAAATTCCTTTCTGAAGTAGTTAATGTATTTTAGTAATAAGCCTTTAAGCTATAACAAGAGTTTTGACAAGGTAATGCTTACTCATTCGAAGTGCATTTTTCCTTACTCTTTGCTTTTTGTAATATCTTATTTCTTCATTGTATTTTTGACTTCGTTTCCCAATGGATGAAGGTCCTGGATTCTAATATTTTTCCAACAAAAAATCCCCTGAAGGCGCCAAGAATGTTAGTCTAAAAAGACTACCTCTAGAAGACAACATAGATTTTACAACATGGTGCCATTTTGAGAAGCTCGATGCAGTCTATTTTTGAAATGCAGTAGAAGGAAAAATGGGCTAAGGAGAAACAATGTCGCGATTCCACGACATGTCAAATTTTCATGCGAAAAGGCACAAAGAGACCAAGAAGGTGAAAAGGTCACGATTTCGTGACATGTCACATTTTCGTTAGTAAATCAAAAGACAAGTCTAAGACTTGGAAGATGTCACGATTTTGTGACATGCCCAAATTTCATCGAAAAGAAAAGAAGAATGCCCAAAGGATAGAAGACGTCACGATTTCATGACATGTTGCATTTTCATGGTTGTAGAGGGAAAAAAGAGCTGAAGAGATGAATACGTCATGATTTCGTGACATGTTCCATTTTCGCTGAAGCAGAAGTCAGAAGAAGTAGAGGGCTCAAAGACGTCGCGATTTCGTGACATAATAGTTGTTCCTGACAGATATATTTTTAGCAACTAAAACATGCCCTTACACCAAAATTTTGATTTTTGAGGGTGTCAGATGATGGAGAAGTATCAAATCTATTAGAATCCAGTTACAGAAGATCTTTGCTTATTATTAGAAACTGTAGTTAATTGCTTGTAATTGATTTGAAAATCAAGGATGTACTAGTTGTAAAGATACCCATCTTAGGGTATATATAGTGGTAGACGCATTCTGAAAAGAGGTCGGCTCTTGGACGTTTACAAGATTGAATGTACATCTTCTGGATACAAGCAAATAAAGTCATTCTTCTATCTGGCTTCTAATTTTCTGTGTGCAAGTGTATGTATCTAATACTTGACTTCTATTTACATTATTGAGTTCTATAATGTATCTGTTCTAAAACTTGAACTGTACTTATATAAATCATATTGCTGGAGTTAGGATTAAGTATGCTTATATGTGTTAGATGAAAGTCTAAATCACACTTAGAAAGTTATGATTTCTACATGAAGGTGTAAATGAAAGCTTATAACAAGAATGTGTATGTTTTATCCTGGTTGTTGTCTAAACTGCACCGTGAGAAAAGCTTCTAGCCTCGGCTATATTTCCCTTTACAAGCATTTCCCTTCTTTCTGTTCTCTTTTCTCTAAACAAAGCAAAAAGGAACCAGCCTACTCTGGAGATTAGACGGACATTCCCAAGCTAGATCCGTCTACTCAATGTTGGCAAGGTCTAAGGCGCAATATAATTAACCAAAAGGCAGATTTTGTTCCAACAAGACTCCCATTGTTAGAATAAGGGCCACGACCGTAATATAGTCCTCAAAAATCATAAAAAGGATGAAAGAACTCTAAGAACGAAGTATAAGAGCAATAAGAGTCTCTTGTGGATACCCAACCATTGTCTCAATAATTTTATATTTTTCTATTTTTGAACCATCCTCCCTAGGAACCCTTTCCATTGCCTCATCTATTTCATATTCTCCCATCACTCCATCCACATCCTAGGGTCTCCCATTACCACAATAAATCATAGCTTCTATTCTTTCATTGAGCAACATAACCCATTCCACTACTCAACCATAAATACATCATGATCACAAAGAGGCTTGTTGAAAAGAAATAATTAAAGAAGATCAAATAGTTACACAAAAATTCCTAAATTAAATCCAATACACTAAAAGCTAAAAATTCCTACCTCTCTACAAATTTTGAGGAAAATAAAGCTAAGGTAAAAGAGAAAAAGACAAGGGTGAGAGAACTAAAGCAAAGATCCTAGAAATTAGAGCAAATCATGAAAATTATTAAAACTCTTCATAAAGGTGTCATCAAGGAGGCAAAGGAACTCCTAGAAATTAATTTTACCTACTCTATCTCCTCTTTGAGCATGGAGTCCAAGAGAACACTTGAGATATTTTAATGGGCCTCTAATCCTTGATTTTGAGAGGTCTTATCCTTCCAAGCCATCATACCCCAAGTTGACCTTCGACAATGGACTTTAGCAGTGATTACAAACAAATAAAGCATAATACAAAGGCTCACTATGGTATTGGCTCCCTAATAGACAACCACTAGGTGAGTGAACAAATCAAAACTTTATCTTAGAGAATCAAATAATGTAAATAACACATCTCTTCATTGGTGGTGGCAAGGGTTCTTTACCCCTTTGATCCTGGTGGTGATTTTCTACAAGAAGAATAATATAGGCAATGCCTCAACCAAATTAAAGTTATAAAAATTACCCTAGATTTATCTATAGAATAAAATATAGACATAGTAATAAAATCTTCCATTACACTAGAAGCACTTTAGAAAAATGAGCACAAATATGTCCTACCTCTCATAAAATTACTTTGTAAGTCTTAGAAGTGGTATTAGAATTACACATGGTCTAATGTCTTGATGGAGAATGATTTAAAGGAATTCATTGAGATAGTTAGCAAGCTTCAAGCATGACTTCTTAACCAATGGAAAGGCTGCCAAGATCTAGAATTCTATCTTTGACCAATCGAAGGTCCCCTAGAATTCACCATTAATATAGTATATTATTTACTACGGTATGTTTTATGGAATATCCCTCCCAAAAACCTAGGACTAGTAAGGGGGCTGAAGTAAATATGCCATTACTAGACCAATCAAACTTTCTAAGGGAAGAGTGAAGTAGGATTTAACACTAGAACATGGTTATGAAAAGCAAAGGTCGACCAATAAAAAAGAAGCATGTGAAGCTAGTGGGGTGCATTTTTTAAAGGTAAGGCTCATTAATATTGCACTTGATGATGATTTGCCTTCCTATTTAATATCTATGGTGAATGGACCAAGACCAACTCCATATTTTATACCATTGACGTTTAGTATACCATAATTAAATGTATAAGTTTCCTGCTACTCACCATTTGAGGATTTTCTTTTAAATTCAAATTTTTATGTAAGCATTATAAATAGCCATTTGAGGCCTAAGGAAAGGAAGTTGAATTATTGTCGTGTCTAGTATCTAATGTTGAGCAATTTCTCCTCTTTCCATTTTGAATTCTAGTCTAGACTCAAGACTTGGGTTATAGTATATGCAAGTCGTTGAGCCTCTTCTAATTATATATAAATATAATATGCCTTAATACGAATACAAGGAGCTATGAATACAACATTTATATCTTTGTCTAAGTGTTCATGTATCGTCTTGTGGCCCTAGTGCAAAATGGGAATTACAATCCTTGGAACATCATCACCCATAGCTTAGGCTAATTAGATTTACTTTACTAATTTTCTTTATTTCCTCTTTTTCTTACAAAATACTCATTAGATTAGGCTAGCATAGAAGGAAGAGTATCAAATATTATACCTAGTCAAGGATTTAGCCTCGATTAAAAACCTAAAGGTAGTTCTAAGGAGCCAAGTCCCATGCTCCTCATACTTCCCAATACAGGATACCCAAGCAAGGTGTGGCCACTAGATACATCTTAAGAGAACCACATATACGAGCGGTCATGGTGCTTGAGGCATAGGGGTTATTTTTGACTTCCATCATGCCAATTAAGGTATGGTCAAATTTGCATTAATTATTTGGGAAAATTAATACTACTAAAATAAGTCGCTTGAACTTAGTGTAGACACCAAAATATAGATACTTGTCATCCATATGCTTCCTCAAATCACAACCATTCATTATATATATATATTTAATATATATATATATATAAATATAAATATTTTATATTTATATTTATATATATTTAATATATATATATATATATATGTATTTATCTAAATAAATCCTAGTCATCCACCATGACTTAATCTTAGCCACCCATCCATATTAATCCATGTCACATGCTCAAGTTTAATCTCAACCCTTCTTGATGTTTTAATCTCGACCACTCATTGGTGTCATCAAAACCCTAACATGATCAAGGGCGAATTATAAAATCTAATTCATTTTTATGAATCAAGGTCTTGGAGGCCTAGATCTTTAATATTACAAGCACCTGAGCACTTTTTCCACTCACAAAACCCTAACCATTTCACTACCATCTCCCTCCTTCACCGTCAATGCAAGTATTAATGGTGTTTGTTAATAATGCTAGCAAGGGATAAGAAAGAATTGAATACCTCCTTGAGAGAAATATTGAGCAAGGATTTTTTATCTAATAGCTCTCAAGTGATTCTTATTAAATTCACCAAGAAGAAAAAAAACCATTGCCATAAGAAAAGACTAACCAAGTTGTAATATTTTGTTTCGATTGTGTTAACCGTGCCATTTTTAAGTGGAAAGCTTATCTCTATTTTTTGAAAATGAAGACTTTATGTAAGAACATGTGTCTTCATAGTGGGAGGCATTACTCTTTTTATTGATGTTTTGAAAACACACTTGATAACATGTAGAGTGGGAGAGGGGTTTAACACTCACAATCACCAATGATATTTTGTGATTAAGGGCAATGAAAGGGGATGAGTTATGGTTTGGGAGTGGTGTGAGCAAAAAAAAGGAAAAAAAAAGAAGATATGGGAGGATTTTTTAGTGGCAAGATCAGAATCGACATCAAGGAGCAATCGTGAATGGAAACCAAGAAAGCGAATATCCTTTCAATTGTTGTTGAACGACTGTAACAACAATCTTGCTTGATACTATAAGATAGGCTAGATAAATATTCTTTTAGTTATAGAAGTGTTGATGATATTTTCCAAGTGATCACAATTTATTTTATAACTTTAAGAGTGGCATTTTTACTAGTTAAGCACTCTATTCTTTCGGAGGTCTCGACCTGTTTCTTTGATTAAGCCTTTCAAATAAGTCAAACTTCAAAAAAATTTGTTTTTGGAAAAATTTATTAAGGGTATATATGCTGATTAGATCTATTTTTCTATTATGGTTAGGTGATAGGAGTTTAAGAGTAACATCTCTTAATTCAGATGATAGAAAATAAGTTTTGATTCACCTAAGCTGGAATAGGAGTTTCAATGGATGTATTGATAATTGGGTAAGCCAATAAGGAATTTTAGAGTGAATAACTATAGGTTTAGAATCCTTGCTATGTTTTTATGATGGGCTTGTCATAGGTGTTGACTATAAATCTTATAGAAAATTAGATGGTTGTAGGTAAGCCTTGTTGTTCTCCTGAAGGATGCATTCGAAGTACAACCTAATAAAAGTTGGTTGACATGCTTAGTATAGTTCAAGTTCCAAATAGATAACTTAGACTATTATCTAGTACATCTAATTTTGTCTTGAAAGGGGGAAAAATGGTGCTGAGCAAACCATCATGACTACTTCTTAGTACAAGTGGAGCGAGTGAATATTAACTTTCTTAAATATACCTTAACTATTTTAAAATTGGCTCTCAAGGAGTAAGCCTCATGTTGGTGTAGAGACCAAAAAACATCATGCAAATAAGATGGATCTATTTATACATATAGAAAATCAATTATATTTGGATGATATGATGCTACCTAGAAATTAACAGCCAATTTATGACTTTTGAACTATTGCCAGAGCCAAAAAGTGTTTGACACATTTACAGTTTGGAAAGTAGAGAACTCCTTACGATTATATTAGGGAAAATTGGACTCTTTTTTACTATTAATGTAATTATGTTTCACAATATATTAGTAATAGTATTGGAATATGGGAATGAATAAGGAAATCATACTCAATGGAATCAAGTATTGATGTTTTTGGTATATTTATTATTATTTAAAAAAAATGGATTTGGGCTTTGTGTTGCTAAATCCAAAGTTAAAACATGTAGGGAGGTGAAAGTTTTCCTTGTTTTAGTATATGAGATAAGGATGGGGTTTTATACATGGATATACTACTTGATATTATATGGAAATGTGGTTTGTTTTTGCAAATTCTTAAAGAAGGTTCTTGTTATATTTTTATGTTACATTGTGATGTCTATGATGGAAATCGGATTCGACATTGAGGAGAGATCGTGAATGAAAACCCGGTAAGAGGATATCCTTTCAACTATGGTTGAAATACTATGATAGAAATATTGCTTGATACTATCAGGAAGGCTCAATAAATATTCTTTTAGTTATAGAATAGTTGATGATATTTTCCTAGTGATCACAATTGGTTTTATAACTTTAAAAGTGGTATGTTTACTAGTTAAGAACTCTATTATTTGGGAAGTCTCAACATGTTTCTTTTAGTAAACATTTTGGATAAGTCAAATATAGGAAAATTTTCTTTCTAGAAAACTTTATTAAGAGTATATATTCTGATTGGTTCTAGTTCTCTATTACAGTTGGGTGATAGGAGTTTTAGAGTAGCATATCTTAATTCAGATGATAGGAAATGAGTTATGATTAAAACTGAGCTGGAATAGGAGTTTTAGTGGATGTATTGATAGTTGGGCAAGACAATAAGGAATTTTGGAGTGAATAACTATAGGTTTACAATCCTTGTTGTGTTTTTATGATGGGCTTGGAATGAGTGCTAGTTGTAAAGCTTGTGGAAAATTAGATGGTTATAGGTAAGTCTTGTTGTTCTCCTGAAGGATGCGTTCGAAGTAGAACCTAATAGAATATAGTTGACATGCTTAGTACAATTTGAGTCCTTGATAGATAACTTAGACTATCGTCTAGTACATCTAATTCTATCTTGAAAGGGGGAATAACTTATGCTGAGTGAACCATCATGACTATTTCTTAGTAGAAGTGGAGCAAGTGAAGATTAACTTTCTTAAATGTACCTTAACTGTATTAGAATCGTCTCTCAAGGAGAAAGTATCATGTTTGTGTAGAGATTGGAAAACACTATGCAAATAAGATAGATTTATTTATATATTTGGGATGTCCATTATCTTTGGATGATATGATGCTACCCAGAACTTATCAACCAATTTATGATTGTTGAATTATTGGTGGAGCTGAAAAGTTTTTGATATGTTTATAGTTTGGAAAGTAGAGAACTCCTTGAGGTTATAATAGGGAATGTTGGACTCTTTTTCACTATTAATGTGATTATGTTGCACTGTAGATTAGTAATAGTATTGAAATATTGGAATGAATAAGGAAATCATATTCTTTGGAATCAAGTATTGATGTTTCTGGTAGATTTATTATTATTAAAAAAAAATGGATTTGGGCTCTATGTTGCTAAATCTAGAGTTAAAACTTATAGAGAGGTGAAAGTTTTCCTTGGTTTACTATATGAGATCGGGATGGAATTTTATACCTAGATATACTGCTTGAGAGTAGATGGAAATGTGGTTTGTTTTTGCAAATTCTTAAAGAAGGGTCTTGTTATATTTTTATATTACATTGTGATGTTTGTAATGAAAATCGAGTTTTATTATTGTAATAAGTGGTATTATAATGTGAACCCATGATGGATATTGGAATGTACTCGATTATGAAAGAGGTGTGACATTTGTATTTTATTAAAAGGATTGTATGTGGATAACAAAGGTGCTATGAATTACCTTCGGGTTTTCAAAAACCAAATATATGGTCAAATTTATTCAAAAGGGTTAAAGGAATTACCTGTATTGTAAATTTGATAAGACTTAAGCTCCTACTTAGATAGAATTAAATAGGATGAGATAACTAGAGTGCTATTTTCAATGGAATGAAAAGAGGCAAGTTATCTCATTGGGGAAATAACAAGAAGGGTAACTTGCATACGAAGTTTAAGCTCCTAGCACACTTACATAGATAGAAATATTAAGTTGTGGGTATGGGTGTGCCTCAAAGGAAGGACTATGTGTAAATCTAGTTTGGGGATGATTAGATTTTAAAGTGAGAGTTTGCTAAATACTTAATACCTATTTGTATGCACTACTTAATAGGGTATTATAAAAGATATAAAAAAATTAGTTGAGGGAAATTAGGTTATGACTAGAAGCATTAATGAGATAACCTTCATGACTTAAATATAACATTTAATGATATCCTTGAGTTTTTTACCTTAAAAATATAAGGAAACACTGTAATGGTTTGAGTTGTGATGCAACTTGAGTCCATATTTAGAAAAGTTCTAATACAATTATTCATTTACTTTAGAATGTTATAAAAATATATATATCTTCTAGGAACAAAGAGTTTAATATCTACTAGGAAGCATTTTGCATCTAACATGTTACATGCAAGTGTTCAAAGCATACAATAAGCCTAAGCTAATCACTATCACAAATAGAATTGAGTATAAATTAATAAATTAATTTATCTTTTTTGAAGAAAATTAAGATGATCTTAGTAATATTTTTCAAATCAATCGATCAAGCAATAATAAAATATTGATGTTTAAGTGCATTTGTATCTTGGAATATGTGGTTTTTAAGCTTCTCTTAAAGTCACTTAACCCCGACCTAAATGTAACTTGTATTTGGGCATAAAAACCCCATTATAATCACCATTTTAAATATTGGCTAGATTGAATATAAATTATTTGATAATGAGATTATATGTTGTCCATATACACCCCCATATATTATGTGCATTGCTTTATGTATTTATTTTTAGTAATATTAGATAATATGTTGATTTTATTCATTTTTTAAATTATTATAAAATCTAATTTATCACTTGATTTCTTATTGTTGAATTTTTTGCTTGTATAGCTTATTCTAAGGGAAACACTATTTAGAGTAGCTAATAAGATTTTATCGATGTAACACTTATTTTTATTGGAATGAAGTTCAATCAAATATTTTTTGTTCCCTTCCTAACTCATCTCTTTCAATAGTTTAAATTTTCTTCTTTTCCTTCTATTTTCTAATACGTTATTGTTGTTGGTATTATGCTCTTCACCTACATGTAATACAATCTAGTGAACTAAAAATCCATCAATAGTAGTAGTATGCTCTTCACATATACATTTGTAATCTAATGAATAATAAACTAGTTTATGTATTTAAAGTACTTCATGTAAAAAAATGGTGGAGTATTCCCAATGGGGAGGTGTTTTCCAGAGGTAAGAATGATTCCTAGGCTAAGCCTATCTCAATGACCAAATCAGACAATCTTCTAATCACCCGAACTATCCTTTTATGAACTATCAATTCCTTGTACGAACCCTAATTACATACAATGTACGATCTCATATTGTATAGTGGCCAAGATGGTACGATCATATGCTCATAAAAACTGACAGATACTATTTTGGAGGCTGTCGTACACAATTTTGTAATTGTTCAAGTTGATTCGCCAAAACTACCAAATCGGGTAAATTCCTGTCAATTGTCTGTTTTACCAAATTGGGTAACAACTGTTTGTAAAATTTGTATGATGTATGATTTGTATGAAATGCAGGTACAAAAAGGTGTTACTTTCTATGCTCTTCTACTCCAATCTCTCTCCGAAATTTTTTGTAAAGGTTTAACAACCTAACAAGACAATCTCTTTCATAAATAAAGCACTCAAACCGGGCTGGTGAGAGATTCTATACAAGTAATTTCATCCAAGAATCATACAATATATTTTAACATATCTTTACCAATGTCATTAAGCTCCTAAATCATTCCCCATGATTCACCAGTGATCATCTTCTCCACAAAGCTGCAACAAGGTTAAAACTAACATATAATAGTAAGATAGAAACTCAATTACACAATATGAATCCACAATGCATTATCTATTCTCAACAAGAACGTACACTATCATCCATAATGCCTGTTATTCTCATTAATGGATATCAATTCAGTTACAATGTGGAAAAATATTTCAAGGTAATTGCAATAACTCAGAAATGTGTCTATATCTCTATTCTAGCAACTAATAACCAGTAAACTAGTAGCCAAGCCTACAAATTAAAAAATGGGGCCTTATATAATGTTGCCCAGGTTGTTCCAAAGTAGTTCCTAAGACAATCCATTATTCACAACTACCCATCTACAATTGAATACATTATTTTGGCATTTTCCTAAGTTTACACCTTAGTTTAATAAATCCATGCGTCATTTCATCTCAAAATTACATTTCCTTTGCATCTGAGTGAATTTCGGTGCACCCTGTATGATTTGATACTACTTTTTGTGGCTGTTCCACAACGTACCCCAAAATTGGGGACCCACCTTTTTGTTTTTGATATTTGGGTGTCTTCGTTTCATTTTGAATGACTAACTACAGAAAAATAGCTGATGCACCTCTTTTGCATGTTTTACAAGAAGACCAAAGCGGCCCATATGCTAAAGATCAAAGGAAAAAGAAAATACAGCATGAAGAAAATAGTGTCGCGATATCATGACATGTCACATTTTCACAGCTAAGAGAAGCAAGATAGAGTAGAATGAAAAAGTGTCGTGATTTCATGACATGTCGTGTTTTTACGGCTAAGATCAGCAAGATAGAGCAGAATGAAAAAGTGTCATGATATCGTGACATGTCATGTTTTCGTGGCTAAGATCAGCAAGATAGAGCAGAATGAAAAAGTGTCATGATATCGTGACATGTCACATTTTCACAGCTAAGAGCAGCAAGATAGATCATAAAGAGAAAGTGTCGCAATATCGCGACATGTTGCTTTGTCGCAGTAAGAAAGAGAAAGTGTCGTGATATCGCGACATGTTGCTTTGTCACAGCTAAGAAAGAGAAAGTGTCACGATATCGCGACATGTTGTATTTTTGCAGCAGAAAGCAAGAAGAAAGAGTAAGAATGAAAAGTGTCATGATATCGCGACATGTAATCTCGCGACCAGAAGACAAAAAGTGTCGCGATATCGAGACATGTTGTAATCTCATTACCAGAAGACAAAAAGTGTCACGATATCGCGACATGTAGTAATATTGCGACCAAAAGACAAAAATTGTCACGATATCACAACATGTTGTAATATCGTGACCAGAAGACAAAAAGCGTTGCGATATCACGACATGTAGCATTCTCGCGACCATAATACAAAAAGCGTCACGATATCGTGATAGGTCTCATTATCGCAACCAAAAGAAGAAAAGTGTCACGATATCATGATATGTTGCATTCTGGTGACCAAAGACATAGAAGTGTCACGATATCACGACATGTCTCATTTTTGCGATGCAAGTAGAAGAAAAAAGCTGAGGACATAAAAATATCATGATATCGTGACATGCTATTTTTTTTCATGATTCATGGGGGGCCGTTATAGATTCTACAGGGGAAGCACTGAACACGTGGCACAAAGGTGTAAGGGTTATGGTGTAATGCTTCATGACCAACGGTTACAGTTAGCAAAGAAGATCAAACATTTCAATGCCCGAAGCAAATCCAAAAACAACGAAGAGGCAGGGGAAGACGAAACGAAGGGATCTAGGAAATGAAACAAAGCATCACAAAGCAAAACAAAGAGCCATACCAAAAATTTTAAAAGCAGAAGCAAAGACAGGTACAAAGGTCAGAAACTGCTGCGAGCAGAGTTGTAGAGCTGAAGGCAATAGGCCATTCTGGGCCTTCTTTAGAGCATTTTCCTCCATTCGTTCTGGTTTTGATAAAACTGGAAACTTCTGTTATTGTAAATTGATATATATTTAATACATAAAACTTTAGAGAGTTGCATCTCATTGACAAGAAAGAAGGAGTTATTTTCTGTATGCGAGATTAAATGTTTATTTTTTCCCTTTTTCATATTTTAGGCTTATAGATGGAGTTTATGCAAGTTATCTTGGTTGCTTCATGCGAATTTCTAATTCTGAAAACCATATTTAAAACCCTAGAAACCAGCACTTAACTTATTTGGATTGTGCATGTTTTGCAGGTTCAATAGGTTAGGTTGTATACAAAAAACTTCATATATTTGGTTTTGTCAAAATAGGATGGCAGCGCCCTGAGTGTATTTTAGTTTCATTTTCTTTACATTTTATTTTCATTTTTTTTCTGCACTTTTATTTTCCAAAAAGTTTAACTTCATTTTAATTTACAGTCATTAAAATAAACACTTGAAAATCTTCCAAAATCTAAAAATAAAATATTTCATTGTTAAATTCGATTCACATTGAGTTCATTTTGGTTTAACGAACAATCATTAAAGTTTTAAAATAAAATAAACCAGCATTGCCCCTTGTTTACAGTTACTTGCAATCACTAAGGTGTTCCAAGAATTTAAATTGAATATTTTTATTTATGCAAAATGCTAACATAGCGGAGACCTTGGAGAAGTTATTTAGTTAATTTATTTGCAAGAGGGGATTTGAGACTCAAATCCTAAAGGAGAGTATATTTTCACAATTGGGTGAAAATACCACTCAACAGATTGGTGCTAGAAGGAGGGCATGAAATGGTTTATTTCATCATGATTTTAAATGCTACATGTTTATAATTGTTTGAGAGTTTTGTATTGCTAAATATTTCAGGCCCATTTGATTAGCAGCTTTGGCCTCCTCTAGCACTCAACAGATTGGCGCTAGAAGGAGGGCATGAAATGGTTTATTTCATCATGATTTTAAATGCTACATGTTTATAATTGTTTGAGAGTTTTGTATTGCTCAATATTTCAGGACCATTTGATTAGTAGCTTTGTCATCCTCTAGCACTCAACAGATTGGCGCTAGAAGGAGGGCCTGAATTGGTTTACTTTATTCTATTTACGTTAAGCAATTCATGTATATTGTTCTAACGCTTTTTGATTGTTCATACAAAAATAATGTGATTTGATTTAATTTTGAAAATTTTGGTCTCGACTAATGAAGTGTTGTTTCCATGCAATTACCTTTAATGGATACATCTCTTAGTTGATTCTAACATGATTTTTCGTATGTTACATGTTTGATATTTGTTAGTCATTTCACGATTATTCGTAAGGAATTATTCTATCTAAAAATGTATTTGTTGTCGGTATCATGCTCTTCACTTGCATGTAATGTGATCTTGTGAATCATAAAAGCCTACAACACTAGGAGTATGCTCTTCACTTGCGCATATGCGACCTGGTGAATCAGAAATTAACTTACATTTTTAGAATATTGCTTTGTCATGGTTCCTTATTTTTCTTTGACTAACATATTTGGTTCTAAAATTATATTTTGAGTTTACTAATGGCAACATTTGAGGATAAAATGGTATCCCTGAGAGGAGAAATGATGTCTCTAAGAGAAAGAATGGTATCTACGATGGAGGATCATTATAAGGTTTTGTCTATACATGTGATACCCTATCAAATTCCTAAAATGTTATTGGAGTTTCTACATTGTTTTAATCAAGAGGTGCCATTAGGATACTTGCAAAAACTGTACGTCTACAAGAATACATTATGTCAATTCCATATTTTCTATGAGGAGGTGGCTTGTAAGTTATTTGCATACATTTTGGACGATAAACCATTCTCGTGGTATTGTCATTTACCCATGGAGGTTAAGACTTCTTGGAACCAATTAGAAGTAGCCTATCTTTATCACTTTGGTAATCAAGTTGACTTAAATAGGTTGCAAAATCAATTCACCTCTATGTGTAAAGAGCCTAATGAGTCCATGAGTCAATTCAATGTGAGGTTTTGTGAATTATACTCTCAAATGTGGGAAAGTTTGGGTACATCAAAAGAGGAAGCTATTCAAGTATACCTGGGAGCCATACACCCCACACTTGCTACATCTTTAAAGAAAAATGTGGATGACCTATCTCTAGAGACAATCTATGAGATCTTGGAAAAGGTGGAACAAGTTTTGGAATAAGAAAAGGCACAACATGTTCACATGAGAGATTGTTCTTTTGGAATTAGTGATGCCAACCTACACCAACCATAAAATATAGCACCCTCCTCTCCAATGATATATAAGGTAAATGATCAAGGGGATGAATTTGAATATCCAAAGGTTACAACCACCTTAGATGTAGTCCAAGAGGAAGTATAAATTGCTAAGCCAACATTCGCTAGTGAAGATTATGCAGAAATGATCTCATTCATAGAGATACACGATCATTCGGATAAAGGGGTCCTAAATTCAACAATTTTTGAAATATGTGATAGGACGGAACCTACCATAGAATTGAATGAAGTGGTTGAAAGTGAAATTGGAAGAAAACCAATAAATGAATTTGAAGATATGATAGAGTCTCACCACTTGTTCTTGGAAGATACTATTGATGAGATGTGTAAAATTAACGATCAAGAAATTCTTCACCCTCCAAATTGTGATAAAATTGAATCATGGGTTACTAATTTGGATGATGATAGCCTTACAAATTTGAATTCAAGAAACAACCCACTTTTGGAAATAATTGAACCATCTAAGGAAGGTGAAGGTGAGTTTGATGAGAAACACATTAATGAATTGGAATATGTCGAAGAAATAGTTGAATGTCACCACTTGACTTTGGAAGATAATTATTATGATCCTTTGAAGAAGTGGGAATACTACACTCACTCCAAAACTGCTAATGAAACTTGTGTTCCAATTGATATATAGGACAACATAATCGCCTACTCAAAGGAAGATATTACAACTCTTGTACAATTTGAGGATGTTTTGGAAGAGGGTTTCAAGTATCATAAAATTTTGGAAGATTATAATGATTATATTACTAAGGACATAGAACAAAAATAATTGACAAATGAATCAAAAGATCATGTCACAAATACCATGGAGTTTCATTCCACAAATTTGGAATATAATTTTTACAATGGTTTGGGGAGATATGAAAATGCATTATTTTCTCACACCCCTATTGATGAAACTCATATTTCACTTGATATGCAAGATGTTGAAACTTCTATCTCACATGAAGATATGCCATGGATGGTGAATAAGCAATTGGAACCAAATGACAAAGAGATTGATCAATTGGAAGAAACTCAAATAAGTGATCATCAAGACAGATTACTTGACATACACTTTGACCAAAAATATTTGAGGGTTGAAAAAAATGGATGCATGTTTGATTGGGTGCCTAAATTTGGTGTTTTTGAACAGGTGTTGGATGATGAAGAAGACAATGCGAAAAAAGAAGAAGCTACTAACACTCATCAAGTTGTGGTAAATTCTAACCATGACGGGTTGAGTATGGATGACAAGGTGAAATATTTACCTTTGGTAGTAGCTACAAAATTTTTAAGTAATAGGTTACATGATGTCCCTTTGGATGCTAATATCATTAATGATGAAATGTCAAATTTTTTTGATTCTTGTCAAGTCTTGAATGATTTTGATTGCTTTAAAATCCTGGAAAATGATTTGAATTCAAGACTTTTAGAAATAGGCTCTTATTTGCAACATCTTACATTTGAAAAGGAAGGCCTAATTTTAAACCATGAATCGAATTATGAAATGGATACTTTCAAGAATAGAAAAGATAAAATTGAATATCATTTATTGTCTAATAATTTTAGTAATTTGACGCTCACCTATGAGAGTACTAATGGAATTAAATCTAATTGGTGGGGTGAGCGAGGCAAGTTGAAGTGTCTTGCATGGTGCGGTCTAATCTTGTTTTTTTTGGGTTCTTACAAAAATTGGCATGCATATCACGTTATATGTTTGTTGAAGTGCTCAAATCATGTTTGGGATCCAGGAAAATGACAGTTCAAACCGTGCACCATTTTGTATTATATTGTACATTTGTATATAGATTTTGGTTTTTGGTTTTGGTTTGTGTTTTCAAGTTCATTTTTGGAATTGCTTTTTGGGTTTGGTTTAAAGTTTTGTGTGTTGGTCCTTTGGACATGTTTGGTTCTTTAAAAAAAAAGAAAAAATGAGATGTCAACTTATGCCATTATGAATGTTGACTAAAACCAGGAGAATATGAAACATTGGAATTGTATTGCTGAAAGCTCCACAAGTGACGCAGACACATTAAAGAATATCGTTTGGAACTTGTGATACATGAAGTTGTCAGTTTTACAAATTATGGCAACGTAGGTGGTATACTCCATCCACATTTTAGAAAGAGCAATGCATTCATGTTACATTTCACATTGCACATACATTCCATCTCAGTTGCACTTTTATTCCAAATACAATCATTGAAAAGGTGTCAAATCCTCTTAGGGTTATTATATAACATAAAAAAAAAAATCCTAAGGTTGGGAACTGATGCCCGAACTATCTTGAACCAAGCACGTTCTATTCATATTAAAGAGGATCTTGAGCAAAATGATCAAAACCATACTTGGAAGAAAATGTGAGGCAAAAGGAGTATTTCGTGTTTGTCCTATCATGCAACATAATCCTTAAAACAATGGTTTTTACCGCTCCCATAGAGCTTAAAGCCTAAAATCAAAGTAGTAAGGATAGGGTTAAATCCTCATCGAAATTAGGTTGAGGATCCAACTCCCCAAAGCTTTGATTTGACCTTCATGGAGTAGTAATATTTTTTTAGGTTGAAAATCTGATTCCCCAAAGCTTATATTTTTCATTTCATCATAAATCTTGGATTGGAAGGATCGTACTACATGTCCCTTGTAAGGATGGGTAGTCATCCCTAAGGTTCAAGAAATTAAAAGTAAAGCAAATATTTCATCATTAATATTGGATTGGAAGGATCATACTACATGTCCCTTGCAAGGATGGGTAGTCATCCCCAAGGTCCAAGAAATAAAAAAAATAAAGCCAAATCATGGATTATGGGGTTAATATCCATCGGGGCTATAGACGCCTGACTGGCAGTGGAGTATGCTCATGCGTGGCAGCATGTCTTACCTAAAATCAAGACCACTGACTGCTCAAACAAATAGACTAGACTGAAATTTTCATCCATAATAGGTTAAATCATTTTGTTTAGGAGGAGGTAATGAATTTTGGATTAGAGTAGTAATGATAGGGTTAAATTCCTGTCTCTCTTAGGTTTGGAATCCTATTCCCCAAAGCTCTAATTTCACTTACACTTGCACATGGGTTCAAGATGGTAGTGACACAACCAACTTTGGGATATAATAAATTAATGCAATATACACGTATTTGAGCCTAAGAGGGTTTGACAGTTTTAAAATGTTTGTTCATGGTATTAGAAGGTTTGAGCTTTTACAAAGTAGGTTGTTATATCTTTAGCATATTTTTCATGTATTAAATCCTACACAAATCATTCATAACCTCACATATGCATTCAAGTAAAACTAACAATGGAATGTTGATCAATTTCAAACGATAGGGAATGAAGCACACTACACACACCGAGCTGATGTTGAATGATTCTGATGCTTCATGTATTTCTGATCTATCTACATTATTTGGATATTTTTTGATGCTTGTATTTGAGTTCGTGTATTTTCAAGTTGGGTTCTCACTGAAATGTTCAGGAGCATTTCCCAGCAGAGTCGCCATTTGTTGTGGCTGTTCCACAACGTACCCCAAAATTGGGGACCCACCTTTTTGTTTTTGATATTTGGGTGTCTTCGTTTCATTTTGAATGACTAACTACAGAAAAATAGCTGATGCACCTCTTTTGCATGTTTTCCAAGAAGACCGAAGCGGCCCATATGCTAAAGATCAAAGGAAAAACATAATACAGCATGAAGAAAAGAGTGTCGCAATATCGCGACATGTCACGTTTTCACGGCTAAGAGCAGCAAGATAGAGCATAATGAAAAAGTGTTGTGATATCATGACATGTCACATTTTCATGGCTAAGATCAGCAAGATAGAGAAGAATGAAAAAGTGTCGTAATATCGTGACATGTCACGTTTTCGTGGCTAAGATCAGCAAGATAGAGCAGAATGAAAAAGTTTCACGATATCGCGACATGTCGCATTTTCGTGACTAAGAGTAGCAAGATAGATCATAAAGAGAAAGTGTCATGATATCATGACATGTTGCTTTGTTGCAACTAAAAAAGAGAAAGTGCCATGATATCGCGACATGTTGCTTTGTCGCGACTAAGAAAGAAAAAGTGTCGCGGTATCATGACATGTTGTATTTTCACGGTAGAAAGCAAGAAGAAAGAGTAAGAATGAAAAGTGTCGCGATATCAAGACATGTTGTAATCTTGTGACCAGAAGACAAAAAGTGTCGTGATATCACGACATGTTTTATTCTCGCGACCAGAAGACAAAAAGTGTCGCGATATCGCGACATGTAATCTCACGACCAGAAGATAAAAAGTGTCGCGATATCATGACATGTAGAATTCTCATGACCATAATACAAAAAGCGTCACGACATCGCGACAAGTCTCATTCTCGCAACCAAAATAAGAAAAGTGTCACGATATCGTGACATGTTGCATTCTGGTGACCAAAGACATAGAAGTGTCACGATATCATGACATGTCTCATTTTCGCGATTGAAGTAGAAGAACAAAGCTGAGGACATAAAAATGTCATGATATCGTGACATGCTATTTTTTTGTGATTCACGGGGGCCATTACAGAGTCTACAGGGGAAGCATTGAACATGTGGCACAAAGGTGTAAGGGTTATGGTGTAACGCTTCATGACCAATGGTTACAGTTAGCAAAGAAGATCAAACGTTTCGATGCCCGAACAAAAAGCAAAAAACAAAGAAGAGGCGAGGAAGACAAAACGAAGGGATCTGGGAAATGAAGTGAAGCCTCACAGAGTGAAACAAAGAGCCATACCAAAAATTTTAAAAGCAAAAGCAAAGACAGGTACAGAGGTCGAAAACCGCTACGAGCAGAGTTGCAGAGCTGAAGGCGATAGGCCATTCTGGGCCTGCTTTGGAGCGTTTTCCTCCATTTGTTCTAGTTTTGATAAAATTGGAAACTTCTGTTATTGTAAACTAATATATATTTAATACAGAAAACTTTAGAGAGTTGCATCTCATTGACAAGAAAGAAGGAGTTATTTTCTGTATGCGATATTAAATGTTTATTTTTTCCCTTTTTTAGATTTTAGGCTTATAGATGGAGTTTATGCAAGTTATCTTGGTTGCTTCATGAGAATGTCTAATTCTTAAAACCATATTTAAAACCCTAGAAACCAACACTTAACTTATCTGGATTGTGCATGTTCTGCAGGTTCAATAGGTTAGGTTGTATATAGAAAATCTCATATCTTCGTTTTTGTCGAAATAGGATGGCAGCGCCCTGAGTGTATTTTAGTTTCATTTTATTTACATTTTTTTACACTTTTATTTTCTAGAAAGTTTAACTTCATTTTAATTTACAGTCATTAAAATAAACACTTGAAAATCTTCCAAAATCTGAAAATAAAATATTTCATTGTTAAGGTCGATTCACATTGAGTTCATTTTGGTTCAACGAACAATCATTAAAGTTTTAAAATAAAATAAACCAACATTGCCCCTTGTTTACAGTTACTTGCAATCACTAAGGTGTTCCAAGCATTTAAATTGAATATTTTTATTTATGCAAAATGCTAACATAGCGGAGACCTTGGAGAAGTTATTTATTTAATTTCTTTGCAAGAGGGGATTTGAGACTCAAATCCTAAAGGAGAGTATATTTTCACAATTGGGTGAAAATACCACTCAACACTACTATATACGATTTTCCAATCCATCTGTACAATTTTGCCTACCATTGTACGATTTGCTCCAATTGTACGGTTTTACAAAACTTGAGCAAATTATTCCCAAAATTGTCAAAATATAGCAAATCACTTTTTCTTCTTCTGGGAGGTGGATTCGCTACCTACACTTCCATACCATGTTTATTTTTTCATATATCCATACAAGTGAGGTGGTAGCTAATATAGCAATAAATATTTAGTATGTACAACTAACATGGAAATACATAAATGTGATATAGCATTACATGTGACAATTGATAACATAATGATATAAGTGTTGATATGGTAGTCCATATAAGTGATGTGGCATAACACTTTGTAATTGACTTAGGTATTGACATAAGTGTTGATATAGTAGGTGAAGAGAGGCCACCATGGTAGGTCATATAACATTTGGTGCATATAAATATTACATCAACTAATTAGATTCTACCAAATCATCAAACTTGATAATTCATTCCTATAACTAGTAGCCAACTTTGCAAAGCATAAATTTTAGATCAAATTAGAATATGACAAGTTGTATAATATGGCTCATATATCAAATAGCTACTCATAGAATGAAATATGATGCAATCTATTTTATCAATATTATTTTTAATGGCCTACACAATTAGCTCATAGGTTGTATCCCTTAATTATGACAAGTGGTATCATGCAATTTTCTTGTATGCTATCTACTTAGTGTATAATTGGAACCATTTTAGCTACCCATGGAATGACACATGACAACTTCTCATTCCCTACAAATAGTAAAAAATAAGTCAAACGCTTTAGAGGCATTTTGTGTAATTTTAGGGCTAAACTTCTAGGGGCCATAACTTTTGTATATAAAATATTTATGTGATCTTTTTCAAATGATATCATTTCTCAAGATATATGTATTGGTGGTGGTTTTTCTAGTTAAAAATACATGTAATATTTTATACTTTAGTAGGATATTTATAGGTCACCATGGCCTTTCTTGAGTTCTCCAAACTATGCTACTTGGAGGATCAAGATTGAAGCTTTGATCTAAAGTAAGGGGTTACTCAAATATATGAATAAATAACATTGTGCAACTTATTCTAAAAATTAAGTAGGTCTATAAAGATAAGGGTGATGGTTATGGTGTTATAGCCCTTCATGCTTAAAATATACATGAAACACCATGGGCCCCATGATATGATGATAATGTTTATATTGATTCCATACAAATTAATAAGTTGGAAGTTGATCTTGCAACTTTGTCAATAGTCTCATTTGATAATGTTGATAAGTATACTAGTCACTTCAAAATTTTTTAAGAAGATATCCAAACTATAAAAGGATTATCTAAGGTGATAGAAAAGAATATAAATCTATGGAGAGAGGAAATAAATATTGAACTATTTTTTTTTGGTAGATAAGATACTATAGCATTAATACCGGGTTTTATAGGTTGACCCAAAACCTTTTACAAAAATCAGCCTAGGGCTATTGATGAACATGTCCTTACTAAGGATCCTATATATGTAAAATCTACACTCTGCCAAAACCATTACATCTGGTAAGTCACATAGCCTGTTATCAAAAAGAAACTTCCCATACAACATTTTGGGTATACCCCGAGAAAACACACCTGCATCATAATTACAAAAAAAGAAACAGACATAGATCCCTTCTTTGAAATAGTGGAGAAACAAAAAGCTACAGAAACACATAGCAGAGTACTGAAAATAACTCCCACAAGATCTGTATGGATAGTTACTCTTAATAATTCTTTGGTAATTGCTTTCTTTCGTATATGACATGCTGAAGGACCACATCCCGTCTTGGCCAATCAGCCTTGGAGAAGTGAACTTGCTGGCTAGATTTATGATGGTGGCTATCTGGTGGTCCACGTGGCTCTGGTTTGAAGTCTTATATTGTCATTTATTTCCTTCCTTGTGATTATAAACCAACCTCAAATTACTAATATGACTAAGAGCCATGTTATCTGACATGTGACTATCCCCATTAGTCTTTGTGGTATTTCTAAACAGCATCCACCAAGACTGATAGTTTGGATAATTTTTATTATGAGTCCATTTCAAAAAAGAGACATGAATACTCATAGCCTTTGAACTTACAGTGCCTTCCCTATTGGTAAATTCGACTATCATGAACTATTGAATATTAGCTTCACTTATGTTTTGGAGACATGAGATAGTTGTTGTATTTGAGATGCTTCATGTGTACTTTTTGAACTCTTCTATAACACCAATTGATGAGGTATTCAAGTACTTTTTGTGTCACCAAACTAGAATATAAATGCATAAGGGTAATTATATGATCAATTAGGCCCATCCAAAAAAAGTTGTTTCCAAATCTCAAAATTACAAGAAGATCGAGAAGCCTTTAAAAATCCAATATGTGAGTTTTTCAAAAGGACATAAAGCAAAATGTTTTTGAATTTGCATCAATAATCTTGAGGAAGAAGTTAGAAATAGTAGTATTGATGTTTATCTCTTCTATACATAGAGTGATGACAATTTTGATGGATAAACCTATTTGATAGAGTCAAAGGTGGTGGGCTCACAATTTAATAAAAAACAAAAATTACACTTTGCAAACCTTAAACAAAATGACTTGCAGGGCTTTAAATAAAAACTTTAATAAAATTTCACTCCCTTCGATTATTTGAACATGAAATACATACATGTATTTATAGGGAATAAAAAAGGGTACGTGGAGGGATAAGGGAGTTAGGGAGGATGGATAAGGGGTGAGAAAATAGGGAGGAAAGGAGGAATAAGGGGAACGAAAGAGAAGGAGAGAATATAGGAGAGGGGAGTTAAAAACAAAAATCTTGCCGACATACAATGTTGCCGATAATTTTCAATTGCTTTCACACTAAGGCCATAAATTTGTATATTTCTGGGCCACTTAGACTGTAACCCTCTTCACACTTGCAACATTCTCCCCCTTAAAGTTGAGAGGACTGACTACATAGTCTCTCAGCTTTATAAATTGAGCTTTAGCCATCGCTTTGGTGAAGATATCTGCGACGTTCTCCAAAGTGCGGCAAAATTTTAGCTCAACAATTTCATGCTCCACCATGTCTCGGATGAAGTGGTACTTCATATCAAAATGTTTCGTTCTGCTATGGTGGATCGGATTGTATGCCAACTGAATGGCACTGATGTTGTCATAGTAGATTCTGGTTGGACCACTTTGCTGCTCTCCAATCTCTTCCAACACTTTTCTTAGCCATAGGGCTTGAGTACTAGCATAGGTGATTGCTATATACTCAGCTTCTGTAGAAGACAAAGCTACCACAGTTTGCTTTTTGGAGCTCCATGTTATTAGTCCTGATCCCAGACTAAAATAGTTCCCTGAAGTTGATTTTTTGTCATCAATATTGCTGCCCCAATCACTATCACTGAATCCTACAAGCTTGATAGTGTTACATTTATGGTACTGGATTCCAAAATCCAATGTACCCTTCACATATCTGAGAATTCTTTTAGCTGCCTGCAAATGCAGTTCAGATGGGCTAGCCATAAATCGAGAGACAAGAGAAACAACATACTGAATATTGGGTCTGGTGTTGGCGAGAAACATCAAGCTCCCAACCATACTCCTGAAAGTGGTCACGTCAACTTTCGATGCTCCATCATCTTTGCTCAATTGGATCCCATGTCCAACTGGAGTTGCAACTGGTTTACAATGTTCCATAGCAAACTTCTTGATCATGTCCCGAGCATACTTATGTTGATAGATGAAGATCCCTGTATCTGACTGATGAACTTCCAATCCAAGGAAGTAGTGCATTAAGCCGAGATCCTTCATCTCAAACTATTTCATCATGGAGCGCTTGAACTCCATATTCATTTTTTCATTACTACCCATGAATATGAGATCATCCACATACAAGAAAACTATGAGGATGTCATTACCTTGCTTCAGGTAGTAAAGGGTGGGTTCATTTCTGCTTTTGGTGAACCCAAAATCTTTAAAGTACCCATCAATGCATGAGTACCAAGCTCGTGATGCCTGCTTGAGGCCATAGAGTGCCTTTTTCAATCTGTAAACAAGGTGCTCTTTACCTTGCTCTTGAAATCCTTGAGGTTGCTCAACATACACTTCCTCTATCAAGTACCCATTGAGAAAGGCACTCTTCACATCCATGTGTTGGATTTTCCAACCCTTGTGAGCAGCTAAAGCAAGAACTGTTCTGATGGTCTCCTATCTGGCTACAGGAGCAAATGTCTCCTCATAATCAATACCATACTTCTATGTAAATCCTTTTGCAACCAATATTGCTTTGTGCCTTTCAATGCTTCCATCAGCATTGAATTTGGTCTTGAAGACCCATTTACATCCAACACATTTCTTGCCTTTAGGAAGCTTTACCAGCTCCCAAGTGTCATTGTTTTTTATAGAGGTTATCTCCTCTTTCATGGCATCTTGCCAAATTTTTTGAGTACATGCCTTCTCATAACTAGAAGGTTCAAGTTGTGCACTAGTTAACAAGGCATAGTTAACTACATCTCCCCGAGGTTCAAGCTGGGAGTCATCATCACCATACAAATGCATATTTTCAAGTCTTTGTAAAACATAACTCATCTCACTAGCTTGACTTCTAGTATACCTTCTTTGAAAATTTTTATCCAACATCTGATAAGATGGATGATGTTGGAGAGTTCTCTTACCTCTGGATGGAGAATCAATATCCATTGGTGAGGAACTAACTGACCTTTGTGGAGAAGGACTTGGTGAAGAAGATGATGAACTGGATGTAGAATGTCTACTTGGGCTTGGAGGAGGAGACTTCTTGCCTTTCTGTGGCGCCTATTGAATTTGTGAAGAACCTGCATCATGAAATTCAACATCACTATAAATTTGGGGATTTCCCCATTCTCCCCCTTCATCAAAAATCACATCCCTGGAAAGTATTATCTTTCGAGTCCTAGGATTGTAGAGTCTATAAGCTTTTGTGTTCTCACAGTACCCTACAAAAATGCATGCTTGACTCTTAGGATCGAGCTTCTTCCTCTGTTCATCAGGAATGTGTGAGTAAGCCAATGAACCAAACACTCTAAAATGCTTGACATTCGGTTTCTTACCATACCATGCTTGGTAAGGAGTTTTCCCTTTCAAACTTGAAGTAGGACTCCTATTCAAAATATACACATTGGTCCTGGCTGCATCTACCCAATACATATTGCTCAAATGCTTCGTCTGAAGCATAGATCTTGCCATCTCTACAATGGTGCGGTTTTTCCTTTCAACCACACCATTCTGCTGTGGAGTATAGGCAGCAGTGAACTGCCTCTTTATGCCATGTTCTTTACAAAAATTCAAAAATTCATTAGAGGAGTATTCTCCTCCTTTATCTGATCTGAGACACTTAACAAAATATCCACTCTCATTTTCAACTCTTGCTTTAAAATCTATGAAGCAATCAAATGCCTCATCTTTATGCTTCAAAAAATATATCCAACACATTCTTGAAAAATCATCAATGAAAAGAAGAAAGTAAGAGTTGTTACCAATGCTCTTGGTCTGCATCGGACCACAGATGTTCGAGTGCACTAGCTAGAGTGGATAACTAGCCCGCCATGCTTGTCCATGAGGAAATTTGGTTCTAGCATGCTTGCCCAAGGCACAACCTTCATAGACTTCCTTATTGTCCTGAACTTTAGGAAGTCCGGTCACCATCGCTTGAGAAGTTAACATCTTCAAACTGGCTGAATTCAAATGATCGTATCTCAAGTGCCACAACACACTTGTATTTGCAATAGCAACATTTACTAACTGATCTCCTCCTGGTTGGCCAAAATTTAAAGGAAATAACTTGTTCCTTGTCATTGGCACTTGAGTAATGATTCTATCACTATTACTCTTATCAAAAATGGTACATTTACCCTCATCAAATAGCAACTTATAGTTTTTCTCTAACATTTGACCAACACTTAAAATATTGTGTTGGAGATGAGGTGTGTAATAGATATCACTTACTTGTTTCATGCCTTCTTTTGTTGGAACCTCCATGGCTCCAATGCCTTCAACCGCCAATGACTTGTCATCTCCCAATTTGATGTTGGATTTGTAGGAAGAATCCAGAGTAGCAAAGAGTTCTTCTTTGCCACTCATATGATTTGAACACCCAGTGTCCAAGATCCAGGTGTCATTCAAGTTCTGATCTGACTTGCCATATGAGAGAAAGAGATTTGAGGTCCCTTCCTCTTCTCCAAAATTGCCATACTGACTACTCTGGTTGTTGCTCCCTTGTGAATATTTTGACCAGCAGTCATGAGCGAAGTGGCCAAGTTTGCCACAATTGTAGCAAGCTTGTTTTGACTTGTCACTTCCTTTTCCTCGTCTTGGATGCTTCCCTCTATTCTGCTGTCCACCTCTATTCTGACCTCCACCTCTGTTTGAAGATCCTCCTCTGTTAGGAGTTCCACCTCGTGGACTATTCCTACCTCTACCTCTGTGTTGACCTCTGCCACGACCTCTGCCTTGTCCTTTTCCTTCTTGTGAAGTGAAGGCTTTGTCATCACCTCCGTGGCTAGTGGAAGAAGATTCCTGCAATCTCTCTTCATGTGAAAGAAGAGAACCAATTAGTGCATCAAAGGAAAGTGCAGTCAAATATTTTGACTCTTCAATAATGATTGCTACATGATTCCATTTAGGAAGAAGTGTTCACAACACTTTCTTCACTACAACTTCTGGTTTAATCTCTTCACCTAGAGTGACCATTTTATCTACTATGGCTTTGACTCGCATGCAGTAGTCTCCTACTTTCTCATTCTCTTGCATTCTGAGATTTTCAAAATATCTTTTTAGAGTTTGAAGCCTGACCTACTTCACTTGATCACTCCCTTGAAAACTTTCCTTTAAAGCCTTCCAAGCATCTTGAGTTGTTATACAGGATGCTATTCTAGGAAATATGCTTTTATCTAGGGTTGCTTGTAAATGATATAGGGCAAAGGAATTGTTTTTCTGGGCTTCTTTCTTGGCTTTTCTATCGGCAGCACTTAAGGTAGACCAGTCAGTAGGAGAAGGTTCTGTGTAACCCTCTTCAACTATTTCCCATAAACCTTTACCAATCAACATAGTTTTCATCTTTATTGCCTAGTATTCATAATCACTACCATTAAATTCAGGAATTGGGAGATTCGAATTTGAAGCCATTTCTACTACTTGAAAGCAAACTTTGATTTGACTAAAAAATAGCAATTACAAAGCAAAGTAATTACAAGTTCAAATCAAATCTAGATTTCTTAACTCTCTCACTGATTTCTTGTTCTTCTTCTTGAGGATTGCCCAGTACTGGAGGCCCAAAATTATCTGCAATGGAATCCTCATCATCACTGATGACAACAATTTTAGGAGCTACTACTGGCTCGGCCTATGCTGGCTCAGGCTCAGGCTCTGGCTCTGGTGAGTGAGGGGTATAGCTCTCACTGGATTGTTCCTCAGGCTCAAATGCAACTGAATCAGACTCCTCCACTCGTTGTCCGAATATATTGTCTTCTGAGTCAGCCTCGTAACCAGAATCCGGATTCCTTTGGTGGGCTATAACAAAATTTTGTAGTTGACTGAATACGACATGCAGTCCACCTCGTCGAACTCGTTCATCAAAAGCTTCAATAGTTTCTCTCCGTAGTAGAGAGCACAAAGCATGGTAACATCCGGTAGATCTGATCATCTACTCATCAAGGCAAAAATAAAACTTTGTTAGAGCTTCTAAGGTTACAATTTTTGCTCTTTTACAGTCGCTGAGGCTATTACACAAAATTTTTAGCCTTGAACGGGGTTCCAAGGGGCAGTGCTAAATGGGCGCTCCGGAAGGCTTCCCGTCACTATTATGCTCCCCCTTTTTACAAAGATAGCCCTTTTAAAGTTTTCAAATTTTTTATAAAGTTTTCATAAAAAATTTAATAATTTTTTTTTATATCCTTCATTAGTTTTTTTTTTTTTAAATTGAAGAATATAATTTTAAAACCATTAAATTAATTAAAAACTTTAATAAAAATTAAAAACTTAAAAAAAAATCTTAAAATTTTTAACAAAAAACCTTTGTTTTGGAGCGGAGGGGAATCGATCCCCCGACCTGCCGCTAGGTAAAGTCTTCGCGATGGGTGTTCAACCAGCCCGTCTACTCCTTCGGACGGGAACAAAGGTGGGTAGCCTTTTATTTAAATCCTTTTCCACCAAGAAACAAGGAAAAAAATATTAGCGCCTCGGTGGGTTTCGAACCCGAGACTTTGTGGCAGTTATCCGATGCCTTCACCATGCGTGCTACGCGCTACGTTGAGACCAGACATGGGAAATGACAATAAAATAATCATGCGAAAAAAAATTAAAAATAAAAAAATAAATTGTTTTGTCCCACATGCATCAGGACGGGGACTTCAATAGTGTTTATATACGTGAACAATCATGTTATAAACCGATTGCCTTTGGGTAATCAAAGCTGCTACCTTTTGCCCTTGCCGATGAATCACTCTCTGCCACATGTCCATCACCTGTTGTCCACGTCACTGCCACCTGGCGCCTCGGGATTCGTGCCCAGGTCCTGTTGGCTGCCACCTCAGCCCTGCTAGCTATCCACCTCAGCTTGCCACATGCTATCCACATCAGCCCTGCTGGTTGTCCACCTTAGCTTGGTCTAGCCTCAAAATGCGTTCCTCAGTCTGCCTCGTTCCACATGTCTCAAAATGCGTGCGAGCTCCGTGCTCTCCACGATCATCGAACCCAAAGTCTCTGGCCGCCTCCGCTTTGGCTCTGATACCAGTGACTGATAGAGTCAAAGGTGGTGGGCTCACAATTTAATAAAAAACAAAAATTACACTTTGCAGACCTTAAACAAAATGACTTGCAGGGCTTTAAATAAAAAACTTTAATAAAATTTCACTCCCTTCGATTATTTGAACATGAAATACATACATGTATTTATAGGGAATAAAAAAGGGTACGTGGAGGGATAAGGGAGTTAGGGAGGATGGATAAGGGGTGAGAAAATAGGGAGGAAAGGAGGAATAAGGGGAACGAAAGAGAAGGAGAGAATATAGGAGAGGGGAGTTAAAAACAAAAATCTTGCCAACATACAATGTTGCCGATAATTTTCAATTGCTTTCACACTAAGGCCATAAATTTGTATATTTTTGGGCCACTTAGACTGTAACCCCTTCACACTTGCAACTTAGTCTGTGGAATTTCCAAGCAACATACACCAAGACTGACAGTTTGGATAATTTTAATTGTGAGTCCATTTCAAAAAAGAGATGTGAATACTCATAGCCTTCAAACTTACAGTGCCTTCCCTATTTGTAAATTCGACTATCATGAGCTATTGAATATTGGATTAAATTATGTTTTGGAGACATGAGATAGTTGTTGTATTTGAGATGCTTCATGTGTACTTTTTGAACTCTTCTATAACACCAATTGATGAGGTATTCAAGTACTTTTTGTGTCACCAAGCTAGAATATAAATGCATAAGGGTAAATATATGATCTTAATATTGATCCTAACCTCTTGTTAATTTATTGCATTACTCTATTGGAGAATATTACATTATTTACATGCTAATGTACCCCCATGGTACCTATGGTACAATGTAAATATTAGAATATAGTTGGAGTCTATAGTTTAGAAGAGTGATTTATATTCCCTTTTATGTAAGTGTCTATGTGTAGGATATACATAAGTGTCATGTAAGTAAGAGTGCAAGTGTGTAATGAGAGAAAGTGCACAAGTGTCATGTAATTAAGTGTGCAAATATATAATATGATAAAATGCACAAATATCATATATTAAAAGTGCATGTAGAACTTCATAAGTGTTAATAAAGTTAGGTACGCAAATAAATAGAAATTCAGGAATCATGTATACAAGTGGCAATATGAGAAGCCAAATGTCATGTGAGGCTTGGCTTATATAAAGAATAGAAAATGTTATAACTCTCGAATATGTGAGGAGTGCAATGGTCAAGTATTGAAGAGACATATTTATAAGGTTATATAATGGAGATAAAGTTCCACAAAAAGTATCTAGAAAATATATGAAACATTCAAGCATAAATATTGAAGCTTGTATGCATATTTTGAGAAATTATATTGTAAGTGTTCTTCATATTATTTCATAAATGATTTTGGTCATTTATATTCATATTTATCATTTTTATAAATATTGTTATTAATTATGTTGGCCATATTATATATTGATTGCTCTTATATTTGAGTCTAATCTAGATTAAAAATATTGGGACCTAATATAATCTTGCTTAAAATACAATAGTGGTATCAAAGCTACTTTGAGTAGACTATATTGATAACATTAGAGTAAATATTCAATGTGAATTTATATTCAAGAGCCACGTGAAGAAAACATAGACTCAAGTTGCTACAAATTTCAAATTTGTAGATTTATAAAGGTTCTATGCCAGAGTCTTTCCACTTTAAAGGAATTGAAGACTAGGAATCCATTCAAAGGCTTGCAGAATTGATAGAGGGAATAAATAAAAGTCACCCTAACTTATATGTTGGAGTCTTTCCACTTAGCCTAAATAATTGATTAAGGGGACAAATTAATAGTAATCCTATTTTTTGTTTGGATTCTCTTTGAAGATATAGAACCACATATTGAGTGGCCAAAAGCCACTTGAGATATTTTAGTGCTTTACATTTTCGGTATATTTTGACCCTGACTAGATAACCCACTTATTGAGTTTTAATTTCAAGAAGGTTGAAAATATATGTGAAGAAATCAGACAAGTATTGGAAAAACTCAAGAAAGTACTTGAGAAGAAATATTTTAAGAACTTAGGCAAGTACCTGAGAAGAAAAAAAATTGAAGAACTCAAAAAAGTACCTAAGAAGAAATATATTTGAAGAACTTGGGCAAGTACCTACGAAAAAAAAGAAGATATTATAAAATATCATGAAACATCTAAGAAGAAAAGAAAAGAAAGTGTAGGGAAATATAATCAAATTAGTCCATTGAGGCACCATTCCCTATGAGAGACTAGTTTATTTGAAGGGCAACTATAATGTTCATTCCAGTCGATGTAAGAGAAAAAGAGCACTATCCAACCAACAACTATTGAAATAGTGTTATATAGCAATTGGATGTAGAGAGTGTGTTATTCACTAAAGCACTCAGCCTAGCTAGTGGATGTAGAGAAAGTATTGTACCCTAAAGCACTTAGATCATATAATATATGTAGAGAGCGTGTTATCATTTTAAGCACTTAGAATAGCCAAGGAAAATTGAATAAATGCATTAAATAGTAAAGCAATGAACTAGACCATCCATGGAATATTAAGAGGCTCAACCAAGTTATCATTAACTCTTGAAGCATCATACCAAACCTTAGGGACGTTAAAAGGTTCAAGTAAAGCATCATCTATGAAGATATGTATTATAAAGGTGGAATAAGTGAGTTTTTTGAAACATTTGTATAAATCACATTTTGTAATATCATATTCTAGCTGATGCAATCTATAATACCTCTATGAGCATTGCAGTAACATCTTTAGTAGAAAATAATCAATGCATTATAGGCACAATAATTAGAATGTGTTCTTAAAATCTAATAAGGGTTAAGTTTATGGTCAAATTGACTTAATCTACTAGGAGGAAATTAGTGAGTGATAATTTTGCCCAATTGCAAAACCATACTCACAGTCAAGAAATTGTTAGAAAACCCTCTCTTGCAAAGAAATTTAGAATTTCTCCAAGGTTTTTATTTGCTTAATATGTGCTTGATTGTTTGTGAAAATACTAAAATGTGATGAAATACATTAGACGTGAAAGTAACTATTCACAAGGGGCCTATGGTTTAGTATTGATTTAATTTGTAATAATTGTGTTGCTCATGTGATTTTTAAAAATGTGTATTTATTGATTCACTATCTACTTTAAAATAATGACTCCAGAATGGTGATTTAATCCATTTTATCTGAAATTGTTTAAGTAGATCTCATATTCTTTTATTAAGATTTATTTGAGCATGAAATAAAATGACTAAATATAACTTTGAAAAGTGAATTCCGAAATAGTGATTTAATCCATTTTATCTTCCTTTTAATTCATTGTATCTTCTTTATTAAACAAATTTTATCTTGCTTGGTTAAACAAATTTTATCTTGCTTGGTTAAACAAATTTTATCTTGTTTTATTAATATTTGTTTGAGCATTAAATAAAATGACTAAATTTAACTTTGAAATGTGAATCCCGGAATGGTGATTTAATTTATTTTATCTTGTTTTGTTAAACAGATTTTATCTTTCTTTGTTAACAACTTTTATCTTGCTTTGTTAAACAAATTTTAAAATGATAAAACCTATGGAGTGCAAGAATTATTATTTTTTTTTTGTTTTAAAATCTTAAGAAATACCTTAAATGTGTCCAAATAATTTAACATATTAGCCTTAATAGAAAATTTATTTGGATGCTCTAATTACTTCAAAACCCCCATTGTTGATTTTAATGCAAAATGATATAACCTTTTAGGGCTTTGAGTGCTTTATGGAATTTAAATAAAATAAAATGGAAAATAAATAAATACAAAAGCTAAGGTTAGAGGAAAAAAAATATAAAAATCTGAAATAAGATGAAAACAAAGTGTGGAAAAGTGATCAAAGAGAGCTACTATAAATTAATCCCTCATATTCTATAGAAAATGGAAGATCATGAATACTAAAACAAAATTTGGGACTTTCATCCACACAATCTAAATATGTTAAGTGCAAGAGTCTGAGAAAAAGTATGTATTAAAATATTAAATGATGCTACCATATCCATGCATAAAACACCATTGAATAAACTCAATACATGTGTGAGAAAGATATGCAATAAAAATAAATTATATTCAAAACCTTCTTTGGCTGCATACAAGGTGAGAAAAATTGTTTGGAAGTAGCTTCAAATCCTTCCAATCCCTTCACGCATTTTATCTAAAAAATTCCAACCTCCCTTTTGTCCACTACCATGGATATTTAAAACTTTAAAAAACTTTTTATTTTCCTCTTCCTATTGTTGAGTTGCATAAATATTCTTCTAACGTTACATGCACCTTTTCCTTCAAATTCTCTTTCAATGAAGTTTCAATATTCCACATATGCCAAGATTTAAATTCAACATCCCATTGATTGAGCATACATTTTAATTGGCCTTCATCATTTTTTTTGGTATTTTCCACCATATGGGTGGCCAAGCAGCTGATTCATGACCCACATTATGCCACCACATGTTTATCAACGTTACATCCAAAATGGCCAAAGCAACAATACACTCTACTTCTCAAATGTAGTGTCATCCACATCACAAAGGGGAGATGAAAACCATGATAATGCTTGAGAGAGACTACCATGTCGTGTCCTAGTCATCACTATTCATCCCCTTTTGTTTTATTCCACTTTGTAATGTACTCCTTAATGATTGTTTATCCGCTTATCCTTGTAACCACCACATCCCGTGAAGGCTAACATGTATTCATCTATGTACCTATCATCGACAAAAACTCCAAATATAGTGTTTAATGACTGATCTACCAAGCTAGTCACCACCTAAAAAACTTTGTTTACTTCTTGCAGTGTAAGATCCTTTCCCCTAGTAATAATTGTAGATGATACCAGTGGCATGTTTGATTGATTTATCAATTAGGGGAGTTGATGTAGCTTGTTGTGCTGCTTCTTCTACATGGTTTTTACCAGATGACACACCCACTCCAAGCATTGTAGTTCTCAAATTATTCATAATAGCCTTAACATCTACAAAGTATCCATGTTCACCAAACCTAAAATTATTATTATATCTGAGATTCCTTGTATTTTTTGTTATGAATATCTCATTTATTTCTTACTCATGACTAGCACATTCACAAGGATAGGCATTATGGGGTCACGCTCTATTGTAATACCCTGATGATTTGGCCTTCGTTGGCATCCTTCCATAGGCATGAGCCTCGAATGATAACATAGAAAATCTAGTGAAGACCTTTGAACATAGTGGCCATCCCTTTTACATCGTTTGGAGTTTGAGATGAAAACTTAGTCCTACCGATGACAAACCACAACCGATGGCTCTCATAATAGGCTAAACAGATACATTCAAATCCATGCAGATTATGCATGAGACTCTCTTGCATGTAATTCATTAATAGGGGATGTATATCATCTAAATAATTCTTCATACATGAGGTGAGGACTCTTTTCATCCACCAGAATATAGGTTAAGTTGTAGTGGGTCGCTATCTCAAAGCAACAACCATGCCGAGAATGGCATTCAAAATGATACTTTCATCACTAGCAGTGAACCAGATCAAGCCTGGACATAAGGAATAACATCCATAAATCCAAAATCTAGGGATGGGTCATTGTAGCTATCCCATCACTTCATCACAAGCATATTTATACCCTCTCTATCCATATTTTTCTCCATGGCTTAGATCCAACTGCATAGTAATGTATGACTTTAACTTTATCGATCTCCATGTTCTTTGAGTACCAGTGGTTAAATATTTGAACTCTATCTTTGTCCAAATTTAGTTGATACCACTAAGTCCATGCTATCATTGTAAATGATATTTCTATCCCCATAGACCTTACATACCCTGAGTAATGAACCCCACAAATGAAGATGAACAACAATAGCCTCCATCTATCTTTCCATGGTGCATAGAGATTCTTCGATGAGTTATGATGAGGATACCTCCCCAATTCAAACACGGTTCAATTAGAGCAAACCCAAGACATCTTACGTCGAAAACACCAATCCAGACTTCGCCAATGGTTCCACATCTTCATTGGGTCAAGACTCGCCTTGATGATCGTGACCAAGACCTTTACAACCTACAAATGAACATAAACAATTAATTTAAAATTTAATTTAATCAACCCATAATGTAGAAATACATTATATTAAACCAATTAAAAAACAACCATAATATAGAACTATGCTAACTCCAAATCAACCTAAACTAAGCATATAAAAAAATTAACATACTCAGAGTGTAATGAGGATGTGTAAAATGAACATTACATGATCCTATTATTTATTTTTTTGCACTCTTCATATTTTTATATATATATTTTATTTTTACTTATATATATATTTTTGATTTAATTAATTTCAAATGTTTGAATTGGTTTAATTCAAAATATTAAAATTAACAAACATTACAAAGCTAACCAACCATAAAACTAAAAAAATAGAAATTAAGCCTATTAACCTAACCAAAACACTAAACATTTTGAAATAAATTAAAAGGAGACACTAACCAACATCCCAAACCTTGGAATCTATATTGCAAACTCATTGGTAGGGACCTATCAATCAATCACTTGATACAAACCAAAATTTCCACAACATCAAAATTTAAGTTGGGTCTCCAAAATTGGGGTGTGTTGTGCGATAGTCACAACATAAATAAGGTTAGCAATACTATAATTTTTATCTATTAAATTTTAAATATTAGGTAATAAAGTCCTAAGTCAAGTTTTTTAATTTGGAGAATTGGAAACTTAGGAACTTTATTTAAGTGGGAGCTAAAAGGAATTCAACTTTATATAAAATAATATTTAGGTGGGAATTATAAGGACTTCAACCATTTTTGAAAGATATTTGATATTTTATATTTGCAATTAATTTTTACAACTTATTTCAAAAAATATATTTTTGAAAAGTTTAATTTTTATTTGATTTTGGAGAGATAAGGATTTCTACTCCAAATAGGGAAAATTTTGAAAATTTGAAGATTTAGAAAATTTGAAATTAGAAGAATTTAGCTAATTTGCAAATTTAATAAAGTAGGGAGATAAAAATTTTATTACTTTAAAATTTGAAATTTTTTAATTTTTAAATTGATTTTTGAAAAGATTTGATTATTGAAATTGCAATTTAATTGAACTTTGGAGTTAAAAGGATTTTAAATTCAAAGGAATTAAAGGAATTGAAAATGGATATTTGGCAAAATAAAATAGGATCTTCACATCATAGGAGAAATCCTCAAAGTACATATACAATATTTTGAATTCAAAGGATCAAATCATAGAAGAAATTTTTAAAATTCTTATAAAAAAAATATTCAATTGAATCTCACCAAAACAAACAAAGGAAAAAGGATGTATGGTATATAAATTCATGAGTCAGTTATCATATGACTAAAAATTCCATTAGTTTAAATTATTAGATGTAAGATCAAATGATCCTCTAAGATTTATAGATAATAAGATTTATTATGTTCAAGAATATGGAAAAATTATACCTAGCATGCGCTATTCAAATTTTGTACTAGATTATGTTTTATATGTTCTAGGATTATCTATTAATCTTATATTTGTTGCTTAATTAGTTGGAAAACAAAGAACAATGGAATTCAAAATAATAATTGGAAACAATAAATGTATCATAAAAAACAAGATAAAATTAAAGCTATGGGTTCAAAAAAGATGAAATATTTGCTCTTGATGCTATAGGTTTCTTAGAAGGAATACTATATGATATTTATCATCAAAATAAATTAAAGATGATTTGTTTGATTTCTTCAAAAGATAGGAAACAAGAACATGGATTAGGCATAGTCTAAGATTATCTTGTAGAGATTACAAACAAAGGCAATGGATGAACACAAGATCAAATATGAAGACAAATATTGAAGACTAAAGTCTTCAATAACCAAATAATGTAATACAAGGGTGTTGGAGAATATTATATTATTTGGTACATGCTAATGTACCCCCATGGTACCTATGGTACAATGTAAATATTATAATAGAGTTTGAGTCTATAGTTTAGGAGAGTGATTTATATTTCCCATTTTGTATAAGTGCCTATGTGTAGGATATGCACAAGTTTCATGTAGGTAGGAGTACAAGTTTTTAATGAGAAAAAATGCACACGTGTTATGTAATTAAGAGTGCAAATATGTAATATGAGAAAGTGCACAAGTATCATATATTAGGAGTGCATGTAGAAGTGCATAAGTATCATGTAGAAGAGTGCAAGTGTCATAGAGTTAAGTATGCAAGTAAATAGAAATTCAAGAGTCATGTATACAAGTGGCAAAATGAGAAGCCAAAGGACATGTGAGACTTATCTTATGTAAATAATAGGAAAGGTTGCAACTCCCATAAATATGAGGAGTGCAATAGTTAAGTATTGAAGAGTCACCTTTCTAAGGTTATATAATGGAGATAAAGCTCCATGAAATATATCTAGGAAATGTATGAAACATTCAAGCATGAATATTGAAGTTTGTATGCAATTCTATTGTAAGTGTTCTTCATGTTATTGCATGAATTATTTTGGCTATTTATATTCATATTTGTTATTTTTATGAATATTAGTATTAATAATGTTGGCCATCTTATATATTGATTGCTCTTATATTTGAGTCTACTCTAGATCAAGAATATTGGGACCTAATATAATCTAGCTTAAAATGCAATATACTCATATAAATAAAAGGTTAATCTTAGCCTGATCATTGGATAATTAAGGATATAAACAATAAGTTTACAATTATTTCCTCTTTTACAAAGATTTTTTCTATGATTGCACATGCAAATGATGAAAGTCAAAAGTAGAACAATAGGCTTAGGCATATCAATTATAGATCTTTGAGATTCATTAGTCATTGTTATATGGCCATTAGAATTTTTAACATATCCCCTCCAATTGGTGCCCAAGTATCCCCTCCAAGTGATGCACAAGTATCCCCTCTAAGTGGTACATGTGTATTCTAGGGATGCATGATAGGAGACTTTTCCAAAAGGGATTATAAGACAGGATTCTCATCCCTTGGAGATTATATACAAGGATATTTGTGGACCTATGGGTTCACCATGTCTTCTTTAAAAGAGGTACTTTCTCCTTTGATGATTTTTCTAGATGTGTGGTTATATAATATTCACACTAAAGATGAGGTCTTTGAGAAATTTAAGACATTGAAGGATCTTATTGAGAATTAGGTGGATATAAAGGTCAAATTTATTAGGATACATAGAGGATATGAGTACCTAAGTCATACCTTTCATATTTTTTGGGTTTTCATGAGATTGCATATCAAAATATTGTTCACTATACTCCTAAATAGAATGGTATGGTTAAAAGAAAAAAATAGAGTGATCATGGAGATGGAAATATGTATGATTCATACCAAGGGATGGATCACAAATTCTAGGATGAAGTCATCTCTTACATGGCAACAAATAAGGTTGATGCATATCAATTATGTATATTTAGGTATTCAACATGGTCTCACATACACAATGATATTCAAACAAGGCATCAAAGAGTCACAAATAAATAGTTGTAAGGTAATTAGATACCTCAAAGGCAAAGGCATATTACCTTTATGACCCTTGGAAATGTGAGGTTTCTATTTAGAAATATATCATTTTTAATAAGGTCCTTCCATGCTTCCTTCTACTTAATCGCCTAAGCTTTTGGTGGACTACTTTAGTTTTTTTTTAATTGGTTGTCTCCACTCCTATAGAATATTCTACATATTTGGCTCAAATGGGTGTACAAGATGAACTATACTTAGATGATCAGGTGGAGAAGCACAAGGTACACCTTGTTGCTATAAAGGATTCTCTCAATAGAAGGGAACATATTATTTTGATGCATTTGCACCACTAACTAAGATGGAACTAGTCAAGATGATTCTCTCTAGGTTTGTCTAGTCTAATGGTCAACAACTACAAGCTTATATTTTAGAAAATATTTATATTTATGAATCAAGGGATATGTATCTATGTATAAGTATTTCAAGGATCTAAGAACTAAGTGCTCTTAGTTTAAGATTTAGGTCTAAAATATATGTATCAAAGTGTCCAAAGACATTATTATTTATAGCCAAGGGAAATAATATCATAAAATACCATGGTTTAAGAATACATGATGTATTACACATAATATTTTAGGAGTTTAAAAAATATTGTTCTAGATTCTAGGATATGACCCAAGAGGTATAGGGATAGTTGTTTATGTCCTAGGTTTTTTTAATGTCTAATGTGTATGTATAAGTTTAAGTGCATTTTAAGATGCAAATGTCCATGCAACAAGCACTAGTTTATAAGGTTTCCAATTCTATAAGTATAAAATTTTGGTGATCTTTGTTTAGTTTTGATACTTTAGGGTTAAGGATGCTATCACATAGTATAAGAATTAATTCATAATAATATTCAAAAATTTTAGGGCCTATGATCATATTATGCCATGATTTATGAGTATATGAGGTTTAAAAAAATATATTTTAGGATTTTAAGAAATACTGGTCTAGAATATAGGATATTTTTTTTGGTAAGTAAAATTGCTTAGATGCGAGATAAGCATGAAGAAATACAAAAGCAATAAAGGGAAGATACCCATGCAAGGGATAGCAATAACAAACTAGAAAATAATTTGTGTTGCTGATGCCCATGCCATGATCACCGTTGTCATCATTCAAGATGTGATGGGGAGAGCTTTGACTTGTTTTAAACTTGGGCTTCTTAAATCGGGTAGATATTCTGACCTTGGTTGAGCTCTCTTCAATAGTAGCTTTGCACTTTGAAGGCTTGCATAGAGAGGGGTTGGGGTCAGAAGTATCTTTCACCTTAGGGCTAGGGGAGGGAGTTTGAAAACCAACTTCATCATCAAGAAGGGACTAGGAAGGGCTAAGGGTAGGGGAATTCAAAGGCATATTGGAATGAAGCATTGAGGTAGGGATGGCAAGTGGGATAGTGGCTTCAACATGGTGGAATATAATAGCAAAGAGACCTTGATGGGTAGGAGGGGACTAAGACTTCCTTTTCCTGGCATTATGGATAGAGTATCTAATTGAGTGAAAAAAAGAAAATTAGGGATATTGATAGGGTTGAAACCCCTAAGGTGATTGGCCAAAGCAATGTGGAAATATATATAGAGGCTTTATGGGATCATCTATAATTAGATACTAGAGAATGGGAACCATAATAGTTGTCCAAGGAGCAAGAAAATAATCACGCTCTAAAGTAATGCCTTTCCACTTGAAGATTTTAGCATGGTTTGAAAAGCCCTTGAGCTCAGGCTCCCAATTGTGATGATATCTCTACACCACCCACTCGATAGTGGGTAATTATATCACCTCAACTAGCATCTCAATAGTGATGAGAAGCCAAAATTTATGAACAATGATATAACCATTGTTCCACATATTGACAAAAGCTTCAGTGATGTCCTACTCAACACCTTTGAATTTTCTAAGAAATGAAATGAGACCTTGGGCTTCCAAGAAAGAGTGGGATAGGGGATCAAGCTACAAGCTTGAAGGTTCAACCAGAGCCATGATAATAGGGATAGGGAATTAGAAATAGACAAACTAGAACACCCAAACACAAAACTTCCTATCACCTAGAGTACCTAAAGATAGATGAACTTGGATAGAAATGATAAGTTTCAACCCAAAGTAGAAGATATAGAAGAAATTGTTGTATAATTCGGTCACCCCAATGGTAAATATTGCATAGGAGGTAAGGTAATTGGTATGTTTCCATTGGGAAGTGATACTGGATGATTCTGAAACAACACGAGGGTGACCCAAGCACAAAAAAATTAGACTGGGAAAAGAATGAGTGAGGGCACAAATAAAATTACATTTCCCAGTCTTAGAGACTCAAAAAATGTAGCTACCTTGGGACTTGACATACCTGACTATGGCCACTCTAAATCAATTACACAATGGAGACCCACTTTGGGACTTGATGTACTTGAGAATAAATAAACTGAGACCCGAACAACACAGGCACCCAACTTTGAATTTTATGTTCTTCTCATAAATAATTGTAGTGTAAAGGGTCACATTGGAGAGTCCAAACCCTTCATTGAGATAGCTAGCCCACCATAACTTGTAACCATGACTTTCAAACCATATCATTAGAAACAACATTTAAAATTTCTTGAGGAAATTTTTCCCACCAGATGGATAGGATTTTGTGGATAACTCCCATGTTAGCCAAGATATTATGAGGCTTGTTAGCTTCTCGATACACATGGTTGGAAGAAAACCTACTAAAATTTTGGATAATATTTTTAGCTTCTTGGATGAAAATCCTCACATTCCAAGAGGTAATATTACTGGTTTTCATGGCATTGATGATATTCAATGAATCTCCTTCAACCTAAAGATTACCTTTGAATTCCTTGAGAATTTCTAGCCCTCTCCATAAGGCACACCCTTCAACGAAATGGTTGGTCTGAAAACCCAAATACTCCACATAGGCAACAATGACTTGCCCACTGTGGTCTCTAACTAGGCCACCCACACTAGCATCTCTTGGATTTCCTTTGGTAGCTTCACAAAATTGATTTTTAACCACCCTATAGGGGAGGAATACAATGAGCACCATTCCTAGGATGAGGAGCTAAGGAACTAGAGTTGGAGTTGTAGGGAAATTTTAAAAATAGGAATAATGCAGACTCCAACCCAAAATTAGGGGGTTTGGGACATAGAAAAATTTAGGAGTTCTCCACAACAAAGGAAATAGCTCTATTGGAAACTGAGATAGGATCATTTTATGAAGAAGAAAAATCTCTATTATTTCTTTCAAGCCATAGTTGCTATAGAATGTGATGGAGGTACACTTTCCATAAGGAGGACAATAAGATATTTTTGAAGGGAGTAGGCCATTGAAGAAATAGGTCAGACAAGGAGTTTGTATGAACCCATGAGATGTGGAAGGTGTACATAAGATGATCCATAGTACTCCTGGAAAAAGAACACTCCAAAAGAAAATGATGAATAGATTCCCAAGCAACCATGCACAAGTAGCACCTATTAGGGACCATCATGCCTCTTTTCATAAGGTTGTCAGTTGTAAGGATCTTGTTTTGGATGACCAACCAATTGAAAAAATAAACCTTCAAAATGAGGTGTTTGAACCAAACTAGATAAAAATGTATTTGAACACATTGAGGAATGATAGTCAAGCTATGAGCAGATTTTACAGAAAAAACCCATAATCAATTTCCTTCCAAAAGGGAGAGTGGAGGGAATTACCAGTAGGGATGATAGATGCATTCAACATGGTTTTAAGAATTCTTGTAGCTTCTTAGACATGGGCATCAACATTAGAAATATGGAAGTATTTCCATATCTTAGGATTGGTAGACATATCAATGAAGTCTTCAAATTTGCTTCCAATTAAAGTATCCAAGAAAGGCTGAAGAACAAAAATTGTATTATTTTCCATGAGTGGTTGATTTCAGATCCACCTGTTTGTTTAGAAATTAATTTGGTTCCTAGTACCAAGCTGCCATATGATTCCCTATTAAAGGAGATATCTAGTTTTAAGAATTTACTTCCAAAAAGTAGATCTATCTCTGGGGTTATTTTCATCCATGAAGCAACGATTTTGAATGTACTTCATGTTGATGATCGAAATCCATTCAAGGTTACAATTTGAGAACACCTTCCATGCTTGTTTAGCCAATAGAGCTATGTTCAAATTACTAATCCTATTAAGACCAAGGCCTCCCTGATTTTTAGGGGTACAAACCTTTTCCCAGCTAACAATATGGAACCTTTTCCTATCCTCATAACTAGCCCAAAGAAACCTCTTCTAAATTTATTAAATATTGAAGTACACAATGGTTGGGACTTTGAAAAATGATAAGAAATAAATAGGAATACTTTGGAGAACAACCATTGTTAGAGTGGCCTTAGTATCTTGAGACATGAGGTTCCCCTTCCAGCCTACAAGTTTTTTGTTAATTCTCTCAATGACGTTGTTCCACATGAATTCCTTGGGGTGACTAGAAAAGAGTAGAAGGCCCAAATATTGAGTGGGCAACTGGGATATGACACATTGAAGAATGTGAGCAATCTTGGTTTGCCTAGCAGGGGGTATTGAGGAAAAAAAATTAATTTTGGAATAATTAATTTTTTGTCCCACAACCTCTTCATAAATATCAAGAATACTTTTGATTTCCCTTGCTTCCCACATGGAGGTATGAGTAGTAATTATGGTATCGTACATGAATTATTGTTGAGACAGAGCCCTCAAGTTGGATGCAACTTTAATACCTAAAATTATACCCCTGGAACAAGCATTTTTTAGTGCTCTTCCCAGAGACTCAGCGAGGATAATGAAAATAATGGGGGATAACAAATCACCCTACCTCAAGCCCCTACTTCTTGGGAAGTAGCCTACTGTAGACCCATTAACCAAGATTGAGAACCATAGATTAGAAATACAGCCATGAACAAGGTCAACCCACTCTTTATGGAACCCAAATTTGAGAAGAACAAAGAAGAGAAAATCCCTATTAACTCTATCAAAATCTTTATTCATGTCAATCTTGAAGAACATAGCTAAATTTTTATTTAGGTTGGTAGAATGGAGAACTTCATATAGAGTGATAAGAGGCTACAACTCTGTTCGGTGATTCTACCCTGCAAGCCCTTCCTAAAATTACCTTTGATCTAATCCCTTTTGTTGGAGTCCTAACTTCTCCTTCATACCTTTCGTTTCTTTGTGGATCACTGTTTTTAGAGTCTTTTTGTGCGTTGGGTTCATTTAAACTTATAGATTAGTTTTTAGGAAAGCTTTTGGAACTGTTTTGGGACCTCTTTGTAATGTTTTGAATTTGATTTTGTGGGTTCACTGGTGTGGTGCTACTAGGTAGGAGGAACAACCTGGGTTTCTCTTTTGGCCTTGAGGTCTTTGGAGGCATCGGGCTTTTGTTGTATGGAGTTCTTTAGTTTTTCCATCACCCGTGAATAGAAGCTAACAGTATTTTTTAAACGTGTTCTTTACTTGGACTTAAGAAAGGCTCTTTTTCTTATCCTTGGTCGGAGTGCTGAGGAGGCCAGTTTTTTGCAATCCTTACTGCTATAATGAGGTTAACCTTAGCTTCTGATCCATTTTCTGGGAATTAGAGCCTTGTTTGCATGGGCGACAAAGCCCCGAGACCCGTGACTTTACCCCTCTTTCTAAAGTTTTTGGGACTCTAGTGGGTGTATTTTTCTATCAATTCCAAGCCTTATCCCAGTTCATTCTTTTATTTCTCTTTCTAAGAGCAAACCCCTATCTTGGCTAATTTAAGCCATTAGTCGTTTTCTTACAAGATCCTAACTAAAGCCTTACAAGATGAGGATGTTTTGTCCCACTCTTTCCTGCCGGAAGCTTTGTCTCGGCAAGTCAGCTTGGATGGAGTTATCTGTTTATGAGCTTTGCACTCCCTAGACTAACTTTTTTTCCCTCAAGCTTGTTGAACAGCTTTTGTGGCTAATTGGGACTTTCGATTATCCTCCTTGTTTTTTCACCCCTGGTTTTTATCAAGATGCTTTTGAGATGTTTCGTTTTTTATGGCCTTCTTCTTTCATCGTGATTTGGGGCCCTTCCCTGTTTTCATTTTCGGTTTACCATCAATCTTTATTCATTATTCGTGGCTATCTCTAGGCTTTTCTCTCATTTTGTCCCTTCTTTGCTAAGGCTCGTGTTGAGGCCAAAGTTATCTCCCACTCTTGGTTGGTGTTTTTTCGACAAGCTTTTTTCTTGAACTCCCCATCTGGTAAGGTTGTAGTTTTGGGTGTATATACAAACCTCCCCCTTCGTATCTTGTCTCCCTCTTTTTTAAAGTTGTTTTGATTCTTTGGATAGAAAGGTTTTCTATCTCAGAAGGAGCTGTCTCACTAAGCCTCTTTGCTTCAAATCTATTTCTCTCCATTTCACCCTGAATTTCCAAAATTGAGACTCCAATATTTTTTGGTGGATCGGGTAAAAGGATACCCTTGTAGGATGGACCAAGTGTGCGGGCCCGGGGAAAATGGGGGCTTAGGTCTAAGGAGATTGCTCTATAAATTTAGCTTTACTAGATCGTATCGCCTCTTTTTTGTGAAGAATGATGGATGTTATCATCATGAAGTATCTTTAAATATGGAATTTCTATGACTCGGTTTCATTAGAGGTTCTTTTTGGAAACTTCTCTTAGGATCATCAAAAAGGTTTAATATGGGTTTTAGGCAAGGGTGACAGGATAAATTTTGAGAATGACAGGTGGGATAACGATGAACCACTAACGCAATATCCTAACTTATATTGAATTAGAGATATCACAGAAGAGCTCATTGGTAGAAAAATCTTTGATTATATGGTTGAGGATAAAGGCAGAATGAAGTGGAAACAAATAAGGATTCAGGGATTTCAAGCAGAATCAAATGATCTTTGTAACATTCTCAGGAAAAATTTTATCCCCATGAGACCCAAGTAAGATCAAGTGACCTGGGCTCCTATGAAAAATAGGTAGTTCACTATTAAATTAGCTTACAAGATTCTACTTAATGACAAGGATTTTTTCCTCCAAAAGGACTTAGTTTGGATAAAAAATTTAATTCCAAAAATTGTAGGCTTATCATGGATGGTTATCCAAGGAATAATTCTAACCATTGATAATATGATGCGTAAAGGTATTTGTATTACTAATAGTTGTTATATGTGCAGGGCTAATTGGGAGACCCTTTATCTTATTTTCCTTGAGTGCCATTTTTTCTTGACTTTCCTAAGTGGGGTTTTTTAGGCCTTCAATATTTCCTGGGTTAAACCAACCATCATACTTGATTTGTTTTCCTAGTGGCATTGCCCCTTTTCAAGCCAAAGACTTAGATACATGTGGAAAATTTATTTGAATCACTATATTTGGTAGGTGTGGTTATAAAGGAACTATAGAGTCTTTAATGAGTCTATCCATGATCATCAAACTATCATTGCTAGGATCCTATCCTTTACCAACGAGAATGTGAACCTTATCCCTTTTTATAGCCATAAACCTCATCTACAGGAGACCATGATTGCTCAATATTTAAGCTTAACCTTATTATATGAGTCTGTGCCTAGGGTAGTAAACCCTAGAGCCAATGTTAAGTGGTCCCCACCTCCTACGGGTTTGTTTAAGCTTAATTTTGATGGAGCAGCTACGGATAATCTTGGTAGAGTAGGCACTGATAGTATTGTGTGAGATCATAATGGGAATATGATGCTTACATTTTTTGAATATTTGGGAACAAGGACGAACAATGAAGCTGAAGCTAGAACTATGTGGAGAGGCCTTCAAATGACTCAATACTTAGAAGGTAATTTGATCGTAGAAGGAGACTCTATGCATGTTATAAATATTATCAATAATTGGAAAACACCTCCTTTGAGGATTAAAACAATTGTTGAAGAGGCTAGGATCCTTTTCCAAGGAATATAGGACAGAAAAGCCCAACATGTCTTTCGGGAAGCTAACAAAATTACTGATAAGCTGGCCAATTTGGGTGTCTATGGTGACAAACTTTTCAAATGGTAACACGGTGTCCCGAGTGAAGTAGAGGAGCTTATTCAACAAGAATGCCAAAATTATAGTCGAATTTACCAATAAGGAAGGCACTATAAGTTTGAAGGCTAGGAGTATTCCCGCATCTTTTTTGAAATGGACTCACAATAAAAATTATCTGAGCTGTTAGTCTTCATGGATGCTGCTTGGAAATACTACAAAGACTAATGGGGATAGTCATATGTTAGATAACATGGCTCCTATTCATCTTAGTAATTTGATATTGGTTAATAATCACAAGGTAGGAAATAAACGGTAATATAAGACTTCAAACTAGAGCCATGTGGACCACTAGATAGCCACCGCCATAAATCTAGCCAGTAGGTTCACTTCTCCAAGGCTGATTGGCCAAGACAGGATGTGGTCCCAAAGCATGTAATATATGGAAGAAAGCAATTACCAAATAATTATTAAGAGTAACTGTCAATACAGAGCTTGTGGGAGTTTTTTTAGTACTTTGCTATGTGTGTTTGCAACTTTTTATTTCTCCACTATTTCAAGGAAGGGATCCGTGTCTGTTTATTTTTTTGTAATTATGATGCAGGTGTGTTTTCTCAGGGTATATCCAAAATGTTATATGGGAAGTTTATTTTTGATAATAGGCTATGTGCCTTACCTAATGTAATGGCTTTGGCGGCATGTAGATTGTACATATATAGGATCCTCAATAAGGACATGGTCATCAACAGCCCTAGGCTAATTTTTGTAAAAGGTTTTGGGTCAACCTGTAAAACCCGGTATTAATGCTATACTATCTTATCTACCAAAAAAAATAATACCATCAGTAATATTTCTCCCTTTTATAGAACTACCTTGTCAAGGGTCTATGATCTGGGGAAGGATGTCATTGATTCTAGTAGCTATGGCTTTAGTTAAGATCTTGTAAAAGACATTGCATAAGCTAATTGGTCTATAGTCTAAGATGGTTTTGAAAATAGGACCTTTGGGCACTAGAGCTATGAAGGTGGAGTTAATACATTTGGAAATATATTTAGATTACTAGAGTTCAATTATGGCATTATATATGTCATGGCCAATGAAATCCCAAATGGCCTAAAAAATACTAGGCAAAAACCATTGGGACCTAAGGCTTTATCATGGTGCATGGAAAATAGATCTTCTTTAATTTCATCAAGGGTAAGATGCTTTATTAGCATCAAATTCATATCAAGAGTGACCAAGTTTAGGATATTCTAGAGTAACTATATTTTGGCTTGGTCAGAATTATGGGGTTGGGACCCTAATAAATTTTCAAAATGAGAAAAAACCTCATTTTGGATTTCAAAGATATCCCTAATAATGGAACCATCATTGCTGGTAAGTTCTCTAATTTTATTCGAGCTTCTATGCCTAAGGGTGGAGGCATGAAAAAATTTCATGTTAGAGTCTCCCTCCTTGAGCCATAGGGATCTCGATTTCTACCTCCAAAAAATTCTTCTTTAGCCAACATATTATGGTAATTAGCAAGGAGTTGTCTCTCTTCATTTCTAAGTTGGATATTTAGTGGCCCATTCTAAATTTTATGTTCAATATCTTTTAGCCTTTTCAAAATTTGCTCCTTGTTTTCAAAGATATTTCCAAAGACTTCCTTGTTCCATAATTTGAGGTTTTCTTTGACCATATTGAGCTTTTGGGAGACTATGAAAGTAAAAGAACCATGATAGTCTTGTTGCCACCATTCAACAATTTGATCATGCAAATTAGGATGTTGTATCCATGTTGCTTTGAACCTAAAAGGGGTTCTAAAAATAGGGTCTTTATTAGCTTCAAACAATAGAGGACAATGGTTCAAACCGACTCTAGGAAGGCAACTAATAGTGGCATCACCCATCACAGGGATAGCTTCTAGGGATAATAGAAACCTGTCAAGTTGGACTTGAATGAGTTGGTCCCCAATTCTTCTGTTACTCCATGTGTATTTGGCCCCTTTTATTTGAACATCCATTAGTTCACATTCAATAACAAAATTATGAAAGTCTTCAATGCTTTTGATGGGAATGATATTCCCCCTTGTTTGTTTGAGGGGAAAAGGGGAGAGTTGAAATCTCTGGCAAGAATCCATGGGAAATTCTTGAATGTGTTTCTCATGATTTATAAGGTATCCCACAAAACCCTTCTACTGTTAGGATTTTTGGGGGCATAGATGTTAGATAGGACCCAAGAGATTTTATTGTCTCTGCAAAAAACATCAAGTTGAATATTATTTTAGAGGAATAAATTAGCCTACTCTCCACATTGATTAGGCCTCATATGCAAAGGAGTCCCTCAAACATGCCTTTACCAAGGCAAAAAGTAAAATCATCATTCTTACATATATAATTTGATATCTTATGAATTTTATTATGGTCAATTTTTGTTTCTTGCAAAATCATGATTGTGGATTTATAGTATCTCCTTAGAGTGTGAGCAAGCCTTTGCATTACTACACTATTGAGGCCTCTCATGTTCCATGAGAGGATCCTCATTTGAAATTTTTGGAAGTTTTTCACCCTCCTCGTGGTTGCTACAAGGGAGGTTTAGGATTCTTTGGATCATCCTTTTCTTGATTGAAAAATTCTAGGAATGGGGTTTTTTGAATACCGTTTGCAATTTCATTCTTCGTCTCCTATTTTTTTGGCCATTTGTAGAAGGTCTTCCCTTTTTTTTCCACTCCCAATATCCACTGCAGGCTTCTTGAAGCTTCTAGTGTTAATTGAGCTAAAATCAGGTTTAAATGAGATATCTTCTTCCTCTACCTTGTTCGACATGGGACTACCAATTTCAATATGCTCCTCAGGGGTGGGAACTGGTTTGGATGGGGTATGAGAGGGCCCAAATCTAGATGAGGATTGGGTTTCCTTTTGGATAGGAAGTAAGGGTTCTAGAAAAACTGGATTAATGGAAAAATATTCCTCATCACTCTTAGACCCATGAATAATATTCTATTTAAATATATCAAAATGGTTATGGAAAATGAATAGGGCACTCACCTTTGAAGAGTTATCCATTGTCTATTGATTTACAACCTATTTTCCTTTTTGTGCTGCTGATATTGAGTTCTTATTTTGAAAATTATCTACTCTGAGCCTACATGCCATGCAATATACCTCACTATTGCCTAGCCTATGCCTCATTTAAAGAAGAGTTGGGAAATTTCAATAACTCCTTTGAGGTTTTGAGAGAAGGGCACTAAGCTTTAATATGGCCTTGAGCCTAATATTCTATACAAAAAGCAGGCTTATTCTCATATTCGATGGCTTGACATCTATGGTAGGAGCTATACATCAGATTTATATGAGTGGGAAGCTAGGAATCCAAGTTGTCATTGACATAGATTCACCCAAATTGGGGTGTAATTTATACTCTATATCTTTGGGTTGAAATATTCACCCCACTTTCATAGAAATAGACTCTTTCGCCTGAAGAACCATGAACCCCCACTAAGAATCCAGGATGCATATTCTTGATTATTAATATGAATAAGGAAGAAACCCCTTCAGAGAGCAATTAACTCCATATAACCTAGCATTCTCCATCTTAAAAATATCCACCACCAAATAGATTCCATATCAAGGTGGCCCTCCATAGCAGATTATGGTATTCTAGAGCAAGGTAGTTCGCCATTAGGGTTTTAGATATAATCAAGTCTTCACCCTTGGGGATTAGGGAATTACAGCTTCCAACAAAATGTTGTGAACAATTTTTATGTTTTTTAGTGAGATAAGTCATAAAGACACCTTGAAGAGGGGTCTCACCTTGTTTGGGTTTGTCCAAGGGGTCTTTGCCTCCAATAGATTTCATGTTCCCAATAATTTTTGTAGGACCATCATGTTTTAACTTAGGGCTCGATGAGTCAACACCACCAGCATCACCTTGCTCTGCATTTCTCTGAGGAAAAATTCCTCCCGTGACTAACGATTATTTCCCACTCAAATTTACCCATTCACCTAAATGTGCATGTTCACCTATAGTCACCATCATCCCCTTTTCTTGTAACTATAAAGTGTTTTGTTATTCCATTAGTTTCTTATGTTGTTTACTCATCAAATACAAATTAAAGTCTTAAAGGGAGTGCAAAAGATAGTTTTTACAAGGGTTATAATCCGTACACAAAAAGGAGGAGTTTAGAGCAATAATATCTAAAATCTAGGATATGACCAAAGAGGAATAGACATAATTATTTATATCATAGGACTTAAGTCTAATGTGTATGTATAAGATTAAGATTTCAAGTCATACATTTAAGTGTATTTTAAGGGACAAAGGTCCATGATCCAAGCACTAGTTTATAATGTATGGAAGATTATTTGGTGATACTTGTTCAATTTTAATACCTTAAAGCCTATGAATACTAGCACGCAGTATAAGGATTAAGCCATAATAATGTTCAAAATTTCTAGGGCCTATGATACAAGATAATGTATCGAATATCCTAGGTTTGAAATAGGTTTCTATGCCCAAATTTTAGGATTCTAAAATATTGAGTCATGTTTTATATTGTTGACTTAATAGCTTAAGGTCTATGGTTTAATATTTTAAATTGAATTGTAAAGGGTCCCAAAGTGTATCTTTTACAACCAAAAATTTCACATGTTAAAAATCTTAAGCTTTACAAATATCTATTCATTTATACTCATACTCTAAAATTTTGTGACATTTAATATCTAGGTTATAGGATCTTGTGATATAGATCTTGTTTTTTTTTAAATCTAAGATTTTAGGGTTTAGAATATGTTCTATTATCCACACCTAATGGTTTAGATCAAAGCACCTAAAGGATGTTGTGCCTAAGGTTTCTTTTAAGTCTATAAACCTTTGCATTTATATTTTGGGGTTTATATTTTTTAAATATTTTATATAAAATTACAAGATTTAAGATGCCTTGGGAACTATGCTTCATAAATCAATGGCCTTATGGATGAAGGTCTTTACAATATACTTTTTAAGAGTCTAATATCTAAAGCTTTGGAGGTCTAGAGAATGCAAGGGAAAAGTCTATAATTTATGTTTTTTTTGAATTTAGTGAAAAACCCCTTGCAGGACCGCCTTGGTATGAGAAACCATGACCAAGGGGTTCTACATCGTCAAAATCACTCGAGAGTCACGTCCGACCCTAATCGCACCAACATTATCAACTAGATTTTGGGTATCCGATGTGCATTTGGTAAGGTGGATATTTGAACCAGGGACCTCCCTTGGAGGATTGCCCTACCCTCTCCAATTCACCTACAACACATGGGTAAGTCTATAATCTATGTTATCCAATTACTATCTATGGTTTAGATTTAGGAGATTAGAATTAAAGGACAACTACTAGGATCTATGGTATAGATTTCAAGCTTATATATACAATTCTAATATGTAGTGTTAATGTTTTATGATAAATACAATCCTAACAATTAATGTCTAGGTCCGAAGGTCTATGTCTATGCTTGTAATTTCTAAATTTTTAAGGTGTAAGGTTACATGATCTCAAGTTTAATATATTTCATCTAAGATTATATACCAAGGCTCAATACATATTTAAATCTAAGGTCCATTAAAAAATACCCTAAAGGAATTAAATAGGTTTAAAAATGTTTAAGCATCTTTATATCTTTGAAAAGGTTGAAATAGTTATGTTTATCTTTAAGGTTTAAGGATCTAAGATTAAAGGCTAAAAATTTTACTTTGTTTAGGATTTTATTTTCTAGGATTCATGACCTAATAAGTAAAGATGATTATGTAGTTTTAAAATACAAAATTTGGAAGTTTGATGTCCTAAAGCTATGATATAACTTTAATCCATTGCCTTTGTTTTTAATATATACAAGATAATCTTAGACTATTCCTAACACATCTTCTTGTTTCCCATATTTTTAAGAAATCAAACAAATCATATTTAATTTATTGTTATGACAAATATCATATAGTATTCCTTCTAAGAAACCTATAGTGTCAAGAGCAAATATTTCATCTTTGTTGAACCCATAGCTTTAATTTTATCTTGTTTCTTTATGATACATTTATTATTTCTATTTATGATTTTGAATTCCATTGTTCTTCCTTTTCCAACTAATTAAGCAACAAATATAAGATTAATAGATAATCCTAGAACATATAAAACATAATCTAGTACAAAATTTGAATAGGGCATGCTAGGTATAATGTTTTTAGATTCTTGAATGTAATAAATCTTATTATCTATAAATATTAGAGGATCATTTGATATGATATCTAATAATTTAAACTAATACAATTTTTTGTCATATGGTAACTGACTCCTAAATTTATATACCATACATCCTTTTTCCTTTGTTTATTTTTGTGAGATTCAAATGAATATTTTTTATAAGAATTTTAGAAATTTCTTCTATGATTTGATCCTTTGAATTCAAAAGATTGTATATGTCATTTGAGGATTTCTCCTATGATGTGAAGATCCTATTTTATTTTGTCAAATATCCATTTTCAATTCCTTTAATTCCTTTCAAGTTAAAATAATTTTTACTCCAAAGTTCAATTAAATTGCAATTTCAAAAATCAATTTAAAAATTAAAAAAATTCAAATTTTGAAGTAATAAAAATTTTATCTCCCTACATTATTGAATTTGTAAATTAGCTAAATTCTTCTAATTTCAAATTTTCTAAATCTTCAATTTTATAAATTTTCCCTATTAGGAGTAGAAATACTTCTCTCCAAAATCAAATAAAAATTAAAATTTTCAAAAATCAAAATTTTGAAATAAGTTGTAAAAATTAATTGCAAATATAAAATATCAAATATTTTTCAAAAATAGTTGAAGTCCTTATAATTCCCACCTAAATATTATTTTATAGAAAGTTGAATTCCTTTTAAATCAAATAATATATATATATATATATTAAAAAATAAAAACAAAAATATGAAGAGAGTGCAAAAAAATAAATAATAGGATCATATATTGTTCATTTTACACATCCTCATTACACTCTGAGTGTCTTAATTTTTTTATATGCTTAGTTTAGTTTGATTTGGAGTTAGCATAGTTCTATATTATGGTTGTTTTTTTTAATTGGTATAATATCATATATTTATACATTATGGATTAATTAAATTAAATTTTAAATTAATTGTTTATGTTTATTTGCAGGTTGTAAAGGTCTTGGTCACGATCATTGAGTCGAGTCTTGACCTGATGAATACGTGGCACCATTGGTGAAGTATGGATTGGTGTTTTTGATGTAATATGTCTTGGGTTTTCTCTGATTGAACTGTGTGTGAATTGGGGAGGTATCCTCATCATAACTCATCAAAGAATCTCTATGCATCATGGAAGGATAGATGGAGACTATTGTTATTCATCTTCATTTGAAGGGTTCATTACTCAGGTTACGTAATGTCTATGGGGATGAAAATGTTATTTACAGTGATAGCATGGATTTAGTGGTATCAACCAGACTCAGACAAAGATACAGTTCAAATATTTAACCACCAGTACTCGAAGAACGTGGAGCTCGATAAAGGTATAAAGTCGTACATTACTGTGTAGTTAGATCTAAGCCATGGAGAAAAATATGGATAGAGAGGGTATAAATATGCTTGTGATGAGGTGATGGGATAGCTACAATGACATGTCCCTAGATTTTGGATTTATGGATGCTATTCCTTATGTCCAGGCTTGGTATTGTTCATTGTTGGTGATGAAAGCATCATTTTGAACACCATTCCTGACATGGTTGCTGACATGGTTGCTGCTTTGAGATCTTGATCCATTGTGACTTAACCTATCTTTTGGTGGATGAAAAGAGTCCTCACCTCATGTATAGAGAATTATTTAGATGATAGAGATCCCCTATGAGTGGATTACATGCAAGGGAGTATCATGCATAATCTGCAAAGATTTGAATATATCTGTTTAGCCTATTATGAAAGTCATCAGTAGGACTAAGTTTTCCTATCACACTCCAAATGATGTAAAAGGGATGACCACTATGTTCAAAGGTCTTCGTTAGATTTGCTATGTTACCGTTCAAGGCTCATGCCTATGGAAGGATGTCAACAAAGAGGGTATTATAATAGAGTACAACCCATAATACCTATCCTTGTGAATGTGCTTAGTGTAAATAAAAATAAATGAGATATTCATAACAAAAAATATAAGAAATATCGGATATAATAACAATTTTAGGTTTGGTGAATGGATACTTTGAAGATGTTAAGGCTATTATGAATAATTTGAGAACTGTAATACTTGGAGTGGGTGTGTCATATGGTAAAACCATGTAGAAGAAGCAACACAATAGGCTACATCAACTCCCCTAATTGATAAATAAATCAAACGTACCACTGGTATCATCTATAATTATTACTAGGGAAAAGGATCTTATAATCCAAGAAGTAAATATAGTTTTTTAGGTGGTGACTAGCTTGGCAAATCAGTCATTAAACACTATATTTAGAATTTGTTGTCGATGATAGGTACATGGAAAAATACATGTTAGCCTTAACAAGATGTGGTGGTTACGAGGATAGGTGGATAAACGACTGTTAAGGAGTACATTACGAAGTGGGATAAAACAAAAGGAGATGAATAGTGATGACTAGGACATGACATGGTGGTCTCTCTCAAGCATTATCGTAGTTTTCATCTCCCCTTTGTGATGTGGATGACACTACATTTGAGAAGTAGAGTGCATTATTGCTTTGGCCATTTTGGATGTAGCATTGATAAACATGTGGTATCATACTGTGGGTCATGAATCGGCTGCAATAACCAGTATGTATTAGCCACCCACGTGGTGGAAAATACCAAAATATTTGGTGAAGGTCAATTAAAATATACGCTCAATCAAGGGGATATTGAATTTAAATCTTGGCATATGTGGAATATTGAAACTTCATTGAAAGAGAATCCGAAGGTAAAGGTGCATGTAACGTTAGAAGAAGTGTTATGCAACTCGATAGTAGGAAGAGGAAAATGAAAAGTTTTTTGAAGTTTTAAATATCCATGGTAGTGGATAGAAGGGAGGTTGGAATTTTTTGGAGCAAAAGGCATGAAGAGGATTGGAAGGATTTGAAGCTACTGCCAAACAATTTTTCTCACCTTGTATGCAGCCAAAGAAGGTTTTGAATATAATTTATTTTTATTGCATATCTTTCTCACACATGTATTGAGTTTATTCAATGGTGTTTTATGCATGGATATGGTAGCATCATTTAATATTTTAATACATGTTTTTTCTTAGACTCTTGCACTTAACTAGATTTAGATTGTGTGGATGTAGGTCTACCCTGGTTTTGTTTTAGTATTCATGATCTTCCATTTTTTGTAGAATATGAGGGATTAATTTATAGTAGCTCACTTTGATCACTTTTCCACACTTTGTTTTCATCTTATTTCAGATTTTTATCATTTTTTCCCTCTAATCTTAGCTTTTGTCTTTATTTATTTTCCATTTTACTTTTTTTTAAATTTCTTCAAGCACTCAAAGCCCTAAAAGGTTATATAATTTTGCATTAAAATCAACAATGGGGGTTTTGAAGTAATTAGAGCATCCAAATAAATTTTCTATTAAGGCTAATATGTTAAATTATTTGGACACATTTAATTAAGGTATTTATTAAGATTTAAAAAAATAATAAAAAATTCTTGCACCCCACAGGTTCTATCATTTTAAAATTTGTTTAACAAAGCAAGATAAAAGTTGTTAACAAAGCAAAATAAAATCTGTTTAACAAAGCAAGATAAAATGGATTAAATCACCATTCTGGGATTCACATTTCAAAGTTAGATTTAGTCATTTTATTTCATGCTCAAACAAATCTTAACAAAACAAGATAATTTTTTTTTAACAAAGCAAGATAAAATTTGTTTAACAAAGAAGATAAAATGAATTGAAAAGAAGATAAAATGAATTAAATCACTGTTTCAAGATTCACTTTTCAAAGTTAGATTTAGTCATTTTATTTCATGCTCAATTAAAGCTTAAGAAAAGAAGATAAAATCTACTTTAAAAATTTGAGATAAAATGGATTAAATCACCATTACGGAGTCATTATTTCAAAGTAGATAGTGAATCAATAAATACACATTTTTAACAATCACATGAGAAAAACAATGATTACAAATAAAATAAATACTAAACCACATGCCCCTTGTGAATAGTTACTTGCACCTCTAAGGTATTTCAGTATATTTTAGTATTTTCACAAACAATCAAGCACATATTAAGCAAATAAAAACCTTGGAGAAATTCTAAATTTCTTTGCAAGAGAGGGTTTTCTAAAAATACTCTGACTGTGAGTATGGTTTTGCAATTGGGAAAAATTATCACTCAACAATTTCCTCCTGGTAGATTAAGTCAAGTTGACCATAAACTTAACCCTTCTTAGCTTTGAAACACACATTCTAATTATCGTGCCTATAATGCATTGATTATTTGCTACTAAAGACGTTACTGCAATGCTCATAGAGGTATTATAGATTGCATCAACTGGAATATGGTATTAGAAAATATGATGTATACAAATATTTCAAAAAACTCACTTATTCCACCTTTTTAATACATATTTTCATAGATGATGCTTTACTTGAACCTTTTAACGTCCCTAAGGTTTGGTATGATGCTTCAAGAGTTAATGATACCTTGGTTGAGCCTCTTAATATTCCATGGATGGTCTAGTTCATTGCTTTAGGATTTAATGCATTGATTCAATGTTCCTTGGCTATTCTAAGTGCTTTAAATGATAGCATGCTCTCTACATCTATTAGATGACCTAAGTGCTTTAGGGGACAATACTTTCTCTACATCCACTAGCTAGACTGAGTGCTTTAGTGAATAACACACTCTCTACATCCACTTGTTAGATAACACTATTTCAATAGTTGTTGGTTGGATAGTGCTCTTTTTCTCTTACATATATTGGATTGAACATTATAGTTGCCCTTCAAATAAACTGGTCTATCTCATAGGAAATGGTGCCTCAATGGACTACTTTAATTATCTTTCCCTACTATTTATTTTTTTTTATTCTTAGATGTTTCATGATATTTTATAATATCTTCTTTCTTTTCTTGGGTACTTTCCCAAGTTCTTCAAATATATTTCCTCTTAGGTACTTGTTTGAGTTCTTCAATTTTTTTCTTCTTAGGTACTTTCCTAAGTTCTTCAAATATTTATTCTCAAGTACTTGCTTGAGTTTTTCCAATTTATTTCTTCTCAAGTACTTTTTTGAGTTCTTCACATATATTTTCAACCTTCTTGAGATTAAAACTCAATAAGTGTGTTATCTAGTTAGGGTCAAAATATACCCAAAATGTAAAGCACTAAAATATCTCAAGTGGCTTTTGGCCACTCAATATGTGGTTCTCTATCTTCAGAGAGAATCCAAACAAACAATAGGATGACTATTAATTTGTCCCCTTAATCAATTATTTAGGCTAAGTGGAAAGACTCCAACATATAATTTAGGGTGACTTTTATTTATTCCCTCTATCAATTCTTCAATCCTTTGAATGGATTCCTAGTCTTCACTTCCTTTAAAGTGGAAAGACTCTAGCATAGGACCTTTATCAATCTACAAATTTGAAATTTGTAGCAACTTGAGTCTATATTTTCTTCATGTGACTCTTGAATATAAATTCACATTGAAGATTTACTCTAATGTTATCAATATAGTCTACTCAAAGTAGCTTTTATACCACTATTGTATTTTAAGCTAGATTATATTAGGTCCCAATATTTTTAATCTAGATTAGACTCAAATATAAGAGCAATAGATATATAATATGGCCAACATAATTAATAACAATATTTATAAAAATGATAAATATGAATATAAATGACCAAAATTATTTATGAAATAATATGAAGAACACTTACAATAGAATTGCTCAAAATATGCATACAAGATTCAATATTAATGCTTGAATGTTTCATACATTTTCTAGATACATTTCATGGAGCTTTATCTCCATTATATAACCTTAGAAATATGACTCTTCAATACTTGACTATTGCACTCCTCACATATTCGAGAGTTATAACCTTTTCTATTATTTATATAAGATAAGCCTCACATGACATTTGGCTTCTCATCTTACCACTTGTATACATGATTCTTGACTTTCTATTTATTTGTATACTTAACTTTATTAACACTTATGTAGTTCTACATGCACTCTTAATATATGATATTTGTGCATTTTATTATATTATATATTTGCACTTAATTACATGATACTTGTGCACTTTATCTCATTATACACTTGCACTCTTACTTACATGACACTTATGTATATCCTACACATAGACACATACATAAAAGGGAATATAAATCACTCTTCTAAACTATAGACTCCAAATATATTCTAATATTTACATTGTACAATAGGTACCATGGGGGTACATTAGCATGTAAATAATGTAATATTCTCCAATAGAGTAATGCAATAAATAAACAAGAGGTTAGGATCAACATTAAGAACATGAATTACCTCATCAAAAGAAGCTCCAATGTTGATTTCTCCACATACTATAACTTGCAATGAAGAATCATCTCCAATAACAACACACTCCCCTTAATATGATTTATTGTATCTCTATAGGAAATGCTTATGGTTTATCATTTTTTTAGGTTCCCTTAAATCTACAATCCACTCATTAGAAGAAGTGGATGTCCAATATGTTGAATGAACAACTATTGTGCTTGTGAGGTTTCTCCATCAAACTTGTCATCACCCTATGCATAGAAGAGAGAAACATCAACACTCCTATTTCTTGCTACTTCCTCAAGATTCTTGATGCAAATTCAAAAACACTTTTCTTTATGTCCTTTTGAAAAACTCACATATTGTATTTTTAAATGCTTCTCGAGCTTCTTGTCATTTTGAGATTTGGAAACAACTTTCTTTGGATGGGCCTAATTGATCATATAATTACCCTTATGCCTTTATATTCTATCTTGGTGACACAAAAATTACGTGAATACCTCATCAATTGGTGTTATAGAAGAGTTGGAAAAGTACACATGAAGCATCTCAAATACAACAACTATCTCATGTCTCCAAAACATAAGTGAAGGCAATATTCAATAGTTCAATATTTATTTCCTCTCTCCATAGATTCATATTCTTTTCTATCACATTAGATAATCCTTTTATAGTTTGGATATCTTCTTAAAGTTTTTTTAAGTGACTAATATACTTATCAACATTATCAAATGAGACTATGGACAAAGTTGCAAGATCAACTTCCAACTTATTAATTTGTATGGAATCAATATAAACATTATCATCACCTTATGGGGTCCATGGTGTTTCATAGATATTTTAAGCATGAAGGGCTATAACACCATAACCATCACCCTTATCTCTATAGACCTACTTCATTTTTAGAATAAGTTGCACAATGTTATTTATTCATATATTTGAGTAACTCCTTACTTTAGAGCAAAGCTTCAATCTTGATCCTCCAAGTAGCATAGTTTGGAGAACTCAAGAAAGGCCATGGTGACCTATAACTATCCTACTAAAGTACAAAATATTACATGTATTTTTAACTAGAAAAACCACCACCAATACATATATCTTGAGAAATGATGTCATTTGAAAAAATCTCATAAAGTTTTTATATACAAAAGTTATGGCCCCTAGAAGTTTAGCCCTAAAATTACACAAAATGCCTCTAAAGCCTTTGAATTATTTTTTACTATTTGTAGGGAATGAGAGGTTGTCATGTGTCATTCCATGGGTAGCTAAAATGGTGCCAAGTATACACTAAGTAGATAGCATACAATCAAATTGCATGATACCACTTGTCATAATTAAGGGATACAACCTATGAGCTAATTGTGTAGGCCATTAAAAAAAATATTGATAAACTAGATTGCATCACATTTCATGCTATGAGTAGCTCTTTGATCTATGAGCCACACTATACAACTTGTCATATTCTAATTTGATCTAAAATTTATGCTTTGCAAAGTTGGCTACTAGTTGTAGGAATGAGTTATCAAGTTTGATGATTTGGTAGAATCTAATTAGTTGATGTCATATTTATATGCACCAAATGTTATATGACCTACCATGGTGGCCCTCTCTTCACCTGCTATATCAACACTTATGTCATAACAAATTGTTATGCCACATCACTTATATGGACTACCATATCAACACTTGCATCATTATGTTATCAATTATCACATTTCATGGTATATCACATTTATGTATTTCCATGTTAGATGTACATACTAAAAATTTATTGCTATCTTAGCTACCACATCACTTGTATGGATATATAAAAAGTGGAACATGGTATAGAAGTAATTTAAATACATAAAATAGTTTATTATTCATTATATTTCAAATGTATATGTGAAGAGCAAACTCCTACTATTGATGGATTTTTGGTTCACTAGATTGTATTACATGTAGATGAAGAGCATAATACCAAAAATAATAATGTATTATAAAATAAAAGGAAAAGAAGAAAATTTAAACTATTGAAAGAAATGAGTTAGGAAGGAAACAAACAATATTTGATTGAACTTCATTCCAATAAAAATAAGTGTTACATCGATAAAATCTTCTCGGCTACTCTAAATAATGTTTCCCTTAGAAGAAGCTATACAAGCCAAACATTCAACAATAAGAAATAAAGTGACAAATTAGATTTTATAATAATTTTAAAAATGAATGAAATCAACATATTATCTAATATTACTAAAAAAGAAATACATAAAGCAATGAACATAATATATGGACAACATATAATCTCATTATCAAACAATTTATATCCAATCTAGCCAATAGTTAAAATGGTGATTATAATGGGGTTTCTATATCCAAATACAAGTTACATTTAGGTCAAGGTTAAGTGACTTTAAGAGAAGCTTAAACACCACATATTCCAAGATACCAATGCACTTAAACATCAATCTTTTGTTATTGCTTGATCGATTGATTTGAAAAATATTATTAAGATCATCTTAATTTGCTTAAAAAAGTGAAATTAATTTATTAAGTTATACTCAATTCTATTTATGATAGTGATTAGCTTAGGCTTATTGCATGCTTTGAACACTTGCATGTAACATGTTAGATGCAAAATGCTTCCTAGTAGATATTAAACTCTTTGTTCCTAGTAGATATTTATATTTTTATAACATTCTAAAGTAAATGAATAATTGTATTAGAACCTGGTTAAATATGGACTCAAGTTGCATCACAACTCTAACCATTACAGTGTTTCCTTATATTTTTAAGGTAAAAAACTCAAGGATATCATTAAATTTTATATTTAAGTCATGAAGGTTATCTCATTAATGCTTCTTGTCATAACCCAATTTCCCTCAACTAATTTTTTTATATCTTTTATAATACCCTATTAAGTAGTGCGTAAAAATAGGTATCAAGTATTAGCGAACTCTCACTTTAAAATCTAATAATCCCTAAACTAGATTTACACATAGTCCTTCCTTTGAGGCACACCCATCTCCACAACTTACATATTTCTATCTATGTAAGTGTGCTAGGAGCTAAAACTTCTTATGCAAGTTACCCTTCTTGTTATTTCCCCAATGAGATAACTTGCCTCTTTTCATTCCATTGAAAATAGCACTCTAGTTATCTCATCCTACTTAATTCTATCTAAGTAGGAGCTTAAGTCTTATCAACTTTACAATACAGGTCATTCCTTTAACCCTTTTGAATAAAGTTGACCATATATTTAGTTTTTGAAAACCCAAAGGTAACTCATAGCACCTTCGTTATCCACATACAATCCTTTTAATAAAATATAAATGGCACACCTCTTTCATAATCGAGTACATTCCAATATCCATCATGGGTTCACATCATAAGACCACTTCTTACAATAATAAAACTCGATTTCCATTGCAAACATCACAATGTAACATAAAAATATAACAAGACCCTTCTTTAAGAATTTGCAAAAACAAACCACATTTTCATCTACTCTCAAGTAGTATATCTAGGTATAAAACCCCATCCTGATATCATATACTAAAATAAGGAAAACTTTCACCTCTCTAAAAGTTTTAACTCTGGATTTAGCAACATAGAGCCCAAATCCATTTTTTTTAAATAATAATAAATCTACCAGAAACATCAATACTTGATTCCACAGAGTATGATTTCCTTATTCATTCCAATATTTCAATACTATTACTAATCTACTATGAAATATAATCACATTAATAGTAAACAAGAGTCCAACTTTCCCTATTATAACCTCAAGGAGTTCTCTACTTTCTAAACTGTAAACGTGTCAAACACTTTTCAGCTCCACCAATAGTTCAACAATCATAAACTGGCTATTAAGTTTTGGGTAGCATCATATCATCCAAAGATAACTAACATACCAAACGTATAAATAAATCCATATTATTTGCACAATATTTTCCAATATCTACACCAACATGAGGCTTGCTCCTTGAGAGCCGATTCTAAAATAGTTAAGGTACATTTAAGAAATTTAATCTTCACCTACTCCACTTATACTAAGAAATAGTCATGATGGTTCACTCAACATAATTTATTCCTTCTTTCAATCCAGAATTAGATGATAGTCTAAGTTATCTATTAAGGACTCAAATTGTACTAAGCATGCCAACTAGCTTCTATTAGGTTCTACTCTAAATGCATCCTTCAGGAGAACAACAAGGCTTACCTACAACCATCTAATTCTCCACAAGTTTTACAACTAGCACCCATGCCAAGCCCATCACAAAAACACAAAAAGGATTGTAAACCTATAGTTATTCACTCTAAAATTCCTTATTAGGTTGCCCAACTATCAATACATCCACTAAAACTCCTATTCCAACTCAGGTGAATCATAACTCATTTCCTATCATCTGAATTAAGAGATGCTACTCTCAAACTCCTATCACCCAACCATAATAGAGAACTAGAACCAATCATCGTATATACTCTTAATAAAGTTTTCTAGAAAGATAAATTTCCTAGGTTTGACTTATACAAAAGGCTTACTAAAATAAATAGGTTGAGACTTTCCAAAGAATAGAGTTCTTAACTAGTAAACATACCACTTTCAAAGTTATAAAACCAATTACGATCACTTGGAAAATATCATCAACTATTCAATAAATAAAAGAAGATTTATTGAGCCTACCTGATAGTATCAAGCAAGATTTCTATCATAGTATTTCAACCATAGTTGAAAGGATATCCCCTTACCTGGTTTTCGTTCACGATCTCTCCTCGATGTCGAACCCGATTTCCATCATAGACATCACAATGTAACATAAAAATATAACAAGAACCTTCTTTAAGAATTTGTAAAAAACAAACCACATTTCCATCTAATATCAAGCAGTATATCCATGTATAAAACCCCATCCTTATCTCATATACTAAAACAAGGAAAACATTCACCTCTCTACAAGTTTTAACTTTGGATTTAGCAACATAGAACCCAAATCCATTTTTTAAATAATAATAAATCTACCAGAAATATCAATACTTGATTCCATTGAGTATGATTTCCTTATTCATTCCCATATTCCAATACTATTACTAATATATTATGAAACAAAATCACATTAATAGTAAACAAGAGTCAAATTTTTCTGTAATATAATCTTAAGGAGTTCTCTACTTTCCAAAATGTAAATGTGTCAAACACTTTTTGGCTTTGTAAATAGTTCAAAAGTTATAAACTAGTTGTTAAGTTCTAGGTAGCATCATATCATCCAAAGATAACTGATTTCCTAGATGTATAAATAGATCCATCTTATTTTCACAATGTTTTTCGATCTCTACACCAACATGAGGCTTGCTCCTTGAGAGCCGATTCTAAAATAATTAAGGTACATTTAAGAAAGTTAATCTTCACTCGCTCCACTTGTACTAAGAAGTAATCATGATAGTTTGCTCAGAACAAGTTGTTCCCCTTTTCAAGCCAAAATTAGATGTACTAGATGATAGTCTAAGTTATCTATTTGGCACTCAAACTACACTAAGCATGTCAACCAACTTCTATTAGTTTCTACTTCGAATGCATCCTTCAGGAGAACAACAAGGTTTACCTACAACCATCTAATTTTCCATAAGCTTTATAGTCAACACCTATTCCAATCCCATCATAAAAATATAGCAAGGATTCTAAACCTATAGTTATTCACTCTAAAATTCCTTATTGGCTTACCCAATTATCAATACATCCACTAAAACTCCTATTCCATCTCAGGTGAATCAAAACTCATTTTCTATCATCTGAATTAAGATATGCTACTCTCAAAATCCTATCACCTAACCATAATAGAGAAGTAGACCCAATCAACGTATATGCTCTTAATAAAGTTTTCCAAAAAGAGATATTTTTGAAGTTCGACTTATTCGAAAGGCTTACTAAAAGAAATAGGTTGAGACTTCCCAAAGAATAGAGTTCTTAACTAGTAAACATGCCACTCTCAAAGTTATAAAATCAATTGTGATCACTTGGAAAATATCATCAACACTTTTATAACCAAAAGAATATCTATTGAGCCTACCTGATAGTATCAAGCAAGATTATTGTTACAGTCTTTCAACCACAGTTGAAAGGATATTCCCTTGCTTGGTTTTTGTTCACGATCGCTCCTTGATGTCTATTATGATCTTACAATTGAAAAATCCTCCCATATCTCTTTTTTTCCTTTTTGTTGCTCACACCACTCCCAAACCATAACTCATCCCCTTTCATTTCCCTTAACCGCAAAACGTCATTGTTGATTGTGAGTGTTTAATCCCTCTCCCACTCTACATGTTCTCGAGTGTGTTTCCAAAGCATCGATGAAAATATTCATGCCTCCCACTATTAAGATACATGTCCTTACATAAAGGCTTCATTTTCAAAATTAGAGATAAGCTTCCCACTTAAAAATGGTATGGTTAATACAACCAAAAAAAAATATTATGATTTGGTTAGTCTTCTATTGTGGCATTGGTTTTATTTTCTTCTTGGTGAATTTAATAAGAATTACTTGAGAGCTATTAGATAAAAAATCCTTACTCAATATTTCTCTCAAGGAAGTATTCAATCCTTTCTTACCCGTTGCTAGCATTACTGATAAACACCATCATTACTTGCATTGACGATGAAGGAGGGATATAGTAGTGAAATGGTTAGGGTTTTATGAGTGGACGGAGTGCTCAGGTGCTTGTAATATCAAATATCTAGGCCTCTAGGACCTTGATTCATCAAAATGAATCATCTTTTATAATTTGCCCTTGATCATGTTAGGGTTTTGATGACACCAACGAGTGGTTGATATTAAAACATGAGGAAGGGTTGAGATTAAATTTGAGCATGTGACATGGATTAATATGGATGAATGGCTGAGATTAAGTCATGGTGGATGGCTAGGATTTATTCACATAAATACATATATATATATATATATATATATTATATAATATAAAATATTAATATATATTATATAATATATATATATATATATAATGAATGGTTGTGATTTGAGGAAGCAGGTGGATGATAAGTGGCTAGATTTTGGTGTCTACACTAAGTTCAAGCGACTTATTTTAGTAGTATTAATTTCCCTAAATAATTCATGTAAATTTAACCATACCTTAATTGGTTCATGTTGGAAGTCAAAATGATCCCTATCCCTTAGGAACCATGACTACTTACATATGTGGTTCTCTTCAGGTGTGTCTATTACCCACACCTTGCTTGGATAGCTAGTCTTGGGAAGTATGAGGAGCATGGGACTTGGCTCCTTCGAACTACCTCTAGGTTTTTTATCAAGGCTAACTCCTTGACTGGGTATAATCTTTGATGCTCTTCCTTCAATGCTATCCTAATCTAATGAGTATTTTCTAAGAAAAAGAGGAAATAGAGAAAATTAGTAAAGTAAATCTAATTAGCCTAAGCTATGGGTGATGATGTGCCAAGGATTGTAATTTCCATTTTGCACTCAGACCACAAGAAGATACATGAACACTTAGACCAAGATAGATATGTTGTAGTCATAGCTCCTTGTATTCATATTAAGGCATATTATATTCATATATAATTAGAAGAGGCTCAATGACCTGCATATACTATAACCCAAGTCTTGAGTCTAGACTAGAATACAAAATGGAAAGAGGAGAAATTGCTCAAGGTTAGATACTAGACATGACAACAATTCAACTTCCTTTCCTTAGGCCTCAAATGGCTATTTATAATGCTTACATCAAAATTTGAATTTCAAATTTTTTCCTCAAATGGTGAGTAGCAAAAAACTTATACATTTATTAATGGTTATACTGAAGGTACAATGGTACAAAATATGGATTTGGTCTTGGTCCATTCACCATAGATATTAAACAGGAAGGCAAATCATCATCATGTGCAATATTAATGAGCCTTACCTTCAAAAAATGCACCCCACTAGCTCCACATGCTTCTTTTTTATTGGTCGACCTTTGCTTTTGATAACTAGGTTCTAGTGTTGAATCCTACTTCACTCTTCCCTTAGAATGTTTGGTTGGTCTATTAATGGATTCTTTACTTCAGCCCCCTTACTAGTCCTAGGTTTTTGGGAGGCATCTTCCATAAAATATATTGTAGAAAATAATATACTATATTAATGGGGAATTCTAGGGGACCTTCGACTGGTCAAAGGTAGAATTCTAGATATTGGTAGCCTTTCCATTGGGCACAAAGTCATGCCTGAAGCTTGTTAACTATCTCAATGAATTCCTTTAAATCATTCTCCATAAAGACATTAAACCATATGTAATGCTAATAACACTTCTAAAATTTACAAAATAATTTGATGAGAGGTAGGACATCTTTGTGCTAATTTTTCTAGAGTTTTTCTAGTGCAATGGTAGGTTTTATTGCTATGTCTATATTTTCTTCTATAGATAGATCTAGGGGGTTTTGATGACTTTAATTTGGTTGAGTCATTGCCTATATTCTTCTTCTTGTAGAAAATCACCATCAGGATCAAAGGGAGAAGGAAGCCCTACCACCACCAATGAAGAAATGTGTTCTTTCCATTCTTTGATTCTCTAGGATAGAGTTTTGATTTGTTCACTCACCTAGTGGTTGTCTATTGGGAAGCCAAGACCATAGTGAGCCTTTGGATTATCATGTCTTTGTTTGTAATCCCTGCTAAAGTCCATCATCGGAGTTCAACTTGGGCTATGATGGCTTGAAAGGATTGGGCCTCTCAAAATCAAGGATTAGAGGCCTCTTAAAATTTGTCATGCTTTCTCTTGGACTCCATGCTCAAATAGGAGATAGAGTAGGTACAATTAATTTCTAGGAGTTCCTTTGCCTCCTAGATGACACCTTTCTAAAGAGTTTTAATAATTTTCATGATTTGCTCTAATTCCTAGGATCTTTGCTCTAGTTCTCTCACCCTTGTCTTTTGCTCTTCTACCTTAGCTTTATTTTCCTCAAAATTTGTAGAGAGGTAGGAATTTTTAGCTTTTAGTGTATTGGATTTAATTTAGGAAATTAATTTAGGAATTTTAGTGACCATGATGTATTTATGACTGAGTAGTGGAATGGGTTATGATGCTCAATGAAAGAATAGAAGCTATGATTGATTGTGGCAATGGGATACCCTAGGATGTGGATGGAGTGATGGGAGAAGATGAAATAGATTCCTAGGGAGGGTGATTCAAAAATAGAAAAATACAAAATTTTTGAGACAATGGTTGGGTATCCACAAGAGCCACTTCTTGCTCTTAGACTTCGTTCTTAGAGTTATTTTTTCATTTTGATGATTTTTAAGGACTATATTAGGGTCTTGTCCCCTCTTCTAACAATGGGAGTCCCTTGGCTTGGGACTTGCTTCTTTTCTTCTTTGTTGGCTTCTCGTCACCTAGGGAGGACTTTTGCTACTTCTTGGACTTCTTGTCCTTTTTCTTTGTTGTTTATCTTGATGATTGTGCCAAGTGGGCCATGATATATTTAACCAAGTCAATCAAAATAGGTGCTTCTAGGACATGTACCTACATTTTTGGTAGAGGTCTTGAAGGTATTGGAATTCTAATCGATGAAGTCCTCTACTCCATTTTTGATGGACATATTTGTTTCATTTTTACTATTTAATCAACCTCCTCTTGGTCAACGTCATCCTTGGATGCATTCACCTTGTCATACAAATTGTTGAATTTTTCATATTTTGAATTTTCTTTAGGCATAAAGACTATATCCTTAATTAGCTATCAATAAATACACCAATTCCAAATTTTGGCATCATTGTAATCATGTTACCACAATCATTATTTTTTATTCCTAGAGATTTTTTTGGAGGACCCACCATGCCCTTTAGCTTACCTAACTCGACCATATTGAGCCATAACTCAACTTGTTTAGGGTAGTTCAATATTTTTTCTTTTTGGAGTGGCATGTAGCCATTCTACTCAGGACTCCAATGGAGTTCCAGCCTTGGAAAACTATAGGGTGTAAAGTTTTTTGCATTTATGATCTTGGATAGCCACTCCTAAAAAATATCTTTTGGATCATATTCCCATAGATCATCTAACATTTCAAATTCTAAGCTTTTGAGCTTCTCCTCCAATAAGGGCATGACCCTCCTCTTCAATTGGTTAATCCTAACTAATTACACTAGATCTTGAAGTACCTATTTTTTCTCTACCCTATCCCATAGGTGGTATCCACCATATTATGTTACCACAAAATTTCCAAAGTGAACTCCCTTTTTGATACATATTGGGATAATAGATGCATTGACTTGGTGAACCTAGAGATGTGAATAATGATATGGTCCTCTAGAAAGGACTAGTCCACCTTATAGTCATGATGTATCTTCCAATAACACTCTGTTGGAACACACTGCAACCTTTATCCTTTTTTATTCCATAATATAGGGATCAAAAATTTATTTGTAAAAGTGCAATAGAGGGGATCTTTAGAAAATGGCCCTTATCAAGATAGATATAGGATAATTTTGGCCACTCTCTTCTTTAATTGTTAGATCTAGGCTATTGTAGAACTAGGAAATCTAGGTAAGCCAAGTGTGTGAGATAGGAAAGGTACCCGAAGGTCAAAATAGTGCTAAAATCTTCCAATCCTTTGTAGATAATTTTAGCAAGGTATGCATTGAAGTCAAGAATTAATTATTGGTCCTAAAGGGTATACCTCAAGGAAAATATAATGCCCAATTCTTCTTTAGCCCCATTTTTGTCCTCATCCCTACCAAATATGATTGCTACCAAGCTCAGGATATATTTAGCATTATCTTTGAATAGGGTCCATGTTGTGGAGGTCCAAAATAGTGCTCAATTATCTATCTTCAAGGATTTCCAAATTCATATCTTTTAGTATATCTGGGTATCATTTATAGAATTGGTCAATGGTGAATGGATTAAACTATACCCCTTGGAAAACCATCAACATGTCTCATATGGATTTTGTAAATTTACAATTTGGAAATATCCATCGTCTCCATGCATTGTCCTTTGTTGTGTGTTAAATATCACAATACATACCTCTATCAATTTTGAATACTAGTGGACTTGGAGCACCATATATTGAGATAAATAAGACATCAAAATTCTTGTAAAAAATGACTTGGCTTCCACATCTTGGTACCTTTGATAGGCACTTTCTCTTAAAATTTTGTATTTTTGGATGTCTTAGTTCCAACTAATGATGAGTAACACTTGATGTAATAGTCTTAATACATGAAGTAATAATCCAAGGCTTAGATTATATGCATTATCATGTATTAATATGAAGACTTCATGGCTCATGTTGGATAATTCCTTTATTACGTGAATCCCTTCATGGCTCATGTTGGATCAATTTGGTTAGTCCATTAGGCTAATATTTAGCATGTTAGAATATGTAGGTTAATTTTATTACACTAACAGTTGGCATATTCCATGTGAAGCCCTCAAGGCTCATGTTGACTAGTCTTTTGGAAGGTTCCATGTGAAGCCTTTTAGGGTTCATGCTACCCTTGCCTTATTTATGGTTGTAGCCAATTTATGCCTTTAGGGTGCTTATTTAAGCACCCAAACTAATGCAATACTCATATTCATATTTCTTCCCATATCAGTGGTATCAGAGCAAGAGGCTAGCAAAGGTTTTGGGTGACTTTTGACCTCATATTCTAGGTATTGATTTTTATTTATTGCTAGATGATGCCTCTGGTTCTATGGTGTAGTGACTTTAGGTCATTTTTTGCCACTTGTGCATCGTATATGAAGCTCTAATGCAAAAATATACCTTCAACTACAACTCTTCAGATGAGGATTCATCCTAAAATCCAAAGAACCCTTTGCTATTTGAGGACCATTCGTTAGATGAACATGAAGTTATCAAGAAGAAATATTTGATTTCCATGTATTTTAAAGAGTGGATTAGAATTCCTATCAAGCCAGTGACCAATGCAACTATCATTTGGAAAGTATTAGTGAAGGCTTTTTGATAAGGAAAGTATTATAATTTCTATGACCTAAAGCCTTGATACCAACTGTAACAACCCCAAAATACTAACCCAATTTGTTTTTGATAGGAGCACTTACAAACAAAGGCTCACAAGGGGAATACCCCTATCTCAACATACAAGTCTTCACCACATTTGAGTTCCAAGTCATTGTAGACAACACTCAATGGACAAGAATGGTCAACTTTTATAATTTTCAAGGGTTCACCTTACTAAACCTACACATTTAGAAGGACACCAAAAGTGGTCCCCCCACCTTTCCTATACCCTCCTTGGCATAGGACCATGTGACCACAACATAGGGATTACCCTTTAAGGCCCATAACACTTAAATGGGGATGCCTATTCCCTAACCCAACTCTAAGTCCTTCTAGGTAGGTTAAATGGTGTAGAGCCTTGGTGCTTAGTTACCAAGCCTCCATGGGCTAACTAAGGTCATTGTCACTTCACTATCAACTGACATGAATACCTAATCCTACTTGATCTGAGGGGTCACCACTACTATATTATGAATGGTTTTCCCAACATTTAGTTGGGACACACCCGATATTACATGACCAAGGTGCGATACTTCACAAGTACCATGGCTATTGTATTCACACAACTCCTTCTAGGGTTATGATTTTCCTAGCTATTGCATACACACAACTCCTTCTAGGACTCATATTTACCTAGTTATTGCATACTCACAACTCTTCCCAAGTTTGGGCTATAATATTTACAAGAGGAACATTGCTACCCAACCCATGGATAGGTAAGCATTTCAAAAGAAACCAACAACAAGAAGTATAATATGTAACATCAAATATATTGATAAATAATTCAAGATCTCCTCTACTAAAACCATAATTAAGCATTACATAAAACTTGATATAATTATTAATCAAAAGCTACCTAAACCATAATAGCATTAAACCATATTACTAGATTCTAATATTATAAAAATATTTCAAAGATACTTTCTCTCAAATAAAATGAGATAGCAAAAGAGATCAACAATAGTTCCATTTCTATATTTAATGTAACTTTATTCAAACTAAGAATAATATTAAAACAACATTGCAATGCTCATACTATAAGTAAAAAAACATAATCCTTCTTTGAATCAAGAGTCAAGTTTTACAATTCCATCAAGCAAATACAAGCCTTTGCTCAAATTACAATAACACCCTTTTTTTATTTCTTTTTGAAGAACTTAAGAACACCTTTTCAGGTCTCCAACCAACTAAGTCTCTGGAAGCTTCTTTGATAGGAAAAATCACCCACCATTCATGAAATTTTCTTAGGGATCAAATAACTTTGAATGCAATGCAACTTAATTAATGCCTTACTCTATTATGCAACAACCATGCACATAAAAAGCAAGCTAAAGAAGATACTCCTACTTCTATTTATTATAATCCTTCATTATTTTAATTAAACAATACTAGAACATTCCATAACAATCTAGGATAAACCCATACTTCTCTTTATAATGACACCTTAATCCACATAGATCTCAGGAATCATTATAACCAATTTCTCGTATAAAGTAAACATTGAATATCAAAACATGAGAAGCCCATACTTCTATTTATAATGATACCTTAATACACATTGATCTCAAGAATCATTATAATTAATTTCTTTTACAAAACCAAATTAAACAATTTGTAATCACACAAGAGAAGCCCATACTTCTCTTTATAATGATCCCTTAATCCACATAGATCTCAGGAATCATTATAAATAATTTCTCTTACAAAACCAAATTAAACATTTCATATCAATACAAGAGAAGCCCATACTTCTCTTTATAATGATCCCTTAATCTACATAGATCTCAGGAATCATTATAAACAATTTATCTTTACAAAACCAAAATAACCAAATCATAACCATACAAAAATTCTCACAATCACTATTCCATCCGAAGCAACAACTTGATTAAGGGATCCTTCCTTTAATTACAACACATATCTCTAATCTATAAAGACATAAATTACCCTATGCTAATCGACAAAGCTATAAAATTACTTTAATTTAAATAAATAAAAAATTAAAAGACTCGACACCAAAAAACCTTATAAAACCAAAATAAATTCAAGCATCTCATTAAAACAAAATGTATAGAAAATCCAACGCTCCACAATATAAAGGAAGCAAAACATGGAGTCAAGAAACCCTAAAACACAAGGCCCAATACACAACAACCAAAGAGAAAGGAAAATATAACACTAGCCATCTGCAATAGATATCGAACTCACTAGGAGACCAACTCAAAAATGAACTCCAGCAAAGGTTACCACCCAAACCCCCCTTCTACCAAGTCAAAAATTGATGGTATTAAATTAAATAACTAAGAGCTTCCTAACCTATAGATGAGTGGTATCCTACACATCTATAAAAACCCATCAGATATACAGGCTCTAACTAGCAACCAATGCATAAGAAGATGTCCAAAAAATAGGGTGCACACAAGAGAGATACCATCAAAAAATGATGGAAAAAGAAGGAGCTTAGAACACTCTAAAACCAAGATCTAAATAGAACCCTCCCACACAACAACGAATGTAAAACCATATGTTGATCAAAACAACCAAGCTCATGAAGCAATGATAAACAAAAGTAAATACATTTAATTTTCCAACCTCAATAGCATTTGTACTCCCTTAACATTGTCTTCGCCTCTACAAGGGAATGTTGTGCTCCTCATGATATTTATCTCTTCCATCACTCGAGTTCCCTTCCTTCCAATCTAGACCAAAATCTAGTTGCAATCCTCCTTAAGAAGCTTATGGAGGAAGAACCTTAATCATGCATGGAGATAACCACCTTGTAATATCCAAGAAGGTTTTATCTTAAAGATGTTTTCCATCCTAGGCACTAACAGGGTGGTGCACTCCTTAATGAGCTACACTCATACTCATTAAACCAAATTGCTTCATGATTCTTATAGCACAAGGGAGAGTATTTCCTAAAGAGGGAGGTGATTTGGGAGGTTTGGAGATGGATCCCAATGTTTTATAAAAACTTTTGCCCAAATCATATAGATGTACGATTTGTCTTTGAACAATTTGCAACTTTCACAAAACTACTTTTACAATATTCAAATCATACAATAGGCTATCATGTATGATTTGCCACTTAGTCAATTTTCTTAAAGTTATTTTGCAATCCAAATCGATATGTTTTGTAATCGTTCTCTCTAGAACCCTGATTTTCCTTAATTGGCAAGTTCTAACTATGCATTTGCACTTCCATGGGCAAATGATTAGTTGTTTAGTTTGGTGGTTAGGATGTATGGTTTTACCAAACCCTTGATGAATTATCCAGTCACATATTTTCCAATTTGTACATCGTTCTTCTCTAGGAAATATTTGAGTTATCTTTCTAGTGCAATTATGAACATAGCTTTATAACATGCAAACCCTAATTCACTACCATTGAATTATTATCATCACCAACGTTTCCAAAAATTGTACAATAGTAAAATAATATCCTAGGACAAAAATAATAATTCACATAATTAATTCTTTAGCATTATCTAGGGTTAAGGTTAAAAATTAATGTAATTCCATTGCCATAATGTCCATATTCCACACCATTCTAGCCATACTTGCACATAACATACAATATGGATTTACCATCCATAGATACAATAGAATTCACAATGACTCACAACTGCAATGCTGCTTTCATTATTATGTCTAAATATATTTATACAATTATCAATGAGCAACCACAATGAACAACAACTAAGTCCTCCATGAACTATCAATGAACCATCGATGAACAACCAAGAACTATCAATTCCCCCACTATGAACAACCATCAAAATTGAATGGGGGGTCCTTATAATGTTTACCTAGGCTATCCCAAAGTGATTCTTGAGACAACTACTATTTACAACTACCATCTTCATAAACAATCAACTTGCATTAAGGTCTTCCTAAGTCTAATTTGATTATTACCAAATTACCCTTAAATGCACTTGTCACTTAATTTCATTCTAATTTCAAATTGCATATTTATGACATTTGTACAATTATCCCTAATTGTACATTTTACAACTCCACATGTGTACAATTAGTCTAAACCTACCTATGTATGTTTTGACAAATCGTACATCTAACAAAATTGGTAAAACTAACAAAATTGTGCAAATCTAGTTTTCACTTTTTCTTCTTCTAGGAGGTGGATTTTCTGCCTACATCTGCCCTCCCTTTACATTTTGTGGTGTCCTCACTGACTTAGTTGTCTTAATCTTGTATGACTAGTCTTTCTTAAGATCATCAATTTGAATACGGAGGATAGCATGCTCATTTTGTAACATGGCCTCATAATGGTTGAGTTCCATAGCCTTCACCCCATACTTGTTGGCTTATTTTTCATAGTAGCCAAGAGTTGAACTAACTCCTTCTCATATTTAAATGTATCCTTGCGTATCTTATTATTCAATTTTACCTCTATCATTATAAAAACAACCAATACCTCATCCTTTTCTATGATGAGTCTCAAGTGTTGCTACAAATCCACTCCATAGGCCCATATACACTTCTCTTTCACTCACAATTGTGCCTTATGATCCATGATTAAATAATTGTATTTCTTGGCATCACTTGTTAACTCCTCAATCTTATGGTCCTTTAGTTGTAGTTGTTCATCAAAAGCCTTCAACTGCTCCTCTTGTTGTTTGATTTGTGCTACATATTTTTGCAACAATACCTCCTACTCTTCCAACCGCTTCTTTTGTTCTTCAGCCTACTGGACCACAAGCTAATTTTCCTATTTCTATGAGTATAGCTTATCCTCATAATTAAACTTAATTGCATTCCATTCAGCTTCTATCTTCTTCAACTTCTCCTTGGCCTCATTCTTGCTATGTTCTAATTCTTCTTCAATCACAACCATCTCCTTTTGAGTAGCATTAACTTCTTCCTTTTGTGCTTCCTTGGCTTGATAAATCTATTCAAGATCTAAGCTTAGCCACTCGATCCAATGTGTTAGGAAATTCAATTTCTAAAGAATGAAGATCAATTTTGAAGGTGCCCTTCAAAATTTTGTATCCACTATATTCTTTGAACTTCTTAGATTCATCCTCATATCCAAGTACACATGAGGATACTCTATAATTTATCTTCATTCCTAGAAAATATGCAATTCCCAACATTGTTATTACCTTTCCCATTGGTAATAGCCATGGGTATTGTGTGTGAATCTAGGCTATCTATCTTGGAAAATCTTCACTGCACATCCACTCCATAATTTTTCCAATTTAGTGAAGGTCTTCTCCCTCCACTACTTTAAATATCCCATGCCACCTTGGCGAAATTGCAACCTGGTGCTAGTGAATATATCATAAACTTGTTTGAGGAAGTGATCCACCTATTTACCTATGTCTTCACCATATCCTTCTGAGATATCAAACTGAGGTACTTCAATCATAAATCTTGTGCATAGCCTTTCATCCTTTCCTTGTGGTGAAATATGTTCTTCCTATTAAACTGAACTTCCTCCAAGTTCTTTTATTGCACCAGTTGCATTCCCTTCCTATAGTAAAATATGGACTACATTCTTATTCATATCCTCTTTAGTTGGTCTGATCTCCTCGACATTGATGATTTCCTTCAGAAGCTATTGCTTCTCCATAAGTTCTTGAACTTCTTGTGGTCTTGGCAATTCCTCCTATTGTATATTTCCTAAGCTTTCATCCTATGTATGCAACTGTACTTTCATCACTATTATGGATATCAAAACTAGATCATATCATTCTTGTGATGGTCATGTATTTTCCTCCTTCAACTAATTGTTGCCTCCTCACATCACAATTCATATTTGAGGCTTCTTATTTCCTTCTGGTAGGACTGCCATCACTTCCTTAGATTTGGTTTTTAATGGGGACCTTCCTTGATCCATCCAATTCTTAGATGCCTCCAACACTTCAAAATCCTTATCTTGAAGCAATGTAGGAGATCCCATTTCTTCTTCCCACTATTCTATGTCAATCAACACATTGATATCCATCAAATCCAAATCATCCAGCTCTAATGGCACATTGTTTGGAATAGTAGGCATAGGCTTTGGTTGTTCCTTCTACACAAGAGTTCTCTCCCTCCTCTATCTCTCTCATTGCCTATGCATCCTAATCCACACTAGATTGGATATTGGTGCTACTACCTCCTCCTCTTGATACGGTGGCTACTCTTGCAACTTTTGTGTAGGTGCCTGTTGCTTTGACTTAGAATCCAAGTTTAGCTATCTTCATCTCTTCCTCTGAGGATGGACTTCCTCATCAAATGAGGTCTCATGTTCCTCAATCAGGGAGGTTTAGGTTTCTTTGTACTCTTATTTTTCTATCTCAATTTCTCTAGTTTTTATTTATAGGTACCAACTTCACCCATCGTATTATATAAGTTTAATCCTATAAAAAATAATTCAGTGGTGTAAGCCTAGGAAATGGAATACCGACTTGGGAAACATCATCTAGCATAAGTGTTATGGCATGGAGGATCATGGAAAAGATCTTCTTCCTCTTCACCAGTAACCTTAATTCTTGTCCAAGAAGTTCCCCAATCATCTCACTCCATGAAACCACCTTCTACACATCGTCCATCCAAATACATCTAAATAGCGTGCTTCTCTCGATATTCAGATATAAACATTCATCTACACACTACTCATCGGTTTTTATATGCTTTCTTGATCCCTCTTTTCCTAGACCAAAAGCTTCTACCTTGTATGTGAGCTTAGTGAGCATGTATCAACTTGTGGTCTCAATATGTCCATAATCTTCTTCTTAATAGGCTACCCTTCCTTCGATAACCTAAATATCCATCAAAAAGTATTAGCTAAGAATTCCACCTTAAGATGGTGATTTCCAACCCACACATAGGTGCAATTCTACTTAGGTACATATGAGTGTACCATTTGTAATAAGTACTCATTATAGAATACCTTATCTTATGGTGGAATTTGCACTATTGTGCTCACTCCTACTCATTTCAATGCAAGTTTCAATGGGTGCTTATCTTCATTCTCACTCCACCATTTATAAAAAAATTCTCCTATGGGCTAAACAAATGAGATATCCTTGATTTCTACCTATCCTCTTTCATCCCCACTTGTTTGCTCTTCAGGGGTAGCTTCCCTATGCACCTCGCTACAAAGCTCCCTATGATGTGCCCTAGGTGGTTCCATTTCCTCCTCATGGAATTATGGTTGTGTCCTTCCTCTATCACCACACCAGTTCCTAGATCCTCTCCATGATCGATAACCTCTCCCCCTCCAAGGTCAGTAGTCATAATCTACTTGTTGTTGAAACCCTCATCCTTGGTAGTGTACTAGGTAGGTCTCTCATTCTCACCTAGACCATGAATCCCTCTAGTGTAATGGTCCTGGTGAATGATCAATCCTAGTTGTTGCAATCCATCAAAAATAAGCTTGAAACTCCCTTTTGGTGCTCATTGTTCACCATTCTTCACTTTGGAACCACATCACTATTAATCTTCTACAATTTAGCAATTTTAGGACAACTACATCACCAACCATCCAAACTGCTTCAAAAATGTACAACTACTTTTGAAAATGTACAACTATTTTCAAAAATTGTACAAGGACTATCCAAAACTATACCGATGCTCTAGAAATTTATATGCCACTCTTCAAATCATACAACTGTGTCAAAAATCATACAACTATAGTCTAAATCCATACGATTCTTCCAAAACATACAATTTGAGCTTCAAATTGTACAACTTCATTGTTAAATTGTATAGGAAGCCCTAAATCATACAAATTCACTTCTCCTTCATACAATTGCACTGGAATTCATACAAATATACTAAAAATAATATAATTGCACAAAATTGCTCAATTCAAGCTTTGATTTGCACAAAATTGCATAGAAATCATACAATATTCCTCCAAAACATACAATTCCATACCCAAATCATACAAACTATGTTTAAGGTCCTCCCTTGCCATAAAATCTTCTACTTTTCATGATTTTTGCAATTAAATTTGTATCCTTTGTCTTCGTTTGTGCAAATCTCTCTTTTCGATGTGTTTCTAGTACCCTTTGCAATTTTTCTCTTCTTTTGATGCAATTTTTTACCAGTACATTTTAATTTTGCCTGAGTGCAACTTTTGTATGGCCCTCTCCTTTATACTTTTCCATATGCAACTACTGGGACATCTTCACTTTCCTACTATCTAAATTTTCCTGCCTTAGGGTTTGCAATCTTCCACTCGGATTTCTTTTTCAGAATTAACTCAAACCCTAGCCACATTTTTCACCATGAGGGTTTTCTTTGCTACATTTTTACTAAAAACCCTAATTCCACCAGTTTGAAATTCACCCTCCAGTACACTTTTTGATAGAACTTTAGCTTTTTTAGAACAAAAACCCTAATTTTGATAACTTTTCTCCCAATATGACTACTTTTTAAAAAATAAAAATATTTATTGGTGTATATTCATGATGGATCATGATATTTAGATAATGTATGATGTTTACATACCCATATATGAAAAAATTTGCATGATTGCACACTTCTTGCTCTCGAATGCTTAAAAATTCACTGTTTCATTTATCTAATTTTTTAAACTGGTAAACAAATAACATGCATGGCACCCTCTTTTTATATTTAAAAATCCCTTGCATGAAAATTCATTGCCTCAACCTCCTTTGCATGTACTTTTGTATTTTTGCACAAACGATTGCCAACTAACCTCTTTTTGCATGCAATTTTATGCTTTCTTGCTTTTTGAATATTTTATTATTTTTCTTTTTCTTTTCTTTTCATTTTATTTTTCTTAGAAGGTGCCACCATTTTTTGTTTTCATTCAACTTTTGAATAATTTACTAGTGTCACTTATCATGCTTCTTTTGCTTTCACCATGAACAATATCATAAACATGACAAGCAATGCTCATTGCCACCTGTGTCGAGGATCAAGAGGTTGGGAGCCCCCTTGCAAGGTCAAGGGATAGTATCCCTTGCAGGGTTGAGGGGAAACACCTTTCACCTATACCCTATTACGATATAGGGTGGGTTCGAGGGTAGAGCCCTCGCAGGGTTTAGGGCAACACTCTAAAACCTCAATGGTGAAACTATTGTAGAACTAAGCGTGACACTGAGAGGGGGGTGAATCAATGTGTATTAAAAATTTAATCCAACTATGAAATCAAATCAAAACAAGCAATCACACAAACATGCATCACATAACACCAGATTTATAGTGGAAACCCGATGTGGGAAAACCACTGTGCCAATGGACTGTTTGGACTCCCATCCAAATCCAACCTCAAAAATATTTGGTCTTTACAATATTTTTGCAGCACCAACTGCAGGGAATGGCACCAACCAACCCAAACTTTAGCAGCACCAACTGCAAGGAGCACCGACCCCGATCGCCAAGCACCCACTCAGCAAAAACAAAAACTGTAGTAGAAAATCTGATCTCCGTTCTAAAAGACCCTGAGTGGTCTAGCTCATTGCTTCTCTCTACACATCCACTCTGACTAATCTCATCTGATCTGAATCTCAATCTCACACCCTTCTCTGTACTCACACTGACTCCTTTTAAAAACCTTTTTGCAATACCTTCAACTTCCAACACTTCAACTTCCTAACAAATTTTGAGCTGCAAGATGACCGTTTCAACATTCAATAATGTCTCCCATGGGAGACATAACGTTCTTCTAGATTTTAAAATTTTGCACGCGCTAGAAAAAGAACGGACTCAAAAGGAGTTACGGATCAAAAGTTATGACCTTTTTAAATTTCACTTTTATTTTGGAGAGGCATTTTGTCAAACAGTTCATGGACAAAGTGTTGTGCACATTACTCGTTCTCACACTTGGAGGCCTCGAAATTACTCCAACCAAAAAGCAAATATGTTCAATTCGATGAGCTATACATGAAACAACACTTAAATGACACATTCGACAACAAGAAAATATGAATTTGAGTATTCGAGCGCAAAAGCACTTGGCTGCCCAAAACTGGAAAAAGTGCTACGGAGGCATTTTGCAACTGCTGTCGTTTCTTCCTCGGGTCTCCGTTCGGGCTGAAATTTAAAAAATAAGCTCTCTGTATATCAGAATACCTCCAGTAAAAATTTTGAAGTTTTATTCCTCACATATTTCTTAATATACCTCCGACAAAGTGGCCTCTAACGCTGATTTTACACCTGTCACATAAACTGGAAAAAGTGCTCCAGAGCCATTTTGCAACGCTCACCGTTTCTTCCTCCGGACTCCGTTTGGGCTGAAATTTAAAACTTAAGCTCTCAGTATATCCATATACCTCCAGTAAAAAATTTGAGGTCCAATTCCTCATGGATTGCTTAATATTCCTCCCATAAAGTGACCTCCGACGCAGATTTTACAACTGCAGTTTCATGACCAACAATGCACCGACGAAGCAACCGACCGTTCCAACACTGCAACCACACTTTCTAATGATAAAAAAACCTCCAAATAGTATCTTGGGCTGTCCAACACATTCCATTGATATTTTGCCACTTTGACAACTTCCTTTTTTGCTACTTTGACAACTTCTTGACGATTTTTGCAACTTTTGCAAATTTGCACGAACAACCTGTAACAACTTCACTTGAACATCACAAACATTCTCATAAGCATTGAACACCACTTTACATACTCCGAATAACCTTCGAACAACTATCCACTGCATCAACCTGTCCATCTGAGTGTGTTGACAACAATGACAATACTGTCGTTGCACCTTGCTCAACAATCTCCCCTTTGGAATTGTTGGCAACACACGCACAATTTCCTGTAACTCTTCTCCCCCTTTGACAACAAGACCAAAGGGCTGCTGCAAACTCCCCCTGAGTCCATGCACAACATTCTCAGGCAAAAATTATTACACTTAGCAAAAATCACAAACATGAGCAAAAAGATAAACAAAGACACAAATGCTCCCCCTGAGAATGTGACCCCGATAGCTAGTCAATGCTTGGGAAGTGTGACCACTCCCAATTTCTTGTGAAGGTACTCAAAGACTTCCTTGGGCAATGGTTTGGTGAAGATGTCCGCTACTTGCTCTATTGTTGGAACAAAATCCAACTTAACCTCACCTTCCGCAACTTTCTCCTTCAAAAAATGGTATCGGATAGCAATATGTTTTGTGCGAGAATGCATAACCAGATTCTTTGAGATATTGATTGCACTTGTATTGTCACACATGATCGATATGGGCTCACTAAAATTTATTCCAAGATCCTTCAAAGTTTATTTCATCCAAAGTACTTGTGTACAACATGATGTCACTGCAATATACTCTGCCTCTATTATGGATAATGAGACTGACTCCTACTTTTTGCTATGCCACGCAACAAGATTATCACCAAGATAGAATGCACCTCCACTGGTACTCTTCCTATCATCTACACATCCTGCCCAATCTGCATCTGAATACGCAATAAGGGTGAAGTCCTTACCTTTCGGATACCATAACCCATACTCCATAGTACCCTTGAGGTACCAAAAAATCCTCTTCACTGTTGTCACATGAGTCTCCTTGGGACTAGCCTAAAATCGTGCTACCATGCATACTACCTACAAAATATCCGGTCTAGTAGCTATCAAGTACAGTAAGCTCCCAATCATGGATCTGTACATAGTTTGATCAACAGGTGGAGATTTGTCATCCTTGCTCAACTTGCAACCCGTCATCATGGGAGTGCTAACTGGCTTGCAATCCTCCATTGTGAACTTTTTTAGCATCTCTTTCACATATTTGATTTGAGAAATAAATATGCCCTTCTCCTTTTGATTAACTTGCAATCCGAGAAAATATGAAAGTTCACCAATCATTGACATTTCAAACTCTTTCTGCATCTTATTTGCAAAATATTTACACAACTCATCTTTGTTGCTGCCAAATATGATATCATCTACGTATATAACAACAACAATATGATGACCATTTTCTATTTTGACATACAAATTACTGTCCACCATACCTTTCTTGAACCCTTGCTGAGTAAGATAATTGTCTAGCCTTGCATACCATGCCCGGGGTGCCTGTTTTAAGCCATATAACACTTTCTTCAACTTGCAAACCAAGTTGGGATCATCACCAAGCTGAAAACCATCTGGCTGCTCAATATAAACCTCTTCTTCAAGTTTCCCATTCAAAAATGCTGATTTCACATCCATTTGATAAACTTTGAAATTCTTGTAAACTGCTAAAGCAAGAAATATTCTAATTGCCTCTAGTCTAGCCACAGGTGCAAAGGTTTCCTCGAAGTCAATACCTTCAACTTGCGCATACCCTTTGCATACCAATATTGCTTTGTTCCTGACTACCTATCCATCTTCATTCAATTTGTTTCGAAAGACCCATTTAGTACCGATTACATTTTTATTTGTGGGTCTTGGTACTAACTCCCAAGTCTTGTTTTTCTCGATCTGATCTAATTCTTCATTTATTGCCTTTACCCAACTTTCATCTTTGCTTGCTTCGACAACATTTTTGGGCTCAATGCTGGATAGTAAAGAGTAGTTACTTAATAATCTTCTTCTCTGAACACCAACTATGGGGTCTCCAATTATTTGCTCTCTAGGATGATCTTTCTGCTAGCTACCTATTTTGAATTTCTTGTTTTCTTCCAATTCTGAATCACTTTTTGAATCCTCTGAGTCAATTCTTGATTTCTTTTCTATTTCCTCTTCCTCATCTCCTTCAATGACCTCTTCATAAATTGGGTAGTTCTCTTCATAGCTAATTACTCGTTCCCTTCCTTCATCAACTTTAACATCGACACTTTCCACAATTTTTCTTAGCCTCTTGTTGTAACATTTATAAGCTTTTCTTTTTGATGAATAGCCAAGAAAAATACCTTCATCCACTCTATCTTCAAACTTACCAAGGTTTTCTTCAGTTCTTTTGATGTAACACTTGCTGCCAAAAACTTTAAAATATCTTGTTGTTGCCTTTTTATCGAACCACAACTCATAAGGAGTTTTGCTTTCATGCATCCTCAACATGCACCTATTTTGGATGTATACCGTAGTATGGACTACCTCTTTCCAAAATCTGTCTGCTACTTTGCTCTCAGTCAACATAGTCCATGCCATTTCCTGCACTGTCCTGTTCTTTCTTTCTACCACACCATTCTTCTGAGGTGTCCTGGCTGCTGAAAACTGTCTCCTGATGCCATATTTTTCACAATACTCTATGAAATCCTCTGAAATGAACTCTCCTCCTCTATCTGACCTTAAACATTTAATCCTTTTTCCTGTTTGATTCTCAACTTGGTTTTTGAAAACCTTGAACATCTCAAAAGCTTCTGATTTATGCTTCAAAAACAATACCCATGTCATCCTGGAATAGTCATCTATACACAACATGAAATATTTGTCACCGTTTATGCTTTGCATTCTCATGGGTCCACATAAATCAGTATGTACTAGTTCCAAAGGTTTGCTCGTGTAGTACTCTTTTGTTTTAAATGAGACTCTAGTTTGCTTCCCTTTTTGACATGAAGCACAAATGCTATTTGATGGTTTGCCAATGGTGGGAATATCTCTCACTGCTTTCTTTGAACTAATTTTTACTAGATTGTCAAAACTGATATGACCAAGCCTCTTGTGCCACAACCAATTCTCTTCTTCCTATCCAATCAAGCAAGCTCCTTCTGAAGTCTTCGAGAGAGTGTACAGGTTTCCAGATGTCCTTGATCCAACTGCTATCAACTTCCCACTATTTGCCTTTCTGATTTCACAACCCTGCTTCTTAAAGATCACATCATGACCTCTATCACAAATCTGACTTACGCTCAACAAGTTATGCTTTAGACCAACCACAAACAAGACTTCTTCTAACCTAATTTTTCCATCACTGATCTTAACTGAACCTCTGCCAACTATCTTAGCTCCATCATTGTTTTTGAATTTCACTGAACCACCTTCATATTGCTGCAACTTCTCAAATTTTTGTTTGTCACCTGTCATATGACTGGAGCATCCACTATCAAGTATCCATGGTGCGGATTTATTCTGCACTTTAAATGTCATCTGTACGATTAAGGATTCCTTTTCTTCCTTAGGTTGCTCTTTTTCTTTCCACTCCGGTTTGATTACAGTTTTGGGCTCTTGTTTTGGCTTTTCTTTTTCAGTAGCTTGTGCATGTTTTTCGAGAAATTTTCTATTTTGTCTTATTCCATTTGGCTGAAATTTTCTTCCCTGAAATTGATTTGATGCAAATGTACTTCTACAATTTCTTGCAATATGCCCAAAGTTATGACAGTTATAACATTCTACTGCATAATCCATCAAAGGTGAAAAAGCATTTCTACTAGCAAAATTCCTTGGTCCTACATTATACTTACAATCTGAAATCTTATGTCCATAACCATTGCATTTAAAATAGTAACCATAAAAGGGATGATTGAACCTGGGTGGTGGTCTTTGCCATGTTGTTGTAGGAGCCATAAATCTTCTTCTTCTTTGATGTGTGACATTGGTGAAACCATCATTGTCAATTCTCCTTTCTTGCCTTGCATTATTGCTTTCCTTTGCATGATTCATTTTTGCTTGATTAACCTGTTTCTTTTCTTCATTCTTTGTGGATTCTTCATTTGTGGCCTTTGATCCATTTGATGATTCTCCTTCATCAAAACCCAAACCAAATTTGATGCTTGTAGTCTTCTGGTTCTTTATAATCTTATCCAACTTCATAGAACTCTCTTCACGTTTGTGATAAGAGCTAATTTTCTTATTCATCTCTTCTAGCTGCATCCTTAAACCAACAACCTCTTCTTCTAACTTGCTGCAATAATCTATTTTCATGGTTATTTGCACTTCGAGATCTTCGGAGATCTTCTTGGATTCTTCTATCTGCACTTTCAAACTTGTTATTATTTCATTTGCATCCTCAAGCTTTCTTGAAATTTTCTTATTCCTTTTTCTTTCTGTCTTCAATTCATCCAAAGCTGCAATTAGTTCCTCTTCCAAATTCACTTCTGCATCAATTTCTTCTTCATCACATTCCTATTCTTTTTCTAGTTTTTCTTCTTTGAATGCCATGAAAAGAGCTTCACCTATTTATTTTTCAGAATCCTCACTGGAGTTGTCTTCTGATGAACTGACATTCTTGGAGATGAAACTTTTCTTCTTGAAGTTACCTTTTCTGAAATTTGATTTTTTCTTCCAGTCACTTCTTTCTTCGTGCGATCCTTCATCACTTCTGTTCTTCTCATTAAGTGGACATTTAGCTACGAAATGCCCAATGCCTCCATAGTTGAAACATTTAAACGGTAACTTTCCTCTCGTATTTTCCTTTTCCCCTTTTTAGTTTTCTAACAAAGTTTGCTTCCATTTCATCTCGATGTCTCTTCTTCCTCGGATTCTTGTTTTGCTTTCATATTTTTTGAGCTTTAAAAGTAGCTTCTCTATCTGTAGATTTATATTTTCCTATTCTCATCTCATATGCAGTTAAAGAGCCATGCATCTCATCCATACTAAAAGAATTCAGATCTTTAGCTTCTTCTATAGCTAAAACTTTAGAATCAAACCTTTGAGGAAGAGATCTTAATACCTTTTTGATGATTATCGAGTCTTTGATTTCCTCTCCAAGTCCTCTGATAGCATTGATGACTTCATTAACTCTCAACATATATGCCTCTATATTCTCATCCTCATTCATCTTCAATCCTTCGAACTGAGCTCGATGTGTTTGTAACTTGGCCTCCTTGATCTTATCATCTCCTTCATGAATGCTCTTCAGTTTGTCCCATATTTCCTTTGTCATTTTACAACCCATAATATTTACCAGTTCGCTATCCACTAATCCACACATGATAGCATTCTTTGCTTTTGAGTCATTCTCAAATAGTTTCTTACCAACAACATCGGTTGGAGAAGTGGTGGGTATTGTATATCCACTGTCTAATTGAATCCCAAATATCGTATCCCAAAGCACAAAGATATGTCTACATCCTGATTCTCCAAAATGCATAATTAGTTCCATCAAACAATGGTGCTTTGTTTGATGAGAACCCTTCACCACCTACCATTGTGTCACTTCCAAGATCACCCTAGCCGGTTAAGCCTATTCAGGAACCTCGCTCTGATACCAATTGTAGAACTAAGCATGACACTGAGAGGGGGGTGAATCAGTGTGTATTAAAAATTTAATCCAACTATGAAATCAAATCAAAATAAGCAATCACACAAACATGCATCACATAACACCAGATTTATAGTGGAAACCCGATGTGGGAAAACCACTATGCCAATGGACTGTTTGGACTCCCATCCAAATCCAACCTCAAAAATATTTGGTCTTTACAATATTTTTGTAGCACCAACTATAGGGAATGGCACCAACCAACCCAGACTTTAGCAGCACCAACTGCAAGGAGCACCGACCCCGATCGCCAAGCACCCACTCGACAAAAACAAAAACTGTAGTAGAAAATCTGATCTCCGTTCTAAAAGACCCTGAGTGGTCTAGCTCATTGCTTCTCTCTACACATCCACTCTGACTAATCTCATCTGATCTGAATCTCAATCTCACACCCTTCTCTGTACTCACACTGACTCCTTTTAAAAACCTTTTTGCAATCCCTTCAACTTCCAACACTTCAACTTCCTAACAAATTTCGAGCTGCAAGATGACCATTTCAGCATTCAATAACGTCTCCCTTGGGAGACATAACGTTCTTCTAGATTTTAAAATTCTGCACGCGCTAGAAAAAGAACGGACTCAAAAGGAGTTACGGATCAAAAGTTATGACCTTTTTAAATTTCACTTTTATTTTGGAGAGGCATTTTGTCAAACAGTTCACGGACAAAGTGTTGTGCACATTACTCGTTCTCACACTTGGAGGCCTCGAAATTACTCCGAACAAAAAAGCAAATATGTTCAATTCGATGAGCTATACGTGAAACAACACTTAAACGACACATTCGACAACAAGAAAATATGAATTTGAGTATTCGAGCGCAAAAGCACTTGGCTGCCCAAAACTGGAAAAAGTGCTACGGAGGCATTTTGCAACTGCTGCCGTTTCTTCCTCGGGTCTCCGTTCGGGCTGAAATTTAAAACATAAGCTCTCTGTATATCAGAATACCTCCAATAAAAATTTTGAAGTTTTATTCCTCACATATTGCTTAATATACCTCCGACAAAGTGGCCTCTGACGCTGATTTTACACCTGTCACATAAACTGCAAAAAGTGCTCCAGAGCCATTTTGCAACGCTCACCGTTTCTTCCTCCGGACTCCATTTGGGCTGAAATTTAAAACTTAAGCTCTCAGTATATCCATATACCTCCAGTAAAAAATTTGAGGTCCAATTCCTCATGGATTGCTTAATATTCCTCCCGTAAAGTGACCTCCGACGCAGATTTTACAGCTGCAGTTTCATGACCAACAATGCACCGACGAAGCAACCGGCCGTTCCAACACTGCAACCACACTTGCTAATGATAAAAAAACCTCCAAATAGTATCTTGGGCTGTCCAACACATTCCATTGACATTTTGCCACTTTGACAACTTCCTTTTTTGCTACTTTGACAACTTCCTGACGATTTTTGCAACTTTTGCAAATTTGCACGAACAACCTGTAACAACTTCACCTGAACATCACAAACATTCTCATAAGCATTGAACACCACTGTACATACTCCGAACAACCTCCGAACAACTGTCCACTGCATCAACCTGTCCATCTGAGTGTGTTGACAACAATGACAATATTGTCGCTGCACCTTGCTCAACAACTATTAAAACAATCATTGTCAAAGCTAAATTTTTATCTTCATTATCATTTTAGAGTCCTTTGTAACCCACTTAAATAGCTCACCATCGACTTCATTTTGTTTCTCTCAGGCTCTATATGACTCAATCTTGGCCTCAAACTACCTTGTCTTAACCATTGATGGAACACGTTGTATAATTTTGCTTTGTACAATTCCATGTTGTACAATTTCATATTGTATGATTTGACAATGAACAATTTCACACTATATGATTTCAAATTGTATGATTTAACTTGCAACCCTACAATCTCTTTCAATTATACAATTTTACTTACTAATCGTATAGTTTCCTTTTGCAAAATTGTACAATCCCATTCTTCCTCAAAAATTTTTGATTGTATGATCAATTGTTCTATTTGGTCAACATATTTTAATTGTACAATTAAATATTCCACTTGAACAACATCCTGCAATCATACAATTGATTGTTCCTATTGAACAACATTCTCAAATTGTACAATTGGTCTACCCTCAATATCATACAATATTCTACATATTTTATTTCTATCATGACTATCACAAGATGCATCACTAGTGACAACCTTCATCTTTAACACTAGTTTTAGGTTACATATACTTATGGTGATGATTTTGCACTTTTTGAGCTAGAGTCAATATTCTTTTCTTTGGAGTCATTTTCTTCCTTGACTTCTTGACTCCAACACTTCTTTTATCTAAAATCATCACTTTCATTATCTAATTTGTCCTCAATATTAGGATCACTTTCCTCTATATATTTACTCTCATTTGCATTAACATGATGCCAATTCATTAGTGATATATTTGCATCTCTTTCCCAAATCAAGGCATAATCTAAAGACTCTTGATATGATCTTGGATGAGATATTTCCATATTCCTTTGATACATAGGGAGAAGTCCATATTGAACCACATCTTATTTGATGACTCTAAGTGATATTTCTCCACATGTTCAAACAACCCACTCAACCTTCAATTGTAATAATAAACAGACTCATTCTATCCTTGTATTCTATAAATTTCATCATTGTATGATCGAAATTCATTTACAAATTCATCATGCAATTCTTCCCATATCTAGTACTTATCCTATGGTAATTCAATATACTAGTCTATTACAAATTTTCAAAATATTACAGGAAATAACCATCTCCAACCTCATTGGCCTGACCAGTCACTTTCCACACCATGCAACAACTTCTCCAATGCCAAATTGGATCTTCCTTTCCATTTTCTATGAAATGTGGGAACCTTTGTTTCCCTTATTTCATATATACACTAGCCATTGCCATATTTACTTCCTCGTAACTTGAGGAGGTATCTTCTAACTGATTTCTTCTTTAGGTGGGTCTTCCAATACATTGCTATTTATCATATATTTCTATCTGTGGTAATATTTTCACCAAATAGTCACCTCACGACCTATTTTGCATGCTCACTTTGCGATCTCCTTTGTTATAATGTCATTTATGGCCTTGGTTATTCTTCTTGAGACCTCACATTCTATTAATTTTGTTCCTAAATTTTATCCTCTACACCCCTTTGCAACCTTCCTATTTCTTATTCAAGTGTTACCATCCACTCACTATCTTCTCGCATAGTTCTTTCATCAATATCTTCCCTTATATCAATGTTCTCATCAAACCTTAGTTGTTCTTGTATATTTTCTTCTGTATTTATCAATAAAGTATCCCACCTTTCAATATCTCATTATTCTAAAGTCCATACTTGTTTGATTACTAGTTCATTCATGATGTTGTTCGTGATCTTCCTTTGACCAATTCTTGTGCTCCTTCTAACTAGAATATTCTCCCCTCCTTGATTCCATATTCCACATCTTTGTAGACTTGTATCTTTCATTCACCTCCAATTGGTTTTTACTCACCACTTATCATAATGCCATAAGTTCTAAATTGCATCAATTTGAAGCAATTTTAATAAGCAACAACATGAAATATAGCATCATTTCCAATCGTCAATTTTTTTCCTCAATGAAAATGAGTTCTTCCAATTATGTCAATTTGAGTCAATTTGAATAAGCAAAAATTCCAAATGTAGCATAGAGGAGAGTATTTCCTAGAGGGAGAGATGATGATCCAGATTGTACAAATGTATGATTTATGACATTCACAAAATTGCTTGTACGATCTCCAAATCATACAATTGTATGATCCAGATTATATAACAGACAATCATGTACAATTTACAACTTGGTCAATTTGCTAAAAAATTGCAATCCAAATCGATCAGTTTTGTAATCATTCTCTCCAGAACCCTAATTTTCCTTAATTGACAAGTTCTACCTATGCAATTGCACTTCTAAATTAGAAAAAAATTAGTTGTACGGTTTGGTGGTCAGGATGTACAATTTCACCAAAACCTTATTGAATTATCCAATCACATATTTTCCAATTTGTACACTGTTCTTATCCAGAAAATATTTGGGTTATCTTTCTAGTGTAATTATCAACATAGTTTTATAACATGCAAACCCTAATTCACTGGCATTGAATTATTATTATCACCAACATTTCCAAAAATATTACAGCAGTAAAATTACATCTTGGTACAACAATAATAATGTGTAAAATTAATTATTTAGCATTCTCTAGGGTTAATATTCAGAATTAATGTAATTCCATTGCCATAATATCCATATTCCATACTATTTTGGCCATACTTGCACAAAACACACAATCTAGATTTACCATCCACAAGTACAATAGAATTCACAATGACTCACAACTACAATCCTAATTTCATTATTATGGTTGAATATATTTGTACAATAATCAATGAGCAACGACAATGAACAACTAAGTCCTCCATGAACTATTAATGGACCATCGATAAAAAACCAAGAACTATCAATCTCCCACTATGAACAACCATCAAAATTGAATTCGGGGTCTTTATAATGTTTACCCAGGCCATTCCAAAGCAGTTCTCGAGATAACCACTATTTACAACTACCATCCCCATAAATAATACACTTGCATTAAGTTCTTCCTAAGTCTAATTTTATTATTATCAAATTACCATTAAATGTACTTTTCACTTAATTTCATTTTAATTTTGAATTGCACATTTATGAAATTTGTGCAATTACATCTAATTGTATATATTACAACTCCACATGTGTACAATTAGGCTAAACCTACCTATGTACATTTTGACAAATCGTACATCTAACAAAATTGGAAAAACTAACAAAATTGTGCAAATGCAATTTTCACTTTTTCTTCTTATAGGAGGTGGACTTTTTGCCTACAATTCCATTAAAACTATTATTTTACCAAAAAAATAATTAAATTTGATTTTATTAATTTCTCTCAAAGCCTAACTATTATAAGCTATTTAATACCTTACTTATCTTAAAGTATTAAATCTATTATTCAAGCAATTTATTAATTCAAACCATTGGAAAACCAAATAAAGCTTAAAAAATATTAAGTGAACATAGACAAACATATATATACACTCATCCATGATTCACATATTTATTTTATCCTCAAATGGATGATCTCCTTTAAGATAGACTAATGCTATCATTGACCAATTTTAAGGAGGCTCATTGCAAGCAACTTCCTAGCCCAACGGTGTGAATCATGAGAACAAACAAAATGTAATGCATCTACATGAAGAGTAATTTTCTTCTTACCCTAAGTTATTGATAAGCAATCCATCATCATCATTTTCCTAGATATACCTCATGGTATATGGTTTACTCATAGCCCCTGCAAGGAGAAGGTACCTGATCTTGCCTCCATAGATATATCAATAATACCATTTTCTATGCCTAAAGAAAGTACTCATTCATTATTTAATCATCATGAAAGAAACAATGCCATTACATAATAACATCAATACATAGTTAGTTTTCATAAAATTTCTACCAAGTAGGGGCGTTACATAATACCCCCTTGGACTAAACACAGTACTTTATGTTTCTTGCAAAAAGTAGCATACATAAATTTATTCAAATAAAAATGAAAATTATTCTCATTTCATAAAAATTTTCCCATGTAGCACAATTATCTAAATATTGGTCCCACTAGACCTTACACTAATCTAGTATTTATTTTCTAAGCACCTTGGAATGAAACCCTAGAATCTTAATTAGCTACACGTCAATGGCTGCAAAATCAATCATCTATATTTTAGAAATATTCCACACATAACTAGGATCAGTAACATACTTTCTAAGTAGGTATATATGGAAAGTGTCATGGATCTTTGATAGGTTGGACAACCAAGCAGGCCTATAAGCTACTAGGCTAGCTCTCCCAATGATCTCAAAGGAATCAATATAGCAAGGGTCCCACTTTGTTGACTTGGTGGTACTTTTCATGGGTCTAATACTTAAGAAGACTTTATATCCTATATAGAATTCCATTGGATGTATTTTCATATCCATCTAGCTCTTTTGGTGATTAGTTGCTTCCTTGAGCCTAAGCCAAATTGATTTGAGTTATTCCTCCATATCTCTAATAGTATTAGGTTTGATCATCACTTGATCCTTTGGATTATCCCATGATAGGGGTTCTACATCTACTGCCATACAAGGCCTCAAAGGGGCCCATCCTCAATGATATAAGCAAACTCTACAATATGCAATAAGTCTTCCCATTTTGACTTCTGGTCCATGCAGTACATACATAACATGTATTCTAAACCTTGGTTTACCCTCTTGGTCTAACCATCTATTTTAGGATGATATGCAGTACTAATGTTTAGATTAGCACCCACTACATGATGTAATTCTTGAAAAACTTTTGATGTAAATTTGAAATCATTATCAAATATGATTACCTCTAGAAATCCATGTAATTTAAAAACTTCTTTGGTAAACTTATGTACCACCATTGGTGCATCATCCTTGATGTTCCCTGGTATGAAGTGTGTAACCTTGGTCAATTTATCAACCACTACCAATATTACATCATGTTGGAACCTATTCTTAGGTAATCCCAAAATAAAGTCCATAGATATTACCTTCCACTTTTACATAGGTATCTCATGTTGGTATAACTTTCCAGCTAGGTGATGATTTTTAGCCTTCACTTTCTAGTATTACAAACATATTGATATGAATTTGGTGATATCCTCCTTCATCCCAGGCCAAAAGAAGGTCCTTTGGGTATGACTACATGATATTTAAAGCATAAAAACCCATATTTTGTATTTACACCCTTGCTTTATTTTGAAGCTACTACTATTTTCTTCTGCATCTCTATGCAATATGGGTCCTATAGTTGCATTTTATTGACCTTATCCATTAAATATACATGGCTTTGGTTTAAGGTAGTTATGTGCCTTCTCTTATTCAAGGTATATATCATATTATTATATTTCCCTTGATATAATCAATACCAAAATCAAAATTCTTCTAATAATTCTATCTATCTTCTTTGTCTCACATTTAGCAAAGGTTGGGTAAAATATACCTCATACTTTTATGGTCTATCCTTAGCTTAAAAATTTTATCCAATAAGCAGTGCCTCTAAACCTTTAGGTCATGCACAATTGCTACTAATTCTAGATTATGAGTGGTATATTTTACCTCATGCTTCTTGAGTTTTCTAAACTCGTATGTCATAATAGCTTCTTCTTGAGATAAAACTCCACCTAAACCTTCTAGAGAAGCATATTAACACACAGTAAACTTCTCAAGAGGATCCATAATATTTAGAATTGGTGCCATTGTCAACTTATTTTTTATATTCTCAAGTACAGCCTCACACTTATCCTTCCATTTAATTTTTTTTCTCTTTTTTGAAGGTTGGTGATTGGATAGACAATTTTAGAGTAATTTCTCACAAAACATCTATAATAGTCTATTAGTCCCATGAAACTCCTGACTTATATCACATTTGTAGATGTAGGTTAATTTAGTATAGCCTCAATTTTATAAAGATCTACAACAATACCTTTTGCTAAGATAATGTGCCCTAGATACTATACTTGCAGAGTATAGAATTCACACTTGAATAGTTTCCCAAAAATTGGTTCTTCTTTAGTACTTCCAATAATAATATGAGATTTTGATCATGCTCTTCCTTAGTTTAAGAATAGATTAGTATATTATCTAATAACACCAAGAAGAACTAGTCTAGATATTTTCTAAACACACTATTCATTATATTTATGAAGGCAGATATTGCATTTGTTAATCCAAACGGTAGCACCGTGAACTCATAAGTTCCATATTGAGTTTTAAAGGTCATCTTATGGGTATCTTCTTATTTAATTCTTATTTGATGATAACTCGATATTAGATATATTTTTAAAAATATGGTAGCACCCTTCAACTGTTCAAAAAGATCATCTATTTGGAAAAGTCAATACTGATGGAGCCTCTAGAGGGAACCCTGGAAAAGCCAGTGTGGGAGGAATTGGTAGACTTTCAGATGGCTCCCTAGTTTTTACTTTTGCTGATAATTTGGGTATTCTTTGCAATAACCTTGCTGAGGGGTATGGTATCCTCAGAGGTCTTCAGGAGGCTACTAAGGTTGGATGGGAAAAGGTGTTAGTTGAGTCTGAGTCTCAACTTATGATTAATATCTTAAAGACTCCTAAGAATCATAAGGTGGATTGGAGAATAAAAATAATTATTGAGAAGATTCAGTTAATCTAGATGGGATTTTTTAAAGTTGATTACAATCATGTGGTTAGAGATCAAAACAAGAATGCTAATGCTTTAGCTAATTGGGCTCTGGACAAAGGTGATCTTACTTGTTATGGCCACCCTCCTATATGGTGGGCTTCTCAAATTAGGGAAGCTCTTCTTTCTATCATTTCTTTGGATGGCTCCAGTTCTGAAGGTACCTAGTATCTTCTTGTTAATTTTTTTGCTTCTCTTTGGTTCATTCAGTTTTTTTTTAGTTCCCTAGCTCATTATATTCTTTATTTTGTTTCCTCTGTTGATTCTTGCCTTAATAGTCTTCTGGTTTAGATAGGTCATTGTTTTGTTCATTTTTTTTAATTTATTTTTAGTTTTTTTAAGGTCGGTGGGTTATTTTGTTTTGTTTTGTTTTTGTATTCTTTGTGTTGTTTTTTGTTGTTCGTGTTTTTGTTGTTGTTTTTTTTTTATGTTTTTTGTTATTGTTCTTGTGTTTTTTTCGTTCTTGTTCTTGGGTTTATCTTTGTTTGTGTTATTTCATGTTTTTATGTGTGAGTTTTTTCTATGTATTTTGTTTTTGTTTATTGTCTGTTGTTGGTTGTTTTTTATTTTTATTTTTATTTTTATTTTTTTAATTTTTCAGGTTTTGGTTGTGTTTATTTTTCATGTTTTTTTGGGTTATGTCTGTAGTGTTATGTTGTTTTTGCCTTGTTTGTGTTTTTTTATGTGGTTTATGTTGTGGTTTATTTTATATTATTATGTTTTTTTGGTTGTACTTTTGTTTTTGACGCACTCAAGGAGCATGTTTTTTATTTTATTTTATTATTTTTGTTGTTATTTACTTATTTTTAAATTGGTTTTGTGTGTTTGTTTTCTCCTTGATAATGTCAAATGTGGTAGGCCAGGTCCGATTCCTAGACATTTTTGGTAGAATGGATACCCATGCCTCCTTGGGTCTTACCTGAAAGTGGCAGCCCTTTTGGGATGTTTCCACAAAAAAAGAGATCATCTATTCGTGGTAGAGGATACTTGTTTTTAATGGTTAACTTATTCAGCATTCTATAATATATATAAATTCTTAGGGAATCATCCTTATTTTTCACAAATAGCACTGGAGCACCCACCGGTAACACACTTGGTTTGATAATACCCTTTTTCAACAAGTCTTGAAGTTGAAATTTTAGCTCCTACAACTTAATAGGAGTTCTTCTATAAGGTGTCTTGGAAAGGGATTCATATCTCGATATTAAATCATGTAGTGAAATCAAATTCCTTTTGAGGGAGTGGGCCTGAAATATATTTAGAGAATACATCCCAAAACTCATGAAGAATTGAATGTTTCTTCAAATATTTCTCATCTCCATTTTATCTAATATTACCATTGATATTAACTATGTAGAGCAAGCTATCTCTTTTGAGAGCTTTCTTTGATTGCATAGCTGAAGCAAGTGGGGTTGGAAAGAACCTCACCACTTTGAACTCTTTCTCTCCTCTTATCCTTGTTGGTATAATCCATCTACCTATCTTAAAAATTGACTAAGGCTCCATGCACCTTCAACCAATCCATCCCTGGGACAATGTTAAAGGTATGAAGAACTACCACATACAAGTTCCATATAGTATATCCTTTAGGTAGATTTATCTCTATTATAGGTAAACATTGATCCATTGAGTAGGTTTACCCAAAATTATACTTGACTTTCCATCCCTATGCCAAAAATCTAGGTATTTCTAGCATATCCCTGATAATACATAGTGGAAATAAAACTATTTGTGGCTCCACTATCTATTAGAATTTTTACATCTATAGAAAACTTACCATTTAGTAAAATAGTTTTGCTTGACCATATAAGATATGATTTCCAATTGAGACATAAATTAGTGTGATGGTGTCTCTATTCTATGACTAGACTCTACTTTTTGAGGGTATTATTGGGTATAGTGAGATCTATCATAGATGTAGCATCCTGCCTTAGATGCCTATGATTTCTCCTGCATCTTTCCCCTATCTCTTCTTTATGTGCTAACTCATATTGTTTTGGGAAATTGTGATTGGATCCATATTTCTTATGAAATATCTTCTTGTTCTATCCTAAGTTTCCATTGCTCCTATTACTAAACTTTAGATTGTTTTTATTTTTTTTATTTTGGTATTTATCCTATTTTATGAATCCTACACTCTTTCTTCTCCTTAGCTCTTATCTTTCATTTAATGATATCCTTGAATAATTGAATAAGGTCCTTTTGGTTTAAAGGTTAGTTTATTTTTGGCTAGCTAGGTCATATGTCTCTTGCAATAATTTTAGTTTAATAATATTAATTGTTAGGAACCTACTATTGAAATAAATATCATACACAAAATACTGAAAGATAACTGAAATACATGAAATAACAGAATAATACTATGCATAAAGTAATTACAAAATTGAACAATCTCACAAATAACTCAAAATCATAGGCCTCTTCAAGGGGGCAACCTCTTTCAATATTTCATTAACTTGCAAAAATATGTCTTCATGCATGGATTCATAGCTTTTTAAAGAAATACTTCATGCAAACCCTAACCCTAGGCTCAGGAGTTGGCTTACATGCAAAGTGCCACTTGAGCTAGAATTTTCTACCAAATTTTGGTTACAATCTTGATAATGGTTACATTAGATGGCCCCACTTGTTTAGGAGCATAACATACCATGTACATTAAAAAATAACATTATAGATAGGATCCCCCACATTGGAAGTGGGTTATTACATGATAATGAGAATTACAAAATAAAATTAGGATGGGATTCTAACAGGTCCTTCCCCTTCAAAAAGCTTTGTCCTCAAAGCTAAATATGAGGAAACTGGTGTTGGAGCTGATGGAGAGATTCCCATGTAGCATATTTTAACTGGAGTCCACACCACTGAACAAGAACTTTAGTAATGGTGCAATTGTGAAGAGTGTGAGTTTGACAATCCAATAGTTTTTTGGGTTCAAGCAATATAGAACCTTCTTCATCTAACTTTGGAAGCGCATATTGAACCTGTACCTGATTTTCCACCACCTTTTTGAGAGAAGAAATATGAAAAACATGATGAATCTTGGATGTAGATGGAAGGCCCAATTTGTAGGTTGTGGTACCAATCTACTGTAATACCTGATAGGGCCCATAGTAATTTGTAGTAAGATTTTGGTATCTATGAAGCTAGAGGGATGACTATTTGTATGGTTGCAAGTGAAGGAAAACCATATCATCCACATCAAAAATACACTCAGAACGATGTTGGTTAGCCTTTTGGTGCATTTTATTTTGGGCTACCTCCAAATTTAGCTTCAATTGACGGAGGACATCAACATACTGATTGAGAGTAGTGTCTACTACATGGACCTTGGAGCTACCTAGAATGTAGGAGGAATATTTCGGTGGAGGGTGCCCATAAACTACCTTAAAAGAGGTAACCTTGGTGGTTGTGTGATAGGAAGTGTTGTACCATCACTCAATCAAATGAAGCCATCTCACCCAGTGCATAGGATGATCTAAGAAAAAGCAACAAAGGTAGGTTTCCAAATATTTTTTGACAATATTCTTCTGGCCATTTTTTTGTAGATGATACACTGAAATCATCTTGAGCTGAGTCCCCTGCACCTTAAACAATTCTTACCATAAGTGACTAGTAAAATTTTGGTCACAATCCCACATGATGGAGGAGGGTAGACCATGAAGATGAAAGATAGAATCAATAAAAATTTGGGTAACAATGAATGCAGTGTAAGTATGGGATAGGGAACAAAAGTAAGCATATTTTGAAAGATGATCCACTACCATGAAGATAATAGATTTGCCTCCAAAATTAGGTAAGCCTTTAATAAAATCTATAGAAATATCTATCCAGACCTGATTAGGAATGAGAAAGGGTTGAATATTACTTGAAGAACGCACTATTTTCCATTTCATCCACTGAAAGGTATCACAATATGCCATAAAATCATGAATATCCATTTTTATACCCTTCCAAAAAAAGTGCACTTAGGCCATTCATATGTTTTAAGAAATCCTGAATGGCCTGTAGATGGGGTAGCATGCAGTTTTATCATGAGAAGTTCATGTAGTGAGGACTTATGAGGAAAAATAAGGCATTGGTGGTAATGCAGATCTTGGCCATCCCAAGTGTATCCTGGACATGAAGTAGGCTCAGTGGATAGGGAAGCAACCAAAGTCTACAATTCATAATCCTAAAGCACCTCCTGGTGTAAAGAATCAATCCATTGGAGGATCGACAATGAAATGGAACACAACATACTAAGAGCTTTAAATTAGTGAGAGAGCATCAACCATAATATTCTCCTTACCCTTATTATAGATGATATCATAATCATAGCCAATGAGTTTAGAGACCCATTTTTTTGTTCAGGGGTGGTAACTCGTTGCTCCAAAAAGTATTTGAGACTCTGATGATCTTTTTTAATGGAGAAATTATGCCCAATGAGACACGATCAACAATGGGTTACTACATGCAAAATTGCCATTATCTCCTTGGCATAAGTAGATTTTCCTAAATTAATACTAGAGAGAGCTTTACTAGTGAAGACCAAGGGTATCCCTTATTGCATCAACACTACCCCAATACCACGACTTGAAGCATCACTTTTAATAACAAATGGTTTAGAGATATATGGCATAGCAAAAATAGGCATAGTGGTCATGGCCTACTTCAATTCTTGTAAATCCTATTCAACGGGTCTTGTTTCAACCATTTTTGAACAACTTGTATCTTCTTGGGGTCAACTTTAATGCTCTTCTTACTGATAATGTGTCCCAAATATTCTACTTTTTTTAACCCAAGAGAAAACTTGTAACAATTAGCATAGAGTTGATGTTGTACCAATAGCTAGAGAGTCTGATTCACATGAAGAAGATGCTCTTCCCATGAGAGACTATACACCAGAATGTCATCAAAGAAGACTAGAATGAAATTTCAAAAGAATGGATGAAAAATGTTGTTCATGAGGTTGTGGAAGATGGAAGGGGTATTAGTAAAACCTAATGGCATGACAAAAAACTCATAGTGACCTTCATGAGTAAGAAGGGCAGTCTTGGGATTATCCTCCTCCTTGAGCTAGATTTTATGGTACCTCGAGTGAAGGTCAAGTTTAGAAAAATACATAGTCCCATGAAGTTCATCCAGTAATTCATCCACCACCGAAATATGAAACTTATCCTTTATGGTGAGTTTATTGATCTCTTAATAATCGATACACAACCACCAAGACCCATCATTCTTGCATACTAGTAAAACCGATTAAGAGTAAGTACTATTGCTTGGTCGATGACATCAGCTTTTAACAATTATTGTACTAACTTCTCAATTTTTGACTTAAGAGCATGAGGATACCTGTATGGTCTAATGTTGGGTGGTGCATTACCAGGTAATAAGGGGATAGCATGGTCATGAGAGCGACGAGGTGGTAATTTTGTTGGCTCAGTGAAAACAAAGTTGTGCTTGGTCAAAATAAGTTGCAAATATTTAGGAACAGAATCCTCCTCTTAATGTTGTGGTTGATTGCAAAAATTTGATCTATGACACCTCAAGATGATTTTTTTAACAACTTCTCCATTCAGATGGAAGTGATAATCTATGAGGACCCTACTTTTAAGCCATAGAGAACGTAGGACTATTCATTCTGTGAGAATTGTATCCAAAGCTCAGAAAAGTTCCAAGAGATGACTCTCAATGTGCCCAACCATTGAGATCCCAAAACAATATCATATCCCCCTAGTTGAAGTGTAAACATATCTTGTTTGAGCTCATAGTACACATTCTTGACCTTAAAATTATGATATTTTTCTTTACAAGTTAAAGTCCCACCATTTGCTACCATAACCTCAAAGTAATTACATGTGTGTACATTACAATTTGCCTTCTTAGCTATGTGTGGATCAATAAAATTGTGTGTACTACCAGAATCAATCAAAATGGTAAGTTGTAGGCCTTTGAAATAACCCACAACTTTTATGGTTTGGGGAGCAGTAATGCCAGCAAGAGCATGAACAAAAATTTCAGCCTCTGGTTCATCTGGGTTTTCTTCCTCTGGTTTAGGTGGTTTCTCTACTGATTCAGTGTCATCATCACTATGGTCACTAGTATTAGGATCCTAAACATTGATGAGGAACAACCTCTTTTGGGTGCACTTATACCCGCAAAAAAAAAATTCATCACAATTGTAGCACAACCCTTTGGTGCGTCGCGCATCCATTTTAGTAGTGGTTAAAATTTTAGGTGTAACAATGGGTGCAACAGGTTTTTGTTAATGTTGATTGTGGAATCTAGGAGAAAAAGAGGGTTTAACCTATGGAAATTTAGATATCCACCTCTAAGCTAAAAATTTGGACTCGGCCAAACGAGCCAACTGGATAGCTTGCATCATGGATTATGGTTTAAACATTGTGACCTTGGCTTGGAGATCTTCCCGCAACCCACTAATAAAACAACTCATAAAGAACCCTTCATTCAATCTTGTAGTTTTGTTGGCCAATCTCTCAAATTGTATTTGGTAATATTGAACTTTCAAAGTTTGTTTTAGCTTTGTCAACTATCCTATAAAGTCATTATACTCACTAGAGCCAAAGTGAGTGAGTAATTAAGACTCAAATTATTCCCAAGAAGGATCAAGGATAGTTTTCTGCAACCATTGGTACCATTTTAAAGCTTCAGATTCCAAATTGAAAAAATCCATTTGAATGCGGTGATAAATAGGGACATCATGAATTCTAAATGATGTAGGAGCATCCAACGAAGAAAATGAAAAATATTGCCAAGGAGAAAAACTGTCGCGATATCGCGACATGTTTTGGCAGAGAAGAAAACTGTCGCGATATCGCAACATGTTTTGGTAGAGAAGAAAACTGTCGCGATATCGCGACATGTTTTGGTAGAAAAGAAAACTATCATGATATCGCGACATGTTTTGGAAGAGAAGAAAAACTGTCATGATATCGCGACATATTTTGGCAAAAAAGAAAACTGTCGCGATATCATGACATGTTTTGGAAGAGAAGAAAACTGTCGCGATATCACATGTTTTGGTAGAAAAGAAAACTGTCGCAATATCGCGACATGTTTTGGAAGAGAAGAAAATTGTCGTGATATCGCGACATGTTTTGGAAGAGAAGAAAACTGTCACGATATCACATGTTTAGTAGAGAAGAAAAATGTTGCAATATCGCGACATGTTTTGGTAAGGAAGAAAAATGTTGCAATATCGCGACATGTTTTGGCAAGAGAGAAGAATGTCACGTTATCATGACATGTCATGAAATTGTGACCAAAGGACGAGAAAAGGAAGCGAGGAAGAAAGATGTCGCGATATCGCGACATGTCGCGTTATCACGACCCGAAGAAGAAAGAGAAGGCGAGGAGAAAAGATGTCGCGATATCGTGACAGAAAAAGTGTCACGATATCGCGATCGAAATAGGAGAGAGAAAGTGTGGAAGAGAAATGTCATGATATTGCGACATGTCATGAAATCACAACCAAAAGAGGAGAGAGACGACATGAAAGAAAAATGTCGTGATATCGCGACATGTCACGAAATCACGACTGAAAGAGGATAGAGACGGCATGAAAGAAAAATGTCGCGATATCGCAACCAAAAGAGGAGAGAGAAGGCATGAGAGAATAATGTCACGATATCGCGACATGTCATGATATCATGACCAAAATAGGAGAGAGAAGGAATGGAAGAAAAATGTCACGATATCGTGACATGTCACGATATCATGACCCAAAGAGGAGAGAGAAATAGAGGAAGCAAACTATCACAATTTTGTGACATGCTGTATTTTTGTAGACCGTTATAGAGTGACACGATAGCAGTTACAGGGGTCATTATAGAGTGGCAGTTAACAAAATTTGGTATGCTGATTACAGGAACAGTCACAGATTGAAGTCATGGAGCAGCAGTTACAAATAGAAGGATCGTTATAAAAGGAGCATGGCTTGGAGAATTGAAGGGTCGAAAAACTATGGAAACAGAGTTGCAGAGCTGAAGGCATGAGGGCCATTATGATCTGTTAGACTATATTTCTTCCAGGAGCAACGTCTGAGTGACGATTGCAATTTATGTAATATTATTGTAATATTTCCAAGTTAATGAATGAGAAATTATGATTTCTTATGTTGTTAATTTTGACTCTCCATCAAGTGGTATCAGAGCTAGAGTTCTTGAGTGTGTGAACAGATCACCAAAAGTGAGGCAGTTTGCACCAAGATCTGTGGAAAGGGTTGCAAGAAGACAGAGCGAGAGTTCCTGAGCATGTAAAATAGATCGTTGGACGTGAGGCAGTTTTACACCAGGATTTGTGAAGAGTTGTGAGAAAAGAGTGACGAAGAATGGCTCCACGACGTGGTGGTGTGAGAAATGTGGTGCTTGAAGCAGATTTCAGAGCGTTGCAATGGCAAGTGCAAGCCCTACAAGAGGAGTTGCGAAGAGGGATCGATCCAAAGGGGGAAGACCATAGTGATGATGAAGCTTGTGAGGTTGAAGATCCATCAGATGCAGAAGAAGTAATGGATCCTACCGAATCTAGATTGATTAGGGCCATATCTCAGATGGGAAGAGGCCAAAGTTGGATGTTTCCTCGTGTTCTAGAAATCTCAATCTAGAAGAGTTGATTGACTGGATCAACGATATGGAGGAATATTTTGAGTATGAAGAAGTTGCATATCCAAATCGAATCAAGTTTGCAAAAATGACAAAGAGGAGAGAAAGAGAGGAAGCAAAATTTCATGATTTCGTGACATGCTGTATTTTTGTGGACCATTACAGAGTGATAGGGTAGCAGTTACAAGGGCCGTTACAGAGTGGCAGTTAATGAAATTTGGTACGTCGGTTACATGAACCATCACGAATTGAAGTCATGGAGCAGTAGTTACAAAGATAAGGATCGTTATAAAAGGAGCGTGGATTGGAGAATTGAAGGGTCAAAAAACTACAAAAACAGAGTTGTAGAGCTGAAGGCATAAGGGCCGTTCTAATCTGTTAGACTATTTTTCTTCCAGGAGCAACGTTTGTGTGACGATTGCAATTTTTGTAAATTATTGTAATATTTCCAAGTTAATGAATGAGAATTTGTGATTTCTTGTGTTGTTAATTTTGGCTCTCCATCACTAAATAATTGAGCAACATGATATAACCTTCCATCAATATCCTTCCTATTTAACTTAGGAAAGTCTAGTTTTGGAATCTTGAAGGTAATGTCACGATCAAAGGAAAGGTGAGAGTCATTTATTCTTTTTTTATTATGATACTCGAACTTTCTTCGAACACCTTGTATTTTAGACTCAACATCTGCTAGATGTTCTTCTAGGTGAATTTTGGAGGTATCTTGGTCAACTCTAAAAGTTTAAAATTCTATCATCAAGTGTTTAGTTGTTTTCTGCAATCCATTAACAACACTTAGTAAGGTATCCAACGTTGAAGCAATGTGTTGCTCTACCTCTTTTTTATGTCCATGAGTGCCACATGCCATTTGAGATAGCTTTGAACTTTTTTACTAAATTACGAAAAATAGAAGTGTGATTTGTAGAGTTACTATTTTTAGTAAGGGTCAAAAATTTAATTTGGTAAATGGGTTGCAACACTAATTTTAAGATAGGGTCCACTTCGGTGGCTGCTTGATTTGAGTGCTCAATGAGGATATATATTGAATTTATTGAATTTTTGTGATCTCTTGGTTGGTTGAAAGTTGATGTCAAGGTATTTTATTGCACTTGGACTTAAAAATTCACTAGTGAGTCCTTTAGGGTCATTGGTGCAAAATAACAAGTAGCTTATATGACCAAAAATTTGGATCAATTCGGTTGAATTTTGAAAAGTTATAGCCCTAACAAGAAAAAAATTACCATCTTTGGAAAATTTGTGCAAAATTTGACTAAGGGCTACAAAGGAAAATTTTATTTGGAATAGAGTGTAGAATTATCGGATAAATTTTTGAGTCAATCTAAGCTCTATAGGAAGAGATATCCCTATTTTGATAAAAATTCAATTTTTTTTGGAGCTCTAGGTCACAAGTGGGGGTACTAGATCAACTATCTCGGATCTATCAACTGATCATCCTATCACTATCCTATCACCTGTACTATAGTTACTAACACTGATGATTTTGTTTGACCCTAACCACCTATATTTTTTGCCTATTACAGTTGATTGTTATTGTTACTATTGTTGACTTGACTATTACTATCACTGATTGAGTTGTTACTATCACTGACCTGAATGGTACTAGAATATTATAGACTGTTAGAGATACTTGTGAACCATATCTTAACTATTGGTGCATGCAAATTATGTTTTTCTATGATAGGTAAGTCCTCCATATGCTCACTTTTTGGGATTGTGAATGTAGATTTAGCAGAACATGACGATGTGTGTTTTTACAGGTTGAAGTGTTTAACAAAACCAAGGCATGCTAGGGAAAGGAGTGTGTAACACCCATAGACCCTCTGTTATATCGTAGTGATGAAAAATAGTTCTTGAACCAATATTTTAGGCCACTATCCAAGGAGGATTCCACACATTCCATTGAGCACACTATTTGCCTCTTTGATAGTATGGGAGAGTAATCATTTGAGGTGTATCCTATGGACTATGGATGATACAAGACCAAAAAGCTTCCTACTGGATAAAATTTTGTTAAACCTATAATCGTCTCGAGATACACCCGAACATGTGTGGGAGCTCAATTTTGTGTGCAAGTGTTGTCTAAGGCCTAGGTATTGGAGCCTGATCGTCCCTCACTTCACTAGATGCTTTATGGGCTATCTAGCTTAGCCAATAATGACAACTCCTTCACGATATTTTAAAACCCCCAACATGGGGTTTCTAACCTACACAACTACTGAAATAGAGATTGTATTTTTATTTTTTGGTCAGAAAAAACAAACTGTAATTTTTAAAATATTTCTTTAATAAAATAAAAACAAAAATGAAAAACACACAGAAAATTATACCTAACAGGTGAAATGGATGGAAAAAATTGTCTTAGTTGCAATAGAACTTGGCCCTGAAAAGCACTATGATACCACTTGTTAGGAATCTACTATTGAAATAAAGCTCACACACACAAAATACTAAAATATAACTGAAATACATGAAATAATAGAATAATACTATGCAAAAAGTAATTGTAAAATTGAACAAACTCATAAAAAACTCAAAATCGTAGGCCTCATTGAGGGGGAAACCTCCTTCAATATCTCATTAACTTGCAAAAATATGTCTTCGTACATGGCTTCATAGCTTTTTAAAGAAATACTTCACTTAAACCCTAACCCTAGGCTCAAGAGTTGGCTTACATGCAAAATGCCACTCGAGCTAGAATCTTCTACCAAATATTGGTTACAGTCTTGATAAAAGTTACATCAAATGGCCCCACTTGGCTAGGAGCATAACATGCCATGTACATTATAGAATAACATTATAGATGGGATCCCCCACGTTGGAAGTGGGTTATTACATAATAATGAGAATTACAAAATAATATTAGGATGGGATCCTAACATTAATCATTATCCTTATTTTAGGGTCCAACCCTAGAATAAACTTATGCACCTTAATACATTCATTGTTCTCATATTCTGGAATATATTTCAAAAGTCTCACATATTTTTGATAATATACCTCTAAAGATAGTGATCCTTATTGAAGGGTACATAACTCTTCAAACTTCTCAATATAAAATTGGTTTATGAGAAATCTTTTCATAAAATCCTTAATGAACTCTTCCCATTTAAGATAAGTGGATTTAAATTATTTTCCTAAGTTGTACGTGTCCCACAATTCTAGGGCCACTTCTAGAACATATATAGTAGCCCATATAGTTTGTCTCAGATGAGTAATTTTTAAAACAAGAAATTTTCTAACTCTTTTACCCATGACTCAACCATATCACCTCATGTTCTTTCATTTACATTTGTCACCTTAACACCCTTAAGGTATTTTACTACCTCAGCCTCAATTTGGGCTCTTCCCTCTTAACTTATTTGGACATGATTTTCTTCCTATCAACCCTCATTGTTTCTAGTACTAGCCTCTATATTGACCAAAGAGTCTATTAACATTTCTTTTTGTTCTAATAACTCTTATATTAGTTTTACTAAGGAAGAACCTTCAATCCCCCTACTATATTTTGATGTTCCTCCAATATTTCTTTTTGAGTTCCTTATCATCTCAAGTCCCTTACCTAGAGTAATTGACTTCCTAGTCTTCTTAACAAGGTCTAAAGTATATCCCATCCTTTGTACAATATTACCTTGTGATGCAACTCTTTTTGTTTTCTTTGAAAAACTTCCCTTTTGAAAAACTATCATTTCCTATTTGCACAAAGGAATTAGGTAAGTTACAATTCTACCCTAATTATACTTGCATTGGTTAACTTTATTTTACTCATGAATTAAAAACCCTATCGTTTTCTAGGGTCTCTCTTGCCTTATCTCAAGGTATCTAACCCAAAGTCATACAGTAAGTCAAGGCTCAATCTAAGCACACTTGATGTGAACTCAGCTACAAGAGACCAACAAAATGGACTCCAATCACATAACACAAATGTAATATAATGGAAGAAACCTACAAATTGATATTCTTATCATTCATTAATTCACACCCCTTCTCCAAAATATTACAATCCATCATATAGCAACCGAAAACCAAATAAACCCTAAAGAAACCCTAAAAATATCTTTTTCTAAAAACTGCTATAAATAGATCTTTTTTCTTAAAACTGTTGAAAATAGAAATGAGTCGGATTGTGTCCAAATTTGGTGCACACAACCCTCTTGCAATAAAAAAACTTACTTTAAAATATAGGTCTCAACTTAAGGTATAAAAAAATATAATAAAATTCTAACATGCAAAAAAACCTTAAAAACCTGAGAACCTATTCTAAAGCTAATTTTGGGACACTAGATGTCAGAGTTAGGTCCCAAAAACATGATTTTTGGAGAGTTAGGCCAATCGAATATTATTCTAATGTAGAACACACACATGGAACCACCTATTATGTTTCAAGGCCAATGGGCGTACGTTTCACAAGTTATGGCTCCAGCAAGGTGCATCAATACGCCATGAAAACTTCTAGTCCTATGACATAGAGATTTGATAGCAACTATAGCAACCTAAAACTACCAAACCATTTTTTTGATACGATAACTAACAAATAAAGGGTCACAAAGAGAATACCCCTATCTCAACATACAAGGCTTCACCATATTTGAGTTCCAAGTCATTGTGGATAACACTCAGTGGACAAAATTAACCAACTCCCATAATTTTATAGGGTTCACCTTACTAAATCTACATGTTTAGAAGGATATCAAAAGTGGTCCCCAAACCTTTCCTATACCCTCCTCGACATAGGATCATGTGACCACAATGTAGGGATTACCCTTTAAGGCCCATAACACTTAAAGGAATATGCATATTCCCTAACCTAACTCTTAGTCCTTCTACGTAGGTTAAATGACGTAGAGACTTGGTGCTTATTTACCACACCTCCATGGGTTAACTAAGGTAATTGCCACTAAGATATCAAATGATATGATCACCCAATCCTACTTGATATGATGGGTCACCACTACGATCTTGTGATTGGATTTTCCAATATTTAGTTGGGACACACCCAATCCTACATGATCAAGGTGTGGCACTTCACAATTACCTTGGCTATTGTATTCACACAACTCCTTATAGGGTCATGAGTTTCCTAGTTATTGCATACATGCAACTCCTTCTAGAACTTATGTTCACCTGGTTATTACATACTCACAACTCCTACCAGGTTTGGACTATAAGGTTTACTAGAGGAACATTCCTACCCAACCTAGGGATAGGTAAGAATTTCAAAAGAAACCAAAAATAAGAAGTATAATACTTAACATCAAATATGCTGATAAATAATTCAAGATCTTCCCTACTAAAACCATAATTAAGAATTACATAAAACTTGATATAATGATTAAGCAAAAGCTACATAAACCATGATAGTATTAAACCACATTACCAGTTTCTAAGCTTATCAAAATGTTTTAAGGATACATTCTCTCAACTAAAATTAGATAGCAAAAGAGATCAACAATAGGTCCATTTACACATTTAATTCAACTTTTCTCAAACTAAGAACAAGATTGAAACAACACTACAATGCTCATAATATAAGTAAAACAACATAATCATTCTTTAAATCAGGAATCAAATTTACAATTCCATCAAGTAATACAACCCTTTGCTCAATTTACAGTAACACCTTCTTTTTATTTATTTCTGAAGAACTTAAGAACACCTTTCCATGTCTCCAACCAAGTACTTGCAAGCTTCTTTTATGGAAAAAATCACCTACCATTCATAAAATATTCATAGGGATCCTAATAACTTTGAATGCAATGCAAATTAATTCATCCCTTACTCTATTATGTAACAACCATGCATATAAAAATTAATCTAAATAAGAAATTCCTACTTCTATTTATAAGAATCCTCCATTCTTTTAATCAAACAATATTAAAAAAATCCATAAAAATCCAGGAGAAGCCCATACTTCTCTTTATAAAGATTCCTTAATCCACATAGATATCAAGAATCATTATAACCAATTTAAGTTAACATTGCATATCAAAATATGAGAAGCCCATACTTATATTTATAATGATCTCTTAATCTACATAGGTCTCAAATATCATTGTAATTAATTTCTTTTACAAAACCAAATTAAACAATTCATAACCATACAAGAGAAGCCCATACTTCTCTTTATAGTGATCCCTTATTCTACATAGATCTCAAGAATCATTATAAATAATTTCTCTTACAAAACTGAATTAATATTTCATATCAATAAAATAGAAGCCCATACTTGTACTTATAATTATCCCTTAATCTACATAGATATCAAGAATCATTATAAATATTTTTTCTTTATAGAACCAAAATAACCAAATCATAACCATACAAAAATTTTCACAATCACTATTCTATCTAAAGCAACAAATTAATTAAGGGTTAATTTCTTTAATTACAATACATAGCTCTAGTCTAGAAAGGTACAAATTATTCTATGCTAATTGATAAACCTATCAAAATACTTTAATTTAGTTAAATAAAAAATTAAAAGGCTCAACATCAAAAAACCTTATAAAACCAAAATAAAGTCAGGCATCTCATTAAAATAAAAGGTGCAAAAAAGTCAATGCTCCATAATTAAAGTAAAACATAGAGTTAAACAAACCTAGAACAGAAGGCCCAACACATATAAACCAAAGGGCATGGAGAATATAACACTGACCATCCACAACAAACATCAAACTCACTAGCAGACCAGCTCAAAAATGAACTCCAATGAAAGTTACTACCCAAGCCCCCCTTCTACCAAGTCAACAATGGATGGCAGTGATCCAAGAATATAGAGTGGGGTGAACAACTAAAAAATTTCCAACCTATAAATTGGTAGTATTCTATGCATCTATAAAACCCCATTGGGTATACAAGATCCGACTAACAATCGACACACAAAAGATGTTCAAAAAAGAGGATGTACACAAGAGAGATACCAACATAAAATTATGGATAGGGAAAAGTCTTAGAACACTTTAAAACTAATAGCTAAACAAAACTTTCCCACATAGCAAGGATAGCCCGACCACACAACAAAATAGGAGAACACAAACAACAACAAGATAAAGTATTCAAACCAAGGCACACTCAACAGTGAACGTAAAACCACATGCTAAATAGAACAACCGAGCTTAGGTAGCAATGATAAGAAAAAGTAAATATATTTAAGTTTCCAAAGAAATGTTGTACTCCTTAAAATTGTCTTTGCCTTTCCAAAGGAACGTTGTACTCCTCACAATATTTAGCCCTTTCATCGCCTGAGTTCCCTTCCTTCCAAGCTAGCCCAAAATCTGGTTGCAATCCTCCTTAAGAATATTATGGAGGAAGAACCTTAATCATGCATGGATATGGTCATCTTGTAATATTGAAGAAGATGTTCTCTCAAAGACATTTTCCACCCTAGGAACTAATATGGTGGCATGCTCCTTAATAACCTACACTTGTTCTCATTAAACCAAATTGATTCATGATTATACTAAAACTATTGTTTTACCAAACAAAATAATTAAATTTGATTTTATTAATTTGTCTCAAAGCCTAACTATTATAAGCTATTTAATACTTATCTCAAAGTAATAAATCTATTATTTGAGCAATTTATTAATTCAATCCATTGGAAAACCAAACAAAGCTTAGAATAAATTAAGTGAACATAGAAAAACATAGATATACACTTATCAATGCTTCACACCATTACTTTATCCTTAGATGGATTATCTCATTTAATATAGACTAATGCTATCATTGACCAGTTTTAGGGAGGCTCATTGAAAGCAACTTCTTGGTCCAATAGTGTGAATCATGAGAACAAATAAAAGGCAACGCATCTACATGATGAATACTTTTTCTTGTTAACCTAAGCTATTGATGAGCAAACCATCATCATCATTTTTATAGATATCCCTCATGGTAGGTGGTTTACCCATAGCCCCACCAAGGAGAAGGTACTTGATATTGCATCCATAGATACATCAGTAGTACCATGTTCTATGCTTAGAGAAAGCACTCATTCATTATTTAATCATCAATAAAGAAACTATACCATTACATAATCACATCAATACATAGTTAATTGTTCATAAAATTTCTACCAAGAAGGGGTGTTACAGTTTGTCAAACACATTCACCAAAATTACGTAGTTGATTTTTCTATCCCCCAACTCAACTAGGGTTGCATGCATCTCAAATATAGGGTTAACTAATATGGTACTTTACAATTTTTGCCCATAATAAACCCTCATAATCCAAGGATCATATTCAACATGTTTGCCTATCTCCCAAAAAATAAAGCTCAATAGTAAATCATACCAAAATTCAATACTAACATCAACATATCATATTAAAAAATATAGAAAAATTAGGTATTTCATTCCTACATAACACTATAAATTAGGTATTTCCTTTATTTAAATAACAGGAAATAAAATAAAATCTATAAATCATAACAAAATTTTATTAATTACTTTCTCCTATTAATCCATCATCACTTTCAATAAATAAAATAATCTATCTCAATATCTACAAATTATTTTCAAAGAAACATAATATAGAAGGAAAGCAATAATTCATCTTTCATTTTTTGAAAAAAATTAATAAAATTTATGAAAATACATCAAGAATATTTACAAGGATATCAGTTCCCTCATCATAATCATTATATAGCATAACTTCTACACATAACACCTTTTAAGTTTTCTTGTCTCTAAATACAAATAATACATTAATACATAATAGTAACTAAGTCTCATCTTATTTTTAAATACCTTCTACTTGATAGGTCTTTTCTCCATCATACTTTTTAACATAAGTATAGGGATCAGGAAAACTCTTTGAATGTATATGCAAGCCTAACATGCATCATGCAATATAATCATTCAACAACAATGCAAGATCTTAATTCCATGATACACTTCAAAATATTCTTTTGATGCTTATTATTAATAAATGAGACAATCCCATACTTCTCTCACTCAATTATGGTTCTTTTGCTAAACAAGCCATAATTTAATAATCATCCCTTCAATAGTAAATAATAATTCCTCATTTCTTAAATTTAGAGTTATTTCCAATACAATATTTCCATTAATAATTTTTACAATTTTTTTAAAACATGGGGTTTTACTCCCCTGATAGACCCAACTATAATCCTTATATATTTTCTATAATTAATAAATTAATATTTATTATTAAATAAACACATTATTTAACTTATATGTTTTTATTTGATAATAGAAGGGGTTTTGAAATTGACCCCAAAACTTATTACAAAAAGGATCTAAAAGAGATTGGGGCCACACCCAAAACTCCAAAAAGAACAACCAAAGTAAAAAATGTATTTATCTAAACAATAAGTGGATCATCCATAACAACCAAAGAGGATCACAAAATTTGCAGGCTAGACACGTGATTACAATCTGCCAAAAGTAAACAAAAAGTAACACACCCTGCAAGAAAAATGATTAGATTACAATCCACATAATATATGACAAGGAGCCCATCAGAGGCAAACTGCACCAAAAATATAATTAAATCCCCAAAGCCTAATTGAGAATCAAATCTACCTCTTGTTGTTAAGCCATTTTGTGAATGTCCTAGATGTAGGAAATTGCCACTTGGAGAGCATCTAATAAATCCCGATGTTTGTCATCAAGGTTACTAAGGAAAGGCAATAGGACTAAGGGAAAGGGTCTCAAAGAGGGAGAAACCTCCTTGGCTTTATCTGTATCCTCTAAAGGCTTTGGTTTTTTCTTCACTAGTAGGAATTCATCCGAGTCAACCACCTCAATTGAGATTGGGGAGTATTCAGCCTTTGTTGCCTTTGAAGAAAGTTGTTTAGATCAACGTGTATGAATCTCCTTGATATTACTAAGGGATGCTACAAATATACTCTTAGCCTTAGCCTTCTCTTTCATAGGGGGAGAGGGAGTAAAAAAATCATGATATTTAGATTCTAAGAATTTATTTGAGACCCCAGAAGATGTAAGAGGAGGGTTAACGATCGAAGGAATTTTTTGAAATTTGACCTTCACTAGTGCCTCCTCCACCATAATTCCTTTAGACTTTACCACATATTCAAAGGTCAAAAAAATCAGACCTTGATGGATTGGATCCAACCCTTTCCCTTCGCTTACATTCTTCAAATATTATGCTAATGAGTGGTAAAGGAATATTGAAACATTCATGAACCTTTTCCTCTGAATTTGGTTTAAAAACAACATATGGAAGTTGCACAAAACCTCTTTGTTCACATCTAGAGTGAAATAGTCCATTATAACTTTAATGACACGGTTGTAGGGTGCCTTGAGAAATTTAGCATCATATTCATTTTGTAGCTTCGGTAGATATTCATTTTGAAAGAAGTTCATTATTTAATCAATATTAAATAAGAAAAATGTCTTTAATTAACTATTATCAATATTCTCTTAATATTAATTAATAGATCCAACCCTTTTAATTTAATATTAATAAATATTTACAAAAAATGACAAATATGAACTTGTCATATATTAAATATGATTTGTCTATTCCTCAAATCCTTAGCTAAAGTTATGGCTTAATATTGAACATTTCCCATGCCATATTTTTTGAACCTATTTAACTAAAAAATATGAACTGGAATTCATGAAGTGATCTAGTTGGTCTTATGAATGATAATCCCTAAAAAATACCACTTACTTTATTGTGTTTAGCTACATTATTTAAATTTAGGGTCACATGCTTGTTTTTTTGATGTTTTTTGCACCTTAATGTTTGATAAGATTATTGTTATTTTTTATTTTAGTTATATATGCTAAACTTACAACTTCATATGTATCTCTTTCCTTGAAAAAAAATAGGATGTCAAGGTTTCTATGTATAGCATACCTTGATTTTTTTGCTTCAAAAAAATGAGCATTGTGTAACCTTACATAGTAGATGTGCATTGAAAATAGCAGTTAGGATAAAAATTTCATCATATGCTCGAATATTTTATGATCTAAAGCATTGAGTGGTTACCTATAATAAATATATAATCATTCAAGAGTAGCACCATTACATCATATGGACTACATATACCTTGATGGAGATGTGTTAGCTTTTACCATTGGATATATCTCCATCTTATCATTGTCTGTCTTCAATCCTATGACATTGCAAATTCTAACCTCCTTCATTAGGAAATAGACTTGGGATATCTTGTTATCATGAAAGGAGACATAGCTTGAGGTAAGTGCTAAACATGAAAGTCTCTTAGACCATAAAAAAAGGGAAGCTCAAGTGTCCTCTTATATGATATTATCTAGGATTCATCGTAGTTGCTTAATATTTGAGAAATATTATTGATGAATTTTCTCTTAATGAGATTCAATAAGGGATTAAGTCTACTAAAATTATCTATATTAGAATTTATTTACCTAAATCCTTGGGTCTAATCATCACTAGTATTTCCCATGACTTGGACTTGCAACTTATATTTTTATAATAAATCTACTTTCTTAGAATTATTATAGAACCAAGTCTTCTTACTATCTTTTAAACCATCTAAGGCACTTTTGGATTCTATTTTATATATTTTACACGAAGATGGACATTGATACATACTAAACACTACATGTTATTTCATATTAAACTTGGAAGCTTTAAATTCTTATGTTGTTTAGAATATGTTTCCATAATTAGTACCTATATATGTTTGTAGAATATGTGTGTAGATTTATATCTTATCAAATATATCTTTATAAATAATTTTGCATTGTTCAAGGTTGATGTGTGTGCACATATCATATTTGGAAGTGGATTGTACACTTCCTATCCACAATCTGCATTTTAACTGCAACACAAAACACAAAAAATAATAAATGTTACCTTCCATTTCATAAAGGTTATATGTACAACAAAAGCAACATAAGAGAAATAGATGGGATGTACCTTGTTTGTTCACTTTTTGATCCATGAACTATACTATATGTAGAAACAAAGAATGTATAACCAATTGTAATAGTATATGGAATAACAATTAGCATTACCATTAGTGTATGGAATATGATGGAGATCCAAGCTTGCTCAAATCAATTCTCATTCAAAAACTTGGAAAGATTCCCTCACAAACCCTCATTTTGTGGCTATATAGCCAAAAAATCCTAAAACCTGAAAAATGAGTCGGATGGGGCCCAAAATTGGGGTGCGCATCCCTCTTACAATAGACAAGCCAAATATAAAGTTTCAAGTCCTAAATATAAATACATTAGGAGATATTAACCTCCGAACAACTTAAAAAGCATAAAAAACTAGGTAAGTAATTTTAGAACCTAATTTCGAGGCACTAGATGATGGAATTTGGCCCCGAAAACTGGATTTTTTGAACAAATAAGACTCCAAGGAGTCATATTTGTTTATAATTCTCGCAAATAGCTCCCTATAAAATTTCACGTCAATCAGAGCTACGGTTGAGAAGTCATAGCCCCGACAAAATGCACTAAAATTTAGGAAAAAAAATAAAATTTTCCAAATTTCGTTGGATGCTCCTGCATAAGAATATAAAATATATAAATAATTTTTTTATATTCTTGTACCTTTTTAGAAGTAGTTTTTTATTTTCCATTGATTGTGTGTCCTTTTCTAGTAATAATAATATAAATAAGTTATTACATTATTTTTATCAATTATATTGTGTGTATGCATACACTTCTATTATATGATTGTAACCATTAAATGTAAATAAAATTCCTATTTTGTGTGGATCTATCATTAAAAGATCGAATGCTTGACTAACTACCTATTGAAATATGGTAACATGACCTTGTTTCCCAACATCAACGTTGTATCTTGTGAGATTATTGGGAACCACGATGTTAGACTATAGACAATAATTTTTTGTATTCATCCCTAGTGAGATTGATTAAATGATTTATAGGGTTAACCTTTATTAACCTTCATCAAGGGTTTGATAAGATATGGTTGAATTTAACTTAACCTTGAGCCTTATGTCAACCTACATTAAATGTATCATGTAATTATTATTGTTTGACTTTAGGAATTGATATAAATACCCCCAAATAAGTGATCCATTGTATTAGTGTATAATTATTATTATGTACAATAATTATAATTATCTTTACTAGTCAAGGGAACCCATTCAATTATGTTTATCATTATTTTCTTTTTGGTCTTTCTTCTTTTGTAAGAATTAAATAAATTTATTAATTTTGTTCATTTTTGGAAATTAGTGAGAAATCTAAAATGGTATTAGAGTGGGCATTAAGAATTATTAATTGGTCATGGAGAAGGTTAGCCTCCAATTTTTCTTTTGATATTAGAGTAAAATATTCCTCGAAACTTCATAAGTGTTTTTGACATAGCAAAAAAAGGGAATATCATACTTTTTTTTTTATTAATAATTATTCAAAGGCTTTTAAAGAATTTGTGTCTACTCTAATTTTTTCTCCACTAACATCAGGACACATTTTATGTAGTTTATGCAGGTTTAATTCATCTACAATAATGATAAATTTATTGCATTTATTTTGAAAGGGTCTTTGCTTCTCTCCATGGAGAGCTAAGAATTCTACCACCATAAGAGTTTTTGAATTATAGAAAAGAATATAGGAGAGTCATATATTCTTTGATACCTAAAAACTTTGGCACTTTGGATAGAAGTAGGAAAGTAAAGCATTGTTGTTCATTGTTATGCAAGTTTGAATCATGTGCATCATATCAATTTGAAATCATGGTATCTTTTTTATTACCACCAGGGTGATCCCTTTCTTCAAGGAGAAGGGGAATAGGCCTACCCAATCAAAGGTGAGACTAATGGATATAAACACATGGCATAGGATCTTCTATATTTGTGGTCATAGGTTAAAGTCCAATTTTATGGTGAGTATAGGTTAACATGGACATGCTTCTTCTTTGTTCTAGTATAAAGGCTAACTCACAAAACACCCTTATTGAGGGGAATTTTTGGGTTTGAATTGTGTGCCCTCCCTTTGGCTAGCTCACAAACACCTTTATGAAGCTTAAAAACAATCCTATGGAGGTGTAACAAATTTCTCAACATGGCACCTTTGGTTTGGTTGGCTATACATTGTGTATAAAATTTTTGAATGCTAGGTCTCAAGTTCCAAATTGAAATCCTCTATGGATAAAGTTTTTTATATTGCATATGATTCTAAGCTCAATATAATCATTTTATGCATTTATGAATAGATTGTTAAGACTTTCCAATGGGTGTATTGGTTCTTTGGCTATCCCAAGGTGATATGTGCATAAACTATCTAGGTTCAAATCCCATTGGATTTTATTTTGGCTTATGTAGAATGATTTGATGGATATTGGATTGGCATAGTAGTTGAATTGGTATCCTATAATGATATGAAACCATTTTTTCTTATATGTTTATCCTTTTAGAAAAATAAAATTAAAATAAGTGGCTTTTTCCTACTTACTTTTGGTGTCCAATGGTGAATAGGTGGTAGAATATCTGTGGTAGTTATTTGTAAATTATTACATAGCAAGAGGAAAATTATGGCTAGTTATATATTTTTGGAGGTTTAAGGATATATTATTCCTATTGTATTGAGGATTACAAATGCAAACATTTGTAAGGCCATAATGTTTGCATGTGAATGTGTTTTAATCTTATTTTTCAAATGACATGATTTTTGAGCTCTTTGTAATGGTGGTATTTATTCAAGGGCTTACTATAGGTGGAGGGATATATTATTTTTTGGTTTTCTTCAAGACTTATAACATCCATTTAGAAAGGTAAATTTAAAATATATTTTGAACTAAGAATTTTTTATCCATGTTTAAGGGAGAGACAATTGGATTTAAGGTATTAAAGGTAAATATTGGATCTTTTTATAGAGGCACAAAGGAGAAGGATTTAGAGTGTACTTTTATCAATCCTTATTCTTCCTCTTAGATTATTGGGCTATTGGTTCATTATATATCCTTAACAAAGCATGAAATTATAACCCTTCATGATATCTTCTCTCTTTTATTTTTAAACTAGGTATTCTTGGGGAGTTACGATAACTCTTCTCATAGAAAAATTTAGGCAAAGTATTTCTCAATGGTGATTATGACCAAGTGGCCCAAGGAAAAGTTGAACCCTTCAAAAAGAAGTGTGTCATAAAAAGGAAGATTACATTTTTATTCCTTACATTATGTGACTATAAAGGATCGAAGTAGATACAAAGAGGAAATATCTTTGGTTCATCTTCTCCATATGGAACATAGAGGTATTCTTTGTATATGCATGGGAGTATTTGATATTAGTTATGGTAACTATGGTCAAGCCTAAGAAGATTCTTGTATGAGTGCAAGAGCATATTTGTGTAGCCAAATTCTGAGATGATACAAGAAGACTCATTTATTCCTTGGAAGTTTAGATATTGTTGGGTCCATTTGAGAATTCATTATCAAGAGGAGATGTTACCATCTCTAATGTATACTCTCCTTAGCCCTTTGGAAGATAGTGTTGTGAACTTATTTTCCAAGGAATACATTGTCTAATATGACCCTATGGACAATCATGATGTAATCCCATGGGCAATGATTTATTGTATCATCCCTAGTAGGATTGATTAAATCACTTATATGGTTAAAGTTAATTAAACCTTCATCAAGGGTTTAGTAAGGTATGGTTGAATCTAACTTAACCTCAAGCATTATATTAGCCTAGGTTGAATGCACTTTGTTATTATTATTAGTGGGATTTATATATTGGTATAAATATCACCCAATCCATCGTATCAATTTGTGATGATTATTATATGTGGATATTAAAGTGATATTTGGTGCTCAATAGACCCCATCTAGTTGTGTCTATTATTCTTATCTTTTTTATGCTTCTTTTGGAAAATTTGAGTAAATGTATAATTCTTGTTTGTTTTTGGAAATTAGTGATAAATTTGACACAACATCCTATAACATGATAATAATCATCCAATCTAACACCAATGATTAGGAAGTATGATAGATGACAAAGGTAAAAAAATACATACATAGCTAAATTAGAAAAATGACATCTAAGCCCACTTGTATTCATATTTGTCTTTATTAATTAAAAAGGTGAGGGTTTTGAAAAGAGCTACACAATTAGCGACCACACCTTGGCCACCCTGCCAAAAGAAGAAAAATAGAACTAAAACCAAACCACTTGGGTCTAGCCAACCTACAATCCTACACACAGGATCAAAACTTACTTGTGCAAGGAAAAACAACCATCACCCTACCCAAAAATGATCCATCCAACCCACAGGTAGAGACAGGAAACCATCCAAAGCCTTGGACCTAGGGATTTCTTATCACATCCAAAGACTCGTTCTTTCCTATGGTAGTATCCTCAAAGATTCGATCCATAAGATGGTTCACCTCTTTAGTAAATTCTATGGAAATATTAAGCATTCCCATAATAGATCATTGTTTGTCCTCCACTAGCTTGATCAATTGAACGTGCTTACAAGAGCCCTCAATGCTGGAAGTGAGGTGGAAATCCTCATTTGAGAGCTTTATATTTTTTTTTATTTGGTCAGGTCCTTTGAATCAGAGTGGACCACAAAAAAAATGAATCCTTCTTTTTTATTTTCTTTTTAGACAACCTTCTGGAGCATCTTGCCTCCCCCTTCACTCCTATGGAAGTCACCAAAATATCCCTTGATCTTCTACTACTTTCAGCCAAATTGAAAGAATTTGAGGGACTCTCCACCTGATCGAACTCCAAGGAGTTCGAGATCGACCTTTTAGAGCTATGCAGTCTACCACCTCTTACACCCTTGGGGAAACTGATATGTCCCATATTATTTTTTCTTTTTTTATCTCCCTTAGAGAGGAAGTGAGACTCTCTCCTATTCAAGTCACCAGAATTACTATATTTAAATAGCATAGTCTCCTAAGTGGATATGGTAGGAGGGAGATAGGCTGGGATTCGATAGCCTTTAAGATTTTTGTAGTCTCCACACCTCTATATTTGGCCATATGTTAAAAAATTAACAAGTTCAGACCCTGATGAATTGGGTCTAGGTCTCTCCTGCTCCTCATATTTGTCATGGATTTCTACATTGAGTGAAGCTAGGATGTTCATCCATATCTCTCTTCTCAACTGATTAAGGAACATAACATGGTATCTCCTTACAACATCCTTAGATGGTTCCACCATAAAATAGTCCATGATGAAAATAACCACTCGGTCCTATGGGGCTTTAAGAGCTCTAGCATTGAAACCATTCTGCTCCTTAGGGAGGTACTTGTTCTCATATAGAAACAAACTCAACTCTCTAATGAGGGAATGTTTATCCCTATTGTGGCTATATCAATCTAGGGGGAGGCCTGTAACTTTGGCAACCATCTATCCATTGATTTCAAATTCTGAGTCCTCCACCTTGACCCATCCCTCTTTCCATGAATGGGCTATGCATATGGATAAAATCAGATTATAACCATAGAATTTTTGGATACATCCTAGAAGGCCACTCTTCAAAATTATTTGAATTTCTTCATTAGCATTCAGAGAGACCGGTCCCAAATGCAATTTTGATATAATGGACCTTGGATTCGATTTCTTAGCAATACCCATCATGGCAGCAACACATCAAGGAAGAATACTCTTGTACATAAGAAACTCAATCGATAGTTGTTCAGATAGGTAATCGAGGAAGCTCTTACATTAACTTATGGATATGCCAATTTCAGAATTTCACTTATGATGATAGGAGGGTTGCTTCTCAAGGTAGTCATTGCACTAATAACTAGGCCACCCAACATTTATAAATATTAGATACCAATGCAACTTCTACCTCAAGAAAGGATTATGAGGATGCTTCTTCAAACATCCAACCAAGGATTGAATCATATTCAAGGCTAATATTTCAACCTTATACTCCTCTTGAGGCTAATAACCAAATCTCGTAACCCGTAGAGGTGAATATTTACTCACACATAAATGATGCCAGCCACAACATTGAGGAGTCATTCTAATTATTTTCTTTAGCGCATGTTGCCTCATAATCTGGAGCCACCTCACCCAAACATAGAAAAAACACCTCATGATAGTTGAAAAAGCACACGGGACACACCAACCAAATAATTAGGTTGTGAAGTCGATCCAAAGTTCCTCCTATCGAAGAGTGACACATGAGGTGGAAATATTCCAAGTGGTTATCTTGGCACTCCTCTTTTGGGTAGTACCAACAAGGCTAAGACTTGACATTACAGATTTTTGGACCCAATTGTTGGAAAGGGATCCACTATTGAGGAAGGGATCTTCATGCTAAAATTTTGCACCTAGATTCTAATTTAAAAAATAGTTCAAATTCAAAATGGACAACAGGTTTAAGAGAGACTAGGTTGAATGCCTCTTAGCTCAAAAAGGGAACCCATTGTCGATTCCCATCAAGGTATGTGAGACAAGATCAAATTTCTTCTTCATTTAATAACATGATTAGCTCCTCTGGGAAATTAGATCTCCACACAGATAAACCTTGTTGAGCAACTCCCACGTTAGTCATATAGTTTACCAATTTATTCCCTTCTTTGAAAATATGGTTCACCTAAACTTCTTCCTTTCCCTGTAGGATTTTTCTCATTTCCACTATCATATTTTGAGTATTCCAACTCAGAGTTTTATTAGACTTAATCATATTAATCAAATTTAAGGAGTCACCTTCCACTACCACACTCCTTACCCCTAGATCTTCCAAAATTAGTAGACCCTAAAAAGTAGCCCTGGTCTCTACAAAGTGAGAAGATTGGCGAGAAAGATGTTCAACGAAGGCCACAACTATATTTTATCTATCATCTCTAATAACTTTGCATGCACTCACTAACCTTGGATTTCCTTTAGAGGCTCCATCAAAATTGATCTTGAGTCAACCATAGGGAGGGGGCTCCACCAAACAACAAGCCTTGGGTTTAGAGTTGGGCCAGGAGGATTAACCTGAGGAAAGCCCAAAGCTAACTCCAATTCGATTTTAGTGGAAGGGATTCCCAGGGGACCTCTTCTCAACTTAGGAAATGCCAAGGACACATTCTCCATTGAGCTCTAGAGAATTCAATTTCTAAGATCAACACAAAGTTGATTATACCTAGAGTTTTTAAATACCCGAACATTTCTTTCTTTCCATAATCCCCAAAGGAGATGACAGAGGAGGAAATTCCAAATGCATTTAAGTCTTGGTGAGAGAAAGAGGGGCACACATTGTAAGCATCCCATATTTTACACATAATGAATTATATTCCAACTCTCAATCCATTCTAAGGAGTAGATCCCATATTGTATTACCTTATCTAAGATATATTTTATTGTAAATTTAAAATTTATTTCATGTTAATTTTTGATATTTTTTGTGATGTAATATGATAAATGTATTTCAAAAGATTACAAAAGTAGTAGCCATTGAAGAGATCATATTCTCAATTGTCTTATGTATTCTCTAAAGTTTTTATGTTTAGAACATTTTCGACTACTCAGATGTAATTTTAAAATTTATCACCTACAACCTATGTACTGATTTAGAACTTCATCACTTGTTCATCTTAATGTAGCAATAAAAATACCACACGCTTATTACTCTTTTTGGATAATATGATTATAACGAAAAGATAAATGATTTAATATATAATCATTTCAACATCAAATTATGTATCATAAAATTAAAACTAGAAGGGAAATATATCTATGTTCATTATAATAAGTTATTGTGTTTTACCATAGTGGAAACAATATAGTGCATAGCATCAATATTTATTTGGGGAATTTTCATAGGTTTGATAGCCTTATACATGCATTTGCTTGCTTATTGATAATATATTTGGATCAAAAAAGTTAATTGTTGATAGTCCTATATTCGATATTCATAATATACCTAATAATATCGCCATCTTGAATTATAAAATTTCCATATAATCAAGAAGTTAATAAGATAAAATAAACTATTTTTTGATTCTACAATAACACTAAATTGATTCTTATAATATTTGACACATTTTTGTTTTCTTTTAACATTAATCTAGTGCTACATAGTGTTAGAGTAGCACTATTCAAGGAATTATTCATGTATACCTATTGTCTTAATGGTTCACATTTTGAGTAACTTGAATCCATAAAATATTGTTATAATTTGAGATACCTATGGTATCTGGAAGCATAAACATTCACTAGTGAAGATGACACTTGGAGATATAGACTCATAAATATCATGTCTCTTACATATAAATGGTTGGCCTAGAATCACATCACGAACATCCAAGAGTATAACATCATACAATAATTCATGTTTTGAGGGATTTATGGCATAAGAGAGTCGGTATTATTAGATAACATAAATATCTCTCCTATTGTGACCATCCAATATTGTATGATTGTGGGTGAGGTGTGATAGGTAGATTGAAATCCTTCCCTATATAAGTAGCAATCTAATTCTTTTCACTTCCACTATTAACAACAAAATTTAGTGGCTTCCTATTGACCCATATTTATGAGTGAAACAAGCATCCCTCGTGTTGTGACTCTTCTTATGACTCTTTTACAATATGTGTAGCAACAATGGTCATATTTGGTTCGGCTTCAATGATCTACTTTCCTTTTTGAAAGAAGGTTGTAGAATTTGTATCAAGGAGTCGTTGAAGATTTTGAGCAACATTGATCCATCATCTCATTCCTCTATTTTCATAATGGCTTTGTTCAACATCTTCTTGAGAGGATTGATTATCTCATTGTTGTCCATTATAGTTCCCATGTGAGATTATTTGGAACAACAAGGGAGATATTAGAGGGATCTCATGTTTGATGCCTAAACTTTCGGTATTCTAATCTTATGTTTATGGACATAAATTCAAAAGACAAATTGCTCTAATATGATTGATTTGAAACTCAAAATTTTGAGTTAAGGAAGATTAAAAAAGAGTGCAATTTAGAAATAAAAGAGTATAACCCCAATACAAAAAGATATATAAGCAAAATAGAATAATGATTTTATTGATAAAAAATAGATCCAAACATTTTTGAGAAGAGATGCGAGGATATAACATTGCTTCCATTACTCATGCTTTTTATATTCAAGGGTGCATCTCTTTTTATGCAATAATTGGTGTGTTGGAATTCCATTGTATTGGATATGGAAGGTTACCCATATGGAAATGTGGTGGTTTATCTTCCATGAGTTAGAAGGTCACCCATATGGAAATATTGTGATTCACCTTCCATGAGTTACAAAGTGTATACTATTGAAATCTATATACATATAACTTGTACTTTTGTATTTTATCTTTTGCTGACATGCCAACATGGCTAGAGATGCATTTTGGCTATGAAAATCTAAAAATAGTTACTATTTTTTATAAATATTTTGTTTTACATTTTTGAGGGCCTTTAGAGAATTTTTTCCACAAAGTTGTTGGTAACTCTATTACTTATAAAATTGTTGTTCATATGACCCAAATACAAAATGCCAAGTACAAAGTTATGATGCAAATAATATGGTTACCATAAAAATAGGTTTTTGGACAATGAGTCGTGTCTTGAAAAGATCACATACCTACAATATTATTATGTTAAGATAATCAAGACTTTGCATAAGCTTACTATATCTTTTAACCTATATAATCATCTTCATCAAATACTCTTAAGATCAAATGTATATTTAAAAGTGATTATTATCTTCATAACAGGCATCCTTTTAATTTTTTAATTTTTTTGTATACATAAAGGAGTTGGTTACAACCACACTATTTTTAGTAATTGTCAAGTGTTGGGTTCAAACCATAGGGGCTACTCCCAACAAGCCTATTCCACCTCGTTATTGTTGACCCGATGTGAGGGAGACCACCGGTTGCTCAAGGTTTGTACCGTCATCGTTGGTTTGACACACACTTAGAGGATTTAGAGCAGACTACTACCTTTACAAATTGGCACCCCCAAGGTTTGAACCCAGGTCTCTTCTTGGTAAATGCCTGATGAGACAAGCAATTACCAATCCACCTAACCCTTGGGACCATAGGGGACCATCCTTGTTAATAACATACTCACATTTTTCCACTTTAATTTTGTATAATTAAACTTTTCAAATTCACCTCTTCAATTAATAATTAACTAATAAATCTCAATTTGTTTATTCATCCACTTTAATTTTGTATAATTAAACTTTTCAAATTCACCCTTTCAATTAATAATTAACTAATAAATCTCAATTTGTTTATTCATGAATATCAACGGCGTGAAACATTCCGTGAACTAACGTTTACGTTTTTTTCAAATATTTATTTGGCATCCGCAATATCCCCATAGTGAGCATTAGAAGTTTAATTTCCTGCTCCTATATTTTTGGGGAAGGTGTTTGAAACATTCCGTTTAAGATTTAATCGTTGTTGGAGCATTCCGTTTTAGATTTAATAGATGTTGGAGCATTCTAAGAAATATATGCATTGTACCTATAAAATTCTTCTTGATTTGGTCATATTCTTCTCCATTTTGCCTTTTGTTGAAGAATGAGGTTTCCTCGAGGTAATATCTTACTATTATGCTGAGATCGGAGCTATATGAATTTTTATGGTGCTTTGTTTAACTTTGTACTTTGGCATGATTTCACGCAGTTTCCTATTCTTGGCAATTCTGCCTCTGCCATTCTGGCTGTTTTACCATCCATTGTGTGTGTGTGTGTGTGTGTGTGATTCAAATGGAGAGGGGAGGGTTTATTCTGGGGCTAGGCGTGAACCACCACTGCATGTTCGATGGGTTTGGAGCCATGGAATTCGTGGACTCCTGGTCAGAGATCTCTAGAGGTCTCCTTCTCTCGGTTCCCTCTCCGCCAAAGATAGAGCACCCCCAACTGGAATTTTTCGGTATAGAAAACGTTTCCAATCTCACGGAGGACAAGGAGCTGGAATAACTAGCGCAGCTCAAACCCTGACAATGGAGGACGAATAAACTAGCGCAGCTCAAAAACCTGGCAATGGAGGACGGAGCATTGGAGATTTTGTTTGTAGCCGTTGTGTCTGCGCGCGCCAGTTGCAGGTCCCTTGCTGAAGGTCCTTTAAGACCCGCAAATATATGTATTGTCGATTTACTCTTGTGTTTTAGAAACCCTAGAAACAAAGAGTAAATCAACAATACATATATTTGCAGGCCTTAACGGACCTTCAGCAAGGAACCTGCAACGGCCGCAGACACAACGCCTACAGACAAAATCTCCAATGCTCCGTCAACCATTGCCAGGTTTTTGAGCTGCGCTAGTTTATTCGTCCTCCATTGCCAGGGTTTTAAGCTGCGCTAATTATTCCAGCTATTTGTCCTCGAGATTGGAAACGTTCTCTATATGGAAAAATTCCAGATGGAGGTACTCTATCTTTGGCGGAGAGCAGACTTGCAGTAGGGTTCTGTCCAGGTATGGGGGAACCGAAGAGGGAGACCTCTAGAGATCTGTGACCAGGATTTCACGAATTCCATGGCTCCCAAACCGTCGAACATGCAGTGGTGGTTCATGGCTAGCACCAGAACAAACCCTCCGCTCCGCATTTGAATCTCGTCACCTGCACGCACACACACACACAATGGATGGTAAAACAGCGAGAATGGCAAAGGCATAATTGGAAACTGCAGATCAAGTGAAATCATGCCAAAGTACAAACTTAAACAAAGCACCATAAAAATTCATATAGGTCCAATCTCAGCATAATACTAAGATGAAACTCCATTCTTCAACCAAAAACAAAATGTGGAAGAATATGAACAAAGCAAGAAGAATTTTAACGGTACAATGCATATATTTATTAGAATGCTCCAACAACGATTAAATCTAAACGGAATGTTTCAAGTACCTTCCCCAAAATTATAGGAGCAGCAAAATAAATTTCTAATGCTCACTATGGGGATATTGTGGATGCCAAGTAAAAAATTGGAAAAAACGTAAACGTTAGTTCACGGAATGTTTCATATACCTTCTTGAAAATAATATATGAGCAGCAAATTAAACTTCTAGTACCAAAAAAAACGTAAACGTTAGAGTTATCACGCGGTTGATATTCATGAATAAACAAATTGAGATTTATTAGTTAATTATTAATTGAAAAGGTGAATTTGAAAAGTTCAATTATACAAAATTAAAGTGGAAAAATGTGAGTATGTTATTAACAAATATGGCCTCCAAGGGTTAGGTAGATTGGTAATTGCTTGTCTAGTGACGCATTTACCAAGAAGAGACCTAGGTTCAAACCTTGGGGGTGTCAATTTGCAAAGGTAGTAGTCTGTTCCAAATCCTCTAAGTGCGTGTCAAACCAATGATGACGGTACCAACCCTGAGCAACGAATGGTCTCCTTCACACCGGGTCAACAATAACGAGGTGGAATAGGCTTGTTGGGAGTAGTCCCTGTGGTTTGAACCCAACACTTGACAGTTACTAAAAATAGTGTTGTTGTAACCAACTCCCTTATGTATCGAAAAAAAATTAAAATGATACATGTTATGAAGATAATAATAACTTTTAAATATACATTTGATCTTAAGAGTATTTGATGAATATGATTATATAGGTTAAAATATATAGTAAACTTAAGCCTTATGCAGAGTCTTGATTATCTTAACATAACATTGTAGGTATGTGATCTTTTCATGACACGAGTCAATGTTCAAAAGCCTATTTTTATCGTAACCATATTATTCGTCCTAACTTTGTACTTGAAATTTTGTATTTGGGTCATATGAACAACAATTTTATAAGTAATAGAGTTACCAACAAATTTGCGGAAAAAAATCTCTAAAGGCCCTCAAAAATATAAAACAAAATATCTATAAAAAAAGTAAACATTTTTATATTTTCATAGCCAAAATGCATCTCTAGCCATGTTGGCAAGTCATCAAAAGATAAAATACAAAAGTACAAGTCATATGTATACAGATTTCAATAATATGCACTTTGTAATTCATGGAAGGTGAATCGCAACATTTCCATATAGGTGACCTTTTAACTCACTTTGTAATTCATGGAAGGTGAATCGCAACATTTCCATATAGGTGACCTTTTAACTCATGGAAGATAAACCATCATATTTCCATATGGATAACCTTCCATATCCAATACAATGGAATTCCAACACACTAATTATTACATAAAAACCAATACATCCTTGAATATAAAAATATGAGTAATGGAAGCAATGTTTTATCCTCGCATCTCTTCTCAAAAAATTTTGGATTACCCTCTATTTTTTTATCAATAAAATCATTATTCTAGTTTGCTTATATATCTTTTTGTATTGGGGTTATACTCTTTTATTTCTAAATTGCACTTTTTTTTAATATTCCTTCACTCGAAATTTTGAGTTTCAAATCAATCATATTAGAGCAATTTGTATTTTGAATTTATGTCCATAAATATAAGATTAGAATACCAAAATTTTAGGCATCAAACATGAGATCCCTCTAATATCTCCTTTGTTATTCCAAATAATCTCACATGGGAACTATAGTAAACGACAATAAGACAATCAATCCTCTCAAGAAGATGTTGAATAAATCCATTGTAAAATAGAGGAATAAGATGATGGTTCAATGTTGCTCAGAATCTTCAACAACTCCTTGATACAAATTCTGCAACCTTCTTTGATAAAGGAATGTAGATCATGAAGCTAAACTAAATATAACCATTGCTTCTACACATGTTGTAAAAGAGTTATAAGAAGAGTCACAACACGAGGGATGCTTGTTTTACTCATAAATATGGGTCAATAGGAAGCCACTAAATTTTTTGTTAATAGTGGAAGTGAAAAGAATTAGATTGCTACTTATATAAGGAAGGATTTCAATCTACCTATCATACCTCACCCACAATCATAATATTTGATGGTCACAATAGGAGATACATTTATGTTATCTAATAATACCGACTCTCTTATGCCATAAATCCCTTAAAACATAAATTATTGTATGATGCTATACTCTTGTATGTTCGTGATGTGATTCTAGGCCAACCATTTATTATTTAAGAGACGTGATATTTACGAGTCTACATATCCAAGTATCATATTCACTAGTGAATGTTTACGCTTTCAAATACCATAGGTATCTCAAATCATAACAATATTTTATGGATTAAAGTTACCCAAAATGTGAACCATTAAGACAATTATTATACATGAATAATTCCTTGAATAGTGCTACTCTAACACTATGTAGCACTAGATTAATGTTAAAAAAACAAAAACGTGTCAAATATTATAAGAATCAATTTAGTGTTATTTTAGCATCAAAAAATAATTTATTTTAACTTATTAACTTCTTGATTATATGAAAATGTTATAATTCAAGGTGACGATGTTATTTGGTATACTATGAATATCAGATATAAGACTATCAACAATTGACTTTTTTGATAAAATATATTATCAATAAGCAAGCAAATGCATGTATAAGACCATTAAACCTATGAAAATACCCCAAATAAATGTTGATGCTATGCACTATATTATTTCCACTATGCTAAAACACAATAACTTATTATAATGAACATAGATATATTTCTCTTCTAGTTTTAATTTTATGATACATAATTTGATATTGAAATGACTATATATTAAATCATTTATCTTTTCATTATAATCATATTATCCAAAAAGAGTAATAAGCGTGTGGTATTTTTATTGCTACATTAATATGAACAAGTGATGAAATGTACAAATAGGTTCTAGGTGAAAATTTTAAAATTACATCTAGTATCAAAATATAAAAACTTTAGAGAATACATAAGACAATTGAGAATATGATCTCTTCAATGGCTACTACTTTTGTAATCTTTTGAAATACATTTATCATATTACATCACAAAAAATATAAAAATTGAACATGAAATAAATTTTAAATTTACAATAAAATGTATCTTAGATAAGGTAATACAATATGGGGTCTACTCATGAGAATGGATTGAGAGTTGGAAGATAATTCATTATGTGTAAAATATGGGATGCTTACAATGTGTCCCCTCTGTCTCTCACCAAGAATTAAATTCCTTTGGAATTTCCTCCTCTGTTATCTCCTTTGGGGATTATGGAAAGAAAGAAATGTTTGGCTATTTAAAAACTCCAGGTATAATAAACTTTATGTTGGTATTAGAAATTGAATTCTCTAGATATCAATGGAGAATATTTTCTTAGCATTCCCTGAATTGAGAAGAGGTTCATTGGGAACCCCTTCCACTAAAATTGAACTGGATTTAGCTTTGGGCTTTCCTTAAGTTAATCCTACTGGCCCAGCTCTAAACCCAAGGCTTGTTGTTAGGTGAAGCCTTCTCCCTACGGTTGAATCAAGCTCAATTTCTATGAAGCCTCTAAAGGAAATATAAGGTTAGTGAGTGTAGGAAGAGTTATCAAATATGATAGATTAATATAGTGGTGGCCTTCATTGAACATATTTCTCACCAATCTTCTCACTTTGTATATACCAGGGCTATTTTTCAAGGTCTACTAATTTTGGAAGATCTATGGGCAAGGAGTATGGTAGTGGAAGATGACTCCTTAAATTTAATTAATATGATTAAGTCTGATAAAAATATGAGTTGGAATAATCAAAACATGATAGTAGAAATGAGAAAAATCCTATTGGGAAAGGAAGAATTTTAGGTGAATCATATTTTAAGAGAAGGGAATAAATTGGTAAACTATATAGCTAATGTGGGAGTTGCTCAACAAGGTTTATCTATGTGGAGATCTAATTTCCTAGAGGAGCTAATCATGTTATTAAATGAAGAATAAATTTGATCTTGTCTCATGTTCCCTGATGGAAATCGACAATGGATGCCCTGTTTGAGCTAAGAGGTATTCAACCTAGTCTCTATTAAACCTATTATCCATTTTAAAATTGAACTATTTTTAAAATAAGAATATGGGTGTAAAAGTTTAGCGTGAAGATCTCTTCCTTAATAGCAGACCCCTTTCAAAAAATTAGGTCTAAAAATCTGTAATGTCAAGTCTTAGCTTTGTTGGCACTACCCAAAAGGGGAGTGCTACGATAACCACTTGGAATATTTTCACCTCACGTATCACTCATCTATAGGAGGAACTTTGGATCGACTTCATAACCTAATTATTTGGTTGGTGTGCCTTGTGTTCTTTTTCAACTATCATGAGGTGTTTTTTATATGTTTGGGTGAGTTGGCTCCATATTATGAGGCAACATACGCTAAATAAAATAATTAGAATGAATTCTCAATGTTATGGTTGGCATCATTTTAGTGTGAGAAAAGTTTCACCTCTACAGGTTACAAGATTTGATTATTAGCCTTGGGAGGAGTATAAGGTTGAAATATTAGCCTTGAACATGAGTCGATCCTTGGTTGGGTGTTTGAAGAATCATCCTTATCATCCTTTCTTTAGGTGGTAGTTGCATTGGTGTCTAATATTTGTGAACATTGGGTGACCTAGTTATCAGTGCGATGACTACCTTGACAAGCAACCCTCCTATCATCATAAGTGAAATTCTGAAATTGGTATATTCTTAAGTTATTGTCAGAGCTTCTTCGATTACCTATCTAAACAACTATCGGCTGATTTTCATGTGTATAAGAGTATTATTTATTGATGTGTTACTACCATGATGGGTAAGGCTAAGCAATTGAATCTAAGGTCCATTATATAAAAATTGTATTTGGAACCGGTCTCTCTGAATGTTGATGAATAAGTTAAAAGAATTTTGAAGAGGGGTGATCTTATAGGAGGTATCCAAAACTTCTATGGTTATAATTTTATTTTATCCATATGCATGAACCACTCATGGAATGAGAGATGGATCAAGGTGGGGGACTTAGAATTTGAAATCAATGGATAGATGGTTGCCAAAGTTACAGGTCTCCCCCTAGATCGATATAGCTACAATATGGATAAACATTCCCTCATTAGAGAGTTGAGTTTCTTCCTAGATGAGAACAAGTACCTCTCTAAGGAGCATAATAGTTTCAACACTAGAGCCCTTAAAGCCCCATGGGATCGAGTGGTTATTTTCATCATGGACTATTTTACGTTGGACCCATCTAAGGGTGTTGTAAGGAACTACCATGTTATGTTCCTTAATCAATTGATAAGAGAGAGATGGATTAAAATTTTATCTTCACTCAATGTAGAAATCCATGATAAATATGAGGAGCGAGAGAGACCTGGACCCAATTCATCAGGGTCTAGACTTGTTAATTTTTAACATATGGCAAAAGAGAGAGGTGTGGAAGCTAAAAAAATCTTAAAGGCTATCAAATCCCAGCCTATCCCCCTTCCTACCATCTCCACTTAGGAGACTATGCTATCTAAATCTAGTGATTCTGATGACTTGAACAAGAGAGAGAGTCTCACTTCCTCTCCCAAGGAGATCAAAAAAGAAAAAATAACATGGGGTATCTTAGTTTCTCCGAGGGTGTCAGAGGTGGTAGAGTGCATAGCTTCAAAAGGACAATATTGAACTCATTGGAGTTTGATCAGGTGGATAGTCCCTTAGATTCTTTCAATATGGCTAAAAGTAGCAAAATATCAAGGGATATTTTGGTGACTTCTAGAGGAGTGAGGGGGGAGGCAATATGCTCCATAAGGTTTTCTAAAAAGAAAATAAAAAAGGAGGATTCATTGTTTTTGGTGGTCTACTTTGATTTGAAGGACCTAACCAAAGCAAAGAAAAAGATAAAGCTCTCATATGAGGATTTCCACCTCACTTCCAGCATTGAGGACTCTTATAAGCATGTTTAGTTGATCAAGCTAGTGGAGGACAAACAATGATCGATTCTAGGAATGCTTACGTTTGCCATGGAATTTATTGAAGAGGTGAACCATATTATGGGTCATATATTTGAGGGTACTACCATAGGAAAGAATGAGTCTTTGGATGTGATAAGAAATCCCTAGTTCTAATGCTTTAGTTGGTTGCCCTTCTCTGCTTGTGGATTGGTTTGATATTTTCTTGGTAAGGTGATGGTTGTTTTTCCGTATTTTTTGATCTTGTGTGTAGGATTGTAGGTTGTTTGGACCCAAGTGGTTTGGTTTTAGATCTAATTTTTCTTCTTTTGGTAGGGTAGCCAAGGTGTGGTCATTGGTTTTGTAGCTCCTTTCAAAACCCTCACCATTTTAATTAATACAAACAAATATGAATACAAGTGGTCTTAGATATCATTTTTCCAATATATATATATATATATATAGATATAGATATAGATATATTTTACCTTTTTCATCTATCATACTTCCTAATCATTGGTGTTAGATTGGATGATTATTATCATGTTATCGGATGTGTCAAATTTCTCACTAATTTTCAAAAACAAACAAGAATTATACATTTACTCAAATTTTCCAAAAGAAGCATAAAAAAGAGAATAATAATAGATACAATTGGATGTGGTCTATTGAGAACCAAATATCACTTTAATATCCACATATAAGAATCATCACAAATTGATACAATGGATTGTGTGATATTTATACCAATATATAAATTCCACTAATAATAATAACATAGTGCATTTAACCTAGGCTAATATAATGCTTAAGATTAGATTAGATTCAACCATACCTTACTAAACCCTTGATGAAGGTTTAATTAACATTAACCATATAAGTGATTTAATAAATCCTACTAGGGGTGATACAATGAATCATTGCCCATGGAATTATATCATGATTATCCATAGGGTCATATTAGACAATGTATTCCTTGGAAAATAAGTTCATAACACTATCTTTCAAAGGGCTAAGGATAGTATACATTAGAGATGGTAACATCTCCCCCTAATAATGAATGCTCAAATGGACCCAAGAATATCTAAAATTCCAAGGAATAAATGATTCTTATTTCATCATCTTAGAATTTGACTACACAAAGATGCTCTTGCACTAATACAAGAATCTCCTTAGGCTTGACCATAGTTACCACAACTAATATCAAATACTCCCATGCATATACAAATAATACCTCCTCTATGTTATATATGGAGAAGATGAACCGAAGATATTTCCTCTTAGTATCTACTTCGATCCTTTATAGTCACATAATGTAAGTCTTAAATATGTGATCTTATTTTTAATAACACACTTCTTCTTTGAAGGGTTACACTTTTATATAACACACTTGGTCATAATCACCATTGAGAGAGACTTTGCCTAAACTTGTCTATGAGAAGAGTTATCGTAACTCCCCAAGAATATCTATTTTAAAAATAAAAGAGAGAAGATATCATGAAGGGTTATAATTTCATGCTTTGTTAAGAACATAGAATGAACCAATAGCTCAATAATCTAAGAGGAAGAGGAAGGATTGATAAAATTACACTCTAAATCCTTCTCCTTTGTGCCTCTATAAAAAGATCCAATATTTATCTTTAATACCTTAAATCCAATTACCTCTTCCTTAAACATGGATCAAAGTTTCTTAGTTCAAAATATGTTTTAAATTTACCTTTGTAAATGGATGTTATAAGTCTTGAATAAAACCAAAAAATAAGATGTCTCTCCACCTATAATAAGCCTTTGAATAAATACCACAATTACAAAGAGCTCAAAAATCATATCATTTGAAAAAATAGGATTAAAACACATTCACATGCAAACATTATGGCCTTAAAAATATTTAAATTTGTAATCCTTAAGGTAATAGGAAATAATATATCTTTAAACCTCATCAAATATTTAACCAACCATAAATTTCCTCTTGCTATGTAATAATTTACAAATGACTATCACAGATCTTCTACCACCTATTCATCAATGGACACCAAAAGTAAGTAGGAAAAAGCCACTTGTTTTAATTTGGTTTTTCTAAAATTATAAACATATAACAAAAAATGGTTTCATATCATGATAGGGTACCAATTCGACTACTATGCCAATCCAATCTCCATCAAATCATTCTAAGTAAGATAAAATAAAAGGCAATGGGATTTGAACCTAGATATTTTATGCACATATCACCTTGGGATAGCCAAAGAACCAATACACCCATTGGAAAGTCTTAACAATCTATTCATAAAATGCATAAAATGATTATCTTGAGCTTAGAATCCTATGCAATATAAAAAATCTTATGATGCACATGATTCAAACTTGCATAACAATGAATAACAATGCTTTACTTTCCTACTTCTATCCAAAGTGCCAAAGTTTTTATGTATAAAAAAATATATGACTCTCCTATCTTCTTTTCCATAATGTAAAAACTCTCTTATGGTGGTAGAATGCTTAGCTCTCCATGGAGAGAAGCAAAGACCCTTTCAAAATAAATACATTAAAGTTATCATTATTGTAGATGAATTAATCCTGCATAAAGCACATCAAATGTGTCCCGATGTTAGTGGAGAAAAAATTAGAGTAGACACAAATTATTTAAAAGCCTTGGAATAATTATTAATAAAAAATAAGTATGATATTCCCTTTTTCTATTATGTCAAAAACACTTATGAAGTTTCGTGGAATAATTTACTCTAATAATCAAAAGAAAATTTGGAGGCTAACCTTATCCATGACCAATTAACGATGCTTAATGCCCACTATAATAAGATTTTAGATTTTTCACTAATTTCCAAAAATGAAAAAAATTAATAAATTTATTTAAATCTTACAAAATAAGAAATACCAAAAATAAATTAATTATAAACATAATTGAATGGGTTCCCTTGAATAATTGTTATATATAATAATAATTATACACTAATAATATTTATCACATGTTTGGAGGTATTTATATCAATAACTAAAGTCAAACAATAATAATTACAAGATACATTTAACGTAGGTTTATATAAGGCTCAAGATTATGTTAAATTCAACCATATCTTATCGAACCCTTGATGAAGGTTAATAAAGGTTAAACCTATAAATCATTTAATCAATATCACTAGGAATGAATACAAAAAATTATTGTCTATAGTCTAACATCATGGTTCCCCATAATCTCACATGATACAACATTGGTGTTGGCCAACAAGGTCATGTTACCATCTTCCAATATGTAGTTAGTCAAGCATTTGGTCTTTGAGTGATAGGTCCACACAAAATAGGAATGTTATTTACATTTAATGGTTACAATCACATAATAGAAGTGTATGCATACACATACAATATACTTGATAAAAATAATGTAATAATGTATTTATATTATTATTACTAGAAAAGGACACAATCAATGGAAAATAAAGAACTACTTCTAAAAAGGTACAAGAATATAGAAAATCAATTTATATATTTTATATTCAATACACTAATGGTAATGCTAATTTTTATTCCATCTACTATTATAAATAGTTATACATTCTTTGTTTCTACATATAGTATAGTTCATGGCTCAAAAAGTGAACAAACAAGGTACATCCCATCTATTTCTCTTATGTTGCTTTTGTTGTACATATAACCTTTATGAAATGGAAGGTAACATTTATTATTTTTTGTGTTTTGTGTTGCAGTTAAAAGATAGATTGTGGATAGGAAGTATACAATCCACTTCCAAATATGATAGGACACATCAACCTCGAACAATGCAAAATTATTTATAAAGATACATTTGATAAAATATAAATCTACACACATATTCTACAAATATATATAGGTACTAATTATGAAAATATATTATAAACAACATAAGAATTTAAAGCCTCCAAGTTTAATATGAAATAACATGTAGTGTTTAGTATGTATCAATGTCCATCTTCGTGTAAAATACATAAAATAGAATCCAAAAGTGCCTTAGATGGTTTAAAATATAGTAAGAAGACTTGGTTCTATAATAATTCTAAGAAAAGTAGATTTATTATAAAAAAATATAAGTTGCAAGGCCAAGCCATGGGAAATCCTAGTGATGATTAGACCCAGGGATTTAGGTAAATAAATTTTAATATAGATATTTTTTAGTAGACTTAATCCCTTATTGAATCTCATTTAAGAGAAATTCATCAATAATATTTCTCAAATATTAAGCAACTACGATGAATCCTAGATAATATCATATAAGAGGACACATAAGCTTCCATTTTTATGGTATAAGATACTTTCATGTTTAGCACTTACCTCAAGATATGTCTCCTTTCATGATAACAAGATATCCCAAGTCTATTTCCTAATGAAGGAGGTTAGAATTTGCAATGTCATAGGATTGAAGACAGATAATGATAAGATGGATATATCCAATGGTAAAAGCTAACACATCTCCATCAAGGTATATGTAGTCCATATGATGTAATGGTGCTACTCTTGAATGATTATATCTTTGTTATGGGTAACTACTCAATGCTTTAGATCATAAAATCTTCGAGCATATGATGAAATTCTTATCCTAACTGCTAATTTCAATGCACATCTACTATGTAAGGTTACAAAATGCTAATTTTTTGAAGAAAAAAAATCAAGGTATGCTATACATAGAAACCTTGGCATCCTATATTTTTTCAAGGAAAGAGATACATATGAAGTTGTAAGTTTAGCATATATAACTAAAATAAAAAATAACAATAATCTTATCAAAAATTAAGGTGCAAAAAACATCAAAAAGCAAGCATGTGACCCTAAATTTAAAGAATGTAGCTAAACACAATAAAGTAAGTGGTATTTTTTTTAGGGATTATCATTCATAAGACCTACAACTAGATCACTTCATGAATTCCAGTCCATATTTTTTAGTTAGTTAGGTTAAAAAAATATGACATGGGAAATGGTTAAATATTAAACCATAACTTTTCATGTAAACCTCCATAATTGTCCATGTAAGCCCATGCTTTGATATGCCAATTTCAGAAAGGATGTGGTTTATCATTGTTGTGAAACTTTATGAATTGCACCACATTATCTTCAATGCTTTCCAATCATTAAGAAATTTTAATTTATTAGCTTAACTAGACTTGCTTTATCATTATTCTATATCTTAGCATGGTACAACAATCTTAAATATTTTGTAGCCTTGCAATACAAGAAAATCATGATCTATTTATTGGATTGCCTAGCCTTCTTGTAATGTCCTATCTTGATAGGACCTCCCTTGTTGTTTGATTGATTTATTGATGTGTTGATAATTAATGAATGATTCTATATTGTTCTATCAATATGAGTTGATAGTTGTACTTTATGCTTACTTGAGTTAGATTATGTTATTTTGTAGAACCTGATACTATTGATGAATTTTTTGGTTACAAGACTAGGTACTCTCATGGATGGATTGATATAGTATAACCACCAAAGTCAAGAGAAGTGTGAAATAAGAGATGATGGATTTCCAGTCTAACAACCCATAGGGGTAAAACAATTATATATAAACATTTATATTTGTGTATATGTGATTAAATGCATCATCAAGTTAAAGATATTATTGTAAAGGTAAAATAGCCCTTGTCCCTATGCTTAGGTGTCTCTTGTAGGTGGTTGATAACCTTGTAGTTATCATGATGCCTCCTGCATAGAGAGTAGTAATGTTTGTGCATTATCTATCTTCTTTTTTATTATTGGATGCATCTTAGTTTGAGCAAAGACAACTTTTGGCAAGATCCCTTGTGTTGCTTAGGCTCTTAATTTATCATTAGGATACATTAATACTTGTGCTTTAAGATATAGAACTTAATTGGCCAAAATTTTGACAATTAAGATATTAATAATTATGTTAATATTATTAATATTTAAAAATATTAAATACTAATGTAAATAATAAAAATTAGCACTAGACAAGAGAAATTAGTAATAATATTAATTAATTTAATACTATGAAAAAAGTGAGTAATTTAATTACTAATACCTTTGTTAATATAATATTAGTAAATTAATATTAACCTTATTGAATTAATACTTTAAAAAATGTAATATTTAATAAATAAATATTATTATAATGAATAAAATTCATATTTTTCAAATATTATGAGGAACTTTAGAAAGTGATCATGATAGAAAACTAATAAAATCATTTTTGAAATACAAAGAGAAAAATAAGATTCACCTTAACTCTTGAGCTTCATCTTCCCCATTCTCTTGATCTTCCTCTCCCCTCCAAATTCTATTTCATTCTTCTTGTTGTAGAGGTCTGGGGTAGTGGGATTGCTAATTGGGGAGAAAATTGTAGGGTGTGTAGGGTTAGGGAGAATGAGGAAGAATATTTCAGCTTTGTTAATTTGCTTTTTGTGGAGGTAATATCTTTCTATTTTCTCTTCTTTATTGAGTGTAAATGCTTGCTATATGCTTTGCTCTTCTATCTCACTTATTTTACCATTGGTCTCAATCAGGATTATGCATAAGGGCGAATTTCACAATTTATAGCGAATTTTAGGTTTTTAACATTTTTTATTTTGCTATTTTTGGGACCCTAGAGGTCAGCCCATTCATCCAAAAATTACGAGAATTAATTTTTTTAGGGTAAAATCACCCCTGTACAATTTGTATTCATGCCTAATATTCGCCTCAAAAATATTTTAAAAAAATTATCTGCCCAAATCGCCTCTTGTACCCCTCCTATATATAGGTAACCCTAGAGGTTGGGAGCAACACTCATAATCTGAAATTGACTAGGTGACTGCAAAAAGCGACTGGTAGAAGTGAGTGACAAAAGGCTACTAGCAGAAACGACAAACACACCGTGATTGGCACAAGATAATTGACACTCCATGACTAACACAAGGTGACTGGTGTGCTGCGACTGACACAATGTGACTAACTCTCCACGATTATCACAACATGACTAATACTCCATGACTGTCATAGTGTGACTGACACACCATGATTATCACAACACAACTAACACACCATGACTATCACAGCATGACTGCCACAACATGACTACCACCACACGACTGGCACGTCGTGACTATCATAAGGCAACTGCCAAAAGGTGACTTATTGTCCACAATTGTCATAGGATGACTAACATACAGGGCCAACCATTTATCAGTAAGTTTTTATTATGAATATTCTTTCTTTTTTACACATTTTTATTTATCAATGCTCAATAAGGAGGTTTATTATGTGTCAGATATTATGATGTCTTAAATAGTAATTCTCTCTTTAACCAATTATTTCCATTTTTTAAATGATTTTCTTGTTACTCTTCTTTTTATATAGGTGAAATATCACATGTTGGTAGTCAAAAAAAGTGAGGTCATTCTTCCAGTTCTAATAAAAGGAGTATCCTCAAATACTTTCTTAATATTTCAAATTCCAGTTAGCTACCAGCTGCACAAATTGAAGGTATGAACACCTTTACTTACTAACCAGTTAATTTTTGTTCATTGTTCATTTCATATATAATGTCTTCATTCTTTAAGAAGGGTAATTTTCGGTGTATGGATTTTTCCATTGTTTATATGAATTTTTTAAAATAAGGTAAGATTTTAAAAAGAATAATGATAATGACTCTAGTATTGAGTATTGACCCTAGTATTACCTCTACAGAAAATAGTGTTGACCCTCGTATGAATCCACTTCCACATAACTACGATATTGAAAAGTCCACAGATGAAAATTTTATTAAAGAAATGTAATAACAACATGAAGAGAATCCTGAAACAAACATGCCAAATGGAAAATAAAGTAATAGTTCTTATGAAGTGCCCACTTTTGGAGAATCTTCTTCTAAAAAACATAAACATGTCAAGTCATCTAAATGGGCAATTATCAGATCATTTCAGCCTGATTGGGTTTCATATTTTCTATTTGTTGAGCCAGTGATTCCAGAGAATAGTAATGAGGTAATAACATAATTGAGATGCATAATTTGTAGCTAGAAACACGAAAAAGATCATAGATTGCAAGTTAAGAAAGATAAAATAGAAAAAAAAATTGGAAAAGTTTATATAAAAAGAAAAGAAAGTGATGGACCAATATAGAAAATTATAAGTGGAAGGATGCATCATAGTGTGCCCATATTAGATATGCACAAGAATATGATAAAGCAATGAAATAAAAAAAAACTTTCGTTAAGAAAGGTGCATCGATTCAATCCCAATTTAAAAAAATAGAAAAGTTCACTTTAGCTTCAAAAAGTTTACAGTTTGCTGTTGTACTCACTATTCTTCAAAAGGGTAGACCTATGTCAGATTTCATTGATTGAAAATATCTATGTCGACTAGCTAATGTGCAAAATTTACCCAACGTCTATTGGTCATATCGAAGTCGTTGGAAAATTACAAAATGTTTGTCATTGGTTGAGTAGGATGACCTCAAAGAGAAAATTAAAAAGGACAAATTCATATCACTTTCATTTGATGAGGTTACTATTTTTGACAACACATATTGGATTTGCATGAATGTTTACACATTAGAAAATCATTTAAGGCAACCTCAATTACTTAATCTATGCAAGATGGTGGAAAATTGCAATGCAGAAAACATCTACAATTTTTTTATTTCTAGTTTAAAGGAAATAGCCGAAATGAAGGAAATGGAAATAGCCACTAAGTTAATATTTTTTGAAGCTGATGGTGCTACCACAATGCAAGGACACATGAATGGTCTTTGTATTAGACTACAAACATGTATTACCTCATTTTTTATCCCTATTCATTGCATGGCTCATAGAATTAATCTTGCATATAAAATTGTGGATACATTTACAAATGTAGCTAGAGTAGAAGACCTTGTCCATGAAATTCATGATTATTTTTCGTGCATTTCAAAGAGATTTTCAGAGTTACAGTAGTTTTTACTTGGAGTTATTGATGGTAAAAAACTCTTGCAAGACATGGATACTACATGGATTTCAATTTATCAACCGGTATATAGAGTTTTCAAAGAATATCAATCCTTGGAAAGGTTTATGTATGTAAACCGTAGGGTTGTTGATAAGGCTAAGGATTTGCTATTATGAATGACTAACTTTGAAACACTTCTCACATTGTATGGTATTCTTCCAATGTTGGAAGAAATGAATACTTTGATCAAAATTACAGAAGAAATATCTATTTATATTATGGATTTTATCAGGGCGAGAAAATGAATTTGCTTACATATTGATACGATGTACGCATCTGGTGAAAGTTTTTTGGATCTCATGTTTAATATTTGGAGAGCATTGACAAACATCAATGATCCTTAGAACTTTTTGAAGTTTAATATAAATGATCATCTTTGTATAAATGTCCATATAAAGAAAATTTCTTTATATTGTTTGTCTCAGCAAATGGATATTGCTACAAATGAAGTTGAACAAATGCCCACAACACACAATAGATTTCATGTAGTTGTAATAGATACAAAAATTAAATTGAAACACATATGAGAATCATTGAAAAAAGATATCAGAGATCATTTTCAAAGATATGAATTTCTTGAGGCTATGGGTGAGGTTAACCTGATAGTTTGGAATCCTTGTAATGAATACCAGAATATAATTGGTTTTTTTCAAAAATACATGGGCAATATTTCTAGCCATTTCACTAAACCTATGGTATTCAATGGTATTGAAATCAATGGTATTCTCAACAAAGATATTTTAACAAACCAATAAAACTATTTTGGAACAACAATATCTGCTCAAGTTTCACAATTTGCTAATCACCATGAAAGGGGTTGTATTTCACGTTTCTGAAAACATTTATATCCCAGTAGTATCTTGAAACATAGAATGAGTGAATATTTTTATTTGTATGAATTATGCCAAATGATGATTTTAGGATCTATTGAGGATGAAAGGGTATTTAGTGCATTATCATATGTAAAATCTAAAGTTTGGAATAGATTGGATAAAAATTTAGAAAATTGTTTGAGGGTATATGTGTCGATCTATGAGGTTGAGAAGTTTTCTTATGAAAGAGCCTTGTCATATTGGAAATATTTGGTAGAGAGAAGAGGTGTCATGAATACTTTGGACGATGGGGATAATGGTAACACCAAGGACACTGTGATGATAGAATTTGGAATGAGTAGAAGAATTTGCACAATCTGAAAAGATTTTGTTTTAGCTTTCACCATTATGATGTAAAGATGCTTTCATTTCCCAATATTATATTGGGATTTTATTCATTTATTTTATTTGATTTCAAATATGGAGATTTGATTATATTTTGAGACATGTTTTCATGTATTTTGGAACAGAATATTGATTACTGCATCATAGATATTACTAGTTTTTACATGTATTTTGATTTCATATATTATGCTATCAATTGTCAATAGAATATGTGTATAATATGATTTCATGTATATTGAAAAGTCCATGTATTGAAAAAACCATGTATTAAAAACTATGTATGGCAAACCATTTATTGAATAAACCAATTATGGCAAACAATGTATTGAATATACAATTTATTGAAAACAATGTATGGCAAATAATTTATTGAATATCAAATTTATTTTAAACCATGTATTGAAATCATGGATACAATACATCATGTATTGAAACCATGTATCAAATTGATTGAAACAATGTATTGAGTATACAATTTATTGAAAACAATGTATGATAAACCATGTATTGAATAAAGTATAGACCATGTATTGAAAACCATGCATTAAATAAACCATGTATTGAATAAATAATAAACCATGTATTGAATAAATCACATATTGAAAACAATGAGGGCAAACAATGTATTGAAATATATGTATTGCAAACCATGTATTGAATAAACCATTTATGGAAAACAATGTATTGAATAAATAATGTATGGCAAACAATATATTGAATATCAAAATGATTGAAACCATGTGTTGAAATCATGTATATAATTTAGTGAAAACAATGTATTACAAACCATGTATTGAAAACAATGTCTGGCAAACAATGCATTGAATATCAAATTGATTGAAACCATGTATTGAATCCATGTAAACAAACCATGTATTGAAACCATGTATACATGATGCCAGGAGCATCCAGTGGCAGCAAAGCCATCTTGCATCAACAAGAAAATTCTAAGTGTTTTGCCTTGGTGTTTTTCTTGCAAAGAAGAAAAATTGGCAAAGGAAGAAAAATGTCGCGATAGAGAGAGAATGCACGGAAGAAAAATGTCATGATATCATGACCAAAAAAGGAGAGAGAAGGCATGGAGGAAAAATGTCGCGATATCGCGACATGTCGCATTTTCGCGACCCAAAGAAGAGAGAGAAAGCAAGGAGGAAAAATGTCGTGATATTGCGATATGTCGCATTTTTGTGACCCAAAGAAGAGAGAGAAAGCAAGGAGGAAAAATGTCACGATATCGTGACATGTCACATTTTTGCGACCCAAAGAAGAGAGAGAAAGCAATGAGGAAAAATGTCACGATTTTGCGACATGTCATAGTTTCACGACCCCAAGAGGAGAGAGAAAGCAAGGAGGAAGAAGTGTCACGATTTCGCGACATGTCGCATTTTCGCGACCAAAGGAGGAGAGAGAAATCTTGAAGAGAAAAGTGTCACGATTTCACGACATGTTGCATTTTTACGATGAAAAGGCAAGAGAAGGAGCCAGAGAGAAAAGTGTCACGATTTTGTGACATGTTGCATTTTCACGACGAAAAGGCAAGAGAAGGAGCCAGAGAGAAAAGTGTCACAATTTCGCGACATGTCGCATTTTCATGAAGAAAAGGCAAGAGGAGCCAAAGAGAAGTGTCGCAATATCGCGACATGTCGCATTTTCGTGATGAAAAGACAAGAGAAGGAGCCAATGAGAGAAAGTGTCATGATATCGCGACTGAAAGAGAAAAGGATGAGCAAGATAGGAAATATGTCGTGATATTGCGACATGTGATATTGTGACCCAAAGAGGAGAGAGAGAGCAAGGAAGCAGAAATGTCATGATATCACGACATGTTGCGATTTCACAACCAGAAGAGAAGAGGAAGAGCAAGAGGGAGAAGATGTCGTGATATTGTGACATGCTGCATTTTTGGGGGCCATTATAGAGTGACAGTGCGGCAGTTAAAAGGAGTCTAACGATAGTTTTAGGGGTCATTACAGAGTGAGCATGTAGTGAAATAAAGAATGTGATAGTAAAAAAAATTCATACGATAGTTATAGGGCCATTACAGAGTAATGTGACAATGAACGAGAGTCAGACGATAATTACAAGGGCTGTTATAGAGTGAAGTTATGGAGCAGTGGCAGCACCGAACAGCATGTGGCACCAAGGTGCAATGAAAGCAGACAAAGACGAAGAGTCGTGGCGGAAGGGACCACCAGATGGAAGACAAAGAGTCATGGCGAAAGGGACCACCAGATGGAAGACAAAGAGTCACGTTAGAAAGTTATAAAAGGGCAAGCAAAAGGCATGCACAAGGGTTGGAAAACGGTCGTAGGTAGGGTTGTAGATTCGAAGACAAGAGGGCCATTTTGGCCCTACTTGCACTATTTTTCTTCCAGAGGGTCCTTGAGGATGTAAACAGATTCGTCGAACATGAGGCATTTTACACCAGGATTCGTGGGGTCGAAAGACTGTGGAGACAGAGAAGCAGAGTCAAAGGCCAAGAGCCATTTTGGAACCTGCTAACTTGAATTTTTAGATTCAGAGGGTCGGGGCCTCTATAAAAACCCAGGCATTGTAATAGGAGAGGGGTGGAGAGCTAGAGATTGTAATAGAAAAGTGAAAACTAGGCCTGTGGGCTAGTTCTATGTAAATTTATTTCCAGTTGTTGAATGAAAAATTGGATTTGTGTGTTTGCAATTTCTAGCTCCCCATCAATACAAACCATGTATTGAAAATAATGTATGGTAAAACATGTATTGAAATCATGTATACAATTTAGTGAAAACAATGTATGGCAAACCATGTATTGAAAACAATGTATGGCAAACAACGTATTGAATATCAAATTGATTGAAACCATGTATTAAAACCATGTAAAAAAACTATGCAAACAAACCATGTATTGAAATCATGTATACAATAAACCATGTATTGAAACCATGTATACAATAAATCATGTATTGAAACTATGTATACAAACCATATATTAAAAATAATTTATGGTAAACAATGTAATGAAAACCATGTATAGAAAACTAGATATAGCAAACCATGTATAATTAAAAATTCTTGCATCCACATAATTCAAAATTATTTATTGAATCCACACAACTAATCAAATTATTACAATATTAAAATAAAATCTAAAAATTAATATAAAATTTGTATAATATAAAATATTATGTTTAAAAATATGTTAAAATATGAGTCTTTGAAACCATATTTTTTTCACTATAATGCCACATTCCATAATCATCACATAAGGAAACAACAATTCTACTTTTCTATGTTTTCTTGTTACAAAGTACCTAAAGTTTCAGCTACATCTACCTCAATATCCTTTGTTTCCAATGCACCTGACCTTACCAAACTATCACTTGTAGTGTTTATCACCTTTAACAATAAATCTTCTTTCTTCACAGGATCTTATTTAAACAATGCATTCAATTCTTTCTCATTTTCATTTATTGCAGCATCCACATCCAGGCCCTTTACTTTGATAAGATTCTTCAACCAATTGTTTTCTCAAACAATGTTTTGTAGTCTCTTCTTCAATTTAATAGCATTAGTCACACTAATTTTTGTAGTCTTGATCCAGGTTTTCATGGCTGACACCTGCTGCTTTAAATGCTGATAATTAGACTGCAAAATATAAGAGAAAAAAATTAATATTAATTAAAAATTATATTAAAGAAAAAAATGTTTTTCAGATATGTGTATACCTTACATTTGCTATAAGTCTTGCAGTTTCTACCACTACTACTTTTTTATTGTCTAGTTCCCATTCATTAAAATATGCTTGGGCTTTGGCATTCAGGTTCTCTAATAAATTAAGTATAATGTCCAAAACTTTATCACTGTTTGTAGCATCAACCTTGATGGTGCCATATTGGGCTTTTAGTAACAAAGCATCGAGCTTTTGTGGCTCATTCTCTACCTTTGAAAATATCTCCTTTCTATGTCTGAAGTTCTTTTATCGACCATTTATTGCTTTGATCATAACCTTGGCCCGATATTCCTATTGTATTAATGTATCAATATATGCAAGAAGATTATTAGTAACATTAGCCCTATAACTGTTTGTTAGTAAAACATATTTAGAAAATTTTATTTTTTCATCATCGATCAGATGATAATCTATGTCAAAATGCTGGTGGGGGAAAGAGGAAACATCAACAGCATATCCTTCAACATTATCCTTTGCTTCATCATCTAACCTTATACCATGAAGCAAATCACATATTTTTAGTGTTAAATTCAAATTGTTCATATCTTGATACATAAAATCAACTTCCAGATTGGTATCTAGAGCGGGCATCTGAGAAACACTCTCTACATTTGATAAAGTATCCAGTGTTAAAATTGGGAATGGTGTCCCTGAAAAAATAGATTGAACTATAGTGTGAGTCTGAGTTTGAAGTGGCTGATGCAGTGGTGTGAGGAACTATTTCCACCACATGCAATATTGGTTCCTCACCAGTGGTGCGTACTGTGGTGATTGTTGTACTTGTCATATGTGAACTTTGGGTTGATGGACTTGCAGTAGGACTAGCTGCTTTTACTATTGTGCACGTGGTGGAAGCATTTGTTTTTTGAGTCTTATAAATTGAGCTGGTCCCTCTACAAAATTTAACATAAAAATTATAAATTAAAACTAGTTTTAAAAGCAATGCCATTAAAATATAAATATTTTAACAAAATATACCTGACTCGGACTCTGCAGTCATTGTCATTGCTTCTGCAATGATTGTCCTTTGCTTTGCCTCTAAAAATAGTTAAAAAATTTTCTCAAACTAAATATAATTGAATATTGTTAAAATATATTATTAAAATTAGAACTTTTAAAAAATATGTTTACCTTCTGAAGTGGAGGTTTCATCTTCAATGTTCACTGTAGCATATGCATGTCCAAAATTTTCAGGAGCAACACATGAATGTTGTCCATCAAGAGACCTCCTACGTTTATGGGTGGAAGGTACCAGTGACGATTGTGACTGTGAGTTAAAATTTTTAGACGGTTCTTGAATCCTGATGGTGGTATCCCTTTTATTGGATGAGTGAGTTGCTCTTCTCAATTTCCAAAAGAAAAATAGAAAATAACAAGATTGATTGAAATTTAAAAAGACAAAAAAAAGAGACTATTCCAATATATGATTTTACATGTATTTCATTCTCACTTAACCCAAGACGCAACAAATCTTGGTGCAATGCAATTGCAGGACTTTTTGATTGAAGATTGTAATAATCTTCATAAAAAAGAGAAATAATATAGTTGTTGGAGGTTATCAAATACGCAGATTAAATTTTCTGCGTAGAAAGGAGATCCTATTTTAGGCGATGAGAAATGAAAGTGGACCAATCATATCTCCCTCCATCAATATAAAGAATCAACAATGACAAAGACCAAAAGGGTATTTTTGTAGGTCGGACATATAGAATAAGCATTCCTAAGAACAATTCAATACATCCATAAAGAAATTTATCTGAAATGTTATAAATGTTCAAACCCCTTTTCAATTTTGAAAAATTAACTAAAAAATAGAGAGAACATTATTAGAGAATGGACATTGGAAACAACAGTACATCAAAATTAAGGACAAAAAAAAACAAAATTTAAAAAAACTTACCTTTCAAATGGTCTTGATTAACGTCATATTTGGATGCCAACGATGATTTGTTAAAATTAGTCAACGTGTATTGGTTGTTAACAAGGAGACCATCCAAAAATAGTAGTCCTATTAATAACTAGGAATTCGAGGGGTTCATAGTAAAAATAACTTGCCTTTTATCAACTTGGATATGTATAGTGGATACATCATGGCCATAGCAACTAATAATACATTGTATTAGGGAGACGGTGACGTCCAACTGTGGCATCTTCATGAATCCAGCAAGTTTGAAGGTGTACAGCTAGTTGGAATCTCTCTCAGGAATGTTAAAAATGTTCTTGACATTTGGGTAATAGTAACTCTTGAATGATACCTTGGTTGGGAGAGGAGAGGAACCACTAGCCATTTTTGAAAATGTTGGGAAAACGGTTGGAAAATACCCTAAAAATGATTAGAAAATGCTCAGAAAACCACCTAAAAAGGGTATAAAAATGCCCTAAAAATGACCTAAAATGCTCAGAAAACCACCTAAAAAATGTCTAAAAATACCCTAAAAACGATTAGAAACCGCTAAGAAAAATGCCTGGAAAAGGTCTTAAATTGTTGTAGAAAATGCACTAAAAATACTAAAAAAAGCTCTGAAATTGCTTTGGAAATCATTGTGTGAAATGTGAAAATGATGCTACTATTCTATTTATAGAAGTCTACATACCTAAAGTCGATGGATGCGTGACATGTGGTAAACGAGAGGACACATGGCAAAATCTTATTGATGGTATAAGGCGATGTCATTCTTCTTGGCATCATGTAACTTTCATCACCTCATAGTCACCACTTGACAGTCGTAACATGGTAGTCATGCCATGATAGCCAAAACACATGAGTTGTAATATTGCGATCGCCACTTGATAGTCACCCTTGGCAATCGTCGACTAGCAGTCGCCACATGACATTCGCTACCTCCAAGTCACCTCTTGATAGTTACCACTTTTCAATCACCAATTGACAGTTGCTACCTACCAGTCACCTCTTGCTAGTCAACTCTTGCCAGTTTCCAAATGATAGTCACCTCATGGCAGTCACTGCTTGCCAATCATCTCTTGCTAGTTGCTACCTGCTAGTCGCCTCTTGGCAGTCATCACTTTCCAGTCGCCTCTTGACAGTCACCTCTTGCCAATAACCACTTGTTAGTCACCACTTGATAGTCATATCTTGACATTCACCTTTTGACAGTCGCGTCTATCAGTTGCTTCTTTTGCCAATCGCCACTTGTAAGCCACTTTGGTCAATCGCATTTTTAACCTCCACTTGACAGTCACCTCTAGCAGTCACGCCTTAATAGTCGCTTCTGTCAGTCGCTCATGGCAGTCGCTCCTGGAAGTCGCACCTTGATAGTCACTTCTATCAGTCACCTTGTGTTAGTCACTTCTGTTAATCGCTATTTTTAAAGCTAAAAATTTTACTACATATTTTTCAAACAAATCGCCACTATTTGATAAAATTTCTACAAAAAATTGAAATATTTGCCCCGATTTCTATACACCTTAGCACTAGATTCGCCCCGATTTTATATATACACTTTTAGGCCGACCCCTTATGCATAACCCTTGTCTCAATGTGATGGATCTCATATTTAAATTACTCATTATATTCATGCTCAACATTTACCTACTCATGGGTGTAGTTATCATTGGCACCATCCATTTTATCATATGAATTTTGGTGCTAGTTAGTTGTAATCATAAAATAAGTTCTCTTAAGTCAATTTTCTGGCAAACACAAATTCAATACTGACAAGGATATAAGTAATAACATATGGTATAAAGAGAAAGCAACACTTGAAAGCATTTGAAAGAAAAATTTAGTTCCTTGAATGTGCTTGAAACTTCTTAAAACTATAGATGTATTTCAGACAAATAATTTTAACAAGTTGATTTGCCTATTCCTCAAATCCTTAGCTAAAGTTAAACAAGCACATATTTGAGACTTATAATCTTTCCAACTAACATATGATGTGCATCTATCTTTATTTTCATATATATATTGAATCTGAAATGGTATACATCCACATGTGTTTAGTAAATACTTCAACCTTTCCACACTAGGTACCAATTTTGCTATATGAAGTGATCCTTTAAAAGAAATTATGAGATGTGATTTATCAAAGTGGACCAATTTTGTCAAGTGGCTCACCCCAACCTGTAGCCTATGCGTTGGCTAACAAACTTTATAATTTATATTATAAAGTTATTTTATAAACAAGGTTTGATATTTATATATTATTCTTTAAAAAATTTAATGTGTTTAGTGTTAAAGTTTATAATCACTGTTTTATTTTGATTTATTATTGTTTAATGAATTCATTAATATTAGCTTCTATAGTTAATATTAATTGATAATATTATTTATTGATAATCTAGATTAGTTACTATTCCAAGTTAAGTTAATTAAATTTAAAAACTAGATTAATTAATATTGAGATTAATTAATCAATTTATAATGAAATCAATTAATTTATATCTTAATAATAATTAATTGATAATGTGGTTAATTAATAATGGTATTGAGAAGAATTAGAAAGATAATTATTCATCAGAGGATCATTATTAATATATTCAATTTTAATAATATGTGTTAATATTTTTATTAATAATGTTGTAAATAGAATTAATAGTTTTATGAAGTCATTTTTTGTAAATATTTATTAATATTAAATTAAAAGGGTTGGAACTATTAATTAATATTAAGAGAATATTTATAATAGTTAATCAAAGACTTTTGTCTTAATTAATATTGATTAAATAATGAACATCTTTCAAGAAGTTGGGGAATATCTACCGAAGCTGCAAAATGGATATGATGCTAAATTTATCAAGGCACCCTACAACTATTTCATTAAGGTTATAATGGATTATTTCACTCTAGATGTGAACACAGAGGTTTTGTGCAACTTCCATATGTTGTTTTCGAACCAAATTGGGAGGAAAAGGCTCATGAATGTTTCAATTTTCCTTTACCACTCATTAGCAAAATATTTGAAGAATGTAAGGGGAGGGAAAGGGTTGGACCCAATCCATCAAGGTCTGATTTTCCTGACCTTTGAATATGTGGTAAATTCTAAAGAAATTATGATGGAGGAGGCACTAGTGAAGGTCAAATTTCATAAAAATCCTCCCACCATTAACTCTCCTCTTACATCTTATGGGGTCTCAAGTGAACTATTAGAGTCTAAATCTCATGATTTTTTTACTCCCTCTCCATTTGAAAGGGAAGGCTAAGGCTAAGAGTATATTTGCATCTTCCCTTAGTAATATCAAGGGGAGTCATACACGTTGATCTAAATAACTTTCTTCAAAGGCAACGAAGGTTGAAAACTCCCAAATCTCAATTGAGGTGGCTGACTCGGATGAATGTCTACTATTGAAGAAAATCCAAAGCCTTTAGAGGATACAAATGAAGCCAAGGATGTTTCCCCCTCTTCATGACCCTTTCCCTTAGTTCTCTTGCATTTCCTTAGTAACCTTTATGACAAACATTGGGCTTTGTTAGGTGCTCTCCAAGTGGTAATTTCCTACATCTATGACATTTGCAAAATGGCTTAACAACAAAAGGGAGATATAATTCTCTCAATTAGGCTTTGGGGATTTAGTTCTTTTTTTGGTATAGTCTGCCTCTAATGGGCTCCTTGTCATGTTTTATGTGGATTGTAATCCAATCATTTTTCTTGCAGGGTGTGTTACTTTTTGTTTGCTTTTAGCGGATTGTAATCCCGTCTCTAGCTTGCAAAAGTTGTGATCCTCTTTGGTTGTTATGGTTGATCCACTTATTGTTTGAGTAAATACCTTTTTTATTTTTGTTGTTCTTGTTGGATTTTTGTGGTGTGGCCCCAATATTATTTAGATCCTTTTTGTAATAAAGTTTGGAGTCCCTTTCAAAACCCCTTCTATTATCAAATAAAAAAATATCACTTAAATAATGTGTTTATTTAATAATCAATATTAATTTATTAATTATGCAAAATATATAAGGATTATAGTTGGGTCTACTAGGGGAGTAAAATCTCCATGTTTTAAAAAATTGTAAGAATTATTAATGGAAATATTTTATTGGAAATAACTCTAAATTTAAGAAATGAGGAATTATTATTTACTATTGAATGGATGATTATTAAATTAATCCAAGGGGATAGATATGGCTTGTGTAGCAAAATAACCATAATTGAGTGAGAGAAGTATGAGATTCTCTTGTTTATTAATAATAAGCATCAGAAGAATATTTTGAAGTGTATTATGGAACTGATATCTTGCATTGTTATTGAATGATTATATTGCATGATGCATGTTAGGCTTGCATATACATTCAAAGAGTTGTCTTGATCCCTATACTTATGTTCAAAAGTATGATGGAGAAAATATCTATCAAGTAGAAGGTATTGAAAATGAATATGAGACTTAGTTACTATTATGTATTAATGTATTATTTGTATTTAGAGACAAGAAAACTTAAAACGTGTCATGTGTAGAAGTTATGCTATATAATGATTAGGATGAGGGAATTGATATCCTTGAAAACATTCTTGATGTATTTTCATAAATTTTATTAATTTTTTTCAAAAAGTGAAATATGAATTATTGCTTTCCTTCTATATTATGTTTCTTTGAAAATAATTTGTAGATATCGAGATAGATTATTTGTATTTATTGAAAATGATGATAGATTAATAGGAGAAAGTATTTAATGAAATTTTGTTATATTTTCTAGATGTTGTTTTATTTCCTTTTATTTAAACAAAGGAAATACCTAGTTTCTAGTGTTATGTAGGAATGAAATACCTAATTTCTCTAGTATTTTTCAATATGTTATGTTGATGTCAGTATTGAATTTTGGTATGATTTACTATAGAACTTTATTTTTGGGAGATAGGCAAATATGTTGAATATGATCCTTGGAGTAGGCGGGTTTATTATGGGCATAAATTGTTAAGTACCATATTAGTTAACCCTAGATTTGAGTTCACACAACCCTAGTTGAGTTGGGGAATAGACAAATCAACTGGGTAATTTTGGTGAATGTGTTTGATAGACTATAACGCCCCTTCTTGGTAGAAATTTTATGAAAAATTAACTATGTAATGATGTGATTATGTAATGGTATAGTTTCTTTCATGGTGATTAAATAATTAATGAGTGCTTTCTCTAAGCATATAATATGGTACTACTGATGTATTTGTGGATGCAATATTAAGTACCTTCTCCTTTGTGGGGCTATGGGTAAACCACCTACCATGAGGGATATCTATAAAAACTATGATGATGGCTTGCTCATCAATAGCTTAGGGTAACAAGAAAAATTACTCATCATGTAGATTCATTGCATTTTGTTTATTCTCATGATTCACACTATTGGACCAAGAAGTTGCTTGCAATGAGCCTCCCTAAAACTGGTCGATGATAGCATTAGTCTATCTTAAAGGAGATCATCCATCTAATAATAAAGTAATGGTGTGAAGCATGGATGAGTGTATATCTATGTTTATCTATGTTCACTTAAGATCTTCTAAGCTTTTTTTGGTTTTCCAATGGATTGAATTAATAAATTGTTCAAATAATAGATTTATTACATTAAGATAAGTATTAAAAAGCTTATAATAGTTAGACTTTGAGAGAAATTAATAAAATCAAATTTAATTATTTTGTTTTGTAAAACAATAGTTTTAGTGGAATCATGAATCAATTTAGTTTAATGAGAACAAGTGTAGGTTATTAAGGAGCATGCCACCTTATTAGTTCCTAGGGTGGAAAATATCTTTGAGAGAGCATCTTCTTCAATGTTACAAGATGACCATCTCCATGCATGATTAAGGTTCTTCCTCCATAATATTCTTAAGGAGTATTACAACCAAATTTTGGGCTAGATTGGAAGGAAGGAAACTCAAGCGATGGAAGGGCTAAATATTGTGAGGAATACAACATTCCTTTGGAAAGGCAAAGGCAATTTTAAGGGAGTAAAAATACTATCATTGCTACCTAAGCTCAATTGTTCTATTCAGCATGTGGTTTTACATTCACTACTGAGTGTGCCTTGGTTTGAATACTTTATCTTGTGGTAAACCTATCCTTGTTGTGTCGGTAGGTTCTGTTTAGCTATTAGTTTTAAAGTGTTATAATACTTTTCCTTCTCCATCATTTTATGCTAGTATCTCTCTTGTGTACATTCTATTTTTTTAACATCTTCTTCTGTGTCGATTGCTAGTCAGATCTTGTATACCCAATGGGGTTTTATAGATGCATAGAATACTACCAATTTGTGGGTTGGGAAGCTCATAGTTGTTCACCCATATCTATTTTCTTGGATCATTACCATACATTGTTGACCTGGTAGAAGGGAGGGCTTGGGTAGTAACTTTCATTGGAGATCATTTTTATGTTGGTCTGCTAGTGAGTTTGATGTTTGTTGTGGATTTTTAGTGTTATCTTCTCCTTGCTCTTTGGTTTCTATGTGTTGGGCCTTGTGTTCTAGGGTTGTTTGACTCCATATTTTACTTCCTTTACATTGTGGACCACTAATTGTTTTGTAAAATTTATTTTAATGAGATGCATGACTTTATTTTGATTTTATAAGGTTTTTTGGTGTTGAGATTTTTAATTCTTTTATTTTAAATTAAAGTATTTTGATAAGTTTATAGATTAGCGTAGATTAATTTGTACGTTTATAGATTAGAGCTATGTATTATAATTAAAGGAATAACCCCTTAATTAAGTTGTTACTTTAGATAGAATAGTGATTGTGAGAATTTTTTTATGGTTATGATTTGGTTATTTTGGTTCTATAAAGAGAAATTGTTTATAATGATTCTTGAGATCTATGTAGATTAAGGGATCATTATAAATACAAGTAAAGGCTTATCTTGTATTGATATGAAATATTAATTCAATTTTATAAGAGAAATTATTTATAATGATTCTTGAGATCTATGTAGAATAAGAGATTATTATAAAGAGAAGTATGGGCTTCTCTTGTATGGGTATGAATTGTTTAATTTGGATTTGTAAAAGAAATTAATTATAATGATACTTGATATCTATGTAGATTAATATATCATTATAAAGAGAAGTATGGGCTTCTCATATTTTGATATGCAATGTTTACTTTGTAAGAGAAATTGGTTATAATGATTCTTGAGATCTATGTGGATTAAGGAATCTTTATAAAGAGAAGCATGGGCTTCTCCTAGATTGTTATGGAATTTTTTAGTATTGTTTGATTAAAATAATGGAGGATTATTATAAAGAGAAGTAGGAATTTCTTCTTTAGCTTGCTTATTATGTGCATGGTTGTTACATAATAGAGTAAGGCATGAATTAAGTTGCATTGCATTAAAAGTTATTATGATTCCTAAGAATATTTTATGAATGGTGGGTGGTTTTTCCCATCAAATAAGATTGCAAATACTTAGTTGGTTGGAGACTTGGAAAGGTGTTCTTAAGTTCTTCAAAAAGAAATAAAAAAAAGTGTTACTATAAATTGAGCAAAGTCTTGTATTTGCTTGATGGAATTGTAAATTTGACTCCTGATTCAAAGAAGGATTATGTTGTTTTACTTATATTATGAGCATTGTAGTGTTGTTTTAATATTGTTCTTAGTTTGAGCAAAGTTGCATTAAATGTGGAAATGGACTTATTGTTGATATCTTTTGCTATCTCATTTTAGTTGAGAGAATGTATACTTGAAATATTTTGATAAGCTTAGAATCTGGTAATGTGGTTTAATGCTATCATGGTTTAGGTAGCTTTTGCTTACTCATTATATCAGGTTTTATGTAATACTTAATTATGATTTTAGTAGGGGAGCTCTTGAGTTCTTTATAAACATATTTGATGTTAAGTATTATACTTCTTGTTTTTGGTTTCTTTTGAAATGCTTACCTATCCCTAGGTTGGGTAGGAATGTTCCTTTAGTAAACCTTATAGTCCAAACCTAGGAGAAGTTGTGAGTATGCAATAACCAGGTGAATATGAGTCCTAGAAGGATTTGCATGAATGCAATAGCTAGGAAACTGAAGACCCTATAAGGAATTATGTGAATACAATAGCCAAGGTACTTGTGAAGTGCTACACCTTGATCATGTAGGATCGGGTGTATCCCAACTAAATATTGGGAAATCCATTCATAAGATAGTAGTGGTGACCCATAAGATCAAGTAGGATTGGGTGATCGTATCATTTGATATCTTAGTGGCAATGACCTTAGTTAGCCCATGGAGGTGTGGTAAATAAGAACCAAGGATCTACACCATTTAACCTACCTAGAAGGGTTCAGAGTTAGGTTAGGGGATATGCATCTTCCTTTAAGTGTTATGGGCATTAAACGATAATCCCTACATTGTGGTCATATAATACTATATTGATGAGGGTATAGTAAAGTTTTGGGGACCACTTTTGATATCCTTCTAAACATGTAGATTTATTAAGGTGAACCATAGAAAATTATGGAAGTTGGTCACTTCTATCCATTGATTGTTATCTCCAATGACTTGGAACACAAATGTGGTGAATCCTTTTATGTTGAGATAGGGTTATTCCCCTTGTGAGCTTATATTTGTAAGTGATCCTATCAAAAAAATGGGTTGGTAGTTTTGGGTTGCTACAGTTGCTATTAGAGCTCTAGGTCATAGGACTAGAAGCTTCCATGGAGTGTGCTTAGATTGAGCCTTGACTTGATGTGTAGCTTTGGGTTAGATACCTTGAGATAAGGCAAGAGATACCCTAGATAATGATAGAGTTGTTAATTCATGAGTAAAATGAAGTTAACCAATGTATGTACAATTACAAGATAACTTTAACTTACCTAATTCCTTTATGCAAATAGGAAATGATAGTTGTTTAAAAGAGAATTTTATCAAAGAAAACCAAAAGAGTTCCATCACAAGGTAATATTGTACAAAGGATGGGATACACTTTAGACCCTAGTAAGAAGACTAGGAAGTCAATAACTCTGGGTAAGGGACTTGAGATAATAAGGAACTCAAAAAGGAATATTGGAGGAACATCAAAATCTAGTAGGGGGATTGAAGGTTCTTCCTTAGTAAAACTACTCTAAGAGTGATTAGAATGACAAGAAAGGTTAATATACTATTTGGTCAATAGAGAGGCTAGTACTAGAAACAACTAGGTTCGATAGGAAGAAAATCATGTCCAGATAAGCCAAGAGGGAAGAGCCCAAATTGAGGCTAAGGTGGTAAAATACCTTAAGGGTGTTAAGGTGACAAAATTAAATGGAAGAACATGAGGTGATATGGTTGAGGCATGGCTGAAAGAGTTAGAAATTTTTTTTTTTTTTTAAATACTCATATGATACTAAAACTATATGGGCTAGTATATATGTTCTATAAGTGGACCTAGAATGGTGGGACACGTACAAGTTAGAAAAACAATTTAAATCCACTTACCTTAAATGGGAAGAATTCATTAAGGATTTTATGAAAAGGTTTCTCATAGACCAGTTTTATATTGAGAAATTTGAAGAGTTCTCTACCCTTCAACAAGGGTCACTATATTTAGAAGTATATTATCAAAAATATGTGATACTTTTGAAATATGTTCCAGAATATGAGAATAATGAATGTATTAAGGTGCATAAGTTTATTCTAGGGTTGGACCCTAAAATAAGGATAATGATTAATGTTAGGATCCCATCCTAATGTTATTTTGTAATTCTCATTATTATGTAATAACCCACTTCCAACATGGGGGATCCCATATATAATGATATTTTATAATGTATGTGGTGTGTTATGCTCCTATCCAAGTGGGGGCATTTGATGTAATTTTTATCAATATTGTAACCAACATTTGGTAGAAGATTCTAGCTCGAGTGGTATTTTACATGTAAGCCAAATCTTGAGCCTAGGGTTAGGGTTTGCATGAATAATTTCTTAAAAAGCTATGAAGACATGTATGAAGACATATTTTTGCAAGTTAATGAAATATTGAAGGAGGTTACCCCCTCGAAGATGCCTACGATTATGACTTATTTGTGAGATTGTTCAATTTTGCAATTACTTTCTACATAGTATTATTCTATTATTTCATGTATTTAAGTTATCTTTTAGTATTTTGTGTGTGTGAGCTTTATTTCAATAGTAGGTTCCTAATAATTAATATTCTTAAACTAAAAATATTGCAAGAGACATATGACCTAGCTAGGAAAAAAGAAACTAACCTTTAAACCAAAAGGACATTTTTCAATTATTCAATGATATCATTAAATGAAAGATAAGAGCTAAGGAGAAGAAAGAGTGTAGGATTCATAAAATGGGATAAAGACCAAAATAAAAGAAATAAAAACTATCTGAAGTTTAGTAATAGGAGCAATGGAAACTTAGGGTAAAACAAGAAGACATTTCATAAGAAATATGGATCCAATCACAATTTCCCAAAAAAATATGAGTTAGCACATAAATAAGAGGTAGGGGAAAGATGTAGGAGAAATCCTAGGAATCTAAGGCAGGATGTTACATCTATGGGTGATCTCACTATACCCAATAATACCCTCAAAACATAGAGTCTAGTCATAGAATAGAGAATCCATCACACTGAATTTATGTCTCCATTGGAAATAATATCTTAGATGGTCAAACAACACTAATGTTACTAAATGGTAAGGTTTCTATAGATGTAAAAATTCTAATAGATAGTGGAACCACAAATAGTTTTATTTACATTATGTATTATCAGGGATATGATAAAAAAACCTAGATTTTTGGCATAAGGATGGAAATTCAAGTATGATTTCTGGTAAACCTACTCAGTGGATCATTTTTTACCTATAATAGAGATAAATCTACCTAAAGGACCTACTATATGGAACTTGTATGTGGCAGCTCTTCATACCTTTAACATTGTCCTAAGGATGGATTGGTTGAAGTTACATGGAGCCTTAGTAAATTTTCAAGATAGGTGGATGGATTATACCAACAAGGATAAGAGGAGAGTAAGAGTTCAAAGTGGATGAGGTTCTTTCCAACCCCACTTGCTTTTAGCTATGCAATTAAAGAAAGCTATCAAAAGAGATAACTTGCTCTACATAGTTAATATCAATGGTAATATTGGAGAAAAGGGAGATAAGGAAGGTTTTAAGAAATATTTAATTCTTCATAAGTTTTAGGATGTATTCTCTAAAGACCTTTCAGTCCCACTCCCTCAAAAGGAATTTTATTTTACTACATGATTTAATACCAATATTTAAACCCATTTCCAAGAAACCTTATAGAAGGACTCCTATTAAGTTACAAGAGCTAATAGTTTATGTGTGTCATCGATGGGTGCTCCAATGCTATTTGTGAAAAATAAGGATGATTCCCTAAGAATTTGTATATATTATAGAATTCTAAATAAGTTAAGAATTAAAAATAAGTATCCTCTACCAAGAATAGATGATTTTTTGAACAGTTTAAGGGTGCTACCATAACTTCAAAAATAGATCTAAGATAGAGTTATAATCAACTAAGAGTTAAAGAAGAATATACCCATAAGATGACCTATAAAACTCGATATGGACACTATGATTTCATGGTGCTACCATTTGGATTAACAAAAGTAATGTTTACCTTTATAAATGTAATGAATAGTGTGTTTAGAAAATATCTAGACTAGTTCATCTTGGTGTTCTTGGATAATATACTAATCTATTCTCAAACTAAGGAAGAGTGTGATCAACATCTCATATTAGTATTGGAAGTACTAAATAAGAACCAATTTTTGGGAAATTATCCAAGAGTGAATTCTATACTTTGCAAATATAGTATTTGGGGCACATTATCTTAGAAAAAGGTATTGTTGTAGATCCTTAGAAAATTAAGGCTATACTAAATTAACCTACATCTACAAATGTGATAGAAGTCAGGAGTTTCATGGGACTCATAGGCTATTATATATGTTTTGTGAGAAATTACTCTAAAATTACCTATGCAAACATCAACCTTAAAAAAAGAGAAAAGAATTCAAATGGACAGATAAGTGTGAGGTTGTTTTTAAGACTCTAAAAAATAAGTTGACAATGGCACCAATTCTAAATATTTTGGATCCTCTTGAGAAGTTTATTGTGTGTTAATATGCTTCTCTAGAAGGTTTGGGTGGAGTTTTATCTTAGTAAGAAGCTATTGTGGCATACGAGTTTAGAAAACTCAAGAAGCATGAGGTAAAATATATCACTCGATCTATAATTAGTAGCAATTGTGTTGTAACCACCAAAACAACTCACACCTAATGTGATCTATTGCAATTAAATAAAGATTATGAATAACATGCACAAGTTGAAAATAAAAAGGAAATTAAATGTGAGGCATGCTTTATTAATTTTAAATTGAGTCAAGTTACATATTCCTCCCTCTTAGGGATACCCATTTGATACTTTATTTACAATAGATCTAGTCCCTTTTCAAGGTATATGCGAATGAAATGCCTTCTATGGTGACATGAACTGCTCTAGGGTGGAGTTGACCCCCTTCTTTGTGTTGAGGAAGGAATTGAATGGCTGAATCTCCTTTGAATATAATTTCCTATGGTCAAGAAACAATAGAAAAGAGTTAAATAAATAGGCAGCCTCTCGTGATGAGGCCCTTTCAGGAAAATATGCATAAAGATGCCATGAAAAACATATAATCAAGAAAGTGCATAAAACATGGAAAACCTATGCTAAATTCATAAAGATTATTAGAAGCATGGAAATGAAGAATACTGCTATCTATTCAATGGATTGATTATGTGAAATAATGCATGAAAACATGAAATTAATACAAATTATCCTAATTGAAAGAAATTGCATAAAGTCCTAATTAAACCGGTCAGAGTCTCTAAAACCTAAACAAAACCACTAAAATGACTAATCTAACTAAATTAAACATACAACAGAAATAAAAGTAAGGAGATCTATCACCTATTGCAAATCATAGCTCAGATGAGTGGTTTGCACTGTAAACCATGACTAACAGCCACTACGAGCAACCATGTGGCTTTGCCCTCCAACTATGGGCTTGATCCTCATTGTCAAATTGATGATCAAGGGTCACCTTGTTGTCCTTCGATTGGATTGGCGGTTGAATTATTTAGTGGGGCCTTCATTTGCCCAAATTCACATTTCTTGGCTCTCCTAGGCTCCTAGGACCTCCATGGCAAGTTGATCTTTGGTTGAATAGCAAAGTGGCCATATCAATACATGAACTTAGTATGTAATTCGATAGGGCTTCGTTGCTCTCTTGATCAATTCACTCTCTATATTCATCCCCAATTTGGAGGGGGTATTTATAGCATGTCCCTAGGGCTAGGGGTGGATTCATGGAGAAGCCAAGAACAAGAAGAGGTGGTTGGGATAGTTGGATTAGAAGCTTCTAGAATCTTTCATCCTTTAACCACATTTTTCTAGAACAAATGGTTGTTCAAACCGATTTGGCTTGGATGAAGGCCAACTATACTTCAGTTAAGACCATAGGTGATAGCTATGGTTCATACTATAAACCATAGGTGTCAGTTGTGGTTTAGACTGTAGACCGTAAGTCTAAACTATAGATCAGACTGATTAGGCTAAGGAGCCCAAATTGAGTGGTTAGAACCACTGCTCTATCTTGGAGTTTATCCAATATATTCCATATGGTCTTGTAGCATGTCCATATGAGTAGTCACCTTTGACATGACATGTTTTAGGTATCTACATGTGCATTTCCTAAAGTTTTAGAGGTACTGCTTATTGGACAAACCTTTTAAGCTAAGGATAGACCATCAAAGTATGAGGTATATTTTTACCCAACCTTTGCTAAATGTGAGACAAAGAAGATAGGTAGAATTCTTAGCAGAATTTTGATTTTGGTATTTGATTATATCAAGGGAAATATAATAATATGATATATACCTTGAGTAAGAGAAGGCACATAACTACCTTAATACAAAGCCATGTATATTTAATGGATAGGATCAAGAAAATGCAACTATAGAACCCATATTGCATAGATATGCAAAATAAAATAGTAGAAACTTCAAAAGAAAGCAAGGATGTCAACATAAAATATGGGATTTTATGCTTAAAATATCACATAGTCATACCCAAAGTCAATGAACTAAGGATAATGATCTTGTATGAGGCACATAATTCTATCTATATTTGTCATCTATGATGGTCAAAAATGAGAGAAAATATGAAAATAATATTCTTTTGGCCTGGGATGAAGTAGGATATCACCAAATTCATATCAAGATGTTTGCAATGCTAGAAAGTGAAGGGTGAAAATCATCATCTAGCTAGAAAGTTATACCAACATGAGATACATATGCAAAAGTGGATTACCTAAGAATAAGTTCCAACATGATGCAATCTTGGTAGTGGTTGATATATTGATCAAGGTTGAACATTTCATACCAGGGAACATCAAGGATGATGCACCGATAGAGGTACATAAGTTTACCAAAGAAGTTTTTAGATTACATGTATTTCTAGAGGTAATCACATTTGATAAGGATTTTAGATTCACATAAAAAGTTTTTCAAGAATTAAATCATATAGTGGGTGCTAATATAAACATTCTTTTTGCATATCATCCTAATATAGATGGTTATACCAAGAGGGTAAACCAAGTTTTGGGAGACATATTATGCATGTACTGCATGGAACAAAATTCAAATGGGAAGACTTATTCCATCTTGCAGAGTTTTCTTATATCATTGGGGATGGGCCCCTTTGAGGCCTTGTATTGCAGTAGATGTTGAACCCCTCTATCATGGGATAATCTAGAGGATCAGGTGATGATTAGACCTAATACTATCCAAGATATGGAGGAAAAACTCAAATCAATTTGTCTTAGGCTTAAGGAAGCAATTGATCACCAAAATAGCTATATGGATATGAAAATATAGCCAATGGAATCCTATATAGGATATAAAGTATTCTTAATTATTAGACCGATGAAAAGTAGCATCTAGTCAATAAAGTATGAACCTTGCTATATTGGTTCCTTTGACATCATTGGGAGGGCTAGCCTAGTAGCTTATAGACTTTCCTTGCTGCCCAACCTATCAAAGATCCATGAAACTTTTCATATATCCCTACTTAGGAAGTATGTTACTGATCCTATATATGTATGGAATATTTCTAAATTATAGATGATAGATTTTGCAGCCATTGAGGTGTAGCTAATTAATATTATAAGGTTTCATTCCAAGGTGATCAGGAAATAGATCTTAGATTAGTGTAAGGTCTAGTGGGACCAATATTTAGATAATTGTGCTACATGGGAAAATTTTTATGAAATGAGACAGTAATTTTAATTTTTATTTGAATAAATATATGTATGCTACTTTTTGCAAGAAACATAGAGGACTGTGTCCAAGGGGGTATTATGTAACACCCCTCCTTGTTAGAACTTTTATGAAAAACTAACTATGTATTGATGTGATTATGTAATGGCATTGTTTCTTTTATGATGATTAAATAATGAATGAGTACTTTCTTTAGGCATAGAAAATGGTTTTTTTGATGTATCTATTGAGGTAAGATCAGGTACGTTATCCTTGCTGGGACTATGAGTAAACCATCTACCATGAGGGATATCTAGGAAAATGATGATGATGATGGTTTGCTTATCAATAACTTAGGGTAAGAATAAAATTACTCTTCATGTAGATGCATTAGATTTTGTTTGTTCTCATGATTCATATCGTTGGGCTAGAAAGTTGCTTGCAATAAACCTCCTTAAAATTTTTCAATAATAGCATTAGTCTATCTTAAAGGAGATCATCCATTTGAGGATAAAAAAATGGTGTGAAGCATGAATGAGTGTATATACATGTTTGTCTATGTTCACTTAAGATTTTTTAAGCTTTATTTGGTTTTCCAATGGTTTGAATTAATAAATTGCTTGAATAATAGATTTAATCTTTTAAGATAAGTATTAAATAGCTTATAATAGTTAGGCGTTGAGAGAAATTAATAAAATTTAATTTAATTATTTTTTTTGGTAAAATAATAGTTTTAATGGAATTGTAGGAAGAAAATCCACCTCCTAGAAGAAGGAAAAGCGAAAACTGCATTTGCACATTTTTTTTAGTTTTTTCCAATTTTGTTAGATGTACGATTTGTCAAAACATACATAGGTAGGTTTAGCCTAATTGTACAAATGTGGAGTTGTAAAATGTACAATTAGAGGTAATTGTAATTTTTTTTTAAATGTGCAATTCAAAATTAGAATGAAATTAAGTGGAAAGTACATTTAAGGGTAATTTTATAATTAATAAAATTAGACTTAGGAAGACCTTAATGCAGGTTGATTATTTATGGGGATGGTAGTTGTAAATAGTGGTTGTCTCAAGAACTAATTTGGAATGGCTTGGGTAAACATTCTAAAGACCCCCCATTCAATTTTTATGGTTGTTCATAGTGGTAGGTTGATAGTTCTTGGTTTTTCATCGATGGTTCATTGATAGTTCATGGAGGACTTAGTTGGTGTTCATTGTGGTTGCTAAAATGGTATGGAATATGGACATTATGGCAATGGAATTACATTAATTCTGAATCTTAACCCTAGATAATGCTAAAGAATTAATTTTACACATTGTTTTTTTTATTGGTTGAAAGGGTGTTGAAAGGTCTCTGAACCTTGTACAAGAGGAATTACATGAATTTCATATCGACCGAGGTGGTCCAAGAAATAAAGATCAAAGAGCGAGCAAACCTCCACATGAGGAAAGGTGTCACGAAATCGTGACCAAAATGGTGATGTCGCAAAATTGCGACAAGTTGCACCGTTGCTGCCAAGAGAAGAAAGGATGTCACAAAATCGTGACAAGAAGCACCAACGGATCCGAAGGAGGAAAGGAGTCGTGAAATCATGACATTTTGCAAGGTTGTTTCCAGAAGAGAGGAAGTGTCGTGATATTGCGACATGTTGCTAGGTTGGAGCCAAAATAGAAGAAAAGTCACGAAATCGTGACATGAAGGAAAACCATGACCGGACAAAAAAGGTGTCACAAAATCGTGACAAGAAGTAAGATCACTGTCGAAGAGAAGAGGTGTCATGAAATCATGACAAGAAGGAATACCGCAGCTAAAGTGAAACAGTTTCGTGATATCACGACATTTATGGAAGACCGCTACCGAAGAGAAAATGTGTCATGAAATTGCTACAATATGGAAGACTGCTGCCGAAGAGAAAAGGTGTCTCGAAATCACGACAATATGGAAGACCGCTGTCGAAGAGAAAAAGTTTCACGATATCGCAACATTATGGAAGACCGCAGCCGAAGAGAAAAAGTGTCACGATATCGCGACAAGATGGAAGACCGCAATTGAAGATAAAAAGTGTCATGATATCACGACAAGATGGAAGACCGCTGCCAAAGAGAAAAATTGTCACAATATCGCGACAATATGGAAGACCGCAGCCGAAGAGAAAAAGTGTCGTGATATCGCGACAAGATGCAAGAAAGAGAAAAAGTGTCGCGATATCGTGACAAGATGGAAGACCGCTGCCAAGGAGAAAAAGTGTCACGATATCATGACAAAATGGAAGACCGCAGCTGAAGAGAAAAAATGTCGCAAAATCATGACATGATGCAAGAAAGCGCCTGAAGAGAAAAAATGTTGCGATATCGCGACATGTTGCAAAAATACACCTGAAGAGAAAAAGTGTCGTGATATCGCGACATGTTGCAAAAATGCACCCGAAGAGAAAATGTGTCGCAATATCGCAACATGTTGCAAAATCACGGCCGAAGAGAAAAAATGTCATGATATCGCGACATGTTGTAAAACCGCAACCGGAGAGAAAAAGTGTCACGATATCGCGACAAGTTGAAAGACCACGTCCGAAGGGGAAAAAGGTGTCACGATATCGCAACAAGTTGAAAGACCGCATCTGAAGGGGAAAAAGGTGTCGCGATATCACGACAAGAAGCAACCTCACGGCCAGAGGAAAAAGGGAAGTCATGATATTGCGACATTCTTAAATTTGGTGGCCAACGGTGCAAAGTGTCGCGATATCACGACAAGTTGCCAAAACGCAACCGAAGGGGAGAAGAAGGAAGAAAGGATGCAAAAACTCGACCAGTTCCAAGAGCAAACAAACCCGGTCCCTTGTTAACCACTCACATTGTGTAGACATTGGAACTTGAAGAAGCATCCCTTAGGCCAATGGGAAAGGTGTCTCTCCAAACATGAATGTCCATTTTGCCAACTCCCTTGTTAGCAAGCCAGTCCGTAGCTTTGTTTCCTTCCCGGTACTGATGCTTAATGACTAATTCTAGGTAAATGCCAATTAGTGCCTTGCATTCTTGGAAGATCGAAACAAGGGCCCAAGGTGACACAAAAGTCCCAATGAGCCACTTGATGCAGTGCAATGAGTCTCCTTCTATGATAAGTTTATTGATGGTCAAGCCTTCCAAGAGAATCAAGCTTTGGAGTAGAGCCCGAGCCTCTACCATATTGTTAGATTGAATTCCCAGGTTCTGAGCAAAGGCCAAAATTATTTCTCCTCTGTGATTTCTGAGAATTCCTCCTCTGCCAACCGCTCCTAGGTTGCCTTTTTCCGCACCATCGAAATTAATCTTCTGCCACCCTGCAGGAGGTAAGACCCACTTGATGACAGACCTGTTGACAGAAGTGCGGGGTGTGGTAGAGAAATTGGAAAGATTGAAAAGTTTTGTTAGGTCCGATTCAAGGCCAGGAGGGGGGGTTTGGAAGACAAGACAAGAGAGGCATTCTCCGTAGCAAGGGCCAAGATTTTGGCAACAACAATATTCTTATCAGTGGCTTGGTTTTTGAAAATTTTGGCATTTCTCTCAAGCCAAATCTGCCACAGAAAATGTGGAGGCAAGCTTGCCACATGAATTTAATTTGATTGTTCTTGAAAGTCTGGGGCTATTGTTGAAAAATGAGGGGAATGGAATGAGGGAGGGCTACGGAGATGACGAAGGTGTTAAGAACCTGGTTGAGTAGTATAAGAGAGAAGGGCCATTCCAGAAAAACATGCGAAGTTGACTCATAGGCGTTTTTACATAGGATGCACCAATTGGGGATGAGTAACCATCTGATTATCAAGTTGTCAGTGGTGAGAATTCTATTTTGGATGGCCAACCAACAGAAAAATTTGACCTTGGGAATGATCTTGGGAACCCAGACTTGATTAGATAAGTCCCGACCATCATTGGGAGTTTCTTAACTGTAGTAAGCTGATTTAACAGTGAAATTCCCTGAATCTTCAAGGTTCTAGACAATGGAATCATCTTTGTGAGAGCTGGGGATGAAGCAAGTCCTCAGTAAGTTTTGTAACTGCCTGAGCGCCTTGATGATATGCCTAGGCCCATTAAGAACTAGGTGTTTCCATTCAGGTCTTGTAATACCTAGGTTAATGAAATGACACACCTTATCTCCAAAGGTGGCTTCGATAACCATCTTGAGCATTGCAATATGAGGATCTTGGCTGAGAGGTTTGTCACGGATCCACAAGTCATCCCAGAAATGAATGGTCATTCCAGTTCCAAGACACCACCTTAAGCCTTCCATGATGATCTTCCTTGTTTTTGTGACGCCATTCCAGAAATGAGATCCACTAGGAAGGTTGTGCTCTCCAAGAAAGGGAACCTGATGGAGGTACTTAGCTTTGATGATGTCAATCCAAGTGACTTTTTCATTGGTGGTAAGTCTTCAAGACTGCTTGGAAATGAGGGCCATGTTCATCCGCTTGATGTCCCTGAATCCGAGTCCTCCATCCTTTTTCTTGGAACAAACCCTGTCCCAGGCAACAAGGGAAAATTTGTTCTTGTTTTTGTTTCCCGCCCAAAGGAATCTGCGTTGAATTTGCTCAATTATTTGACATATGGAAGCTGGAGCTTTGAAGATAGATAAGAAAAAAATAGGAATACTTTGTAGGCAATCCTGGACCAGAGTGGCTTTGGCTTCCTGACTGAGCATTGAACTTTTCCAACCTGCAAGTTTCTAGTTGAGGCGATCTAAAATAGGGTTCCACATAGCCGAGACCAATTTGCCATGGAAAAGCGGTAATCCAAGATAAGTAGTTGGAAGGATCCCAATGATACACCCAAGGATCTCAGCAATCCTATTTTGCCTGTGGATGGGAGTATTGAGAAAGTATAGCTTGCTTTTGCGGTAATTGACTTTCTGGCCAGCCGCCTCTTCATAAGAATCAAGAATGTTCTTAATGATTTTTGCTTCGGGAATAGAAGCATGAGAGGATAGAATAGTATCATCCACAAACTGTTGATGGGAAATGGCATTGGTTGTTGATGCTGGTTTGATCCCGGAGATGAGTCCACTATTGCAAGTAGCAGTAAGGGTTCTTCCAAGGGTTTCAGCCAAAATGATGAAGAGGAAGGGTGACAGAGGGTCCCCTTGACGGATGCCTTTGAAACTTTGGAAGAAACCAGTGGGTGAACCATTTATAAGAATAGAGAACCAAGCAGTAGAGATACATTCATGAACCATATTGATCCATTCTTTGTGAAACCCAAACTTCTCTAGGACCTCGAACAGGAATTTCTAGGAAACTCGATCAAAAGCCTTGTTCATGTCAAGCTTAAGTAACATATTGGGCTTTTTATTTTTATATGTCGAATGGGCCAATTCGTGGACGGTTATCACTCCATCAACAATGAATCTACCTTTGACCAAGCTCCCTTGGCATTGGTCGATGATGGAGGGAAGGATGTCTCTCAGCCTGTTTGCCATGACTTTGGTGATAAGTTTGTAGATGACACTACAGAGACTAATAGGTCTGAAGTCGGAGAGAGAAGCACGATCATTGGACTTGGGAATTAAAACAATGAAGGTGGAATTGGCTTCTCTCAACATATTTTTGGCTCTCTGGAAGAATTTAACCGCAAAAACAACATCAAGGCCCATAATATCCCAAAAGTGTTGAAAAAACCGAGGTGGGAAGCCATCGGGTCCAGGGGCCTTATCAGGTTCCATTGCAAACAAAGCTTCTTTGATCTCCTCTTCAGTGAAGAATTGGAGCAATTTCCCATTATCATCGTTAGACACCAACTTTGGTATGTTCTAAAGTAGAGAACTTGTTGTGCGAGGGTGGCAGTCAACACTTGGACCTAAGATTTCCTGGAAGTGGTGCACAGCTTCCTGTCTGATAGCATGAATGTCAAAGACAATGGTTCCATCAGTCTTGGTCAACTTAGAGATTTTATTTGAACCTCTGTGGCACATGGTGGAAGCATGGAAAAACTTCATGTTGGTGTCTCCTTCTTTGAGCCAGAGGCTTCTAGATTTTTGCCTCCAGTAGGACTCTTCCTTAGCCAAGGCATTGTGAAAGTTTGAAAGGAGGATTTTTTCTTCCATGAAAGTTTTGACCCTCTGATCCCCTCCTTGAATCAGATTTTCCACCCTTTTGAGCTCATCCATCAGATGCTTTTTTTCGGTAAAGAGGTTGTCGAAAACCTCCCTGTTCCAGTATTTCAGCTTAAGCTTAACTGCTTTGAGTTTGAGGAACATATTCGTGAGAGAGTTTGGAAAAAGGTTTTTCTACCACCATTTTCGAATACACCGACCTAAATCTGGATGGGTGAGCCACATATTTTCAAACCTGAAATGGGTTTTAAAGATTTGCTGGGGGTGAGAACAATCCAGAATTAAGGGGTTGTGATCGGATCCAATTTTTGGGTGGCTATGAAGCTCGGCATCGCCAAAAATAGGAATGAGTTCTTTGGATAAGAGAAATATGTCAAGCCAAATTTGGATGTGATGAATGCCCACCCGTCTGTTGCTCCATGTGTAGTTGGATCCTTGGAGTGGCATGTCTATTAGCTCATTTTGGTTGACAAAATCGTTGAAATCTTCAATGCAGCTACTAGTGATCGGATTGCCTCCTTGCTTGTCAAACAGTTGAAGGGGAGTATTGAAATCGCCACAGAGCATCCATGGAAAGTCAAGAAAGTTATTGTGCATTTTGGAAATGTTATCCCACAATAATATTCTATTGACAGGATTTTTTGGTCCATAAATATTGGTGGCAATCCATTGGAGGTTAGTGACTTTATTAGTGAACAAAATATTGATGGTTCTGTCAGATACTGAAAGAACTCTCCCCTCAATAGTTGTCGGATCCCACAAACAAAGGAGACGCCCAGATGCCCCTGAGGAGGGACAAAAGGAAAATTTTTTGTTTTCCCAGATTAGCTCGCAAACTTGAGTGTTGTTGTTCTCGTCCAGTTTGGATTCTTGAAGAAACATGATATTTGGTTTTAAGTTTTTTCTTACTGATTTGACAGTCCTCTATTTAGCAGTTCCATTGAGGCCTTTGACATTCCAAGAGACAAACTTCATCGAGTTGACTTGGGGTTTGCTTTGTGACCTCTACCTCTCCCTTGAGACGGAGTAAGTTTAGGTCTGACTTCATCCAAGTCTTGGTAGGTGGGTTGTTCAGAAATAGGGCCCAAGGAAGTGGGCATAGAGCCATCAACCGTTTTGATCTCAGCTACTTTGGAAAGCTTTTTTGCATTGCACAATCTTCCCCTTCTTTGTTCTTTGTTGATGTCAGATTTGGGTGCAAGAATGGGAGATTTCAGCAGGATGGATGATTGGAGAATGTCAGTGGTGTCAGTCCTAGGGGTAGGCTGGTGGGGGGATGGAGAGCGGGGAGACTAGCACAGGGCAACAGACTCAATGGAGAGGGAAAGAGGACGGTTCTGAGTTGGGGGGAGGGGTGGGAAGGGAAGAGGAAGGTGAGAGGGACCAAAATTAGTGGGTGAGTTTGGGAAGGTCATTGCAGCCTTACCTTTGGACAAGGGAGACTGAATCACAGTGGGTGTGGATGAGACATTTGGATCTATGGGAAGGTCATCGAAGATGTCCTCACTAGTATGAAAATTATTTAAGGGAGCAAATTGATTAGAACGAGAATGCAGAGCACTTACATTGTTGGGTTTGCCATGATTTGAAGAAGAGGTTTTAGGAGGGCCTACAGATCGGCCATGGCCCCAGCCATAAGCCTTTTTCTAGGTGTTGGGGATCTGGGAATCCTTCTTTTGACCTAAATCACTGGGGATATCTTTTTTCCGGGAAGGGCATTGAGAAGCCAGGTGGCCCTGAGTGTTGCACTCCAAACAAAAAGTGGGCTTGTTCTCATACTCAACTCCTTGACGTCTTCTGTAGCTCTCGTAGTTGATGTCGATGCAGGTAGGCAGAGCCAAATCCAGATTAGCCATGATGCAAACACGAGCATAGGTCATTCTGGTTCTAGCTCGGGTAGCAGGGTCGATGGTGACTAAATCTCCAATCGGTTGAGTGATTCCTTTGAGTGCATCATTATAGAAGAACTGTGGGGGAAGCCCATGGAGTTTGATCCAAATCAGAGTGATGTTGATATACTGAGTTTCAGGGTCAAAGTCTTCCCCCCATCTCCACAGAAATAGGCTACGATGGCCAAAAAACCAAGGTCCTCTAGTAAGAATGCGGTGGGTGTCGAGGGCATTGTTTAGCCTTATCATGAAAAACCCCCTAGGGCATTGTTTAGCCTTACACATTGTTATTATTGCACCAAGATATTATTTTACTATTGTAAGATATTTGGAAATGTTGGTGATGATAATAATTCAATGGCAATGAATTAGGGTTTACATGTTATAAAACTATGTTGATAATTGCACTAGAAAGATAACCCAAATATTTCCTAGAGAAGAATGGTGTACAAATTAGTTAATTTGTGATTGGAGAATTCAGTAAGGATTTGATGAAACTATACATCATGACCACCAAATAGTACAACTATTTTTTTTCTAATTTAGAAGTGCAATTGCATAGGTAGAACTTGTCAATTATGGAAAATCAGGGTTCTGGAGGGAATGATTACAAAATGATCGATTTGGATTGCAATTTTTTTTAGCAAATTGACCAAGTAGTAAATTCTATATGACTACCTGTTATATAATTTGGATCATACAATTGTATGATTTGGAGACCATACAAGAAGTTTTGTGAAAGTTATAAATCATACATTTGTACGATTTGGATACAAATTATTATAAAAAATTGGGATCCATCTCCAAATCTCCTAAATCATCTCCCCCTATAGGAAATACTCTCCCCTATACTACATTTGGCATTTTTTCTTATTAAAATTAACTCATATTGACATAATTGGAAGAACTCATTACCATTGAGGAAAAGCATTGAGGATTGGGAATGATGCTACATTTGGTGTTGTTGCTTATTAAAATTGCTTCAAATTAATGCAATTTAGAAGAACCTATGACATGTTAGAATTAAAGTGCACTATGCCTTCACCTTGACACTTGTCAGTTTCTCTTGACAAGTGTCATGTGTTTCATATAGGCTTATGCCTATATATTGTAACCCTTTTTCATTTGTAAAATATCTCATCTTGTTCATTCCATTTTAGTCCCAACATTTGGTATCAGAGCAGGCTTTCCCTGCCCTGTGTAAACCCTTGAGGGGGAATTTCCCTCATGGAAATCCTCCCTCCCCTAATTATTTCTCCCATTTTTATTTCAAGCTAGGGAGTATGCTCTCCATCCATGTGATAGATCAGAAACCAGAAGCTTTTAAAAAAAAAAATTAATGGCTATCCACTTTTTTGAGTCAGATCTTCGTGCGAGGTTTAATTTTTTTTTTAGATCCATTTCCACCCACGCTTTTGCTGGAGACACTGCATGAAATGGCTTTTTTTTTTTGTAGCTGGAATTCTACGACCGAGGAAGTTACTGTAATATGTTCATCTGTTTATGAAGGGGAGCATTCTATCATAGCCGAAACTCTCTGGCTTAGATGTTTTTGGCTCACGATTTTCACTAAAGATGCCAAAGCAAGAACGTGTCCAACAACACCCGATTCGTCCGCAATCATGAAGTACCTGTCCAACATCATTTTGATCGATCGTGGGGATTGATATTTTGCCCAAAATAAGGAGGAGGTTTCTTTCACTATTAGTGTTGGTAGTGTGGTTGTGCCAACTATCAAAGTTGTCAAAAAGGGCACGTCAAATTTTTTGAGCGCCAGATTAAAATTCATCAGCATGCGCTCGTTCTTCGCAGTGCCCTACGGATTGCTGGGCCTAATGTTGATCAACATGCCCCTCATGGGACTATCAGTGTTTAATTATGTTTGCTAGCATCAATGGTCCAGGAAACTGCACACCACTTGAATATGGATGCATGTGTGGAGATGGATGCATGTGTGGTGAACATGCTAGCTTCCTTTTGTGTGGCTACCCATGTATAAGAAAATGTCTTCTTCGATGGCAGCAACGACGATCTGAGCACGAACCGGGCGGTCCTCCACCTACGGTTCTATGACGGTGACTCTCGTTGCATGGTGTCTATTAAGGGCAAGGCCGTGATCATGGATGGCATCATCCACATGATAGAGGTCGAGGAGGACATGGAGGCACCTCTCACTAGGGCTTGCATGGTGGAGCCCTCGTGCCTGGCAGAGAGAGTCATTTGTCATTAGCGAGTAGAGACTATGGGCGGGAACCAAATCTGCTGAGAGACTACAAAAGATGATTTTGTTTTTAGCCTATTAGTGGCCCATGTTTTTTGCAGAGTAAACCTGATTACGACCATTCAGTGAATTGGCCACCATATTTTTTTAATGATTGGGCCCAAAAATTTTTGCCTTTTTGTTTAAATAACAACGATGAAATTTTAAAAACTTACAATGTGGTTGACTTATCTATGAATAATGCTTGGATCCAAAGAATTTTTTTGTGACATCTGAGCATTTAGATCTAGCAATGCTTGAGAATAAATGATGGTAGCGTCCAGGATTATTCACCCTAGAATGCAGCTTTGCTATCGATGGAGATTTAGGAAGCGAAACAGATCTGAATAAATGTTTTGATTTTGCTTGTCAGGGAAACCAAATTTTTTTGTCTCCAAAAACTTACCCTTAAACTTCTATTCTCTCCACTGTTTGTTGTTGTGCTTTTTCCACTCACAAAAAGGATAGATCGGCATAAGGATTCATGCTCGACTGGGCCAGTCGATACAGGATCGTGAAAGGGCTCACCGTTGGGTTGCTATATGCGTGTGGATGTCACCACGGCTACTTCCAGGCTTCATCGCTTTCTTATCCTTTCTTGCCATTGCAGTGGTGGGTCGCGAAACCTATAGCGGGGGTGGCGACACTGTAGAATCCTGAATCAAAAATTGAAGAACAGGTGCGGGTTTCGAACCTGGTGATGGCGAATCGAGACGAGGAGAAGCAGGTCTAATTTTTAGATTAATGCTTGATCCGAGATGACACTCTCCACAACAATTTTTTTCAGATTTACCATACAGGAGTGTATTTCAATGCAGAGTTTGGCGACGCACAAAGCAATCAGGAAATAATGGTATGCAGTTCCTTGCAAGAGCCCAAAGCAATTGCTATGTTATCACCATACCAATTGTAGCAACGATGTTTTTTTTTACTTGGCGATAAATGAAGTCATCTTACACTACCCTATGAAGATGTACGAAGTTATCGATTGAGCCCTCAATTTTTAATTAATTTTATGGAAGGTGATTTGCAGAACAAGAAAAGGCCTCGCATTGAGTTTGAGTTTTTTTTTGGATGCGTCCATCAGTGAATATGCAACGGCAACATTACAAACCATTCATGTAATTGCAAATATATGGAGCTAACCGAATATGATCTATCATGATTTGATCTTTGGCAATGTTTTTTGACCCTAACTATGATCTGCTATTTTTTTTGTGACTCCCATGATGGCTTTTGGAGTGCATATGGTGGTGAAGTAATATCTATGGAGTGCATATGTGAAATCAAATCTGTGGCGAGAAATTAGATCTGTCGACGTCGTCTTCGTAGATAGTTTTTTATCTAATGTCATTTGTATTGTGGAACTACTATTGGTGATGATGATTCGATGAATCTTATTCGAACGGGGAAGCCAATTTTTTTAAAAACTGGAGTCTCAATTTTTAGCGATAATACTTCCTATGAGCGCCATTATTTTTGGCGATGGAGCAGCGAGGGTGTTAGTGCCAGTATTTTTGTCATCCTGTCTGACGTGGCCTTCACATTGAGCCCAATTGGAAAGCATTGCAATACTGGCTGTGTGCTATTAGAGAGAAGGGTCGTGCCTTATACGGATGATGATGATGACATGGAGGAGGACGAGGGAAAGAAGCTGCCACCGCATGAGTACCTGGTGAGGGAGCATGCGCATAGTGGCCACTTGGTGATGACATCGATATTTGAGGGGGCCAACAAAATGGGTGGGATCCACGTGCCAATCGTTTCCCACCCCTCTAGCATGTTCCTGTACCACCTCTTTTACATTGATCATTATAAAGTGAACAGGCACTTTAATGTAAGGGCAATTTATTTAAAAACTAAGGAAATATTTTATTAAAGTGGATGGGGCCACTTTATTTAATATATGGGGACTTGACATTTTGCTAAGTCGACAGTATGGCCTTAGGCCATTTTTTTAAAATTTTTCCACATGGAGAGTGGAAGTGGAAGGGCCACATGGCCCCCTTATTGCATTTTTCATTTTTCAGATAATGGCCCAAGTAGACCCATGTAATTCCTCTCCAAGGGAAACTTGAGATCCCTATTTTTTTTATATGCTGTCATTAAGCGATATTGTCTTAATGCTGCCTAGTGAGGCATGATGTTATTTTTCCACATGAAGAAGGCCCCTTTGATGGTGGAATATAGGGGTATATATAGTCGTTGGAAATATTTTTCCATGACGGACACATTGGTGGTATCCATTTGTAATTCTGAGGCTGTTTCATTTGTGTTTTTTAAGCCTCAATTTTTTTCTACCTTGGAGTGCACTCTCGGTTGAACCCGACACTCCCAAGGCACTTCTAAGTGAACCTAGTATCTAGTATTCTCCTCTTTCTACTTGGCGGATGCAGCGGCTGGTTACCCATGCATTTCGATAATATGAGGTGACTACCATAAGGACACTTATTCTAGGGACTACAGACATAGACACCCTAGACTCTATCCGAGGTTTTTTCGGATCTACTTCTAAAGACTACAGATGAAGACACTTCAGAAGATTCTCTTCTTTTCTACTTCTCCTCTATATTTGGATCTATGGCTCATTTTATTGTATTGAGTGTATTTTTGATAGAGACCGACACTCTTATATGGCTCATTTTTCCTTTGTATTAAGGTGCATTTTTGGCAGAGATCGACACCTTCTATATTGAGTTCACCATGAAGAGGGATTTGAAATTTATGGTGGGGCTAGTCAGTGACCTATGAGAGGCAACATCCTCTGAGTATGACCTATAGAGGCAACAGACCGAGAAGTGGCTGACCCTGAGGCACTTAAAAGGATGACCCAGTGGCAACATACCCGTGGAAGTGGTTGACCCTGAGGCAATAGATCAAGATGTATACACAGTGAATCTAGCATTATTCATAGTTGGAGAGCCAAGTGCAAAAAGCACGAGCCTAGACCAAATCAGTAATAAAAGAGGATGATAGGTTTCTTTTAGAGAAGTCAACATTAAGGGGGAATGTTACCTAATGTTGACTTGTTTTTTTTCTTTAGTTAGGATAGTGCACTTTAAGGGGGAAATTTAGAATTAAAGTGCACTATGCCTTCACCTTGACACTTGTCAGTTTCTCTTGACAAGTGTCATGCATTTCATATAGGCTTATGCCTATATATTGTAACCCTTTTTCATTTGTAAAATATCTCATCTAGTTCAACCCATTTTAGTCCCAACATGACATTATGACAAGTGGTGAGTAAAAATAAATTTGAGGTGAATGACAGATACAAGTCTACAAAGATGTGGGAGATGGAATCAAGGAGAGGATAAGATTCTAGTTAGAAGGAGCACAAAAATTACTCAAAGGGAGATCACTCTATAAATGAACCAGTAATAAAAAAGTATCGACTTTAGAAGAAGGATATATTGAAAGGTGGGATACGTTGTTGATAAATACAAAAGAAATGGTATAAGAACCACTAAGGGTTTATGAGAACATTGAAATAATGGAGGATATCGATGGAAGAATTGTGTGATAAAATAGTGAGTGGATGGTGACACCTAAATAAGCAATAGGAAGGTTGCAAAGGTTTGTAGAGAATGAAATTTAGGAACCAAATTAATAGAATGTGAGGTCTCAAGAAGAATAACCAAGGCCATAATTGATATTTAAACAAAGAAGATCATAAAGTGAGGATGCAAAGAGGTCATGAGGTAACTATTTGGTGAAAATAGGGTACCACAGATAGAAACATTTGATGAATACCAATGTAGTGGAACACCCACCCAAAGAAGAAATCAGTTAAGAATTCTAGAAGATACCTCCTCAAGTGACGAGGAAGGAAATCTAGCAATGGCTAGTATAGATATGAAAGAAGGGAAACAAAGGTGCCCACTTTTCATAGGAAATGGAAAGGAAGATCCAATTTGGCATTGGAGAAATTGTTGCATGGTGTAGAAAGTCCCTGGCCAGACCAATGAGGTTGGAGATGGTTATTTCCTACAACATTTTGAAAATTTTCAATAGACTAGTATATTGAATTACCATAGGATAAGTACTAGATATGGAAATAATTGCATGATGAATTTGTAAAAGAATTTCGACCATACGATGATGAAATTTATAGAATACAAGGATAGAATGAGTTTTTTTAGTATTACAATTGAAGGTTGAGTGGGTTTTTTTGACCATGTGGAGAAATAACACTCAGAGATAACGAAGAAGATGTGGTTCATAGATGGACTTATCCCTATATATCAAAGGAATATGAAAATATTTCCTCTAAGATCATACCAAGAGGTTTTGTATTATGCCTTGATTTGGAAAAGGGATGAATTGGCATCATGTTAATGCAAATGAGAGTAACTCTATAGAGTAAAGTGATTGTAATATTAAGGATAAATTAGATAATGAGAGTGATGATTTTAGATAAAATAAGTGTTGGAGTCAATAAGTCAAGGAAGAAAATGACTCCAAAGAAAAGAATGTTGACTCTAATTTGAAAAGTGCAAAATCATCACCATAAGTAACTAGGGTGTAAAGAGGAAGGCTGTCACTAGTGATGCAACTTATGACACTCATCATAGAAATAAAAGAGGTAGAATATTGTATGATATTAAGGGTAGACCAATTGTACAATTGGAGGATGTTGTTCAAGAGGAACAATCAATTGTACAATTGGAGGATGTTGTTCAAGTGGAACATTTAATTGTACAATTAGAAGATTTTGACCAAATAGAACAATCAATCATACAATCAAAATTATCTAAGGAAGAATGAAATTATACAATTTTATAAAAGGAAACTATACAATTAGTGAGTAAACTTATACAATTGAAAGAGATTGTAGGGTTGCAAGTTAAATCATACAATTTGAAATCATATAGTGTGAAATTGTACAATGAGAAGTTATTCACTGTCAAATCATACAAAATGGACTTGTACCATGTCAAATCATACAAGATGAAATCGTACAACATGAAATTGTACAAAGAAAAATTGTACATGGTGTTCCATCAGTGGTTAATACAAGGTAGTTTGAGGCTAATATTAAGTCATCTAGAGCCTGAGAGAAGAAAAATGAAGTCAAAAGTGAGCTATTTAAGTGGGTTGAAAAGGACCCCAAAATTCTAATGAAGAGAAAAATTTAGCTTTGACAAAGATTGTTTTAATAGTTTCACCTTTGAGGTTTTGGAGTGCTGCCCTAAACCCTGCGAGGGTTGTGCCCCTTGACCCCACCCTATATCGTAATAGGGTACAGGTGAAGGACGTTGCCCCTCAACCTTGCAAGGGATACTATCCCCTGAACTTGCAAGGGGGCTCTTAACCTCTTGACCATCAACATAGGTGGCGATGATCATTCCCCGTCATATTGATGATATTATTCATGGTGAAATAAAAATGAGTATGATATGTGATGAGTATATTATTTATAAGGTTATTGAAAATAAAAATGGTGGCACCTTTTGAGGAAAATAAAAATAAAATATAAGAAAAGAAAAATAATAAAATATTCAAAAAGCAAGAAAGCACAAAATTGCATGCAAAAAGAAGTTAGTTGGCAATCATCCATGCAAAAGTCTAAAACTACAAGAAAAGGAGGTTGAGGTGATGAATTTTCATGCAAGGGATGTTTAAATATAAAAATAGGGTGCCATGCATGTTATTTGTTTACTAGTTTAAAAACTTGCATAAATGAAACAGTGAATTTTTGAGCATTTGAGAGCAAGAAGTGTGCAATCGTACAATTTTTTTCACATATGGGCATGTAAACATCATACATTATGTAAATATCATGATCCATCATGAATATACACCAATAAAACTTTTTGTTTTGTAAAAAGTAGTCGAATTGGGAGAAAAGTTGTCAAAATTAGGATTTTTGCTTTGAAAAAGTTGAAGTTCTATCAAAAAGTGTATTGGAGGGTGAATTTCAAGCTGGTGGAATTAGGGTTTTTACTAAAAATGTATCAAATAAAACCCTTATGGTGAAAATGTATGGCTAGGAATTGAGTTAATTCTAAAAAAGAAATACGAGTGGAAGACTACAAATCCTAGGGCAGGAAAATTTAGCCAGTAGAAAAATGAAGATGTCCCAATAGTTGCATGTGAAAAAACATAAAGGAGATGGCCATACAAAAGTTACACTTAAGAAAAATTAAAATGTATTGGTGAAAAATTAAAAAGGGTACTAGAAACACATCAGAAAGAGATATTTGCACAAACGGAGATAAAGGATACAAAGTTAATTGTAGAAATCATGCAAAGTATAAGATTTTATGGTAAGGGAGGACATTAAACATATTTTGTATGATTTGGGTATGAAATTGTATATTTTTGAGGAATAATGTATGATTTCTACGCAATTTTGTGTAACTCAAAGCCTGAATTGAGCAATTTTGTGCAGTTGTATGATTATTAGTATATTTGTATAAATTCTAGTGCAATTGTATGAAGGAGAAGTGCATTTGTATTATTTAGGGCTTCCTGTACGATTTCACAATGAAGCTGTGCAATTTGGAGCTTAAATTGTATGTTTTGGAATAATTGTATGGATTCATAATATAGTTGTATGATTATTGACACACATGTACGACTTGAAAAGTGGTGTACAAATTTCTAGAGAATTGGTATAGTTTTGGATAGTCCTTATATAATTTTTTTAAATAGTTGTACATTTCCAAAAGCAATTGTACATTTTACAATCAGTTTGGGTGGTTGGTGATGCAAAAGTTACTACACAAAATTGTAGATGATCAATATTTTCGAGTAGTTTGGTTGGTTGGTGATTTAGTTGTTCTAAAATTACCAACTTGTAGAAGATAAATAGTAATGTGGTTCCAAAGTGAATAATGGTGAAGAATGAGCACCAAAAGGGAGTTTTGAGCTCATTTTTGATTGATTGTAGCAACTAGGATTGATCATTCACCATAACCATTATACTAGAGGGATTCATAGTATAGGTGATAAGGAGTGACCTACCTAGTATACTAACAAGGATAAGGGTTTCAACAAGTAGATTGCGGCTACTGATTTTGGAGGCAGAGAGGTTATCGGTCATGGAGAGGACCTAGGAATTGGCATGGTGATAGAGGAAGGACACAACCGCAAATCCACGAGGAGGAAATAGAACCACCTAGGGCACATTGTAGGGAAAATTATAGTGAGTTACATAGGGAAGCTACCCTAAATATCAAACAAGTGGGGATGAAAGAGGATAGGTAGAAATCAAGGATATCTCATTTGTTTAGCCCATAGGAGATTTTTTTATAAATGGTGGAGTGAGAATGAATATAAAAACCCATTTAAACTTGCATTGAAATGATTAGGAGTGAGCGCAATAGTGAAAATTCCACCGCAATATAAGGTATTCTATAATGATTACTTATTACAAATGGTATAATCATATGTACCTAAGTAGAATTGCACTTATGTGTGGGTTGGAAATCACCATCTTAAGGTGGAATTCTTGGCTAATAATTTTTGATAGATATTTAGGTTACCGAAGGAAGGGTAACCTATTAAGAAGAATATTATGGACCATATTGAGACCCACAAGTTGATTACATTGCTCACTAAGATCACATCTCTATTAGGTATGAAGGGTTTTGGTCTAGGTAAAAGAGGGATCAAGAAAAACATATTAAAAACCAATGAGCTAGCGTGTGTGATGAATGATATTATATCTCAACTATCGATAGAAGCATGCTCTTTCAATATGCCTATTTGGATGGCACAATGTGTAGAATGTGTTTTCATATGAGTGTTGTATGTTTGGGGAACGTACTTAGAACAAGGAATCAAAGGTTATCAGTAAAGAAGAAGAAGAAGACATTTTTCATGACCCTTCATGTCATAACACTTGTGATAGATTATGTTTTCTAATTTGGCAGTCCATTTCCTAGGCTTACACCATTGCATGATTTGTCATAGGATCAAACTTCTATACTACTATGGGTGAAGCTGGTACCTATCCAAAAAAATACTAGATAAATTAAGATAGAAAAATAAGAGTACAAAGAAACCTAAACCTCCCTTGATTGAGGAACATGAGACCTCATGTGATGAGGAAGTCCATACTCAGATGAAGATATGAAGATAGCTAAAATTGGATCCTAATTCAAAGTAGCAAGCACCTATACAAAAGTTGCAAGAGTATCTAGTGTCTCAAGAGGAGGAGGTAGTAGCACCAATATCCATTCTAGTGCATATTAGGATGCATAGGCAACATGAGAGACAAAGGATGGAGAGAACTCTTGTGTAGAAGGAACAACTGAAGCCTATGCCTACTATTCCAAAAAATGTTCCATTAAATATGGATGATTTAGATTTTATGGATATAAATGTGTTGATTAACATAGAACAGTGGGGAGAAGCAATGGTATATCCTACATTGCTTCAAGATAAGGATTTTCAAGTGTTGGAGGAATCTAAGAATTGGATGGATCAAGTAAGGTCCCCATTAAAAACAAAAGATAAGGAAGTGATGGCAGTCCTACCAAAATAAAATAAGAAGCCTCAAATATGAATTGTGATGTGAGGAGGCAACAATTAGTTGAAGGAGAAAAATACACAACCATCACAAGAATGATCTGATCTAACTATTATATCCACAATAGTGATGAAAGTACAGTTGTATACATAAGATGAAAGGTTAGGAAATACGCAATAGGAGGAATTTCCAAGACCACAAGAAATTCAGGAACTTATGGAGAAGCAATATATTTTGAAGGAAATCCTCCAAGGGAGGTCCCAGGTTCAAATCTCCACCCTACCAAAAAGCTGAATTGGGTATCTAAAATACAATTGATAATGTTGGTGTAGGCAGGGGTCGGGTGCGACCCCCGAGTGACTTTGACGGTGTAGTACCCCCCTGTTCATGGTCTCTCAGACCAAGGTGGCTCCGCAAGGGGTTTTTCGCTAAATATATATATATATATATATTGAAGGAAATCATAAATTTTGGATATTTTGAGTCCCTAAGACAAATTTGTCATTGGTTTCAAGATTCAAGTGATAGTTCTTCTTCAGTGCGAGTGCAAAGCTTAATGGAAGGTTTATAATGGGTTAAAATAATTTTATTTTACACCCAAAATATTGGATAAGAAAATGATTTTATTTCTCCTTTGAAAGAAAATATATCCAAAAGCAATGGAAGGATTTAATATTATAATCTTTATTATAATATTTATCCAAGGTGGTGAAAAACCCAAATAAATTATTATAATTTTAATTATAATATTATTTGGTTTACAAAGGAAATTAATTATTTTTTATAAAACCCTAAGGTTGGGTTTTGGAGGGAAAAATATTTCAAGCGCAAAGTTTAAAGTTTAATTAAACCCAAAGGTGGGTTTAATAAAAGGAATTTGAAGCCTTTTACCGTCGATGTCAAGGAAGGAATATCATGAGCTCCAACGTTGTTAATACAATGGAGAAGCATATAAATATGCCAACAAACCTAAGTTTGAACTTACCCTTGATCAAATTAAAAATGTGGTGGCATGCAAAAAAAGAGATCTTGTGATTTATGAAAATGTGGCAATGAAAGGCATAGAGGAGGAAGTTTTGGTCCTCAAGTTTCATTCGAAAATCATGGCCTAGTGGTAGTTGGGAAAGCGCAAACGCACTGGAAACAAGGTGGTTGACATTTCGAATCTCACGTGCATTATTTGGTGTGTTTATTGAGGTGCCCAAGATGCACGACCTTTTGTGTTGCTGAAGGTGGTGTGAGATTAAGAAGCATGTGGTGCTTCTTTAATATCAAGAAAGCACTTGGCTCGAGTAGCGATTTGGCCACATTTAAGGCACTTTTGGTGATACGAGGTTGAGGGTTTGATTCCATCCAAGGAAAAGGTATTTAATTTTGATTTAAATTTTTTTGGTTGCATAATGTTGGAGGTATAAGGGTGCATGAGTGATTATTATTTTTATACATTAAGGCATAAAGTTATGGTGAATGTTTGTTGAGGATTATTGTGGAAGAATTGATATTTGAAGTTTATGGTGAATGATTGTTGAAGATTATTTTAAAGGATTGGTATTTGAGATTTATTGTTTTAGGAGTAATAAGGAGTTTGAGTAAAATCTTAATTAAATTATTATTAATATTTTTGGGTATTATTTTTGTATAAGGGTTTTTCTATTTAAAGAAGACTATGGTGAATGTTATTTTTGAGTTGGAGTAATAAGGTGTATGTTGGATAATTATTTTGTTTTGTGATTTTATTGAAGTCTTCTAACCTTTATTGAGATCGAAAAAGAGAAATTTGTGAGTGTGGCAGATTTGTGAGGTCAACTACTCTTCAAGAAAAGGTATGGACAATATTCTTCTTTGTTGAAATTGGTTGATTGGCTTTATTGAAAATTAAGTTTGGAGTGAAAAGGATTTGATTAGGGTTTCATTTTTGAAAGTGTGTGAATGAATGCTTCAAGGTTTTTTGAATTGAGAGTTGTGATTAAAACTTGTTTTATAAGCATTGTTATTGAGACCATTGGTTGAGTGAAGTGTTTGAGTTAATGCTTCAAGGTTTTCTGATTTGAGAATTGAGATTAAAACCTTATTTATTAGCATTGTTGTTGAATCCAATTGGTTATGTGAATAACCTGAGTTAGGGTTTGAAAATATCATGAGTATAATTTTTATGTGAAGAATGTTTTATGAGTAGTGTTGTTGAAGTGAATTTTTATGCAAAGAACTTGAACTTGAGTTAGAAAATAACATGAGTATCATTGTTATGTGAGATTTGTTGTCGAGCATTGTTGAAAACATTTTGATTTGGTTCGTATATGCTTGTACTAGGGTTTGTGAGAAAGGTTTGTTCCTTGAAGTGATTGGTTGAGTAGAGTTGATTGAGCCTAGTCAAGTGAATGTATGAAGTAATTGTTCAAGTTCCATAAAACAAACTATTCTATATTTTTATTTAAGTTGGTGATTGAGCATTGAGTATAGAACATATTGAGTCTCTAACAATTCTCTTTATACTTTTATGAGATTGAGTTGAGTTGAGATTGAGCATTGAGTATAGAACATATTGAGTCTATAACAATTCTATTTGTGCTTCTATGAGATTGAGTTGAGAAAGTGATTGAGCATTGAGTATAGAATATATTGAGTCTCTAACAATTCTCTTTATGTTTCTATGATATTTAGACAAGTTCTGTGTGAGCTTCTTGAAAATATTTGAACAAGTTCTATGTGATATTGTTGAGCAAATTTGAACAATTTTTGTGTGAGCTTGTTGAGCATATTTGGATAGGTTCTGTGTGGACCTATTGAGCAAAGTTGTACAGGTTCTGTGTGGACTTGTTGAGCAGAATTGAGCAGGTTTTGTGTGGACCTGTTGAGCATATTTGAGTAGGTTTTGAGTGGACCTATTGAGCATATTTGGATAGGTTCTGTATGGACCTGTTGAGCAAATTTGAGTAGGTTCTGAGTGGACCTATTGAGAATATTTGAGTATGTTTTGAGTGGACATGTTGAGAAAATTTGAGAAGGTTCTGAGTGAACTCATTGAGCATATATGAGAAGGTTCTGAGTGAACCTATTGAGTAGATTTGAGAAGGTTCTGAGTGAACCTATTGAGAATATTTAAGAAGGTTCTGAGTGAACCTATTGAGTAGATTTGAGAAGGTTCTGAGTGAACCTATTGAGAATATTTGTACTAGACTGAATAAACTATGTTTAATACAAATTTGAGTGGACTTGTGCTAGACCAATTGGACTGTGTTTAGTGCAAGAGTTGAGCAAATTTGTGATAGACTAAATATACTATGTTTAGTGCAAGATATTGAGTAGAGCTATTCTAGAACGACTGGACTGTGTTTAGTATAGTATTGAGATAGAGCTTTGGAGGTGATAGAGTAGATAGGACAAAGTCTCCAGTAGATAGAGATCCACCAGCCATAATATTGAGGATAGGTCTTTTGAGTGAGGATAAGAGTCTTCAAGTGGAGATAGATCCATAGTCAATGTAGTGGAGGTAGTAGTATTCTATAGGATCACCATCCAGAGCAGAGGAGAAGGAGTTCTCCTGTGGATAGATATCCATAAACCAGATTTAGGGGATCAACATCTCCTTTTGATAGAGGTCCATAAATATTGTAATTGGGAAGGATTCCCAAGAGATTGATTGAGAAAATTTTAGTGAAATATTTTCTCCGTGGAGTAGCCTGCATTGGGTGAACCACGTAAATTGTGTTGTCTCTATTGTGTCTGGAGTTGTGTACATTGCTTTGATTATTGTTGTTGATATTGCTATCTTCACATTGCATATATTGATTTGGAAATAAAAGTAAAATTTGATCTTATATTGTTCACCCCCTCTCGGTATAAGCTTGTGTTCTTCAATAAATATCGAGGAGACCAAACCAAGTAAAGAGAATATGAATAAGAATGTAGTACATATTTTTCTATAGAAAGGGAATGCAACTAGTGCAACTCTATTCAATAGGAAGACCATATTTCACCATAAGGAAAGGATGAAAGGCTATGCACAATATTTTTTATTGAAGTACCTCATTTTGATATCTCATAAGGATATGGTGAAGACATAGATAAATAGGTGGATCACTTTCTCAAACAATTTTGTGATATATTCACTAGCACCAGGTTGCAATTTTTCCAAGGTGGCATGGGACATCTAAAGAAGTGGAAGGAGAAGACCTTCACTAAATTGGAAAAACTTATGGATTGGATGTGCAGTGAAGATTATACAAGATAGATAACCTAGATTCATGCACAATACCCATGGCTATTACAAAGGGAAGATGTAACAACAATGTTGGAAATTGTAGATTTGTTGGTAATGAAGATAAATTAGAGTATCCTCATGTGTACTTGGATAGGATAACAAATATAAGAAGTTCAAAGAATATACTGGATAAATAATTTGAAAGGGCATCTTAAAAATCTATCTTCATTCTTTTGAAATTGAATTTCCTAACACATTAAATCGAGTGGTTAATCTTAGGCCTTGAATAGATTTATCAAGCCAATGAAGCACAAAATAAAGCCATTAATTTCTACTCGAAAGGATATTGCTACGATTGAATAAGAATTAGAACGCAACAAGAATGAGGCCAAGGAGAATTTGAAGAAGATATAAGTTGAATGGAATGTAATTAATCTTAATTATGAGGAGAAGCTATGCTCATAGAAACATAAAAAGTAGCTTGTGGTCCAACAGGATGAAGAACAAAAGTAGTTGGAAGAGAAGGAGGTATTGTTGCAAAAATATATAGCACAAATCAAATAACAAGATGAGCAATTGAAGGCTTCTAACGAACAACTGCAACTAAAGAACCATAATATTGAGGAGTTAACAAGTGATACCAAGAAATACAATGATTTAAAAATGGATCATAAGGCATAATTGTGATTGAAATAGGAGCGTATATGGGCCTATGAAGTGGATTTGTAGTAGCACTTGAGACTCATCATAGAAAAGGATAAGGCATTGGCTATTTCCACCAGGATAAAGCTAACATTGAGTTAGAAGATATGCAAGGATACATCTAAATATGAGGAGTTAGTTCAACTCTTGGATACTACGAAAGAGGAGGCCAACAAGTATGAGGTGAAGGCTATGGAACTCAACCATTATATGACCAGGTTACAAAATGAGTGTGCTATACTTTGTATTCAAATTGATGATCTTAAGAAGTACTAGTCAGACAATATTAATACAACTAAGTTAGTTAGGACACCACCTGATGTAAAGGGAGGGCAGATGAAGGCAGAAAATCCGCCTCCTAGAAGAAGAAAAAGTGAAAACTAGATTTGCACAATTTTGTTAGTTTTGCCAATTTTGTTAGATGTATGATTTGTAAAAATGTACATAGATAGGTTTAGCCTAACTGTACACATGTGGAGTTGTAAAATGTACAATTAGGGATAATTTTACAAATGTGATAAATATGCAATTTGAAATTAGAATGAAATTAAGTGACAAGTGCATTTAAGTGTAATTTGGTAGTAATCAAATTAGACTTAGAAATATATTATTGCAAGTTGATTGCTTACAGGGATGGTAGTTGTAAATAGTGGTTGTCTCAAGAATCACTTTGGAATAGCCTGGGTAAACATTATAAGGACCTCCCATTCAATTTTGATGGTTGTTCATAGTGGGAGGATTGATAGTTCTTGGTTGTTCATCGATGGTACATTGATAGTTCATGGAGGACTTAGTTGTTGTTCATTGAGGTTGCTCATTGATAATTATATAAATATATTTAGACATAAAAATGAAAGCAACATTGCAGTTATGAGTCATTGTGAATTCTATTGTACCTATGGATGGTAAATCCAGATTGTATATTATGTGCAAGTATGGCTAGAATGGTGTGGAATATGGATATTATAGCAATGGAATTACATTAATTTTAAATCTTAACCCTGGGGAATGCTAAAGAATTAATTATGTGCATTATTATTGTTGTCCTAGGATATTGTTTTACTATTTTACAATTTTTGGAAACATTGGTGATGATAATAATTCAATGGTTGTGAATTAGGATTTGCATGTTATAAAACTATGTTCATAATTGCACTAGAAAGATAGCTCAAATATTTCCTAGAGAATAACAGTGTACAAATTGAAAAATTTGTGGTTGGATAATTTAGCAAGGGTTTGGTTAAACCATACATATTAACAACCAAACTAAACAACTAATCATTTGCCCATGGAAGTGCAAATGCATAGTTAGAACTTGTAAATTAAGGAAAATTAGGGTTCTAGAGATAATGATTACAAAACTTATCAATTTGGATTGTAAAATAAATTTAAAAAACTGACCAAGTGGTAAAATTGTACATGATAGCCTATTGTACGATTTGGATCATCCAACTGTATGATTTGGAGATCATATAAGCAGTTTTATGAAAGTTGCAAATCATTCAAAGATATATCATACATTTGTACGATTTGGGTAAAAGTTGTTATAAAACATTGGGATCCATCTCCAAACCTCTCAAATCACCTCCCCCTTAAGGAAATACTCTCCCCTGTGCTATAATAATCATGAAGCAATTTGGTTTAATGAGTATGAGTGTAGCTCATTAAGGAGTGCATCAACCTATTAGTGCCTAGGGTGGAAAACATCTTTAAGATAACACCTTCTTGGATGTTACAAGGTGGTCATATCCATACATGATTAAGGTTCTTCCTCCATAAGGCTCTTAAGGAGATTGCAACTAATTTTTGGGCTAGATTGGAAGTAAGGGAACTCGAGCAATGGAAGAGCTAAATATTGTGAGGAGTGCAATATTCCATTGGAGAGGTGAAGACAAGATTAAGGTAGTACAAATGATATTGAGGTTGGAAAATTAAGTGTATTTACTTTTATTTATCATTGCTTATTGAGCTTGATTATTTTGATCAACAAATGGTTTTACATTCATTGTTGAGTGGACCTTGGTTTGAATGTTTTATCTTGTTGTTGTTTGCATTATTATCTTATGTTGTGCCATTAAGCTATATTTATTGTGTGGGAGGGTTATATTTAGATTTATGTTTTAAATTTTTCTAAGTTTCTTCCTTTTCCATCATTATTTTTGTCTCTCATGTGTACACTGTGTTTTTTGGACATCTTCTTATGCATCGGTTGCTAGTTAGAGCCTGTATATCTGGTGGGGTTTTATAGATGTGTAGGGTTCCACTGATTTATAGGTTAATAAAATCTTAGTTGTTCATCCTAATGCCATCTATTGTTGACTTGGTAGAAGGGAATTTTGGGTGGTAACCTCTGTTGGAGTTCATTTTTGAGTTGGTCTGCTAGTGAGTTCGATACTTATTGTAGATGTCTAGAGTTATATTTTTATTTTTCTTTGGTTGTTTTGTATTGGGCATTGTGTTTTAGGGTTTCTTGAATCCTTGTTTTTCTTCCTTTATGTTGTGGAGCATTTGATTTTATATACCTTTTTTTTTTAATGAGATGCTTGAATTTATTTTGGTTTATAAGATTTTTTTGTGTCGAGTCTTTTAATTAATTAATTTATTTAAACTAAAGTAATTTTATATCTTTTTCGATTAGCATAGGGTAATTTATGTCTTTCTAGATTAGATATATGTGTTGTGATTAAAGTAAGTATCCCTTAATCAAGTTGTTGCTTCGGATGGAATAGTGATTGTGAGAATTTTTGTATGGTTATGATTTGGTTATTTTGGTTTTGTAAAGAGAAATTATTTATAATGATTCCTGAGATCTATGTAGATTAATGGATCATTATAAAGATAAGTATGGGCTTATCTTATATTGATATGAAATATTAATTTATTTTTGTAAGAGAAATTATTTATAATGATTCTTGATATTTATGTAGATTAAGGGATCATTATAAAGAGAAGTATGGGCTTCTCTTGTGTGGTTACGAATTGTTTAATTTGGTTTTCAAAAGAAATTAATTATAATTATTCTTGATATCAATGTGTATTAAGGGATCATTATAAATATAAGTATGGGCTTCTCATATTTTGATATTCAATGTTTATTTTGTAAGAGAAATTGATTATAATAATTCCTGAGATCTATGTGGATTAAGGCATCATTATAAATAGAATTATGGGCTTCTCCTAGATTGTTATGGAATGTTCTAGTATTGTTTAATCAAAATATTGGAGGATTATTATAAATATAAGTAGGAGTATCTTATTTAGCTTGCTTTTTATGTGTATGGTTTTTGCATAATAGAGTAAGACATTAATTAAGTTGCATTGCATTCAAAGTTGTTTTGATCCCTAAGAAAATTTTGTGAATGGTGGGTGATTTTTCCTATCAACGAAGCTTGTAGAGACTTAGTTGGTTGGAGATCTGAAAATGTGTTCTTAAGTTCTTCAAAAAGAAATTAAAAAAGGGTGTTATTGTAATTTAAGCAAAGACTTGTATTTGATTGATGGAATTGTAAAACTTGACTCTTGACTCAAAGAAGGATTATGTTGTTTTACTTATATTATGAGCATTGCAATGTTGTTTTAATATTATTCTTAGTATGAGAAAATTTACATTAAATGTGGAAATTAACCAATTATTGATATTTTTTCTATCTCATTTTAGTTGAGATAATGTATCTTTGATATCTTTTGATAAGATTAGAATCTATTAATGTGGTTTAATACTATTATGGTTTAGGTAGCTTTTTCTTAATCATTATATCAATTTTTATGTAATACTCAATTATGGTTTTAGTAGAGGATATATTAAATTTTTTATAAACATATTTTATGTTACATATTATACTTCTTCTTGTTGATTTCTTTTGAAATGCTTACCTATCCTTGGGTTGGGTAGCAATGCCTAAACTTGGGAAGAATTGTGAGTATGCAATAACTAGGTGAATGTGAGTCCTAGAAGTTGTGTGTATGCAATAGCTAGGAAACACATAACCCTAGAAGGAGTTGTGTGAATACAATAGCCAGGGTACTTGTGAAGTATCACACCTTGGTCATGTAAGATCGGGTGTGTCCCAACTAAATATTGGGAAAGTCATTCATAATATAGTAGTGGTGATCCCTAATATCAAGTAGGATCAAGTGATCATGTTAGTTGATATTGAAGTGGTAATGACCATAGTTACCCCATGGAGGCTTGCTAACTAAGAACCAAAGCTTTGTACCATTTAACCTACCTAGAAGGACTTAGAGTTGGGTTAGGGAATTTGCATCCACCTTTAAGTGTTATGGACCTTAAAAAGTAATCCCTATGTTGTGGTCACACGATCCTATGCCTAGGAGGGTATAGGAAAGGTAGGGGGGCCACTTTTGGTGTCCTTATAAATGTGTATGTTTAGTAAGGTGAACCCTAGAAAATTATTAAATTTGACCATTCATGTCCATTGAGTGTTGTCTACAATGACTTGGAACTCAAATATGGTGAAGCCTTGTATGTTGAGATAGGATTATTCCCCTTGTGAGCCTTTGTTTGTAAGTGCTCCTATAACACAAATTTCGGTTGGTAGTTTTTTGTTGTTATAGTTGGTATCAAAGCTGTAGGGCACATGAATTCTAATGCTTTGTTATAAAAAAGCCTTCACTAATGCTTTCCAAATGATAGTTGCATTGGTCACTCTTTAAAATACATGGAAATCAAGTATTTCTCCTTGATAACTTCATGTTCATATAACAAATGGTCCTCAAATAGCAAAGGGTTATTTGGATTTTAGGATAAATCCTCATCTAAAGAGTTATAGTTGAAGGTATATTTTTGCATTAGAGCTTCATATATGATGCACAAGTGACCAAAAATAACCTAAAGTCACTCCACCATAGAACTAGAGGTATCGTCTAGTAATAAATCAAAATCAATACTTATAACATGAGGTCAAAAGTCCCCTAAAACTTTTGATGACCTCTTGCTCTGATACCACGGATATGGAAAGAAATATGAATCTGAGTATTGCATTAGTTTGGGTGCTTTAATAAGCACCCTAAAGGCATAAATTGGTTACAACCATCAACAAGACAATGGTAGCATGAACCCTGAAAGGCTTCATATGGAACCTTCCAAAAGGCTAGTCAACATGAGCCTTGAGGGCTTCACATGGAATATACCAACTGTTAGTCTAAAAAAATTAACGTACATATTCTTAAATGCTAAATATTAGCTAAAACGACTAACCAACTTGATCCAAAATTAGCCATTAAGGGTTTCACGTAATAAAGGAATCATCCAATATGAGCCATGAATTCTTCATGTTAATACATGAGAATGCATATAATCTAAGCCTTGGATTATTAATTCATGTATTAAGACTATTAAATCAAGTTTTAATCATTAGTGGTTGGCCCTAAGACATACACAAATACAAAATTTTAATATAAATCACCTATCAAAGGTACCAAGATGTGGAATCTAGGGTATTTTTTGCTAGAATTTTGATGTCTTATTTATCTCCATATATGGCACTCCAAGTCCACTAGTATTCAAAATTGATAGAGGCATGTATTGTGATATTTAACACACAACAAAGGACAATTCATGGAGATGATGGATATTTAAAAATTGTAAATTTATAAAATCTATATGATACATGTTAATGGTTTTCCAATGGGTATAGTTCAATCCATTCACCATTGAATAATTCTATAAATGATACCAAGATATACTAAAAGACATTAACTTGGAAATCCTTGAAGATAGACAATTGAGCACTATTTTGGACCTCCACAACATGGACCCTATTCAAATATAATGCTAAATATATCCTGAGCTTGGTAGCAATCATATTTGGTAGGGATGAGGACAAAAATGGGGCTAAAGAAGAATTGGGTATTATATTTTCCTTGAGGTATACCCCTTGGGACCAAAAATTAATTCTTGACTTCAATGCATACCTTGCTAAAATTTTCTACAAAGGATTGGAATATTTTAGCACCATTTCAACCTTTAGGTACCTTTCCTATCTCACACACGTGTATTGCCTAGATTTCCTAGTTCTACAATAGACTAGATATAAGAATTAAAGAAGAGAGTGGCTAAAATTATCTTATATCTATATTTATAAGGGCCCTTTTCTAGAGATACCCTCTATTGTACTTTTACAAATAAGTTTTTTATCCCTACCTTATGGGCTCAAAAAGGAGAAAGGTTGCAATGTGTTCCAACAGAGTGTTATTGGAAGATATATCATGACTATAAGGTGGACTTGTCATTTCTAGAGGGCCATATCATTATTCACATCTCCAAGTTCACCAAGCCAATGCATCTATTATTCTAATATGTATCGAAAAGTAAGTTCACTATGGAAATTTTGTGGTAACATAATATGGTGGACACCACCTATGGAATAGGGTAGAGCAAAAATAGTTACTTCAAGATCTAGTGTAATTAGTTAGGATTAACCAATTGAAGAGGAGGGTCATGCCCTTATTGGAGGAGTATCTCAAAATATTAGAATTTGAAATATTAGATTATCCATGGGAATACGATCCAAAAGGTATTTTTAGGAGTGACTATCCAAGATCACAAATGCAAAATAATTCACACCCTAGAGTTTTCCAAGGCTAGAACTCCATTGGAGTTCTAAGTAGAATGGTTACATGCCACTCCAAAAAGAAAAAAAATGAACTACCCTAAACAAGCTGAGCTATGGTTCAACTTGGTTGAGTTATATAAGCCAAAGGGCATGGTGGATCCCAAAAAAATGTCTAGGAATAAAAAATAATGATTGTTGTAACATGATTAGAATGATGACAAAATTTGGAATTGGTGTATTTATTGATATCTAATTAAGGATATAGTCTTTATACCTAAATAAAATCCAAAATATGATTAGTTCAACAATTTGTATGATAAGGTGAATGCATCCAAGGATGACGTTGATCAAGAGGAGGTCAATAAAATAGTAAACATAAAATAAATATGTCCAACAAAAAAGGATTAGAGGACTTCATCGATTAGAATCCCACTACCTTCAATACCTATACCAAAAATATAGGTATGTGTCCTAGAAGCACCTATTTTTATTTAATTGGTTAAATATATCATGGACCACTTTGCGCAATCATCAAGATAAACAAAAAAGAAAAAGGACAAGAAGTCCAATAAGTAGCAAAAGTCCTCCCTAGGTGACGATAATTCAACAAAGAAGAAAAGAAGCAAGTCCCAAGCCAAGGGACTCCCATTGTTAGAATAAGAGCCACGACCCTAATATAGTCCACAAAAATCATTAAAATGGGGAAATAACTCTAATAACGAAGTATAAGAGCAAGAAGAGGCTCTTGTGGATACCCAACCATTGTCTCAAAAAAAAAAACAAGTCCCAAGCCAAGGGACTCCCAATGTTTTTTTGAAAAATAATTTGAAAAAACTTGTATTAAAACAAAGATCATTTACAAGTAGGGATGAGAATTTTCCCAGCCTTAGCCAAAGAGAACACATGTTTAACAATAGTAAAATAAGATTTGCATTGGAGCCAAATATCTTAAACCATATTTCTACAATGATTGTTCACCTGTTTATAACTATAAAAGAAGATCTCCATTGAAGCACAAATATTATAAACAAAATTTTTAAAATGGTTATCCAAATTAGCTAAGCACTGGATTTGATCATCAACCTGCCTAATCATCTCATCCTCAATAGCCATGTCACTGTGCCACTGAACCCCTACCTCCTTCTTAGTGCCCATCTTAGCCAAGAAGTATACCACTTTATTTAAATCTCTACTCACATAAACTGGAATCACATCATCTGATTTCCTCCATAATTCCTTAATTTTGGTGGCAATAATCCCAAACCTTCATGTTTTTAAAGCAAATTTCCTCATGCAATCTAGAGCTCCAACTATTATTTGAGAATCTACTTCTAGGATTATCCTCCTGTAACCTTGTTTTACTACCCAAATAGAAGCAGATTTGATAGCTAAGGCTTCTTCTTCATTGTTTGTGGCTCTTCCCAAGCCTTGCAGTTCCCAATAGAGCACTATTCCAACATGATTCTAGCAAACCACTCCAATTATAGCTCTACCTGGATTGCCTTTTGCAGCTCCATTCAGTATTAATTTTAATCCAACCTTTTGGGTGTGGTTTCCAACTAGCACTATATTTCCCCTATTTCACTTCAACTTCCTTATCTATTGCCCCAATAACAACCTGAGTTTCCTCTTTAGCATAGACTACGACAATTTTTGTGACTTTGCTCCAAATGACCTGCCAAACTCCATCCAAAGAAGAAACAATTTCTCTAAAAATTTTGGCATTTCTCTCTAACCACACTTACCACCAAATGAATTTTAATCTAAGCTTCCAACCAATACAAAGATATTTATATTTAAATATACCCCTCTTCCATATTTCCCAAATATTAATCTGATTCAAATCACCATTAACTTGATTTTTATAATATTAAAACCATATCTCCAAGATCTGGCGTATGAATGGGCACTCAAAAATCAAGTGATCAGCTTTTTCCTCACTCTTGTAGCATAAAACACATTGATATGGACCAATGATTCCCCTAAATCTGATATTATCAAAAGTAATAATTCCATTATGCATGAACTACCACACAAAAAATTTTACTTTTGGCCAACCCTTGGACTGCTAAATCTTTCTCTAATCCTCAACTTGATATGTATGAGGAGGAGGCTCTAGAAGGATCTTATCATATCCATACTTCACTATGTAGACACAAAGGCTCCCATAGCCCTAATCTAATTCATCCTCCTCATATCTACCTATGAGAAATATTTATGCCAAGATTTTAGTCATGATTTGTGTCAAATTTGGAGGGATTGAAATTGGCCACTCATCCAACTTCTTAAATTGCTTAAAATTATAATCTTCCAGCTGACTATTATTGAAATAACTTTAAATTTGGATCCAATACCTGGTTTCCATGGCTATTTTTATTGGTTGCAATTCAAGAAATTCAACAATGATAGGTGGGTATTGATCCCATGAATCTGTCCAAAATCATGTCTTCTCCCCTCTCTCCACTTTCCAAAATAATCCATATTTTACTACCTGATATCCTAACTTGAGAGCCTACCACATTAAGAATCCATTATCATCCAAAGGAAAACAACCCACCTCATTTGGATTTACCTGTCCCAAATATTTATTAGTTAAGATTCTACTGAATAAAGAAGTTGGTTGGGAAATCCACCTCCAGTAAAGCTTTCCAGCCAAAGCTTTATTATTTAACTTTGATCTTCTTAGTACCAAATATTCTTTTACATTGGGTTGGCTTACTTTATACCAACCTACTAAGGCCCATTTCCTCTCTCCTTTTACTCCTTCCCATAAAAAAATTCTAGCCATCTCGTCCAAATATTTCCATATGGTATATGGTGCAGCAAGGATAAAAAATTTATAAATTGGCATAGCATAAATGACTGATTGTAAAAACGTTAATCTACCCCCATATCTTAACCATTTGTGAGACCAATTATTAATTATTTCCATGATACAGTCCAAAGTATTCCTCTAGATATCTATTTTCAGTTTTTTTAAATGCAATGGGACCCCTAAGTATACCACTGGGAGAGAAGTCCTTGTGAATCCCAAGATCTCTAAAATTTTATCCTGAAGCCTTTGATCAAGATTGAAAAATACCACTTTGGATTTTTTTATCATTGATGACTTGGTTTATATCCCTAAGTTAGACATTAAATGTATCTCTAATCATTCTTGCTACCCGGAAGTTGGACACTCCCACCAATCCTGTGTCATCCACAAACTGTAGGTGAGTCAAAACTTCCTCACCCACCTTGATACATGTTATCAAACCTTTTTGTCTTCTCCTCAAGATAAGTATACCCAATGCTTCAGCCAATATGAGAAAAATATAGGGAGAGCAAGGATATCCTTGACGAGTAGCTCCAAACGGTTGTGAGGGAATACCCTTGATTAACACAGAGTATGTAAGAGTAGAAACATAGCTCATGGAACATTCTATCCAATATTAAGAGAAACCAAAGGCTGCCATCATATTTGACAAGTAGCTCCACTCCACCCTATCATAAGCCTTTGACATATCTAATTTTATGAACATTCCTCTATTACCAGATGTTTGCATTGAATGGATTGCCTCTTGAGCTAGAACCACACCATCCAAGATCTGCCTACCCTTTACAAAACCCCCTTGCTTCGAGGAGATAATGCTATGTAGAAGAGGTTTTAGCCTCTCAACCATTACCTTTGTGATTATTTTATATATGACATTGCATACTACAATAGGTCTATAATCTAAAATATGTACCCCCTCCTCCCCTTTTGGAATTAATACAATGAAAGTATGATTTAGTGCTTTAAGTATTATTTTACTACCTTTGGACTCCTCTATAATAGCCAGTACATCCTCCTCCAAGTTGTCCCAAAAGGCCTGAAAAAACTCAATTGGAAAGCCATTTGGACCTGGTGTTTTTTCGGTGCTCATTCCAAAGACTACATACTTCGGTTCCTCTCTATCAATGGGTTTAAGTAGAACCTGATTTTCTTCTTCAGAGATAACAGATGATATGATAGAAATAACTTCTTTTTTAGCCTCTTCATCTTGCACCATACTTTCCTTAAATAATTTAGAAAAATAATCCATTGAATGAAAATGCATACCTGGAATTGTATCAAAGGAGTGTATGTTCTCATATTGGAGATCTTCCATGTTGTTCATCTGTCTCCTAGCACAAGCAATCCAATGGAAAAATTTGGTATTTTTATCACCTTCTAATAACCAAGTGGTTATTGTTCTCTATTTCCAGTAGGTCTCCTGTTGGTTGTCAATGTCCTCAACCACTTTACACAATACATCATCCTCTTCTTTGAGCTACTCTGTAATTATTCCTTCCATAAATTTTTTTGAACCTCATCCCATCTAGCCACCAATGGAACTCTTTGGACCTAGAAGTCTATCTTGTTAGATCACCTCCATTGTTTCATTTGATCTTTGACATAATGGAGTTATTTGTGGAATCTAAACATTTTTGTCCCATATACTGGGCAACCTTCTTCCCACCACTGTGGAATTTTCTTTTATTCCTTCTTTATTTCATTTAGGAGTAGCAAATTTTATTTGTAGAACAAATTATGTTGGGGGTTTTTAGATCACATTTCTACTTCTATGTTGCATAAAATAAACTAGTTTACTTATAGAAATGGAAATTTGATCCTAAGTTACAAAAATTGGAATCTAATTACCATTGCAGAATTTAAACCTAATTACTTTTGCAAAATTAAAATTGTTGAATGATAAGCACACAAGCCAACTCCTATCAGTGTTCTATTTCAGAAGGTTGTCAATCTTCTATTACAGTAGCTGACAACAAAAAGGAAAAATGTAGAAAACTGGTAAAAGTTGTTAAAATGAAAGAATCCAAAGTAATACTGCTATTTTTCTGAAACATGGAACAATAGCTAATCTAATGATCACCCATTTAGAAAATCTACAAGTTTACTTTAAACATGAAATAAATCAGAAAAACTGCAACAAATGTTAGTGTGAAACAAAAGATGAAATTGACAAATATTCAGCTAATTCTACTATAGCAAAAATAAAAATAAAATAAGGTCTGAGGTGTACACCAATTGGTTCATCCAAACCCCATAAGGGGTACGGAGGTCCAAGGTTCAAATCTTGGGCCTCGTCGGACTAAACACTTGTCCCTTTCCTGGTGCTTTCAGTGGCGTAAAAGGTTTAAAATGATTGTGGCATGGTGGTTATAAGGATGGACTGTGTGAAGATCTGTGTGGTAGCTTCTATGGAGGACAGCGTAGAATACTATAGCGGCCATAAAAGCTATACAACCTACCCGAATTTGTGGCGGCTACCGATTCCACCATGTATTTGAAAAAAAAAAATCAAAAGAAAACATGTCTTATCAGTCCTTATCCTAGGCCTAGAAGTGGCCCTTGCTCCATTTTCTAGAAGAATGTATGAGGTCATTTTACTTGCTAAATTTCACACACACTCAAATATAATGAAAGAACTACACTTTTCTTTATTCTAGAAACAACATTACACTTTCTACTATTGCACTCCGTTATAATCTGAATTTATTTTTGCTAACTCCTACTTTCCTAATAGCTCTACCAATATGGTATCTATATTATTTATAATGTTTAATATCTATTTTACGTGCACAAAATATTCTATTTTTATTTTACATTTAATTTGCCTAATATTCTGTAATTGACTAGGTCTATTTTAGGACAAGGCATGCTTCATCAGCGAGTGTTTTTTTGTGAGTTGTGTCTCCTGGCAGTAGGTAATAGTAGGGATAGCTATATAAGGCTGTTCCTATATCTTCTCACCCTTGATTTACCCTTTCAACTGCTTAAAAACTATAGGTGTTCAAAAAGAGACGTGTTCCCCTGTTATTTTGAAGATCTATAGAATAACTGGTTGTAGGTGCACTTTATGCCCAAAACGTATTTAGAATATCTGTTTCAATTGTTTTTTCGTAGGCCATTTATTCTCACTCCCAGGAGGTGATTGCAATCATTTTTATCTTTCTCTATTGGTAAATTCTATGCCCTACCATTCATTGGCTACTAGCTAGAATTTATATGATAAACATGTATTTCCCTGTTTTTGCTGCAACAGTTACACTTTTGGTGCTCTTTTCCAGTTTTAGATAAATTAGCACTTTTAGAAATATAAAACATAAATAAATATATGTTTCTACAAAACTCATGCATTCCATTTATTAGCAAGCCATTCTAGGATGATGTAAAATTATTGTACAATTATGTTTGTTTTGTTATGTCCTACTACTTTCCATTTAGACCAAGTGGGAATGCATCCAAGTAGGTCATAAGTCTTCTTTAGTCTTTGTGAACACATTCCATATATTTTTGCTTTCTTTTTTTGACAAATTCAAGGTGCTCCTATAAAGTGATAGCTTGTTGGTTTTTATATGGTTGTCCTCTGCAAAAGTTTTAGATTTATGACAGTCCTAGAAATTTAGCTCCAATGTGGATTTCAAACAAGTTCAAAAGGTGGGAAAACATTCAAACACCTTTGTGAAATTAATTGACATTAGCATACCACATTTTTCTAATTGAAATACATGTTTAATTGCTACTTAATCAAGCAAAATCAGTCATAAAATGCTGAAAATAGTCAAAATAGAGGTATAATATTCCTAACATGAAATCATGCAAATACTTAACAAGTAATATATTCTAATCAACTATTTGGCAATTAAATTTTTCATGTTTGGTAATGTGGTAGTTTTTTATATGTCAAACATAGTGTTATAATGAGGTATTTCTAGGCCTCATCAAGTTGGGCAAGCCAATAAGAAATTTTGGAGTGAATAACTATAGGTTTATGATCCTTTTTGTGATTTTGTGATGGGCTTGGCATGGGTGTTGGTTGTAAAACTTGTGTAAAATTAGATAGTTTTAGGGAAGCTTGTTGTTCTCCTGAAGGATACATTCAGAGTAGAACCTAATAGAATATAGTTGACATACTTAGTATAATTTGAGTCTTTGATAGATAACTTAGACTATCATATAGTACATCAAATTCTATCATGAAAGGTGGAATAACTTATGTTGAGTGAACCATCATGACTATTTCTTAGTACAAGTGGAGAGAGTGAAGATTAACTTTCTTAAATGTACCTTAACTATTTTAGAATCGTCTCTCAAGGAGCAAGCCTCATGTTGGTGTAGAGATTGGAAAATAATGTGCAAATACGATAGATTTATTTATACGTTTGGGATGTTAGTTATCTTTGGATGATATGATGCTACCTAGAACTTAATAGTCAATTTATGATTGTTGAACTATTGGTGGAGCTGAAAAGTGTTTGATATGTTTACAGTTTGGAAAGTAGAGAACTCCTTGAGGTTATAATAGAGAAATTTGGACTCTTGTTTACTATTAATGTGGTTATGTTTCATAGTAGATTACTAATAGTATTTAAATATTGGAATGAATAAGGAAATCATACTCTATGGAATCAAGTATTGATGTTTCTAGTAGATTTATTATTATTTTAAAAAAATGGTTTTGGGCTCTATGTTGCTAAATCCAGAGTTAAAACTTGTAGAGAGGTGAAAGTTTTCCTTGTTTTAGTATATGATATCAAGAAGGAATTTTATACCTAGATATACTTCTTGATAGTAGATAGAAATGTGGTTTGTTTTTGTAAATTATTAAATAAGGGTCTTGTTATATTTTTATATTAAATTATGATTTTTGTAATGGAAATCGAGTTTTATTATTGTAATAAGTGATCTTATGATATGAACCCATGATGGATATTGGAATGTACTCGATTATGAAAGAGGTGTGACATTTATATTTTATTAAAAGGATCGTATGTGGATAACAAAGGTGCTATGAGTTACCTTTGGGTTTTAAAAAACCAAATATATGGTCAAATTTATTCGAAAGAGTTAAAGGAATGAATTGTATTGTAAAGTTGATAAAACTTAAGCTCCTACTTAGATAGACTTAAGTATGATGAGATAACTAGAGTGCTATTTTCAATGGAATAAAAAGAGGTAAGTTATCTCGTTGGGGAAATAACAAGAAGGGTAACTTGCATACAAATTTTTATCTCCTAGCGCACTTACATAGATAGAAATATGTAATTTATGGAGATGGGTGTGCCTCAAAGGAAGGACTATGTGTAAATCTAGTTTAGGGATTATTAGCTTTTAAAACAATAGTTTACTAATACTTAATACCTATTTGTATGTATTACTTATTAGGGTATTATAAAAGATATAAAGAATTAGTTGAGGGAAATTGGGTTATGAAAAGAAGCACTAATGAGATAACCTTCATGACTTAAATATAAAATTTAATGATATCCTTGAGTTTTTTACCTTAAAAATATAAGGAAACACTATAATGGTTAGAGTTGTGATGCAACTTGAGTCCATATTTAGCCAATTTATAATACAATTATTCATTTACTTTAGAATATTAAAAAAATATAAATATCTACTAGGAACAAAGAGTTTAATATCTACTAAGAAGCATTTTGCATTTAACATGTTACATGCAAGTGTTCAAAGCATGCAATAAGCCTAAGCTAATCACTATCATAAATAGAATTGAGTATAACTTAAATAAATTTATTTATCTTTTTTGAATCAAATTAAGATGATCTTAATAATATTTTTCAAATCAATCGATCAAGGAACAACAAAATATTGATGTTTAAGGTCTTGGATCCCTGGCTCTACAGGGGACTTCCCTAGAAAGTCCTACACCACTTCCTTGTAGCCCATCCTTGGCCCTATCCCAGATCCCTGGAACTTCCTTTGCCATTTTTATTTGGTTGGTAGATGTTTTAGATGATATTATTGGGGGAAGACCATTGTTCCATTTGTCTACCCCTTTCCTTGCTATTTGGTTGGGTTTTATTCTGGTTCCTGTGATCTAGGATATCCCTAGGTTTTTCTAGGATGTTCGTAGGTTCTATTTCAGTTCTCTGGCACTCCTTTAACCTCCTTGACTGGATCATGTTGCAAATGATCTCATTGGGTTGGAAGGTCCCTTATTCACTTATCTACCCCTTTCCATGCCTATTGGCAGGGTTTTACTTTGGTTCTTGTGAATTGGTATGTCCCTAGATTTTTCCTGGGTCTTCCCTTGGGAGTCCTAGGTTCCTTCTAAATTATTTTTCCTTGGAGCTCATTGGTCTATCCTATTTTCTTGCATGGTCCTATTTGGAGCTATGGATCAGAGGGTCTTTGGTGCAATGCATCATGCCTTCATATTTTAGCTTCATGTTCAGCTCTTCATAGTTTTTTTTGTCTTTGGTGGGAGGCCTCATACTTATTCCTATGGTGATGCTATTTGGGTTTCTAAATGTTAGCTTGGTGGTGGGTTTTTAGCATTTTCATGGCATAGGATGAGCCTCTGTGCTGATTGATATTGTTCTCATGTTGGTCATCCTCGTCTAGATCCCTGAAGCTACTCATTGGTGGTGTTGAAGGTTGCTTTGGAGTTCTTGCTATATTTTTTTAGCTCTTAGGGAAACCCTGTGCTTATTATTAGTAGCTTGTGATTCATGGATCCTTCTGTTGAGGTTTTTTGGGACCTTCCCACCTTTTTCTTGTGGCCTGTGGTTATACACTAATTTTCTCTCTTTCTCCTTTGGCTTTTGGGTAGTTATCCTTGTTGCATCAGATTTTCTTGGCATGGCATTGTAACTTCTCTAGATTTTTGATGGTTTTTGAACCGTGTTGCTACTTTCTTGATGTTGTTTCCTAGTCCATATCCTCCTGTTGCATCCATGGATGTACTCAACGGGAATGTTTCAATTTGAGTTTAAATTTTAAATGTTATTTAAGGGTAGGATGGCCCTATTTTTATTGTTCCATCCTTTGGGCGGTATTATTTTTGCCTTTTTTTCCCGCTTAAAGTGCTTTGTATTTCATGTTTTATTTTTCAATTTATTCTAGGCAGTTCAGCCCTACTTTTGTTTGGACTGGATGACCTTGACCCTCTTATTCATACTTTGTGTCATTAGTATGCCCTTTTGCTCATGTGTTTTTGGGCTATTTTGGGCGAGATGGTGATGTCCCAGATTTCAATGTAAAGTTTCAAAAAAAATATTTTGTCCTTTAAGGTTATCCTCTAGCCTTTTCTATAAGGTTATCCTTAGTCTATCCTGAAAGATATTCTTTATGTATTTATTATGAGTTTTGGGATAATTTTATTTGGCCTTGGGTCCTTGCTTTTAGTCTTATGACTTATTGTAATCATGTTTTGGGATCCTTGATAAAAACCCACTTTTAATTAAATTTAACTGATCGAAAAAATATTGATGTTTAAGTGCATTGGTATCTTGGAATATGTGGTTTTTAGGCTTCTCTTAAAGTCACTTAACCTTGACCTAAATTTAACTTGTATTTGGGTATAGAAAACCCATTATAATCACCATTTTAACTATTGGCTAGATTGAATATAAATTGTTTGATAATGATATTATATGTTGTCCATATACACCCCCATATATTATGTGCATTGCTTTATGTATTTATTTTTTAGTAATATTAGATAATATGTTGATTTCATTCATTTTTAAAATTATTATAAAATCTAATTTGTCACTTTATTTCTTATTGTTGAATGTTTGGCATGTATAGCTTATTCTAATGGAAACTCTATTTATAGTAGCTAAGAATATTTTATCGATGTAACACTTATTTTTATTGGAATGAAGTTCAATAAAATATTTTATGTTCGCTTCCTAACTCATCTCTTTCAATAGTTTAAATTTTCTTATTTTCCTTCTATTTTCTAATACATTGTTGTTGTTGGTATTATGCTCTTCAATTACATGTAATACAATCTAGTGAACCAAAAATCCATCAATAGTAGCAGTATGCTTTTCACATACACATTTGCAATCTAGTGAATAATAAACTAGTTATGTATTTAAAGTACTTCTATACCATGTTCCATATTTTTAGATATCCATACAAGTGAGGTGGTAGCTAAGATAGCAATAAATTTTTAGTATGTACAACTAACATGGAAATACATAAATGTGATATAGCATGACATGTGACAATTGATAACATAATGATGTAAGTGTTGATATGGTAGTCCATATAAGTGATGTGGCATACCACTTTGTAATTGACTTAGGTATTGACATAAGTGTTGATATAGTAGGTGAAGAGAGGGCCACTATGGTATGTCATATAACATTTAGTGCATATAAATATGACATCAACTAATTAGATTCTACCAAATCATCAAACTTGATAACCTATTCCTACAACTAGTAGCCAACTTTGCAGAGCATAAATTTAAGTCAAATTAGAATATGACAAGTTGTATAGTGTGGCTTATAGATCAAAGCGCTACTCATAGCATGAAATGTGATGCAATCTAGTTTATCAGTATTTTTTTTAATGGCCTACACAATTAGCTCATAGGTTGTATCCCTTAATTATGATAAGTGGTATCATGTAATTTGCTTGTATGCTATCTACTTAGTGTATACTTGGCACCATTTTAGCTACCCATGGAATGACACATGAAAACCTCTCATTCCCTACAAATAGTAAAAAATAATTCAAAGGATTTAAAGGTATTTTTTGTAATTTTAGGGCTAAACTTCTAGGGGCCATAACTTTTGTATATAAAAACTTTGAGATTTTTTCAAATGATATCATTTCTCAAGATATATTTATTGGTGGTGGTTTTTCTAGTTAAAAATGCATGTAATATTTTATACTTTAGTAGGATAGTTATAGGTCACCATGGCCTTTATTGAGTTCTTCAAACTATTCTACTTGGAGGATCAAGATTACAGCTTTGCTCTAAAGTAAGGTGTTACTCAAATATATGAATAAATAATTGTAGACACCAAAACAGAACCAATACGATTATGTGGCTACAAACACTAACCGAATTGGCATACATAGCCCCTAGGGTAGCCCCTAGAGGTTAAACGGTGGTCCTAACCACTCCCACAATAGTTTTGGAGGGTTAGAGGTCAATTTAGCACCTTTCAAGCACTCTGATCCCTACACGTTCCACCCTAGAATGATTAGAATCCTATTCGCCCCACCCGATGCGATTACCAGCAATCGCTCCAGGGGGGGCGAATAGCAGGTTTGACGGGCAAAAAGTCAAACCTTGAAAAATGGCAGCCCAGATCCACCACTTAACTCCACCTTCAATGCATGGGAGTGCGAATGAGCATTTCAAAGCTCAAATGGGCAGTCATAGAGGCAGTCATGGAGCCCATAATCAGGGAGGAATCTTCTCTCCCCTAACAAGGCATGATGGCCAAGTGGCACCCCTACATGCACATTCAAAGTAGACCATCAGGTCTATAAAATGGTGAGCCTTCTCATGCAAAAAAAGAGGAGAGTAGAAGCATTTGGAGCAACGGAGTGCTGCCGAATTATACCCTCACCCCTCGTTTGTGCTTTCTACATCCTTGATCTCTCTTTTGGAAGGGAGGTTATTGGGTGAACATTAGGAGTGCAACCCGAACCCAAAACCTAAACAATTGGCCACAATACCACACCCAATTTTTTGACACAACCCCCTAGGAGGTTTTGGACCCATCCCAAGTGGATTGGTGTCAAAACCAAGCCCCAAATGGCGGGCGTCCTTCCCCTAGGTGCCCCTCGCACTATTGTAGTCCTAATCACCCCACCCCAAAGTGATTAGAAATTTGTAGTAGATTTATTCACTGTTTCTTTTGCATCTTGTTTTATGTCATTCCTATATGCTTCCATTCAAATTTCAATGCATTCTGATGAGTTTTGACTATGTTTTTATGCTTTCACTAACATACAGGGAGCACATTCAGATATAGGGCGATCAGGACAAAATCTGTAAAATCAAAACTTCTGGGTCGTCTCAAAATTCCCCATTTTCCCTAACCCCAAGTTTGCAAGTGTTTTGGATGCCTCTAGATGGGACATTTAGGAGGTTGCTCTCGAACATTTTATGACAGTCCTAATCATCCCACCTCGGAGTGATTAGAAATATACAACATATTTCTCGACTGTTCTTTTTACAATATGTTCATAATGATGTTTACATGCTTCTTTCCAAGTTTCATCTTATTTTGATATGTTTTGATCACTGTTTTAATTATTTCATGTATGCATTGACCAGAGGACTTGGGGATAACATGTTTCCCTCCATCTGCATGTGCTATTAATCATTTGCTATTCCTCTGTATGCAAGATCTCGACACCATAGGGGCAGCAAGTAACTAGAGATGAATTCACACAAGCGACAATGATGTTTGGCCCACCCATTTTTAATGTGGGCACGCGGAAGATCCCGAAGGGAAGCGTACCAACCGTTGGTGTAAAAAAACTATATCTAACGCTCCGAACCTCTAAAAATGGGGGGGACATATTGTAACCTAATCATAAGTAAAATTAATAAAATAGGCTGCACTTTGCTTTTGCTTTACATCTCATTTTATTTCTCTCGCTTTCCCTTTTTGTGCACTTTAGTTCTTTGCTCATTCGTAAGACTTAGCGTTACATATGCTTTTGTTTGCATCGCACCCGGTACGCCTATGCTTCTGTGGACTAATTTATTTCAGTGGCGATCATGGTGGGACAGATTTTTGATAATTTTATCCCCAGAAGGTGTCAAAAATGGGTAAAAAACCCACCAAAAATAGCAATAAAATTTCTGAACAAAGGCGCCTTTGCGCCTGATAGTCTTGGCATGCAAAACCAACGTCGAGGTTACAAATTGTCACTATCCTACTCCCTAAGAAGGCTACCATTGCCAGACCACTCCATGGGAGGATGGATTTTTGACAATTTCAACCCCAAATGGCGTCACAAAAAGGGTTAAAACCCACCAAAAATAGGTCTGATTGTTGGGAAATTGCATAAGCGTTCAACGAAAAACAATTGAAGGCACCCTTACCAAAGTCATCTTGGGTCAAGCGACTCATCGCTTTTATCATGTTGGTCATTCCCTCATCAATTCATCACTTGAGGGGGTAGTCACACTTAGATTTCTAATTGCTTTCAATGGCGATCACGGTGGGACCCGATCCCCTAATTTTGGGATCAAATTTTTGATCAAAAGTTTGTGTTTTAGCTTACAGGTGTTAATCCGTCAGGCACTGGACTATTGCTCATGCCACCCTGTGATGAATACAAAGCTGGAATTTGTGTCACCTAGGGACAAATAGGCATTCTTCCCACCCTGTGATGAATATAGATATGCTATTCGTCCCACCCAAAAACGATTAGTTCTCTATGAATTTTTTGAGTAGAAACTCAGGGGCATCCAGTTTGGGCAGAGAAGAGGTAGGTTTTTTGAACATCCTCTATAATTTTCTATCTTTGTTTCTATGAGTTTTATGTTTTCTTTGCTTGCATAGAAAAGTTTACTACATGTTTTCTTTCTTTGCGCAAGTAAAAATAACCCCACACACCACGTGATAATCTAAACATCAAGGAGTTGGTCATAAAACCCCAACACTTGATCAAGACCAATGGTGGATTTCATCACCACCTTGGCTTGAATTTTGCATACATAACCCTGATCGCTACTGTTGCTAGACATAAATCCTAATGAAAGCTAACCAAGTTTAGCTATGGTGATTTCTAGTGCATGAGGATAAGTCTTCTATGGTAGGTGTCAAAAATAGAGTGATTCCCCTTCCATATCACCTATGTTCCACATAATTTTTTGCTCTCACGTACCAATAGTTTCCATCACGTAAGGGCGGGTATATTGAGAGGTTCGGTATAATGGCTTGGCAGTGGTATATTGAAGGGGCGATAATTTTAGGAGATATAAGAGCCCTCATATTGCATATACAACAAAATTCTCTTTTTAAGGTTTTCACAACAAAAATCAAAACACATTGAACTAGATTTAGGGCACACAGTTAATATGTAAATGAAATAATCACTTCTTTGTTTGTGTGGTCCCTTTTTGTTTAGTGTAGCATAAAAAAAATTCATAAAGAAGATAAAAATATACATATCTTTTATGAAACCACCACCATGGTGTACACCCGTAACCAATCCCAATCACAGGCAGAAGCTATGAAAAGTATACAAGGGGGCACAAGTCACATCCGTTATAGCCCCAAGGACTTGGTTATACCACTTGGAAACCTAACCCACAGCATAGTCCACATCATGCCATTACAAAACGGGACTATAGAGGTACCCCTTCGAGGGGCACTCCCATTCAACGTAGACCCTTTCAAGAGGATCACATACACATGGCACTCAACATAGATGGGAAGGCCCCCTTAGACACTCATTATGAGTGGCCATCGCACGATGAAGCACTAGAACAACATAGGGTCCATAAGGAGGGGCAACATGATTACATCATCCCTCCTCTACCCCTTATTACTATCAAAAACAATAGGCCAAATCCAGAGTGCAAGGCTCTTCAGACAGGGTGAGCCAAATCTGCTTACCCCTTTCACATTTATGAAAGGGAGCATGAGGAAGACCACTATATTCCTCAAGAGCAATACACAACGCGGGAGTAATGCGCCTCCGCACCTGCTAACTATCAAGATCACCTACTGAGGCCAGAGCCTCGGGTGAATGCCGCTAACCTCGATAGAGGGAAGTGACCTATAGAGATATTAGATCGCCAAGATCAGGATAGACATGGAGGAGAGGCATCTAGACCTCCTATACCTAAGACGATGGAATAAATAGACTTGGCATTTGCCAAATATGCCACCCACAAAGCATAAAGCATGTAGCTTGAGAAATACCAACAATAGTTAGAGCACCTATATCGTCTTAGCAAAGAGCACATTCAGCGTCAGACATATGAGTTGCTCCAGAACACTATGCCTGAGAGGGTTCCAACCCCTCGCACGCATAGGACAAAATTGTATGAAAGGCACAACCCCTTGGTGTGAGACAGTTCTCCATAACCTTATCAAGCGTCACCTCCAAGACCTCTTAGACCTGAGTGGGAGACCACCCCTAGAGCCAATGATGGGCACCCTTTGCAGGCACCCACCGATGTTTATAGGTCACGCCTAGGAACTCCTCAAGAAGATTATGAGGAATTTGAGCAAGAAGAAGAGTGGGATAAAATGCCCTACCAAGGTAGGGGGTGCTATTCGGCTACCCCTCCATAGTCCTCAAGTTCCTCGCAACTCACAACGAGAACAAACCAAGGAGGAAGAGATCAAATATTTCGATGCATACAAAGCGTTGCTAGAGCATTTAGAGTCTATGGAGACCAAGACTTCTAGGCCCAAAAATCCCATATTACGCTAGCTTCACAGTCACCCTATGCATCTTTTAGTGTCGGAACCCCCATATCGTGAACACTTCAAAATGCCCCAATTGGAAATCTTTAGAGGGGATGAATATGCCCAAGGGCATGTGACAAGATTCTTGAGTCAATGTTTTGGCATTTAGGATAATGATGTTTTTCTTCTAAGAACATTTATAACCATGTTCGTAGGCCCTGCCTCGGATTGGTTTACCCAGTTGTCGAAGCATAGAATTAGTAACCTAGACTAGCTAGTGGACACGTTCCTTGAACGTTTCGCCTTCAACACCAAGAATAAGGCATCATTAAGTGACCTAGCTAGCCTCAGGTAGTATGAGGAAGAAACCATGGTAGCTTATGGAAATCGATGGAGGACGTTGCTTTCAAAGCTTCCTTACCTCCCTCCCATGGCCGACCTGACCCAAATGTTCTCGAAGAGTTGCCTAAGGTAAACCAATCATTGAGGAGATCAAGATACAGGATGGCGATATTTCCAAGCCACGCAAGAAAGAGTGGTCCAAAAATGCCAAGACAGGATCCACGTAATCGAAACCCACTATGGTCAATTAGGTTGCCATCAACGTAACAAAGCTTGCACAGATGATATAGTCCCAAAAGGCTAATTATTAGGAAGTTCCTATTAATATCTATGAAAGGTAAAATCATAGGCAAGAGAAAAATTAGCAGCATCACCCTAGGCGACAATTCACACCCTTCATAGAGTCTAAAGAATACCTATTTGACCGCTTGTCCATGGCAAACTTGATAAACCTGCCAAACTGACTGCTTTGATCTTTTGAAGACTTTGACCAGCAGTCACGAGTGAAGTGTCCTTGTTTCCCACAATTGAAACAAGTTGTTTTAGTCTTGTTACTTCCTCGTCCTTGATTTCCACGGCCTGCATTACCGCTTTGGTTCTGATTGGCTCCTTTGTTTTGATTTCCTCCTCCGTAGGAGTTGCTTTGGCCTTTGCCTCTTTGTTGTTGTCCTCTGCCTCGGCCTCTTCCTTTTCCTCATCTTGCAGCTTCGTTCGAAGTGAAGGCTTTGTCATCACCTCCATAGCTTGTTGAAGGTGCTCCTTGAAGTCTCTCTTCATGTGATGTTAATGATCCAATCAAACTATCAAATGTAAGAGTAGAAAGGTCTTTTGATTCTTCAATTATGATGGCAATGTGATTCCACTTAGGAAGAAGTGTTCTCAACACTTTCTTCACAATTGTTTCAACTTTTGTGTCATCACCTAAAGTTTGCATCATATCAACTACTGCTTTGACTCGTACACAGTAGTCAACGACTCTTTCATTTTCCTTCATTCTGAGATTTTCAAAATCTCTTTTTAAGGTCTGAAGCCTGACTTGCTTCACTTTATCACTTCCTTGGAATCCTTCTTTCAAGGCATTCCATGCATCTATGGTAGTTAAGTAAGATGCAATTCTAGGAAAGATACTTGGATCTAATGCCGCTTGAATATGGGATAAGGCAAAAGAGTTATTTTTTTGTGCATCTTTGAATATCTTCTTGTCGGTTGCACTCAAAGTAGTCCAATCTGTTGGAGCAGTGTAACCATCTTCAATACTATCCCATAGTCCTTTTCCTATGAGTAATGTCCTCATTTTGATGGACCAGTACTCATAATTATCCCCATTGAATTCGGGGATTGGTAGATTGTTATTTGATCCCATTACAATCTACTAAAACAAGAAACCTTTCCTATATAGTCTTATTTCAAAAAGAATTTACAAACTATCAAGCCTTGCTTGATTTACAATCATAAACAACTCACTCTTTTTTTTGTGATTCAACAATTACAAAATTGTTAGCGACTTGTTCATCGTCGTCACTGATCAATATAATTTTAGGAGGAGGTTGTAGGATTTCAACTGAATTACAATAATGAGTATATTCAGATCCTTGTGGAGCAATCTCCACTATGTTGGATTGTTCAAATCTGCTCCCAAAGGAGTTATCTTTTGAATCTGCTTCGTATCCTAGATCAAGATTTCTCTGTTGTGCAATAACCACGTTTTGCAACTGTGAAAAGACTGAATTTATGCCTAGTGTTCTCACATGCTCATCAAATATTTTAGTGTTTGTTCTCAGTAACAAACTACAAAGTGCTTGGTAACATCCTTCCGATCTTATCATTTAAGAAAATTTCCCAGAAATTTTCTTTTACAAAGATTTCCTCTTAGGAAATTTTACTAATTTTTTTTTTTTACCTCTTAAAGCGTAAATTTTTTTTTTACAACTATTTCTAATTTTTTTACCTCTTAAAGCGTAAAAAATTTACAACTATTTCCTCTTAGGAAATGTCAATCATCAACTCAAATGATAAATAAAACCTTTCAAAAAATTTTAAATTACCTTAAAGGTTTTTTAAAGAAATTTTCTTTTAAAAAAAAACTTTTGACCCCGTCGAGGTTCGACCGTGCGACCTCGCGGGTGTCAAGGCAAAGGGTAGCCGCTGTGCTACCGGGAAGATCTAGGAGTACTAGCTGGCTCCCTGCCTTTATTGCATTCGCGTTGAATGCGAAGCAATGTTTTGGCTTCGCGCTTCGGTGCGAAGCAAATTTTTTTTATTTGGGACTTAATAGTCCCACATCGCCGATGCGGTGATGTTGATGCTCTTTAAAAATAGAAAAGCACTGTATGTGCTTTGATTTCCTATGGTCAGTCCATAGACTACGTGATCCTTTTTCCATGTACCGCATGTAGGTCATCTCGAGCCATGCGTAGGTGGCCTCTCCAATGAACCACCTTGGGCCGCGTGCTACCCTCTCCAACGTGCCGCCTTAGGCCGCATGTCGCCTCGTCAACAAATTGCCTCGGGCCACATGTTTGCCTATGCCTATCATGTCCAGCTCCACCAGTGCCTCGGGAATCACGTCAATCTGCTCCTACGGGCCACCTCGGTTCCTACAGGTTGCCTCGAGATCCGTGCCACCACCTCAAAATGCGGGCCCCATCGCCTCAGGATTCGGGCCGATCTCGGCTCTCAGCTCTGATACCAAATGTGAGAGGTGAGCTATTCGATGCAAAGGTAAAATATGCATTAACCATTAACTTGAAATTAGGTTACAATTGATTTAAATAAACACAAAATAACCATACTAGAGAAAAGGGGGAATAGGAGAAGTTAAGGGAAGGGAGAAGAAATTAAATTAAAACTCTCTTGCCGCCCAAAGATGTTGTCGTCCAACTGCCGTCCAGGTAAGGTAAAAGGTAAGTAAACTTACCCAAGGTAAAATACTCTTTTTAACCTTTTACCAATGGTAATTTTCCAACATTCTCCCCCTTAAAGTTGAGAGGACTGACTATACAGTCTCTCAGCTTTATAAATTGAGCTTTAGCCATGCCTTTGGTGAAGATGTCTGCTAGATTATCCAAAGTGCTGCAGTATTGAAGCTCAACTATCTGTTGTTCCACCATATCTCTTATGAAGTGATACTTCATATCAAAATGTTTTGACCTTTTGTGGTGGATCGGATTATATGCCAACTGTATGGCACTAATATTATCACAATTCAGTTTGGTTGGACCAATTTGTTTTTCACCAATCTCTTCAAGGATTTTCCTCAACCAGAGGATTTGAGTACTAGCATGGGTAATGGCTATATACTCAGCTTCTGTAGATGATAATGCTACAACAGATTGCTTCTTGGAACTCCAAGTTATTAGTCCTGAACCTAGACTAAAACAGTTCCCTGATGTAGATTTTTTGTCATCTATATTATTGCCCCAATCGCTGTCACTATAACCAACTAACTTCAGAGAGTTAGACTTGTGGTAATGGATTCCAAAATCCAATGTACCTTTTACATATCGTAAAATTTGTTTGGTTGCTTGAAGATGCGGCTCGGATGGGCATGCCATAAACCTTGATACTAGAGAAACAACATACTGTATATCCGGCCTAGTGTTGGTGAGAAACATTAAACTCCCAACCATGCTTCTGAAATTGGTCATGTCAACTTTTGGTGCTCCATCATCTTTGCTTAGTTGGATTCCATGTCCTGTTGGTGTTGCAACTGATTTGCACTGTTGCATAGCAAATTTCTTGATCATGTCATGAGCATATTTCTGTTGACATATGAAGATCCCATTCTTTGATTGATGTACTTCCATTCCTAGGAAGTATCTCATTAATCCGAGATCCTTCATCTCAAACTGATTCATCATGGAGTTTTTGAACTCCATATTCATTTTATTATTACTACCCATAAATATTAGATCATCCACATATAAACAAACTATGAGGATATCTACTCCATTCTTCAGGTAGTATAGAGTTGGTTCACTCTTGCTTTTTGTGAAACCATACTCGCTGAAATAGCCATCAATTCGTGAGTACCACGCTCGTGGTGCTTGCTTGAGGCCATAAAGTGCTTTTTTCAATTTATAAACAAGGTTCTCTTTTCCTTGTTCTTGGAAACCTTGAGGTTGTTGAACATACACCTCTTCTGTCAGGTATCCATTTAAAAATGCACTTTTCACATCCATGTGTTGAATGTTCCATCCTTTATGGGCTGCCAAGGAAAGAACAGATTCGATTGTTTCTTGTCGAGCAACTGGAGCAAAGGTTTCCTCATAATCTATTCCATATTTCTGAGTAAAACCCTTAGCTACTAATCTTGCCTTGTGCCTTTCAATGCTTCCATCAGCATTGAATTTGGTCTTATAGACCCATTTACATCCAACACATTTTTTTCCCTTGGGAAGCTTCACAAGCTCCCAAGTATCATTCTTTTTAATTGAGGATATTTCCTCTTCCATGGCATCTTGCCATATACTTTCGAGTACATGCTTTTTCATAGCTAGATGGTTCTAGCTGTAGAGCAGCCAACAAAGCATAATTGACTACATCACCCCTTGGTTCATGAGACTCATCATCTCCTGACATTTGAAGATTTTCAAGTCTTGACAAAATGTCGTCCATCTCACTAGCTTGACTCCTAGTGTATCTTTGTTGGAAATTCCTATCCAAAATTTGAGAAGATGGATGACTATGTAGTATGCGCTTTCCTCTATTTGTCTCTTTCCTTTGAGAAACTGGATCAATATCCATCGGACTTGGAGCGCTTACAGATCTCTGAAATCATTTCGGAGAGTTTGGGGGTGCCAACAAAGGAGTCCCTCTTGGACTTGGTGTACCACTTGATGTACTTGATGAAGATTCCTGATGTGGACTTTGTGGAGGGGAACTATTTCCACTACTTTTCTTGGGGTGTACAAATGTGGAACTTTCCGAATTAGAGTCTATATCAACAAATTTTTTATGACCCCATTCTCCCCCTTCATCAAAAATTACATCCCTGGAGATAATTATTTTATGTGTCTTGGGATTGTACAATCTATACCCTTTGGTCGATTCACAATACCCTACAAAAATACATGCTTGACTCTTGGGATCAAGCTTCTTTCTCTTCTCCTCAGGAATGTGTGCATAAGCTAAAGAACCAAATACTCGAAAATGTTTGACATTTGGTTTCTTACCGTACCATCCTTCATAAGGAGTGATACCATCTAAACTAGAAGTCGGACTTCTATTTAGAATATATGCACTAGTTCTCACTGCATCTGCCCAATAGTTGTATGTTAGATGCTTTGTCTGAAGCATCGTTCGTGCCATTTCAACAAGGGTGCGGTTCTTTCTCTCGGCCACACCATTCTACTGTGGGGTATAGGCAGTGGTGAACTGCCTTTTTATCCCATTTTGCTTACAATAATTTAAAAATTCATTTGAGGAGTACTCTCCTCCTCTATCAGTGCGAAGACATTTGACATAGTAGTCACATTGCTTTTCTACATTATTTCTGAAGTCTATGAAGCAATCAAATGCTTCATCTTTGTGTTTCAGAAAATAGATCCAGCACATTCTAGAATAATCATCTATGAATGTTAGAAAATAAGAATTGTTTCCAAGGCTTTTTGTTTGCATTGGACCACAGATGTCCGAATGTACTAGCTGAAGAGGATAGCTTGCTCTCCACGCTTGGCCTCTTGGAAACTTCGTTCTAGAGTGCTTTCCCAAAGCACATGCTTCGCATACCTTCTTATGTTCTTGAATTTTTGGTAGTCCTGTCACCATAGCTTGTGATGTTAACATTTTCAAGCTAGCGGAATTGAGGTGACCATATCTCAAGTGCCACAATACACTTGGATTTGTAATAGCAATGTTTGCAAGTTGAGCTCCCCCTGGCTCACCAAATTTTAGAGGGAATAACCTATTCTTTGTCATAGGTATTTCTGTGATGACTCTGTTACAATTGTTTTTATCAAGGATTGTACATTTTCTTTCATCAAAAACTAATTTGTAATGCTTCTCCATCATTTGGCCAACACTTAACAAATTGTGTTGTAGTGGTGGAGTATAGTATATGTCATTCACTTTTTTAAGGCCTTCTTTTGTTGGAACTTCCATAGCTCCAATGCCTTCAACTTGCAAAGATTTATTATCCCCTAACTTAACATGGGATTTGTAATTTGAATCTAATGTAGCAAAGAGATTTTCTTTGCCACTCATGTGGTTGGAGCAACCAGTATCCAAAATCCATGTATCTTTAAGATTTTGATCTGATTGTCCATAAGAGAGAAAAATATTTGATGGACCTTCTTCTTCTCCGTAGAATGAGCCATATTGATTGCTTTGATCTTTTGAAGTCTTTGACCAGCAGTCACGAGCGAAGTGTCCTTGTTTCCCACAATTGAAACAAGTTGTTTTAGTCTTGTTACTTCCTCGTCCTTGATTTCCACGGCCTGCATTGCCGCTTTGGTTCCGATTGGCTCCTCTATTTTGATTTCCACCTCTGTTTTGATTTCCTCCTCTGTAGGAGTTGCTTTGGCCTTTGCCTCTTTGTTGTTGTCCTCTTGCCTCGGCCTCTTCCTTGTCCTCGTCTTGCAGCTTCGTTCGAAGTGAAGGCTTTGTCATCACCTCCATAGCTTGTTGAAGGTGCTCCTTGAAGTCTCTCTTCATGTGATGTTAATGATCCAATCAAACTATCAAATGTAAGAGTAGAAAGGTCTTTTGATTCTTCAATTATGATGGCAATGTGATTCCACTTAGGAAGAAGTGTTCTCAACACTTTCTTCACAATTGTTTCAACTTTTGTGTCATCACCTAAAGTTTGCATCATATCAACTATTGCTTTGACTCGTACACAGTAGTCACCGACTCTTTCATTTTCCTTCATTCTGAGATTTTCAAAATCTCTTTTTAAGGTCTGAAGCCTGACTTGCTTCACTTTATCACTTCCTTGGAATCCTTCTTTCAAGGCATTCCATGCATCTGTGGCAATTAAGTAAGATGCAATTCTAGGAAAGATACTTGGATCTAATGCCGCTTGAAGATGGTATAAGGCAAAAGAGTTATTTTTCTGTGCATCTTTGAAGATCTTCTTGTCGGTTGCACTCAAAGTAGTCCAATCTGTTGGAGCAGTGTAACCATCTTCAATACTATCCCATAGTCCTTTTCCTATGAGTAATGTCCTCATTTTGATGGACCAGTACTCATAATTATCCCCATTGAATTCGGGGATTGGTAGATTGTTATTTGATCCCATTACAATCTATTAAAACAAGAAACCTTTCTTATATAGTCTTATTTCAAAAAGACTTTACAAACTATCAAGCCTTGCTTGATTTACAATCATAAACAACTCACTCTTGTTGTTGTGATTCAGCAATTACAAAATTGTCAACGACTTGTTCGTCATCGTCACTGATCAATATAATTTCAGGAGAAGGAGGTTGTAGGATTTCAACTGAATTACAATAATGAGTATATTCAGATCCTTGTGGAGCAATCTCCACTGTGTCGGATTGTTCAAATCTGCTCCCAAAGGAGTTATCTTCCGAATCTGCTTCGTATCCTAGATCAGGATTTCTCTGTTGTGCAATAACCACGTTTTGCAACTGTGAAAAGACTGAATTTATGCCTAGTGTTCTCACGTGCTCATCAAAGCTTTCAGCGTTTGTTCTCAGTAACAAACTACAAAGTGCTTGGTAACATCCTTCCGATCTTATCATTTAAGAAAATTTCCCAGAAATTTTCTTTTACAAAGATTTCCTCTTAGGAAATTTTACTAATTTTTTACCTCTTAAAGCGTAAATTTTTTTACAACTATTTCCTCTTAGGAAATGTCAATCATCAACTCAAATGATAAATAAAACCTTTCAAAAATTTTAAATTACCTTAAAGGTTTTTAAAGAAATTTTCTTTAAAAAAAACTTTTGACCCGTCGAGGTTCGACCGTGCGACCTCGCGGGCGTCAAGGCAAAGGGTAGCCGCTGTGCTACCGGGAAGATCCGGGAGTACTAGCTGGCTCCCTGCCTTTATTGCGTTCACGTCGAACGTGAAGCAATGTTTTGGCTTCGCGCTTCGGCGAAGCAAATTTTTTATTTGGGACTTAATAGTCCCACATCGCCGATGCGGCGATGTTGATGCTCTTTAAAAAGAGCAAAGCATTGTATGTGCTTTGATTGCCTATGGGTAGTCTGAGGCTACGTGATCCTTTTGCCACGTACCACACGTAGGTCACCTCGGGCCATGCGTAGGTGGCCTCTCCAATGAACCACCTTGGGCCATGTGCCGCCCTCTCCAACGTGTCGCCTCGGGCCACGTGTCGCCTCATCAATGAATCACCTCGGGCCACGTGTCTGCCTGTGCCTGTCACGTCCAGCTCCACCAGTGCCTCGAGAATCATGTTGATCTGCTCCTATGGGCTACCTCGGGATCCGTGCCACCGCCTCGAACTACGGGCCCCATCGCCTCGGGATTCGGGCCGGTCTCGGCTCTCGGCTCTGATACCAAATGTGAGAGGTGAGCTATTCGATGCAAAGGTAAAATATGCATTAACCATTAACTTGAAATTAGGTTACAATTGATTTAAATAAACACAAAATAACCATACTAGAGAAAAGGGGGAATAGGAGAAGTTAAGGGAAGGGAGAAGAAATTAAATTAAAACTCTCTTGCCGCCCAAAGATGCTGTCGTCCAACTGCCATCCAGGTAAGGTAAAAGGTAAGTAAACTTACCCAAGGTAAAATACTCTTTTTAACCTTTTACCAATGGTAATTTTCCAACAGTTGGCACAAGATCCATATGCCAATCCTAACACAACATACACATTGGGGGATTATCTCCCATTGCTAACAACAAACCTTGTGGGCCTCAATAACCCCTTCCCTTTAGTATAGAAAGAGGAAAGTTCAAGAAACTACCTCCAAGAGGGATATAGACAACGTCCAAAAGGATCTTCCGAAGACGAGTCAGAGTATGAGGTAGCACTGTGGGACCCTTTCGAGTCTGATAGCAATCACTCACAAGTGACCCCCATATATGACTATCAAGAAAACTTCTTGGTAATGTTCCCCTTGAATGCTCCAATCGAGCAATTACCACCTCAATATAATTAAGTCCTCCCACAGAGAGCAGAACAACCCCAATGGGATCAAATCAACTTGTTTGAGCACAATGTGCCTCACATGCCACAAACAGTTGTCGGAGTCAATGAAGGCCTATGGATCTCCAATAGCAACTATGAATATGAGACTGAGATGGCATATCTCAACCACATGCAGCAACAACAACGCGAATACCCCATGGACATTGACGATATGTTTGAACAGTTAAACATGGGGCCAAGTCATAGGTGGCACCTAAACCAAGCATAGTTGGACCAAGTGCTGCATCCACCACTTCAGGCATACAGATAACACTTTCCTCCTAGAGACCCTTTAGAGCCATCAGTGCCAAGGGTAGACCCTATCCTTTTATCCACACATAGGACTGATCTATTTGCACCAATACCCACAGGGCCAGATCCGGAGCACAAAGATCACCAAGGATGTCCGAGTCACCACCCTCGTGGTAATGGAGACCAAATTCATCTCATCAACATGATCTCCATTGACTTAACCGCCCCCATCCGCAATCCAGTTGATCTAGAATGATCATTGTATCTAGACCTAGATGCCATAGACTGAGATCATGCTAACTCGCCACCATCCCCATCAGAGTACTGGCCTTGCGGTGAGATGCTTCATTTCACCCCAAGACCAACTTAGGATATCTTCCATGCTGAAGAGGAACCTGATGTTCCCAACGCATATCTAAATTCAGCAAATGACATCCACCTGATCCTAACTCCACACCAGTTGGAGGATGGGTCCCACATGTTAGTTGAAGAGATGACTGACAAATACATCCGCTTCGATCCAATAAATCTGGAGATCATCAAGCTAGGGGTAAGTCTATCCCACGAATAGCAAGCCGACTACATTTTCATTCTCAAAGAGAAGAAGGAGGTTTTTGCATGGTCCTACAAAGACATGTCGGGGCTAGACCCGCAACTAGTCATGCATAATCTAACGCTTGATCCGACAGTCAAGCCAATTAAGAAAAAACTATGTAAGATGCACCCAACAGTGGCCTTAATGGTCAAAGACAAATTACAAAAGCTATTGGATGTCATCTGCATAGATTACCCACCATGGTTGTCCAACATGGTACCCATAAAAAAACCTGATGAGAGGATTCGCATATGCACCAATTTTTGAGATCTAAACAAAGCGAGTCCCAAGGATGTTTTCCCCTTGCCTAGCATCAATGCATTGGTAGACACTACAATAGGCTATGAAATAATTTCCCTCATGGATGGTTTCTTGGGATACAATGAAATTCGTATCAATCCCAATGATCAACTAAAAATGGCGTTCATAATGCCTTGGGGGACATTTTGTTATAAGGTCATGCCCTTTGGCCTTAAAAATGTTGGTTCCACCTACCAACGTGCTATGACATACATCTTCCATGATCACATGCATAAAAATTTGGAAGATTATATGGATGATTTGTTGGCCAAATCTCTTTTGCACCCAGATCATCTTGATGACTTAAGCAAGATCCTCGATCGTCTCATCGAACACAAAGTCAAACTAAACCCCAAGAAGTGCGTATTTTGCATCACATCTGGAAAACTCTTGGGTTTCATAGTCTCAAAATGAGGCATCAAGGTGGATCCAAATAAAGTCAAGGCAATCCTTGAAATGCTTCCCCCAACCACCATCAAGCAGCTCAGAAGCTTGCAGGGAAAGGTCACGTCAATCGAGTACTTCATAGCGTAGCTATCTGACAAGTGCCGACCCATGAATAAATTATTACACAAGGGGGTAGCATTTCATTGGGATGACGAGTTCTAGTTAGCCTTCAACGACATCAAACAATACTTGGCTTCACCGCCAGTATTGGCACCACCTAGACTAGGAGTGTCGTTCTATTTATACATCTCAACTACTGAGGTGGCATTGGGTGCCATGCTAGCCCAAAAAAATAAACTACATAAAGAATAGGCTGATTACTATCTTAGCCGCACCTTGGTAAGTTACGGACTTAACTATGCATACATTGAGAAGCTATTCTTAGCAGTGGTATTTGCCACCAAAAAGCTATGCCACTACATGCTGAGCAACATGACGTATGTTGTGTCTAAGGAGAATCCATTGTGGTACAGGATGAGTCATACTTATCACAGTAGCCGCACGAAAAAATGGATCATGTTTTTGATGGATTTTGACATTGAATTCATTGGACAAAAGTCCATCAAAGGTCAAGTCATCGTCGATCAACTAGCAGAGGCTCCTCTCAAAGACGATCAACCTCTGATCGTAGAGCTACCCGATGATGGGGTCTTCCATGTCTTAAAATTGCCATATTCTGATGAGCCTGAGTCACAGGTTGACATAACCCTATTTTTTTATGGTTCTAAATGTGAGCAAGGGGGTGGCATGAGAATCATATTCTTCACACCGCAAGGGTCTCCAATGCCTCTATCATTTAAACTTGATTTCCCATGCACCAATAACAATGCCGAATACGAAGCCTTGCTCATAGGTCTTCAGGCAGCCATCACCATGAACATCAAACACTTTAACATTTTTGGTGATTCGTTGTTAATTGTCAACCAAGTGAAAGGGGTGTTCCAATGCAAATGCCCAATTCTACAGGCTTACAAATCCCTTGTGGAAAAATCCCTGGCAAAGCTTGAATGGTACGACATCGAGGCACTCCCTCAATCATCGAATAATTTTGCAAACACTATGACTTCCTTGGGGTCACTAATCCCACAAGACATATCTGGTGATATGACAACCATTCAAGTCAAAACATTATCGTAATCTGTGATGGAGTGCACAAGCTCTGACCTAACGCCAGGAATCCACCTGATCCAAATTGAACCATCTCAGGATAGGTTCTCTCGAATCAACAATAGTTTGAATCATGCCAACTGGGGGTCCTTGTTCTACTCGACCCCTCTTAATAGCAACACAACGCTATTCTTACAAGTTCTTTCCTGCTCAACTTTTGCTAGGGACAAACTTCAAGAATGGTTGGCCGTTCATACCATCAAAGTTTCTAATCAGCAAGATTGGTATACACCCATAAGAGACTACCTCAAGTTAGGTAACCTCCCACTTGGATTGACGCATGCCACAAAAATATCATTCAAATAGAAAGCTGTAAAACATGTCTTGCTAGGAGACATTTTGTACTATCAAAGCTATGAGGGAATCCTCCTCCATTGCTTGGACCAGTAGGATTCCATTTGGGTGATCACCCAAGCGCACGATGGTACATGCGATGGCCACTTCAACGGTATGGCCATCACAAAGTGCATTCTTTGCATGGGCTATTATTGACCATATTTAGAGCGAGATTGTTGAGCGTATGTATAGAAGTGCATGAAGTGTCAACACCATGCTAACTTGACACACATACCTTCTCAAGCCTTGCATCCGATCCAATCGGCTTGGAAATTCTAATAGTGGGGCTTAGATCTAATTGAAAATATCTCCCCTGCATCATCAGGTCATCACATGTTTATCATAATGACCATGAAGTACTTCACCAAGTGGGTGGAAGAAATTCTACCTACCTCTACAATTGGGACCTGCGTTACGGAGTTTATTTTACATAACATCATTTGTCATTTTGGTGTTCCATCCAATATCATATCGGATAATGGGATGTCATTTAAGAAGAAATACGTGCATGCTTTGACAACAAAGTACAAAATTCAGCATAGTTTTTGAACACCTTATTATCCGCAAGCAAATGGGCAAGCAGAGGCATCAAACAAAATGCTAGTTGCCATCCTCAAAAATACAGTCACAAATAGTCATAATGATTGGCACATTCAAATACCACTTTCTCTGTGGGCTTATCGCACTAGAATTCGGACACCTACTGGGGCAACTCCGTTCTCATTGGTGTATGGCTCCGATGCAGTCATGCCTCTCGAGTTGGAAATACCTTCCCTACACATATCAATGCAAGAGTTCATCGATGATGACACTGCATGGCAGACCCGGTTAGACCAGCTTATGCTGCTCGACGAACAATGCTTCAATGCTCTCGAGAATTTACGTATCTACCAAGAGCGACTTAAGAAAGCATACAACATGAAAGTTCACCTGAGGGACTTTTAGGTTGGTGACTTGGTCTTAAAATAGAACCAACAAAATTTTAACTTGCTGCCCCACTTAACGGACAAGTTCATGGCAAAATGGTTAGGTCCTTATGTAATCGACAGTAAAATAGGACCTGGAACACACCGGATCGCCTCTCTTGATGAAATCAAGGAACTATAACCCTTGAACATCAGTAATTTGAGGCCATTCCACATTTAAAATAGCCATGGACCACCCCAAAATGCTCCAAGGATTTCCACAATCGCTTGGTCACCCCAAAACGCTCCAAGGATTTCCACAATCACTTGGTCACCCCAAAATGCCCCAAGGATTCCCGTAATCGCTTGGTCAAACCCCAAAAATGCCCCAAAGGTATCTGTAATCTCTTTGGTCAAACTAAAAGCTCCAAGGATTCCCATAATCGCTTGGTAACCCCAAAAATGCCCCAAAGGTATTTGTAATCCCTCTGGTCAAACTAAATGCCCCAAGGATTCCCATAATTGCTTGGTCACCCCAAAAATGCCCCAAAGGTATCTGTAATCCCTTTGGTCAAAATAAATGCCCCAAGGATTCCCATAATCGCTTGGTGACCCCAAAAATCCCCAAGGATTCCTACAATCACTTGGTCAAACCCTCAAAATGCCCCAAAGGTATATGTAATCCCTTTGGTCAAACTAAAAGCTCCAAGGATTCCCATAATCACTTGGTCACCCCAAAAATGCCCTAAAGGTATCTGTAATCCCTCTGGTCAAACTAAATGCCCTAAGGATTCCCATAACCGCTTGGTCACCCCAAAAATGCCCCAAAGGTATCTGTAATCCCTTTGGTAAAACTAAATGCCCCAAGGATTCCCATAATCGCTTGGTCAACCCCCCCCCCAAAAAAAGCCCCAAAGGTATTTGTAATCCCTTTGGTAAAACTAAAAGCTCCAAGGATTCCCATAATCGCTTGGTCACCCCAAAACGCCCCAAGGATTCCCACAATCGCTTGGTCAACCCCAAAACACCCCAAAGGTATCCATAAACCCTTTGGTCAACACCTGCAAGGATCCATAAGAATCACTTGGTCCACACCCATTTAGGTTAAATCGTCCATAACAAAAATTTAAAAACAACTGATAATTACAAAATAACAAAAAAAAAAAAAATTGCCTCTCATTTTCATGCATATTCTCAAAAATTAAAACACAAAAAAATTAGCTGCATTACGCATCCCATACATACATCGCATATTTGTTGGTCATACAGGTCAAATGCACTATAGAATGTAATTACTTGGAAATCCCATCATTTTCCATATTTTTCCACTTTGTAAATAATTTAGCAAAATAGCGCCATCCACATTTTTCACCATACCATAGTTGTCTTCTAATGTATCTAGGGTTTTCATCATTCAGTTGTCTTTAGATTTCTAGCCAAAAACTATATAAAATCAGATAGATTTTACAAAGGTAGAGTTTTACTTGGATCGCACGTTGTTACGTAGCATCCCAACACCATATTTGCATGTAGATGAGCTAGCTTATGGTATCCTAGATGGCACCATAGATTAATCTTACTAAATACAACAAAAAAATTAGTGGAGCTAATTAGGTGATCCTCAGTACAGGTTTGGTTGACAACCTATCTGGCACTGGCGGTATCCTAACAAATACCACAAACGAACTCAATCGCACACACAGGGATGTGGAATAACTTGGTCAAACTCAAGTCTGATTCGTACCTTGTTCAAAAGTCTTGTAAGATAATGTATAGTCTTGGCTAGTTAGTTAAAACATCTGAGTCTCAGAAAAACCTCAACTACATTCTAAAACAACTGTGGTACATTCCATTTCTTGCATCGCCATAAAAAAAAAACAAAACAAAAAAAAATCATTGCAAATACAAAGTCATTTCATAAAGCAATCACATAGTATAGAAAGCCAGTAAATCCTGTACAGTCTATGGTGCCATCGCCAATACATTAGCAAAATCATTTCATCCATTCCATATGCATACATCATATAATTAGAAATAGTCACATTCATAATAACATATGCATACATCAATGTAAATAAACATGCATACATCAACATCAATAAATGTGATAAAAATAATAATAAATCATGACAAGTGTATAAACAAAAAGCAAGTCATGTATATATATCACCAAAAATGTCCTTAGGCTACAATAAGATGGTTCTCTGACCTCACAAAAAAATCAAAAACTCAAAAACCCCCAAGCTTAGGGCATCGACCACTATGATCATGCAGGATCGATGCGATTGGAACTACCCCTAGTGGTGTGGGTCCTATGGAACCTCTCATGGTGGCTGCTACCAGCCCTTGCATCATGCCCATTGATGCTACCCTCACCGACCCGCCTATGATGAGAGGATGCAGACTACTCTGTCTCACTACCCCTCGTACGACGTGAAGATCCCCCTCTAGTGAGCTCTGGTAACTGGCCACTGAGGCAAATAATATCTGCCTCCAACTCTAACCAATTCTAGACCCAATTCACCTCCCATCGATGGTACACAACCAATGCGTCATCTCGTTGTGCTAACTGAGTCTGTAGGCCTCTCCTATAAAATATCTATGTCCACATCCCGTCGACGGTACATAGCCAATGTGTTCTCCCACTGTGACAACTGAGTTTGTAGGAGATCCCTCTCCTATAAAACATCCTTGTGCTCCTTATATCATATTCAAAGTATATCCTCCAATCGTGCTATCTCAGCATGAAGCCTCGCCTCCATACCCCCTAGGACTACTTGAGGCATGGGCATCTTTGGGATGGCATGCTACTCTGAAACCCACTACTCTAGGACATCTTGTGTATCCGGCTACTCTAAAACTCCTAAATCATCCCCACCAAAGTCATCAACCTCCACCATATTCACATCATCGAGCAAAGCCCCCCAACCCTCCCCCGATGCCTCCACATCCCCACCACCTACTGCTATCGCATTTGGACCTCCTAGAGGCCCCTCACCCCGCCATCACCACATCATCCACCACTGGTCATACTCAATAGTCACCCTGACATTGTCCATGTTGGGTACATCAATTACTACATCTGAATCCTTACCCAATGGCTCAATGATCGGCCAGGCCAGAGTCCTCTCATCGCCCAAATGTCGATAGATTAAGGGCTCACCAGGAAATCCCTAGTGCACCCCAAACTTTCGAGTCACCCGAACGTATGAGAAGTACTCTTGCTCGGTCCCATGTCACCCGATTAGCTATCTCCCCCTGTGCACCCACCGAAGCCACTCCCTAGCCTTAGGCCAGGATGGACACTCCTGGTATGGCCGCCAGAACACCTCCCCTGGAGCAAGATGTGAAAAGGCATCAGTGTAGTGACTAACGTGACTTGCCCACTGCTGACTCTACCCATGCTCCTTCGACCTCTGCCATAGAGTAGTATACCCAATCTCCCTGTCCATCATCTCTACCCGAGTGGTCCAAGGCAACCCTTGTGGCTGCTCCATAGCTATGCGCTGCCACTCCCAAAACTGCAACAGGTAGCTGTACCCAATCCCCTTCCACCTTCAGCAGTGGACATCATACAACTCATCATAAAGCTATGCCAGTAGTGTCTGATCCTACCTCATAATAAATGGAGCCGACATAGGACACTCCATAAGTTTGAACACTACCTCAAGCAGGTTCTAGGAGAACCTCACACCTGAGGAGTCGACAAGCAACATTTTGGAGATGAGGGTCATAAGAAATGCATGCCTCACCCCCAACACGCCCTTATCTAGCCACCACCACACCAAAATCCTGCCTATCAGGTAGTCCCCCTCTGCCCTCTCCACCAGACCATCCACCCCTATCTTCGTCGCATGCCCAAAGCACCGTGTTAGCACCGTCGTGCGTTGATCATGAGGAGTCGTCTGAATGGGCAATCCGTCTATCGAAATCCATAGAATCTGATAAATGTCCTCCAGAGTCACTGTCACCTCCCCTATTGGGAGATGAAAGGTGTTGGTGCGGGGATCCCACAAATTGATCAGGTTAGTCAAATATGCCTGATCCCCCACCATAGGCTCCAACCGAGTCACCTGATTGATCCCGAGGGCATCAAGCCACTTCCAGTTCGCCATAGTCAGTGCATCCCATGAATCAGAAAATACTGTCGACTGACGGTACCAGCTCTTCACAACCTAAAATCAAAAACACAAAAACATTAAAACACTGAAAATAATGTATAGTAAAAACATTAACAAAATGTATAGTAAAAACATTAACAAAATGTACAGCAAAAACATTCAAAAAAAAATATCAAATCAACAACACAAAAATACAAAATCAAAACAAATTTTAAACTAGGTTTTTTAATCCTAGTCTAAACGAACAAAATACAAAAAACAACATACTACAAAAAAAAACAAAACAAATTTTAACCTAGGGTTTAACCTTAGTTTAAACGAAAAAACAAAAACAAAGCAAACTTAAACTAGGGTTTTTAATCTTAGATTAAACAACAACAAAAAAATACAAAATACAAAAATAAAAAAAATAAAACTTTAACATAGGGTTTTTTTTTAATCTTAGTCAAAACAAAAACACAAAAAAAAAAAAAAAACCAATAAAACTTTAACCTAGGGTTTTTTAATCCTAGTCTAAACAAAAAAACAAAATACAAAAATAAATTAACTAGGTTTAAAAAAAAAAAAATGAAAAAAACAAAACAAATAAAACTTTAACCTAAGGTTTTAATCCTAGTCTAAAAAAAAAACAAAATACAAAAATAAATTAACTAGGGTTTTTTAATCTTAGTCAAAACAAATAAAACTTTAACCTAGGGTTTTAACCTTAGTTTAAACGGAAAAACGAAATACAAAATAAATTAATTACGATTTTGAACTATAAAATAAAAATAAACAAAATAAAGAGAAGGAGCACCTACCGGTATTGCCTCGGCTCTGCCACTCAAAGATCCAGTCCGTGCACTCATGGTATCCATAAAATATCGACAACATCCGCTACCCAGACTCGAACTCCTCCTCCTCACAGCTCCAAATTGCCAGAAAAAATAATTGCAAATGAGCCCAAAGCCTATTTTTGGCCCTTATATAGGCTTTTAGGCCTGTAATCATCCCACCCTAGGATGATTACAAAATTGGTATTCATCCCACCCTGGGACGATTACAGAGCAAGAAAATAAAAAACAATAATTGCATCCAAAATGCACCAAAAACAACAATAAAATTGTCGAACAAAGGCACCTTTTGCACCTGACATTCGTGGCATACAAAACCATCATCGGGGTCACAAATTTTCACTATCCTACTCCCTAATAATGCTACCATAGCGGGACCACTCCATGGGAGGACAGATTTTTGACAATTTCATCTCTAAAAGGCGTCACAAAATGGGTCAAAAACCACCAAAAATAGCAATAAAACTGTCGAACAAATGTGCCTTTACGCCTGACATTATTGGCATGCAAAACCATCGTCAGGGTCACAAATTGTCACTATCCTACTCCCTAAGAATGCTACCATCATCAGAACACTCCACGGGAGGATAGATTTTCAACAATTTCATCTCCAAAAGGCGTCACAAAATGGGTAAAAAACCCACCAAAAATAGCAATAAAACTGTCGAACAAAGGCGCCTTTGTGCCTGACATTCTTAGCATGCAAAACTGATGTAGGGGTCACAAATTATCACTATCCTACTCCCTAAGAAGGCTAAAATATCCGGACCTCTCCACGGGAGGATGGATTTTTGACAATTTCATCCCCAAAATGCATCACAAATGGGTCAAAAACCCACCAAAAACAACAATAAAATTTCCGAACAAAGGCGCATTTGCGCCTGACAGTATTGGCATGCAAAACCGACATTGGGGTCAAAAAATTTCACTATCCTACTCCCTAAGAAGGCTACCATTTTTGGACTGCTCCATGGGAGGACAAATTTTCGACAATTTCAACCCCAAATGACATCACAAAAGGGTTAAAACCCACCAAATATAGGTCTGATTTTTGGGAAACTGCATAAGCATTCAATGGAAAACAATGGAAGGCACCCTTACCAAAGTCATATTGGGTCAAGTGACTCATCATTTTTCTCATTTCGGTCATTCCCTCATCAATTCGTCACTTGAGGGGGTAGTCGCACTTAGTCACCAATCAACAAATACACACCCAATCAAGGAAATGGCATGCATTCAAAGAATCATTTACAAAGACAATCACGCCCCTGCTTGGGGTAGCAAACACGCAATAATCACAAACTAATCAAACACTTTGCATTCTACAATCATGATGTTACATACCTTAAATAATATAGCGTTGGCTATATTATGAAGCATTACATTTAATCATTATTTATCCAAGTGTAGAGTAAATAAATTATCATATTTTTTTATCAAACGTCATTTGCGATATTCACATTCTATCTATACGATGACGGTGAGCCCACCTTAAGTGGCGAATCATATTCTTATTATTATTTTTCAATTATCGCTGCATGCTCTTTTTCTATTTGCTTATCTGGTTTAATTAGTCTTGAGCTAGTCAATTATAATTGTTAGAAGATCAGAGAAGGCGTTGCCTTCCAAGTGGTATCAGATTCATCGATCGGGCGTGGTGCAAGCATACCTTCATCATTTTTAATTAAAAATGACATTTCCAAGTCCTGACCTAATAGCTGCATGTGCATTAACGAAAGACATAGTTTTAATTACAGTCATATTCTTCTTCCAAGCAAGATGGATGTCTTCACGAAAACCCTAATACTGGGCGCTTCGCATGGTTTTTAGGAGTATTCCGAACTAAAATAAATCTACGCAACCACCATTTCAAATCACTCCCACACTTTGTGGAGCGATTTCACGATTTACAATAGTAGACGCAACAGACGATACTAAAGCGCCAAAGGCAATACATGCAAGGTTGGCGAAGATAATTACTTTGCATCACAGTAAATAGACCACTGCTTAACGCAAGAAATTTGGGAGTCAATTTGAGTGAAGGCGAGTCTTTACTGAAGACATAAAGGAAGAAAACTCTGCGATGATTCTTTTAATTCAAACCAATCGTAGGGATCGAGGATTACTAAATGGAGGCGATTAGTATACGAGCCATAAATTTTGGAGTAGCTGGGAACAGTTGTCAGTATACACGCCACCACCACCTAGCTTTCGGATCACACTCGACCCAAAATTTCCATTAACTCATGCACAACACGCAACAAATCTTGAATAGTTTCGGCGACCAATCAAATGACAAGAAAAGCAAAAAATTAAAGCTAAACCTAAGGTACAAAAAGTGCGCATTACGTTTTTATTTTGCATTTGGGACAAATATCCCCAATTGGGTGTGTAACGATAGCAAGGGATTTTATAACGTGGAGGGCGCAGTAGCAAAGGTGTGACTTCGGTCACACAGCGACTCCTTTCTCATGAAACCTTATACCCTTTCCCCGGTGGTCTCGGTTGATGTGCTATCAGTTTGTGGGTAGTCTAACCACTCCTTCCCTTGTCCAGTCGTCCTATTTCTTTCTATCCCTTCTCCAACTATCCTGTCACTTCTCGTCCCTTGTCTCGCTGTCTGTTTCATGTCCTATCCACAATTTGTTGTCTGGTCCATCGTCCTTATCAATTTCTTGTCTAGTGTCTGTTTTGTGTCCTATCTATGTGTCGCATCTGGTGTCGTGTGGTGTCCCTCGTGTCACGTCGTGTCTTGGTCTAGTCACTGTCGTGTCTTAGCAATTTTCCAAACTTGCTAAAGTTGTCCAAAGTCATCAAGAAGTTGTCAAAATTGCTGAAAGCTGTCCAACATTGTCAAAATTGCTAAAAGTTGTCAAAAGTGGCTGTTAAGGAGGTGAGCCAACAAAATTCAAATCCGTGTCGCAGTGGGAGCGACAGTTGAAGCGAAACACAAATTTTTTTGCCAAATTCAATCGAATTGTCATAGAAATTGAAGCTCAAGGATTACTAAGCAGGAAATTTTGAACAGTGCATGAGTAGAAGTTGGATCAAAGGACCTGACGGTCGACTATCAAGCTCGGAGATGACCAATAACAACACAAGAAGACCTCATCGAAGCCAAGGTACAAATAATTCTCCTTCTCCTTTCAAAATTGGTAGTTATAATTTGAATCATCCACTGGTTGACCCCATGGCTACTAACCTTTCCCCAACTCACGACAACATCACACAAGGAGAATCAGGCAACTCTGCCATTAACACTGATGAAGCTCTTTGAGAATTACTAGGTGGTATGTGCCAAATTAATGTCACCCTAACTAAACTATTGAATGCACAAAACCAACCTAATCCCAATACTATTCCCCAAAATCACTCCCATGAACAAAGACATGAAGAAAAGGATGACCAGGATGATGATTGGGAGTAGCAAAGAGGCAATCCAGATAATTACAAGAATCACTATCATAGATAGCGATATAACCACGATCAGGATAGGGATATGAGTTATCACCAATCGAGAGGCCCTAATAATTTTCCACGCATTGATATGCCCACTTTTGAGGGTCATGATCCTCGTGGTTGGATAGCCAAAATGGAAGGCATTCTCGACTTATACCAAATTAAGTATTTTGATAAAGTCCCTTTCACTGCATCAAAATTAGGCACTGAGGCTTACCAATGGTTCGTATGGCTTAAACACGAGAAAGGAGCTACTGTTTTCTGGAATAATTTCACTACCTATTTTTTAGAAAGATTTAAAGAAGGAGCTACATAATCATACACAGTAAGACTGTTATCTCTTAAACAAGAAAGATCAGTTAGTGAGTTCGTCTCCGAATTCACCAGTTTACTACCGTATGCATTACACCTCAGTCCAGACATAGTGGTAGGAGATTTTTGCAATGGTTTGAAAGAAAATATTAAGGTGGAGGTGGACATTCAAAATCCAACCTCGTTGAACGATTGCATAAGACTAGCCAAGCTAGCTGAGAAGAGAATTCAGTTGTATACACAACATGAAACTTATAGTCATCCTTCGTATGGCAACAAATCTTTTCATAGAAATGATCAACCATAAAGATACTTCTGCTATAAATGTCACAATCACCATCCCAGAGAACAAGCATGTGCACAAAAACAAAACTTTCATATTGAATGCACTCAATATGAAGGAGAAGAGGAAGAAGCATACCACCAGGAAGAACCTATTCAAGAAGAACTATCAATTGTTCTAGAAGAGAAGGAAGAGGATACAATGGCTATTTCCATGCATGCCCTCATGGGGTTAAAATCCCACCATACAATCAAGGTACCGGGATTTCTTCGCCAGAAAAAGGTAAATGTGCTAATTGATTCAGGCAGTACCCACAATTTTATCGACATAAAAACAACAAAAGCTTTGAATTTATTCATTAATTCTTCCAACAAAGACAAATTCCAGGTTCTAGTAGCCAACGGGGTGAATGCTCAATGTTTTGGGAGAACATCTCAAGTCTCCATTAAAATGGGAACTTATACCTGGTTTGGATCTCTTTTCATAATGAATTTAGGGAACTCTGATGTTATTTTGGGAGTTGAATGGTTGGAAACATTAGACACGGTCAGCTTCAATTTCAAAAAATTATTTGTGGAATGGAAGGAAAATGGACGGGTCATTCTCTTACAAGGTATTACTACTCCCCCATCACAGATGGTGAGCTCTCATAGTATGGAGAAAACATTAAAAAAGGTTGGATACAGATTCATAGATCAAATTAATTGTTTGAAAAAGCAATCTTGAGCAACTTCGAGTATTTTTGCTCCAGATTTATGGGACATCGTAGCACATTATGCAGAGGTCTTCCAAGAACCAAAGGGACTACCTCCCCAAAGATCCCATGACCATGCCAAGGTGATCGGCCAAAAAGTGAAATCTCAGTCAGAATTACCAATACTAGATGCAGAAGGGCGTATATATCTCCAGCCAGAAGCAATTCTACAAAGCAGAACATGCATACGGAGCTCTCATCACATCCAAGAATTTCTCATCAAATGGCAGGGCCTACCAGATGAAGATGCAACCTGGGAATCTGAAAGTATTTTCCAGTCATTTCCAGCTTTGAGGACAAATATTTTCGAGGAGGGGAGTCATGTTACATACCTAAAATAATATAGCGTCGGCTATATTATGAAGCATTACATTTAATCATTATTTATCCAAGTGTAGAGTAAATAAATTATCATCTTTTTTATCAAACTTCATTTGCGATATTTGCATTCTGCCTATACGGCGAGGGTGAGCCCACCTTAAGTGGTGAATCATATTCTTATTATTGTTTTTCAATTATCGTTGCGTGCTCTTTGTCTATTTGCTTATCTGGTTTAATTCGTCTTGAGCTAGTCAATTATAATTGTTTTAGAAGATCAGAGAAGGTGTTGCCTTCCACATGAACACAAGGTTCCCACAGACAAAAGGTTGTGCCCTTTGCCTAACTCATGACAAAACAATGTCCAAGATCAAGTAACACCTCATCGAAAAAGGTTAACACTTGAATTAAGATCCTTAGCTCTTCAGAAGCAAGGATTCAAGAATGCATGCCCTCTCCATACTTGGGGCATCAAAATTTGGTTAGGTTACTAAGAAAACCTAATCATTGAGTTTTTTGGCTATCTATTTTTGCTCAGCACTATGCCACGCACAACACATCCCAAAAAGGGGCATTTGTAGATACCAAAACAGTACCAATCTAATTATGTGGTTACAAACACTGACCGAATTGGCATACATAGCCCCTAGGGTAGCCCTAAGAGGTTAAACAGTGGTCCTAACCACTCCCACAATATTTTTGGAGGGTCAGAGGTCAATTTGGTACCTTTCAGGCACTCTGCTCCCTACTTGTTCCATCCTGGGATGATTAGAATCCTATTCGCCCCACCTCAGGGCGATTAGTAGCAATCACTCTAAGGTGGGGTGAATAGTAGGTTTGATGGGAAAAAAATCAAACCTTGACAAATGGTAGCCCAGATCTGCCACTTAACTCCATCTTCAATGCATGGGAGTGCGAGTGAGCATTTCAAAGCTCAAAGGGGAAGTCATAGAGGCAGTCATGGAGCCCTTAATCAGGGAGGAATCTTCTCTCCCCTAACAAGGCATGATGGCCAAGTGGTGCCCCTACATTCACATTCAAAATAGACCGTCAAGTCTATAAAATGGTGAGCCTTCTCACCCAAAAAAAGAGGAGAGCAGGAGCATTTGGAGCAATGGAGTGCTGCCGAATTATACCATCACCCCTCGTTTGTGCTTCCTACATCCTTGATATTTCTTTTGGAAGGGAGGTTATTGGGTAAACATTAGGAGCACAATCCGAACCCAAAACCCAAGAAAATGGCCAAAATACCACACCCAATTTGTTGACACAACCCCCTAGGAGGTTTTGGACCCATCCCAAGTGGATTGGTGTCAAAACCAAGCCCCAAATGACGGGCGTCCTGCCCCCGGGTGCCCCCCGCACTGCTGCAGTCCTAATCGCACCACCCCAGAGTGATTAGAAATCTACAAAAAAATTCTTTATTTTTTATTTTGTATCTTGTTTTATGTCATTCCTATATTCTGCCATTCAAATTTCAATGCATTCTGATGAGTTTTGACTGTGTTTTCATTGTTTTGCACTTTCACTAACATACAGGGAGTGCCTTCGGATACAAGGTTATCAGGATAGAATATTTAAAATCCGACCTTCTGGGTTGTCTCAAAATGCCCCATTTTGCCTATACCCAAGTTTTCAAGTGTTTTGGAGGCCTTTGGATGGGACATTTAGGAGGTCACAATCGAACATTTTATGATAGTCCTAATTGTCCCATCCTGAAGAAATTAGAAATATACGACATATTTCTTGACTGTTATTTTTGTAATATGTTCATAATTATGTTTATATGCTTCTATCCAAGTTTAATATTATTCTGATATGTTTTGATCACTGTTTTAATTATTTCATGTATGCATTGACCGGAGGCCTTGGGGATTGCATGTTTCCCTCCATCCACATGTGCTATTAATCATTTTATGTTTCTCTGTATGTATGATATCGACACCATAGGGACAGAAAGGAACTATAGACACATTCACGTAAGCGACAACGACGTTTTTCCCACCCATTTTTAATGTGGGCACGCGAAAGATTCCGAAGGGAAGCGTACCAACCGTTGGTGTAACAAAACTATATCTAACGCTCTGAGCCCATGAAAATGGAGGAGACGTATTGTAACCTGATCATAAGAAAAATTAATAAAATAGGCTGCACTTTGCTTTTGCTTTACATCTCGTTTCATTCTGCTCGCTTTCCCTTTTTATGCACTTTAGTTCTTTGCTCATTTGTAGGACTTAGTGTTACATCTACTTTTGTTTGCATCACACCCGGTATGCCTGTGCTTCTGTGGAATAATTGCTTTCAATAATATTGTGCAACTTATTCTAAAAATTAAGTAGTTCTATAGATATAAGGGTGATGGTTATGGTTTTATAGCCCTTCATGCTTAAAATATCTATGAAACACGATCCCATAAGGTGATGATAATGTTTATATTGATTCCATACAAATTAATAAGTTAGAAGTTGATCTTGCAATTTTTTCCATAGTCTCATTTGATAATGTTGATAATTATATTAGTCACTTCAAAAAACTTTAAAAAGATATCCAGACTATAAAAGGATTATCTAAGGTGATATAAAATAATATGATTCTATGGATAGAGGAAATAAATATTGAACTATTGAATATTGGATTCACTTATGTTTTGGAGACATGAGATAGTTGTTGTATTTGAGATGCTTCATGTGTACTTTTCAAACTCTTAAATAACACCAATTGATGAGGTATTCAAGTACATTTTGTGTCACCAAGGTAGAATATAAAGGCATAAGGATAATTATATGATCAATTAGGCCCATCCAAAGAAAGTTGTTTCCAAATATCAAAATGACAAGAAGCCCGAGAAGCCTTTAAAAATCCAATATGTGAGTTTTTCAAAAGGACATAAAGCAAAGTATTTTTGAATTTGCATCAAGAATCTTGAGGAAGAAGCAAGAAATAGGAGTGTTGATATTTATCTCTTTTATGCATAGGGTTATGACAAGTTTTATGGAGAAACCTCACAAGCACAATAGTTATTTATTCAACATATTGGACATCCACTTCTTCTAATGAGTGGATTGTAGATTTAAGGGAACCTAAACAAATGATAAATCATAAGCATTTCCTATAGGGATACAATAAATCATATTAAGGAGAGTGTGTTGTTATTGGATATGATTCTTCATTGAAAGTTATAGTATATGGAGAAATCAACATTGGAGCTTCTTTTGATGAGCTAATTCATGTTATTAATGTTGATCGTAACCTATTGTTAATTTATTGCATTACTCTATTAGAGAATATTACATTATTTACATGCTAATGTACCCCCATGGTACCTATGGTACAATGTAAATATTAGAATATAGTTGGAGTCTATAGTTTAGAAGAGTGATTTATATTCCTTTTATGTAAGTGTCTATGTGTAGGATATACATAAGTGTCATGTAAGTAAGAGTGTGTGTAATGAGAGAAAGTGCACAACTGTCATGTAATTAAGTGTGCAAATATATAATATGATAAAATGTATAAATATCATATATTAAGAGTGCATATAAGTGTTAATAAAGTTAAGTATGTAAATAAATAGAAAGTTAGAAATCATGTATACAAGTGGCAAGATCATAAGCCAAATGTCATGTGAGGTTTGTCTTATATAAAGAATAAAAAAGGTTATAACTCTTGAATATGTGAGGAGTGCAATGGTCAAGTATTGAAGAGACATATTTCTAAGGTTATATAATGGAGATAAAGCTCCACAAAATATATCTAGAAAATGTATGAAACATTCAAGCATAAATATTGTAACTTGTATGCATATTTTGAGTAATTCTATTGAAGTGTTCTTCATATTATTTCATAAATGATTTTGGTCATTTATATTCATATTTATCATTTTTATAAATATTGTTATTAATTATGTTGGCCATATTATATATTGATTGCTCTTATATTTGAGTATAATATAGATTAAAAATATTGGGACCTAATATAATCTAGCTTAAATATAATAGTGGTATCAAAGCTACTTTGAGTAGACTATATTGATAACATTAGAGTAAATATTCAATGTGAATTTATATTCAAGAGTCACGTGAAGAAAACATAGACTCAAGTTGCTACAAATTTTAATTTTGTAGATTGATAAAGGACCTATGCCAGAGTCTTTCCACTTTAAAGGGATTGAAGACTAGGAATCCATTCAAAGGATTGAAAATTTGATATAGGGAATAAATAATAGTCACCCTAACTTATATGTTGAAGTCTTTCCACTTAGACTAAATAATTGATTAAGGGAACAAATTAATAGTCATCATATTTTTTGTTTGGATTCTCTTTAAAGATAGAGAACCACATATTGAGTGGCCAAAAACCACTTGAGATATTTTAGTGCTTTACATTTTGGGCATATTTTGACCCTGACTAGATAACCCACTTATTGAGTTTCAATCTCAAAAAGGTTGAAAATATATGTGAAGAACTCAGACAAATACTTGAGAAGAAATAAAAATTGGAAAAACTCAAGCAAGTACTTGAGAAGAAATATTTGAAGAACTTAGACAAGTACCTAAGAAGAAAAAAAATGAAGAACTCAAACAAGTACCTAAGAACAAATATATTTGAAGAACTTGGGTAAATACCTAAGAAAAAAAGAATATATTATAAAATATCATGAAACATCTTAGAAGAAAAGAAAATAAAGAGTAGGGAAAGATAGACTAGTTTATTTAAAGAGCAACTATTATTTTTAGTCCAGCCGATGTAAGAGAGAAAGAGCACTATCCATCCAATAACAATTGAAATAGTGTTATCTAGCAAGTGGATGTAGAGAAATTATTTTCCCCTAAAGCACTTAGGTCATCTAATAGATGTAGAGAGTGTGCTATCATTTAAAGCACTTAGAATAGCCAAGGAACATTGAATCAGTGCATTAAATATTAAAGCAATGAACAAGACCATCCATGGAATATTAAGAGGCTCAACCAAGGTATCATTAACTCTTGAAGCATCATACCAAACCTCAGGGAAGTTAAAAGGTTCAAGTAAAGCATCATCTATGAAAATATGTATTATAAAAGTGGAATAAGTAAGTTTTTTGAAATGTTTGTATACATCACATTTTGTAATATCATATTCCATTTGATGCAATCTATAATACCACTATGAGCATTGCAGTAATGTATTTAGTAGCAAATAATCAATGCATTATAGGGATGATAATTAGAACTTGTGTTTAAAAGCTAAAAAGGGTTAAGTTTATGGTCAAATTGACTTAATCTACCAGGAGGAAATTATTGAGTGATATTTTTTCCCAATTGCAAAACCATACTCACAGTCAAGGTATTGTTATAAAACCATCTCTTGCAAAGAAATTTAGAATTTATCTAAGGTTTTTATTTTCTTAATATGTGCTTGATTTTTTGTAAAAATACTAAAATATGCTAAAATACCTTAGAGGTACAAGTAACTATTCATAAGGGGCCTGTGGTTTAGTATTAATTTGATTTGTAATAATTATGTTGCTCATGTGATTGTTAAAAATATGCATTTATTGATTCACTATCTAATTTGAAATGTACAACTCAAGAACGGTGATTTAATCCATTTTATCTCAAATTTTTTATGTAGGTTTTATCTTATTTTCTTAAGCTTTATTTGAGCATGAAATTAAATGACTAAATCTAACTTTGAAAAGTGAATCCCAAAACAGTGATTTAATTCATTTTATCTTCTTTGTGAAACAAATTTTATCCTATTTTGTTAAGATTTGTTTGAGCATGAAATAAAATAACTAAATCTAAATTTGAAAGGTGAATCCAAAAATGATGATTTAATCCATTATCTTGCTTTATTAAATAGATTTTATATTTCTTTGTTAACAACTTTTATCTTGATTTGTTAAACAAATTTTAGAATGATAAAAACTGTGGGGTGCAAGAATTATTTTTTTTGTTTTAAAATCTTAATAAATACCTAAATTAAATGTGTCCAAATAATTTAACATATTAGCGTTAATAGAAAATTTATTTGGATGCTCTAATTACTTCAAAACCTCCATTGTTGATTAAAATGCAAAATGATATAACCTTTTAGGGCTTTGAGTGCTTGATGGAATTTAAAGAAAATAAAATAGAAAATAAGTAAAGATAAAAGCTAAGGTTAGAGGGAAAAAATGATAAAAATTTGAAATAAGATGAAAACAAAGTGTGGAAAATTGATCAAATAGAGCTATTGTAAATTAATCCCTCCTATTCTATAGAAAATGGAAGATCATGAATACAAAAACAAAACTGGGGACATGCATCCACACAATCTATATCTGGTTAAGTGCAAGAGTCTGAGAAAAAAGTATGTATTAAAATATTAAATTATGCTACCATATCCATGCATAAAACACCATTAAATAAACTCAATACATGTGTGAGAAAGATATGCAATAAAAATAAATTATATTCAAAACCTTCTTTGGCTGCATACAAGGTGAGAAAAACTATTTGGCAGTAGCTTCAAATACTTCCAATCCTCTTCACACATTTTTCTCTAAAAACTTCCAACCTCCCTTCTATCCACTACCATGGATATTTAAAACTTCAAAAAACTTTTCATTTTCCTCTTCCTACTATCGAGTTACATAACGCTTATTTTAACGTTACATGCACCTTTACCTTCAGATTCTCTTTCAATGAAGTTTCAATATTCCATATATTCCAATATTTAAATTCAATATCCCCTTGATTGAGCGTATATTTTAATTGACCTTCACCAATTTTTTTGGCATTTTCCACCATGTGGATGGCCAATATATACTGGTTATTTCAGCTGAATCATGACCCACATTATGACACCACATGTTTATCAACACTACATCCAAATTGGCCAAAGCAAAAATGCACTCTACTTCTCAAATGTAGTGTCATCCACATCACAAAGGAGATATGAAAACCATGATAATGCTTGAGAGAGACCACCATATCGTGTCCTAGTCATCACTATTCATCCCCTTTTATTTTATCCCACTTTGTAATGTACTCCTTAACAGTCATTTATCCACTTGTCCTTGTAACCACCACATCCTGTGAATACTAACATGTATTCGTTTGTGTACCTATCATCGACAAAAAATTCCAAATATAGTGTTTGATGACTGATATGCCTAGCTAGTCACCACCTAAAAAACTCTATTTACTTCTTGTAGTATAAGTTCCTTTCCCCTAGTAATAATTATAGATGATACCAGTGGTATGTTTGATTGATTTATCAATTAGGGGAGTTGATGTAGCCTATTGTGTTGCTTCTTCTACATGGTTTTTACTAGATAGCACACCCACTCCAAGCATTATAGTTCTCAAATTATTCATAACAACCTTAACATATTCAAAGTATCCATTCACCAAACCTAAAATTGTTATTATATCCAATATTTCATATATTTTTTGTTATGAATATCTCATTTATTTTTTATTTATGTTGAGCATGTTCACAAGGATATGCATTATGGGTTCGCATTCTGTTACAATATCATGATGAATTGGACTTTGTTGGCATCCTTCCATAGGCATGAACCTTGAAAGGTAACATATCAAATCCAGAGAAGACCTTTGAACATAATGGTCATCCCTTTTACATCATTTGGATTTTGAAAGAAAAACTTAGTCCTATCGATGATAAACCACAATCGATGACTCTCATAATAGACTGAGCAGATACATTAAAATTTATGCATATTATGCATGATACTCCCTTGCATGTAATACACTCATAAAGAATATCTATCATCTAAATAGTTTTCCATACGTGAGGTGAGGACTCTTTTCATCCACCAAAAAATAGGTTAAGTCACAGTGGATCAATATCTCAAAGCAGCGACAATGCCAGGAATGACATTCAAAATGATGCTTTCATCACCAGAAATGAACCAGACCGAGCTTGGACATAAGGAATAACGTCCATAAATCCAAAATATAGGGATAGGTCATTGTATCTATCCCATCACTTCATCACAAACATCTTGATACCCTCTCTATCCATATTTTTCTCCATATCTTAGATCCAACTACATAGTAATGTACGACTTTAGATTTATCGAGCTCTACATTCTTTGAGTATTGATGGTTAAATATTTAAAATATATTATCTGTTTGAGTCTGATTGATACCACTAAGTCCATGCAATCATTGTAAATGATATTTCCATCCCCATAGACATTACATGCCCTAGGTAATAAACTCCACAAATAAAGATGAATAGCAATAGCCTCCATCTATCCTTCCATGGTGCACAAAGACTTTTTGATTATTTATGATGAGGATACCTCTCCAATTTAGGCACAATTCAATCAGAGAAAATATAAGATATATTATCAAAAACACCAATCTAGACTTCGATAATGATGCCACATATTCATCAGGTCAAGACTCGACTCGATGATCGTAACCAAGACCTTTACAACCTACAAATGAACATAAACAATTAATTTAAAATTTAATTTAATCAATCCATAATATAGAAATATATGATATTAAACCAATTAAAAAAACAACCATAATATAGAACTATGCTAACTCCAAATCAACCTAAACCAAGCATATAAAAAAATTAAGACACTCAGAATGTAATGAGGATGTGTAAAATGAACAATACATGATCCTATTATATATTTTTTCGCACTCTTCATATTTTTAATTAAATTTTAACCATATAATCATAAGGTATTCCCAAGGCCTTGTCTCAATTAACAATATCACTAAATTATTATAACTTAATTAAAGAATTTAATAATAAAAACAAGAATTTCCTTTCGATATTAAACTATCACATACAAGAGGCCTTTAAATTAATCACAACATAATATCATTTATCATTTGCAATTACAAATGAAACTTAAACAAGGAGAGATCCAACCTAATCTCTCTCTTCCTTCAATGCATTCCAATATCTCGTCTTCATCTTCCTTTCTCCCCACCCTTTCATCCAAGGTTCCTTGAGCTCCCCTTTTCCTAGAACTCAAGCCTCCTCTTTAATAATTATTTCAATATTCCTTTTCCTTAATAAGCAAGAAGGGGTTATTATTAAATTATTAAAATGTGCCTTTTTGAAGTCAACCCATGTGAAGGGGAACCCTTTTATTATTAAAAAATTGAGAAAAAGGACAAGAGGGGATAAGGTGGATGACCCTCTCTTGTTTGGTGTTTCCTTTTGTCTCAAAACCTTCCAAACTTTGCACTATTAGGAATTATGGTGAATACAAACTAGAGCTATTTAAGATAAGGAAGAGAATATCTTCCCACTTTTAACCATCATGGAGCAACCATGTGGAAGGAAGAATAGTTCATCCACTAATAAAATAATTTTTTATTATTAAATAATGATATTGCTCTTTTGGATCCAATTAAAATTGGACAAGTGTGATAAGAGTATATGCACCTAACTACATTTCTAATTAGTTATAGTTGGACTAAGTAAACATGTTAAAGATAAATCCTCAATTTAATTTTTCTCAAAAGCCCTATTTAGCTTCTCCAAACTATTCAAAATCCCTTAATTTCTCTCCAAAACTCTCCAAATAAGTTTTTTAGAGTGCAATTAGTTTTATTAAGGGATTTTGTAGGAAGGATTAGGGTCTACAATTCTCAAGTTAGGTATTAATTGATCCCTCAAACCAATTAATAACCTTTTGAAAATTCCTAATGGGGCGGATTATGACAATATGTTTGCACATATGAACCTACATAAACAAAGTTCTACAATTGAAATCTACATAAAATTTTTTAAAATTTCAAAAACATACCTATAAAATGATTTGCTTGTAAATTTGAGTGATTTTCTTGCAAATTGGAGTGATTCGTTTGTAATTTCAAGGAATTTACTGGTAGGATATTTCAATAAATTGGAAATTTGAATTGTTCACTTACAAATTAGAATGATTCACTCATAATATTGGGTGATTCGCTATTAGGATATATTTTTCCAATATGATAAAAAATTGAGTGATTTTCTTGCATTGGAGTTATTCACTTGCAATTTTGGGTGATTCACTCATTTATCTAATCTTAGAAAAATTTACAAAAAGAGAATGCTACCCAAGCACATCACTAGGATCAAATTATTGGAGAATATTACATTATTTGATACATGCTAATGTACCCCCATGGTACCTTCATGGTATAAATGTAAATATGTAATAGATTAGGGTTGAGTATTTAGTTTATATGAGTGATTTATATTTCCCCTTTCATGTAAGTGTCAATGTTCAAGAAATGCACAAGTGCCATGTAAAAGTGAAATGTGCAAGAAATACCCACTTGTCATGTAAGTAAGAGTACAAGTGTGTATTGATATAATGTGCACGTGTATTGTATGCAAGTGTGCAAATATGTAATGCGAGGATGTGCATAAGTGTCTTATATTAGGAGTGCATGTAGGAGAGTAAGATTCATGTAGAAGTGTGCAAGTGTTATAAGTTCAAGTATGCATGTAAGAAGAGAGTGAAGAGTCTAGTATACAAGTGGCAAGATGATAATCCAAAGGTCATGGGAGTTGTCATATAGATATAAATAGTCAAGTACATGAAGATTCATCTTCTATGTCTATATTTTGCAGATAAAGATCCATACAATGTAACATGAGAAAAAGGAGATACAATCCCATTTGATAATAAAGCTTGTATACAAATTTTTGACCAATTAATATTGTAATTATTATTAACGCATGCATATGAATTATTTTGGCCATATTTAAATTTTGATATTATAAGTGAATGTTATTTCATTATTATATTGGCTTGGATACATATTTTATTTCTCACATATATAATTCTACTCTTTATTATTGATATTAAGAACTTTAATATTGTGGGTTTTTTATATTGGGACCTATGATATTTTGTGGTAGTAAGGCTTAAAAGCCAACTATGGTATCAGAGCTACCACTTAAGTCAATTAATTTTTTATAGATCTAATTTATTAGCCACCATTTAACTCTATTTATTCTTGACAGAGTTATATTAGAGTCTGTCCACTTTGAAAGCAATGAGAACTTGGACTCTATTTTACAAAGGTCTAATTAAGGAGAGATTGAGGGGAAAAGGATTAGTCACCCTAATTTGGATTATAGGGTCTTTCCATTTGGTTGAAGGAAAACCAATGAATACTAGGACTCAACTAAGATTGATTGAGGACCAACTCAGAAGAAATTTGGACATTTATTTAGAGCTAACTCAAAAGAAAGTTGGAAATTTTAGGACATTCAAAGTCACCCTGATAATATTTAGGATTATCTAGAGAAGAAGAGGAGAATCACTATTGAATATTGAGAGAGAGATCAAACATGTTAGGATTCACTATCCTAACCCTAATCATTAATTAATTACTCATTTATATTATTATTTCATATGGACCATTGCATATTTTCACACATAACTTTAGAATAGGTATAAAATATAACTCGATGATGTGTAGGAAAGAATCCATCAAATAAAAGAATATATAAATATAATTTATTCATTGGAATGATTTCCTCCAGTGTAAAAGTAGGTGATTCAGTGTGTATTATGCATTTTATAACATTAAATTCAAAATATTTCATTGCATTATACAAGATAGTATCTAGAAACCTATCATCTGGTATCAGAGTGGTTTCAATTTTGTGCCTTTTAAAATTGTCCTTGCACACCACTCATCCTTGTTTGTGTATCAAATCCTATCAAAATACATAGGCCACCATCCCTCTACGTAGTGTTGTCTCCATCGTAAGCATAATTAGAAAAATCTTCCCAATCTCCATCTTCATTATAACATAATTCGTCACAAATAATCACGTTCTCACCAATTATATCATAAGTAAAAATTATGTTCATAGCAACAGTGTTTTATAGAGCATACATCTACCTACAATGTCAATATCTATAAAATCCTAAGGTTTATCATCGGTAGCAATTTTTGTTCGAACACAAATAGCTAAATTTTGATTCGATGAGAAATCCATAGTGCAACGTAAAATTCTCTCTCGACACGATAAAATAATCCATACCAGCATTCATGCTCAAATCCTCGACATATGTCAAGTTTTTCAGGTGCATCATATTTTTTTATGAAATAAAATAAAAATTGAAAACAAAAACTAAAGTTTAAATCCTTTTTTGGCCATTGGCTTTATTTTTTGACATCAAAATATCTCGAGTAAAAGAGCATTAAATTAACGGGACAATAGTCCCACATCAAAGAGAAAAAGGTATTTTTTAGGTTTAAATACTCCAAGGTGCATATAAGGCACATCGTGACTTAGGTCACACCCTCTCTTTCATGCCTTGCATGATGCTTACTACCTACCAATCACCCGTCGCTTGTTGTTGACTCCACTCCTTGTTGTTGCCCTCTTGTACCACATGTTCATCGCTCCCTTATATCTCGTGCTCACCGTTCCTACCCTCTATCACTATCTCATCCCTCTCCATATCTCATGCTTCATGCTTCCATTGGTTTTCCTTCATGTCCCATCATACCTCATGCTTCCCCTTCCTTTGGTCTACCTTTGTTTCCCACCACACCTCATGCTTCACCCTCCATATTCCACCCACCTAGTAGTACTCTTGTTCACCACTGATGTCACCTACCCGCCTTCACTATTTGTACTTCCCGCCTCCTTGTCCACCACTAACATCGCATTTATACCAAAACATTGTTCAAATTTAAAAATTATTGGAGGTCCTAAAAAAGTTTCTAAAATTATTTTTTAGACCAATTTTTTGTCAAATTGTTTGCCAAAATATATCAAATTTGTGCCAAATTTTTACCTCTCAAATAAATTTCAAAATTTAAATTATATTTTGGTGAAGAATTGCAAATTACCCCTCGAATGGCTGACGAACAGATATCACAAGACCTTACTCTTGAAAAAATCCACCAGGAGTTTCGTCAATGGAAAGACCAAATTACTCAAGATAATCTAAAAATGAGGCAGGAAGTTGAGCAAATAATGTTAGCAAAAAAATTGAAAATAGGCACTTATAATCACTTTGTTGATACACTACATAAAAACATAGAACTAATTCAAGTTGGCCAAACCACCAAAGGAACAACACACCAAACACCACTTGGGGGGCCACAAACTTCCATCTTTTCGAGAACTACTAAATTCAAATTTCCAAAATTTGAAGGAGGTGATCCCACTAACTGGATCTATCGATCAGACCAATACTTATCCCTCTACCAGATCCCTCAGGCACAAAAGGTTCATATTGCATCCTTCCACCTTGAAAATAATTCCACCCAATGGTACCAATGGTACAAAAAAACTAATGGCACCCCTACATGGCTAGACTTTACAAAAAATCTATTAGTATGATTTGGCCCTAGTAAATTCAAATATTTCATGGGAGCCCTTACCAAGCTTCATCAAACCACTTTGATGCGTGAATACCAAGCTCAATTTGAAAATTTGGCCAATTACACATCAGGGTTGGATGCCTCATTCTTTCAAAGTTGTTTCATCAGTGGCTTGAAGGAAGAAATTTGATTAGAAGTACAAATTTTCAATCCCACTACCATGATGTAGACCATTGGATTGGCCAAATTGGTGGAAGATAAATTCAATACCCAACATCAACTAGGAAAAACCACCTACGCGGAAATCACAAAATACTTACACCACCCCAAGACTTAACCGGAACTTACCAATTAAATGTAACAGCTTTGAGGAAATGAAAGAAATAAGAGAAGAATGCCTTTGCTATCATTTTTATGAGAAATTTGTACCTAATCATAAATGTATTACACCAAAAATATATATTTTGGATACAACTGATACTTGTATTTCAAACTAAGATAATAATATCGAGGTGGAAGTGGAGACATATACACCCAAGGACAGCACTGAAGGTACACCAAAAATCATTTTTAATGTCGTTGTTGGTTTTTTTTCTCCACAAACTATGAAAATCAAAGGGTACTTCAAAAAACAAAACCTCATTTTTCTTATTGACTCTGACAACACACATAATTTCATTGACCCAAGGGTGGCAAAACAAGAAAAATACTTTATACAACCTTGCAATAGTTTTGAGGTCATGATTGGAAATGGAGGCAGGATCACATACAAAGGGAAGTGTCAAAATATTAAGCTTACCATGGGTGATTACAATATGAAAAGTGACATGTATGCACTTCCATTAGGAGGATGTGATATTATCTTAAGAGTTCAATGGATACGAACACTCAGAACAATCCAATGGGATTTTAAGAAATTATGGATGAAATTCACAATAAAAGAGCAAACATATATTATTAAAGGATTAAACTCAAGCCCTTTCCAAATAGTAAGTTCTCACTGAATGGAGAAAATTATTTGCAAGGGAGGCAAGGGTATGATTGCATAATTATTTTCCATCCAACCCACCAATGAGGAACGAAAAGAGGTGTCCAAATTACAACTTCTAACACACCATTTTCAAGTATTTAATGAACCAAAAGGGTTTCCCCCTCATCATAGTCACGATCATGCAATTCAACTTATTCCTGGGCATCAACCCCTAATTATCTGACCTTATCAATATCCTTATCTACAAAAAATAGAAATAAAAAACTTGTGCAAGAATTATTAAAAGCAGGGGTTATTAGACCTAGTTTGAGTTCCTACTCTTCCTCTATTTTATTGGTTCATAAGAAATATGGATCGTGGCATATATGTGTTGATTTTCGCACCCTTAACAAACTCACCATCAAAGATAAATTTCTCATCCCTATCATTGATTGAAGAACACAATCTTATACTAAGAGGGGGTGAATAGTATAAGACCACTTTTTACTTTTCTTTCCCAATCAATATTATGCAATGTATAGATAGCAATATCAAAAATAGTAATCAAAGCAATGCACAAATCACCACACACAATAGAGACACCAAATTTATGTGGTTCACCCAATGTGGGCTACTCCACGGAGAAAATATTTCACTAAAATTTTCTCAATCAATCTCTTGGGAATCCTTTCCCTATTACAATGTTTATGGACCTCTGTCCAAAGGAGACACCAATCCCCTAATCAATTTCATGGATCTCTATCCATAGGAGACACCAATATCCTAACTCTGCTCTAGTTGGTGATCCTCTAGAAGACCTCTGCCTCCACTGCCCTTAGCAAATGGAACTCTATCCATAGAAGACACCTATCCTCCCTACTCTGGCTGGAGATCTTTGTCCTCAACTCTATCACCTCCAAAGATTACTCTTAGATCTATCTCAAATATGTACTAAACACAGTCCTTCGGTCTAGCACAAATCTATCCTCAATCTTTGTCTCTAGTTTGGCACAAACCTATCCTCAAATCTACACCAAACTCTATCCTCGAATCTATACTAAACATAGTCCTTCGGTCTAGCACAAATCTATCCTCAATATCTATCCTCAAGCCTTAACTCAAAGCTTGACTCAATCTCAAATCAACTCTGTTGGATCTCCCAAACCTTAACTCAAGGTTTGAACAAATCAATCAATCAACTCTGCTCACAAGCCTTCTCAAAGACTTGTCTCAAATCTGCCTTGTAAGCTTCCACAAAATCTCACACCAATCTATCCTCAAGTCCTCTCTAGAACTTGTCCAATATGCTCAATAAGTCCTCACAAGAACTTATCCAAATCTGCTCTCAATCTGTATTGTAAGCTTCCACAAAAGCTTACCCAAATCTGTCCACAAGTCTTCTCAAAGACTTGCCTCAAATCTGCTCAACAAGTCCACACTAGAACTTGTCCAATCTCATAGAAACATAAAGAGAATTGTTAGAGACTCAATATGCTCTACACTCATCACAATGCTCAATCACTTTCAATCACTCTCTTAGAAACATATAGAGAATTGTTAGAGACTCAATATGCTTCACATTCACCTCAATACTCAATCACTTTCAATCACTCTCTTAGAAACATATAGAGAATTCTTAGAGACTCAATATGCTTCACATTCACCTCAATACTCAATCACTTTCAATCACTCTTTTAGAAACATATAGAGAATTGTTAGAGACTCAATATGCTTCACACTCACAAGACTCTCAATCACTTTCTCAACTCAATTAGAATATAGAATAATTTGTTTCACAGAACTTGAACAATCACTTCACACATTCACTTGACTAGGCTCAACCAACTCTACTCAACCAATCACTCAATGAAATGATCCTTGCTCACAAACCCTAGTCCAAGCATATGACTACTCACTCAAATATTTCCAACAATGCTTTATCAACCAATCTCACATAACAATGATACTCATGTTCTTTGCAAACCCTAGTTCAAGTTCTTCACTCAACAACTCACTTCAACAACAATGCTTATAAAACAAGGTTTTATCAACAACTCTTAATTCTAGAAAACCTTGAAGCATTAATTCAAAACACTCTCAACAATGCTAACCAAACAATCATTTTCACTCCAACTTTCCATTCACAATTTTCAACAATCACTCACTAGGAAGAATATGCCCATACCTTTTGTTGGATGTCAAAGTGCCTTTGGAAAAACCTGTCTTAATCACAATTTCCTTCTTTCCAATTTCAATGGTTAAACACAACAATATCACTTCAATACTTTCTCAAAAATATTCCCTTAGACACAAAATAATCACAACTCAATTTATGCCTTATTTCTCCCTTTTAAAAATAACACTCATCATAACATACATAAAAATAATTTCTTTGATACACCTTATAAACTCCAACTTAAAATAATATCCAACACCATAAAATATCAACCAAACACCTTACAACCCTTTCAAAACCTTTGAGCAAATAACATTAAAAATTTAATTTTGCAAAACCCTTATAACTCCCTTGCAACCTTAGAACCAAATAAAAATATGCAAAAATTAATTTTTAAATGCCCAAACTATATTCCGAAAATTTTTGGCGACCAATTATCAAAGCATACCTCTTTCTTCCCCAAAAGGGGATTCGATGAGATTCGATCCGTCGTATCCTCTATCCTAAGCGCCTTAGTGCTTGGGAGCCCACCGCGTGGGCTACTAAGGCCCACATGAAGGAAGGATAAAGTCCTTCCTCTTATGCCTCCGTCGTCGTCTTGTTTCTCATGAATTTCACATGCTTTCTCTCTTCCTTGGACGCAATGCAAATTACAAAGCTCGCATTCAATTTCAAAGGCATGGTAATTTTTGGTGGTGTGAGAGTTCCTCCTTTTATACACGTTTTTAAACTTCTCCTCATGTCAGCGCTATTTCATTCAAAATCTAATTTCGAATTTTATTTTTAATAACCCACCTTAGGGTTTTTAACCTTAGCTTAAATTAATTTATAATTAATAATTAAATTAATTAATAATTAACTTAAATAAATTTATAAGTTAAATAAATTAACTAATAAATTAATTTATAATTAATTTTAAACTTCCTTTGTATAATATTATAAAAGAATATTATAATATTATTTATTTGGGCTTTTTCTTGCACTTTGGACCTCATTTGACTTCCTGGAACCGGGTCTTGAAACTGAAACCGAAACGGATGCTGCTAACTGAAACTACCACTGACTAGTGTTGTTAGTTCGACATCAATGACCACTTACTCTTGACATCAATGACAACTTATCACTCAAAATGTCCAACATTGATGAGTTGTTGGATGAGCTTCATGGGGCTAAATAATTTTCAAAATTGGATTTACGATCGGGATATTATAAAATTCAAGTAAGAGAAAATGATATTCCAAAAATAGCCTTCAGAACTCATGAAGGACACTATAAATTTTTTGTTATAGTGTTTGGCCTTACCAATACTCCAACATTCTAAAGTTTAATAAACCAGGTATTCCACCCTTATTTTTTATTTTTTTTAGTTTTCTTTGATGAAATTTTGATTTATAGCAAAATATGGGAGGATCACTTGCTTCACTTAAAACAAGCCTTAAAAACCCTAGGGGAAAACCAACTATATGCCAAAATATCAAAATGTTCTTTTGGATGACAAGATATTGAATATCTTGTCCATAGTGTTTCCAAAGGTGGTGTTAAGGTGGATCCTCACAAAATTAAAGATATGAAAAATTGGCCTACCCCCAAATCATTGAAGGGCTTGCATGGTTTTTTAGGATTAAAAGGGTATTATCGTAAATTTGTTAAGGATTATGGCAAGATCGCTGCACCTTTGACATATTTACTTAAAAATAATGCTTTCCTTTGGTCTTCCAAGGTTGACGATGCTTTCACCAATTTAAAGAATATCATGTGTTCCACTCATGTTTTAGCCATACCAAAATTTTCCAAACCATTCATGATTGAAAGTGATGCTTCGAGATTAGGAGTAGGAGTTGTTCTCATGCAATATGGATGACCTTTGGATTTTACTAGCAAGGCATCTTTTGGAAAGAATTTAACCCACTCTACATATGAGAAAGATATGTTGGCCATTATTCATGCCATACAACATTGGTGACCTTACCTCATTGGCCAATATTTTATTATCCGAACTGATCACCATAGTTTAAAGTATTTTCTTGAGCAATGTATATCCACTCCTGAATAACAAAAATGGGTTACTAAACTATTAGGGTATGATTATGAGATCATATATCATAAAGGGAAGGACAACATGGTCCCCGATACCCTTTCATGAAAATTTGAAGAAATCCCCCAGATGCATGCAATCTCATTCCCTATCCTGTAATAGGTAGACCAAGTAAGAAAAGAATGGTTTAATGATACTTCAACACAAACATTAATTCAGAAAATAAAATAAAACCCCACAAGTAAGCCTCACTACACTTGGATCAATGGTATACTTAGGTACAAAGAGTGTATTGTATTATATCTTACCTCATTATATCGAATTAAACTCCTCCATGAGTTACATGCCACACCTATTGCAGGATATTATGGATTTCTCAAAACTTATAAAAGAGTGGCTCAATCCTTTTATTGGGTAGGAATGAAAAAAGATATCAAGTGATTTGTAGTTGAATGTGAGATTTACCAAAGACAAAAGGAGATACAGTAGGTACCCCTGGCCTTTTTCAACATCTCCCTATCCCAACCAAAACATGGACCAATATTTCAATGGATTTTATTGAAGGTCTTCTAAAATGGTAAAGTACTATTCTAGTTGTGGTGGATTGCTTATCTAAATATGCTCATTTTTGCTCCTTAGCCCACCCTTACACAACTAGTACCATCGCCCAACTCTTTCTTGATAATATTTTTAAACTACATGGTATACCTTCCACCATTGTTAGTGATCGTGATCCCACCTTCACTAGTAATTTTTGGAGGGAGTTGTTTAAAATCCAAGGCAATCAAATACGTATGAGTTCTGCTTACCATCCCCAAATCGATGGTGAAAAAAAATTATAAATAAATTTTTGGAAACTTACTTGCATTATTTTATTGCTACTCAACCCCTTCATTGGGTCAAATGAATTCCTTTAGCGAAATGGTGGTATAATACCTCATACCATACCACCATTAAGATGACACCATATGAAGATTTATATTTCCAAGTACCACCTTCCATAACCTCTTATATTCCAGAAAGTATCAATGTGTCAGTCATGGATTCTAAACTCTCTACTTGAGCTAATATGCTTCACCTTCTTAAAGATAATTTACTAACGACCCAACATCATATGAAACAAGAAGCAGACCAACATATGATCGAATGAGAATTTCAATAAGGTGATATGGTATTTCTTCGACTTCACCTTATCATCAAATTTCTCTCAAAATCAAGGGTTCACAAAATTTAGCTCCCAAATTCTATTGGCCTTATAAAATCTTACAATGCATTGGACTTGTTGCTTATAAAATCGAGTTGCTAGAGTCTTCTAAAATTCATCCTGTGTTCCATGTATCTTGCCTTAAACTAGTAGTCAACACACACATTACCACACAAACTCAACTATATGACTTCATATAGGATGGATCACTCATGGTTGAACTTTAAGCCATCTTGGATCGCCGCACTCGTCAACTCCATCATCGCACCATCACCAAGCTTTTGATTCGATGGTGGGGTTTACCTTCCAAAGATGCTACATGGGAAATGCTTCATCAAATCCAAAAACAATTTCCTCACTTTTCACATTGAGGACAAAGCTCCTTTTAATGAGGGTGGCATGTTAGGATTCACTATCCTAACCCTTATCATTAATTAATTACTCATTAATATTATTATTTCATATGGGCCATTGCATATTTTCACACATAACTTTAGAATAGGTATAAAATATAACTTGATGAGGTGTAGGGAAGCATCCATAAAATAAAATAATATGTAAATATAATTTATCCATTGGAATGATTTCCTCCATAGCAAAAGTGATTCAATTCCAAAGGTGATTCAGCATGTATTTTGTATTTTATAACATTAAATTCAAAATATTTCATTGCATTATACAAGATAGGTTCTCGAAACCTATCACAACTTAGGAGATAGTTGGAAATACAAGGATATTAATATAAACCTTGATATTGAAATGGGATTCTCTAGAAAATAGGAGAATCATATTTTATTCTTAGGTGCGACCTAAGACATTGAAAAAATATTTCAAACAGAGGAGCATCATAGCTTCCAAAGATAGAAAAGCATCATAGATTTTAGTGTAGCACAGGGGTGTAGTATTCCCAGTGGGGAGGTGGTTTCTAAGGCTTAGGATGATCAATTTACTATTCCCAACTCGATGGACCAAATCGTACAACCGTACAATCTCTACAACTAGCAATGTGTGACAACTAATGAACAACTTGTACGGAACCCAAATCGTACCACTGTACGATCCCAAATCATACAGTGATAGAGCTTGTATGATTTCACACTTAGCCAATCCTTCAGATTTGGTTTTGCAAGCTGTCGTACATAGTTTTGTAACTAAACAAGTCGATTTCCCAAAACTACCAAATCGGGTAAATTCCCTTCGATCGCATAAACTGCCAAATCGGGTAATTATCCTCTGTACAATTTGTACGAACTCTAGTGTACAATTTGTATGAAATGAAGGTACAACCAAGTGCTAAATTGGATACTCTACTAGACCAATCTCTCTTAGATAAGTTTTGTAAGGGTTTAATATGGCAATTAATCCTTTTCTAGTAACATGCAAAACATATCAACGGGGCTTGAGAGAGTTCTATATCCAATGGCGATGCCCAAAAATCATACAATAGTGTTCAACACATCTTCCTTGATATTACCATCATCACATATCATTCCACAAAGCTACACCAGTGCTGGTTTAATCCAATTCTTCCATAGCAATACATAAAATAGCCAAAACAATCACAAAGAAGTACATGCAATAGAACTAAACTATCAATTGCTATTCAACCATTCCAGGATCATACAATACATGAGAGAAACCATAAATTATGCTCAATTGTATTATTATTCAACAATTTCAATCACAATCAGAGATAAATAATAACACTTCATAGCCAAAACTCATAGCATCCTCAGACTAACCAAAATATATTAGCATATCATAACCAGAATGTAACTAGACTATCAAAATTGAAAATGGGGCCTTATATAATATTGCCCAAGCTATTCCAAAGTGGTTCTTAAGGCAATTAGTTATTTACAACTACCCATGCATAATGGAATGCATTAATTAAGACTTTTACTAAGTCTAACACCTTAATAATCAAAATCATGCACAATTACAACTTAAAATTACATTTCCCATGCATTTCATTTCATTTCATTGCACCTTGTATGATTTACCTTCACCTTGTATGGTTTTCCCTTCTGATTGTATGGTTTTACCCTTACCTGTATGATTTACAAAACTTGTCAAAATTATCAAACTTGGGCAAATCCATTTATCACTTCTTCTTCTGGGAGGTGGATTTGTTGCCTACATCTGCCCTCCCCTTTACTTTGGTCGGTGTCCTCATCGACTCATCCTTCTATTTTCAGTTGTACCTCATAATCTATGACTACAAATTTCAAGTCATCCACTTGAGTTTGAAGAATTGCACGTTGGTTCTTCAACTTGGCTATGTAGTTCCCCATTTCTACTACTTTCACCCCATGGTAATTAGCTTTCTCTTCGGTAGTCTTCAGGAGTTCCCTCAATTGCTTTTCATGATCAGTGGCACTCTTCTTCAGCTTCTCCTACAAATGTGCTTCTATTCGAGCTGCTACTTCTAATTCTTCATTCTTATCTATAATGGTCTACATATGATGATGAATATCTACCTCCAAAGCATGAACAATATCTTCTTTAGCACTCAATTGCACTTGCTTCTCCAGGACCATATCATTATATCTTTTGTTGTCCTGTGTGAGCTCTTCTATCTTCTTGGCCTATGCTACCATTTGCTCATCTTTTTCGACCAACTATATTTTCATCTATTCATCCTTTGCTCTGAGTTGAGCCTCCAACTCCTTGATCTTATCTTCTACCATCTGTGAGACTTGTCACTTCTCCTCTTCAAGCGAACTAAGTCTGGCTTCAAAATCAGCCCTAGTACTTAGCAGTTCTTCTTCCAATTTCTTTATTTTCTCCTCTATCGTAGCCTTACTCTTCTACAATTCTTCCTCCATTTCAATCATTTCTTTTTGAGTGGCTTCAATCTCCTCCTTCTGAGCTTCCTTGAGCTGATAGATCTACTCCAATCCTATGCTCAACCACTCTATCCAATGTGTTAGGAAGTTCAACTTCCTTAGAGTGATAGCCAATCCTATAGTAACCCTCTTATGTTCCAACTCCATTGTATTCATGGGACAAGTCAGATAATTGGCTCTATCTAGGTACAACCTCGGATGCTGCCTATAATTGGTTCTCACTCCCTCTAGCAAGTCATCTCTTCCCAACATCATTGTTACCTCTTCCCTGGGTAACTTCCATGGGTGTTGTACATGAATATCTACAATTCTCCTTGTACACTCCTCATTGCTCACCCATTCTATTATCTTCTCCAACTCGAGAAACACTTGTTCCTCCCATAACTTCAACTCTCCCACGCATCCAATACAAAATTATAATTTGGTGCTAGCTATGGCATTGCCTATCTGAGAGAAGAAATGTTCCACCTTATCTTCTACTCCTTGTGCATCCTCCTTAGTTTCAATCTTTTCAAACTATGGTACCTCCAAGAGATAACTTGTTTGCATTCTCCATAGTTCCTCATCTATAGGAGTTTATTCTTCCTCCTCTTCCATGTGGTGGCTAGAGCTTCCCCCAAGCTCTAGTAGTGCTCTCTCTGTATTTATATTTTCTCTTGGTGGATTCTATTCTACTGTCCTCTCCACCTCCACATCTTCTTCTATATTCACAATATCCTATTGAGATTGTTGTTGCTCTATTGATTCTTGGGCTTCTTTCTGTTCAGTGAAGCCCACCTGTTGCTCTTCGGTCACCTGCTCTTCCTCCTGATTCTCTTGAGTTTCCATTGTTATGACTTTTTCAACAATAGGTTCTTCTTGTTCTTGTGATGCCTTCATCTCTTCCTATGCATCATTTTGATTTGAACTTCCTCCCATTATGAATTTGAAATGAGGCTTCTTATTTTCTCTAGACTCTTCCTCTGAGGCTTCCACTCTCACCTCGGTTTTCTCTTTTTCCTCTTGAGTAGTGGTTGCTACTTCCTATGCTATCTGCCTCACTTCTGTGTCCTCCAATATTTTTGAAGATTCTAAAATTTTAAATTCATCATGCTAGAAAATCTATGGGGATTCCAACATTTGTTCTGCTTCTATCCAATTCCAGTCTTGCAACTCTGAGTCTGACTATCCTTCTTCTTGCTGATTTTTTTGTACAGTCTTAACTTGTTTTTTGGGATAGGATTATTCACCATTCTTTCTCGTTGTCTCCTTGTTCTTATTTGTATTAGGTTGGATTGCCTCCCCATAATTTCCTCCCTTTCCTGAACTGATGGCTGCTCCTGCTACCATTGTTGAAGTGCTTGTTGCTCTAGTTTAGGTTCCAACTTCCTAGGCCTTTTTCTTCGAGGGTGTACATCCTCATCATCTAAGGAAGTATCCTCCTGTACTCTAGTGGCCTACTACTCTTTCTTTGTTCGAGACTTCTCTGGAGTCTCCTTCTGAATTGGTACTAACTTTGCCCACCTCAAAATGGTTGGCTATCCTACCTTAACATCCCTAGGTTCTATCAAACTTGGAAAGTGGATTCCCTTCTCTGTAACAACATTTAACAACAATCCAATGGCATGGAAAGTCATCCCAAAATTCTTTGGTCTCTTTGTCAGTACTTCATGCATATTCTTCTCTAAATAGGTACCCCAATCATACTTGATTCCTTTGGTGATACCTTCTACATATTGAGCCATCCATATTGGCATCTCTATAGCCCATGTATCTCCTAATAGTCGAGCCATCATAGTATTCATAGCACATGGCCAATATTTCCCTTTCAACTAGCTCTATTTAATTCCTCGAGTCCTTACACCCAAGATCTTTGCATCAGTCGATGATTTCACATTGGTAAGTGAAGTGATGATACGATATGTCTCAATCGGATCAACCAACTTCTTAACTATCTCTGTGCCATATGCTGGCAATCCAAATATTTTCTTGAATGCCTCTATCATAACTTCTACTTTCATCGACCTCTTGCCCACATTGACATAGGTAATTCTAGTTGCAGGATTATACGCTTGAACCATCTACAATAGATAGTTGTAGAAGAAGGTCTTCTGGTGTGGTGGCACTTGTACTATTATAGCTACACCAACCTCCTCAAACTATTTCCTCCATGGGTGGTTCTTGTTTTCATTGTTACTCCACCACTTCTTGCATGTCTCTCCTCCATGTTGTACGAATGATATATTTGTTATCTCAACCTGACCTTCCTCAGGTCTGCTACTCAGATCCTCATCTAGATCTAGAAAATGTACTTCACTCCTCAATTCCCTCCTTGAGATCCTCTCTTGTGCCATCTCCTCCTCTCGGTATCTTGGTGGTGTCCTCCTTTGATCAGCCCTCCAGTACCTCTACCCTCTCCATGACTTGTATCCTCCTCTCCTCCAAGGATGAGTACCACACCAATCATAGGACTAAAACTATCACCCTTGGTATTACTATGGATGTGACTCTCTCTCGTGCAGGGGTCCTGGTGACCGTTCCACCCTATTAGCTACAATTCTTCTTAACCGGTATCCAAACTCTTCGACTGAAATCATTTTCTCGCCATACCTCCAGTTATCTTGCTACTCAAACATCACCAATTCTATAATTAGAAGTGTTCTAAAAATCGTATAATCTACTATAAATCATATAGTATACTTTCCAACTTGCTCTTATATGGTTTCTCAATCAACTACCTCTAGATCGTACAACTATTCAATCTTAAACTATTCAATCTTCTACAAATCATACAACTATAGCATAAAATCATATAGGGTCATACTACTCTATACAATATCCCTCTCTAGCTACTTCCCCTCATTGAATCTATACACTTCCATATGATTCTATACGATTTGCTCAAAATGGCTTAAAATAGCCCAAAAATTGCTTGAAATCACACAATATTTTTCTTGAGATCATACAATCTACCTCCAAATCATATAGTACATCTCTTGAAACCCTTGTTCACCTAAAAATCATATTTTCCACTTTTCCTCCATGATTTCTCATCGACCTAGTTGTCGAAATACCTCGATCTATCTTTTCAATGCTTTTCGAGAGCAATTTTCCAATTTTTCCACACTTGGCATAATTTATCCCCAAAAATAAAATTTCTTGGCTATTTAATATGGTTGTACGATCTTCTCCTTCCTTCCTTCTATCTTCTCTAGTTTATTTTTGGCCACTTTTTTCATATTAGGGTTTGTAGCTTTCTTTTCCCTATAATTTCTCTACTCTAGCTCCAATCCATAACTTTCTCGAACCCTAATGTACGTTTTTCAACAATTTGGTTTGTATTTGGATGCCTTCTACTATAAACCCTTATTTCCCTTTGGTTGAACTTGAAATATTCTTTTAATGGAGTCAAACCCTTGCTTTTTCTTCTCCGGTTTGATTTCTTTGAATGTAAAAAGTCTCCTTGGTGTAAATTTAAAAATGGGTCATGAATTATTGTAGCTTACTGATGAATTTTAATGCCCATGTAGTCATCTCCATTTAGTTGCATGCTTTTCACCTTCGTCCTCCTAAAAATTTTGAATTCCTCCTTGTATGGTTTTAAAAATTGCTAGGGTGAGCCTTGTATTTAAATTATCTTCAAACCCTAACCACTCCAAATTTGAAATTGCACCACTTTGCATGTCTTTTCATCTTCCTTGCCTTGATGATCGACAACTCATCACTTTTTCATGCGATTTTTAACTTTTTCTTGCTTTTTTGATAACTCATCATTCCACACATGCGAACATTAAATGCGATGGTTGAAAATCATACAACTACACCCATAATCGTACATTGTATGATCCAAATCGTACAACATGCCTCCTTGTATGATTTTGCATGTACTTTTTCTAATTTTTCTTGTACGATCTCTCACTTATGCTTTTTCAACTTTAAATTTGACTTGTATGATCTATCACTTAGAGAATTTTTCTATTTTTCTCTCTTTGAAGAGGTCATCATTTCCGGTTTTCAACCCACTTCCTTCTTAATTGCGTCTCGAGGGATTTTCACAATTAAGGCATTTTATTATTTTATTTTTCTTTTTCTTTTTTTTCATTTCCTAACCTATTTACACTTACCATCATGGAAATCGCACAATGACATTCACTTGTATGATCCCATCTGATTCTTCTCTTGGAGGTTCGATCATGACATTCTGAGTGGTTGTGTCACCTAGCACCACTTGCTCTCTAGGTCGATTCATCTCCACTTGTGATGTTACCGAGTTCCCTGGCCTTCCCATACCATGTGTACAATTTGGGATTGTACAATTGCAAGCTAGAGTATCTTCACCTGGTGTCCCTTCCTCTTGTCATGTAGGTGATTGATCCCTTGGTAGCGGTGTCCTTACTACTCTACTATCATTTGAGTGACTTCTCTACCTATCTCCTCGGATCAATTCTTGCTCTAGACTTGGTGATCGGATCCTTTGTTGTCCCTAGTTTCTTTCATCTACAAAATGCACTCTTCCTCTACTAGCAAGGCCTCTACCATGTGAGTGTCTTCCCCATCCTATTCCTCTTGACATCGAGCTTCTCTATGCTAGTGGTGATTCCTCCCTTTCTTGGAGTAATCCTCTACCACCTACCACTCTTTGAGGTCCTCATTAGATTAGTGGTGGTTATCCCAATGGATACTGCCTTGTGGGGTTAGGTAAGATCCCTCTCATCCTTGGTAAACCTTGTAGATTCCTTGTCCAATTCAAACATGCTAAGGGTGTATCTCCTGACCATCTAGGAGTAGGGGGTCAAAACCTTCCTCGTCCTCTTCCTCCTCTAATTGTAACATCACCTTGTCCTTGCTCATTTCATGGTCGAATACCTCCTCCCCTTCCTGGCTGAAGCCTTAGGGGTCCTTCTCTATTCCTTCCTCCCATTGCTTGGTTATCAGGAGTTATCTCTACCAACTCAATGTTGGCTAGTGGACTTCTACTTTATGTGAGGAATTATCATAGTGCTCTGATTCTATGATCTGCATGTGCTAAGTGATGTCTCCATATTCTTTCCTCAAAGCATATTTGTGGAGATGAAGTTGCCAAGACCTCTCTATATGCATCGAAAAAATCTATCTCAGAACTTGAGTCATTCCGATTCTCTTCTCTCTGTTCCACCCAATCTATTGGTAAATTCATCAGTCTCTCCAATATCCTTACTTCTCTCCTTTGTCTTCTCAACTATCGATGGGCTATTATATATGCTTGTAGATCAAGGTTGGTTTGATGCTCCTGTGATCTCCCTAGTTGTCGATGTGTTGTTGTACATGTTGGTGGATCATGGTTATCTCGAGGATTCTGGGGATTCCTTGGGCAATCATCATCATCACTACTTTCTGTGCTAGGTTCCCTTACTAGCCAAGGCATTCCTTCATCACTGGAGTCACTCAAATCCAGTCGTGCATTACCTTGTGATTCAGGTGATGTGGTTGCTTCCTCAATATCTCGCCAAAGCATCTCTGCATCTTCATTCATCATTGGTGGATCACTTGGTGGTACTTGTGAACTTGTGCTTGCACCATCATTTCTTATACCACTTCTTGGAGTTATCCCCTCATCATCCTCAGGTTCCCCTTCTAGCTCCTGTAGCCTAGCTATTCTTTGTTCATCCAACCTTCGTATTGTACTATCCAATTCTTGGATGGTTTGTTCTCTCAACCTTGCATTATGACCTCGCAATATCTGATATTCTTCCTATAGTTGTTGAGTCTGTAGTCACATTCTCTATTGTAATAGCCCTATCTGAGCTAATGGAGTAAGTCCAACCAATTCTTCATCTATGGTCTCATTCCTATCCTCTTCTGGAACTTCCATTTCAAATGTGTCCACTCTATCCTCATATCGTATTATTAATCGTATCCTTCTTCATCCTTCCACTTGTTGGGGTAGTTCTCTCCGCTCTACTTGAGGATACATCATATTTTTACTTGTCTAGGGTGCTTCTTCTTGCCTTCCCCTATTTTTAGGTAATAGTACTATCTCTTGATATCCTCTTTCATTTGGAGGAATCCATTCTTCATCTTCCTCTATTACATGTTTGGTCCCATCCATAAATCTGACATGCACTCATAATCTTCTTCTTTCTCTAGGTCGAGGTGCCAACTCCTGTTGTTCTATGGTTGGTCTTGTCTCCTCCCCTTCTACAAATAAGTGTGTGAGTCCTATGTCAGGCTCCTCTTGTGATGGACCTTGCTCACCTTGAGTCCTCCATTGAGCTTCTTCTCATCTTCTTCATTCGATCTCTTCTGAAGAAATGAATAAGCATTATACTTTGTAAGGCTTCAAATTTGAGCCATTTACAATGTCGGGTACCTCTATCCCATTCAATTTCTATAACTTGATTACTCCATTATTCATTACTTCTACCACTTTATAGGGACCAAGCCATAATATCTTCAACTTATCATGCTTGATTTCCCTCTTCCCATTAAACTTTAGAACCAAGTCACCCGGACTAAGTTCTAACTTCCTCAAATATTTGTCATGCCATGCCTTCCTTCTTTTCTGAGCTACCTCAATCACCCATTGTGCCATGACTCTTCTTTCATCTAACTTGATCAGTGTTGTTAGTCACTCTTCCAAACTTTCTTGATCACCCAAGCGATGCTCTATCGTGACTCTCAAACTTGGTATCAAGAATTCAACTGGCACCACTGCCTCCTATCCATACATCAACTGGAAAGGTGTATGCTCTATTTTTGGTTTAAAAGTTGTTCTATATACCCACAAAATAGATGGTAGCCTTTCCTCCCAATCTGCTCCTTCTATTCCATAGGTTTTATATAGAGTAGATACTAGGACTTTGTTTGTTGCTTTCGCCTGCCCATTTGCTCTAGGATAGTATGGACTAGACAATGAGTGCAAAATCTTGAACTTCGTTGTCAGTATCTTGATGATTTCATTGACAAAGTGTCCTCCTCGATCACTCGTTATCTGTAGAAAAATACCAAATCTTGTGATTACCTACTCATACAAGAATCTCATTGTACTTTTAGTTGAGTTATCAGGTAATGCTCTCGCTTCAACCCATTTTGTCAAGTATTCCATTGCTACTACGATGTATCTACACTTCCTTCTATGAGATGTCTTCAATGGTCTAACGAAGTCCAATCCCCACCTTTCAAATAGTTCTTGGGGTTGTGATGGATGCAATGGCATAAAGTCCCTCTTTACTAGCTTTCCTACCCTTTGACAAGTATCGCATGCTTTCACATACTCTTTTGCATCATTATACAGTGTGGGCCACCATAATCCTACTAGTAATATTTTCCTAGCTGTCGCATCTGGTCCCATGTGCCCTCCTGCTAAGCCTTCATGAGCTTCTTTCAATTCCACTTTGACTTCTTCTTCCATCACACATCTTCGTAAGATACCATCACTTCCCATCTTATACAACAATCCTGCTATTAACTGGAAGGGTGTTGACTTCATAATCACTTTCTTTTTCTTGGTTGCCATCATTTCCTATGGAAAGGTACTGGCCAATCAACTTGTACCATGATGGAACAACATTGATGGCAAATAATTATGCATCAGGGAATTCATTCGAAACCCTTGTTCCTATAGGTTCTCCTGATCGTATCCGAGATAACTGGTCTGCAATGACATGCTTCTTACTAGGTCTCACTACTACTCGAAATACGAACTCCTGTAGGGTGATGAGCCACCTACTGACCCATCCTTGTATCACCAGTTTATTTATCAAGTACAATAGGGCTTGGTGATCTACATAGAAAGCAAAGGGATTCACCAATAGGTAATGCCTAAACTTTTGGACTGCATATACCATTCCCAAAGCTTCTCTTTCTATTGTACTATAATTTCTCTCCACCCTTGACAATAGGTGACTAGCAAAGAAAATAGGTTGATCTAGCTTGAACTATCCTTCTTGTGCCAAAGCACATCCGATTGCAAAATTTGAAGCATCAATATGGACATGGAATTCCTTATCCCAGTTCGGGAACACCAAAATCGGGCTACTCACAAGCTTGGCCTTCAACTCCTCAAAGGCTCCTTGGTGCTCCTCTATCCATCTGAAAGGAACATTCTTCTTCGTCAATGAATCCAATGGATAGGATACATGTGCATAGTTCTTGATAAACCTTCGATAATACCCTATCGATCCAAGGAAGGTTTTAAGTGAACTCACATCATATGGTTCTTCCATGTGCAATATCACACGGATCTTATCAGGATCTATTTTTAATCCTTCACTGCACACTATGTGTCCTAACAATTTTCCATATGGTACCATCAGGTAGCACTTCCTAGGGTTTAATGATATCTATGCATTTTTGCACCTACTCATGCATTCACTGAGGGTAGGAAGATGCTCCTTGATCTTCCCATAAATGGACCAATCATCCAAAAATGCTTTGAAGTTCCCTGTTGCCAATTGATCAAATATATATAGTATGATGCATTGAAATGTAGTTAGGGTATTATAGAGCTCGAATGGCATTCGATTGTATGCATAGATGCCATTCTCCATAATAAATGTGGTCTTCAGCTTATCCTCCTCAGCTATACTTATTTGATTGTAACCCAAAAATCCATCCAAAAATGAATAGATCTCGTGTCCTACGACTTCCTCCAGGATAGAATCTGTGAAGGGAATAGGGAAGGGGTCCTTGATAGTTACTACGTTTAGACTCCTAAAGTCCACACATATTCTAATTTTATCCACTTCCTTCTTCAAGGTGATCACTATAGGTGATACCCACTCACTGGTCATAACCCTAAAGATGATTCCTACCTCCAACATCTTCTCTATCTCTATGTTCACTAATGCAACATATTTTGGGTTCATTCTATATGGTCTCCTCCTTACGGGTTGTGCTCCAGGAATTAGTGTAATCTTGTGGACACATAACTCAGGTGGTACTCCCTTCAAGTCCTTATATGTCCATGCAAAGACATCCTTATATTCCAAGAATATCTTAAAAGTTATCACTTTCAGTACAGGGTTCCAATCATCACCATAGTGAATCATCCTAGGTTCATCCTCCATTCCTAGATTGATGTCCACTATCCGAGGTCCTTCATATTTGATATTCTTTGGCTCACTTGCTGCTTTCTCTACATTCTTTGGGTGTGTCAGTCTTGTATCAATTTCCGCATCTCCTACTGTATACTCTACAAAACTTTTTGGAAATGTCCATTTCTCTTCCACCTCCTTCTTAGGTTCCTGGCTGACTTTTGGTTTATCTTGTTTTTCCTTGATCTCCTCTGAGTCAATACAGAGGTAGTTGGGCTGAAAAATTTGTACTCCTCCATTTTCCAATGAAGAAGTCCACTATCAGATCTAGCTTCATCTTCACTACATTCATCCAGGTACAACATTCCTTCTCCATCTGGTTCATACCCTTCATCACCTGAGGAATTTTTTGATTCATCGATCGTAGCTACATCCTCATTGACCTTTTGATTAGCTAGATTAATCATATATTTGTGTTATCCCTTCTTGAAAGTGATCTGATTCTTTCCCCAATTGTGATTAACTTTGGCTACTCATAGCCATCCTCTTCCCAATAGAGCATCGTATGCAGGCTTCTACATAGTAATCACAATGAAATCCAAGACAAACTCTTGGTCAACTATCACCACTTGTTGTGCTATCAAGACTCCCTTTGTCTCGATACCATACTGGTCAACACCATATAATCGGAAGCTCGGTGCCCATAGAGATGGAGCACCTAGTTCTAGCCAGGTCCTTTTAGGTAGCACATTGACGTTGGATCCTCCATCCATAATAACTTGTGTCAATTTGTGCCCTAGGATCTCCATATGAACTAATGCAGGTTTCTTTCCCACATCAATCATCAATATAGTTGGATCCATAAATTGATCTTTTTATTCCTTTTCCTGAATCGATTGACTCTGCACTTCCATCACCTTATGCGGTTGTATCTCTTCCACCATCACTTTCTGTAATGATGGAATAGCTTCCAATAGGTTTGCCACTTTGATCTCTACTATGGTGTCCAAAACTTGTGCTTCCAGACTCTGCACAATCACCTTCTCTTCTGATGGCTTTTTCAGTTCCTTTTCTTCAGCTAACTTCACTTGTTTAGCTTTTTGTGCTTCATCTTGTAGTATTTTCTTTGCTACTTGCTAGTGCTACTTTTCCTTTGTTGGCTCTGGATACTTATCCTTTTTAGCCTGATTCCTTGTCATGGCTAAAACTTCTTGGGTTTCCTCCTTAACTTGAGGAACCTCAATATCTAAATAATTTACATTCTATGGGTTACTTGAACTCACCTGCTTTGGGCAATTTTCTTCCTTGTGGTTACTCGAACCACACCACCTACACATATGTGTAGTGTTTGCTTGTGGTGTTTCCTATCTCTGAGGTGAAGGATAATTTTTTATGAAATGCCCCCATTCTTGGAAATTGCGACATTGTATGATCAACCTCCCTTTCGAGTCATACTACAAATGACTCTGTCCTCCTTGCCGATTGCCCTGGTTCGACCTTCCACCTCATTGGCTATTTCTATAACCACCACTTGTTGCTTGTTGCCCACTTCCTAGGGTCTTCGGTTTCTCTTCCTACTCCTGGATTTTCAGGACCTATGGATGTACTCTTGCATTATATGGACATAGCATTACCTCATGTCCCATCACATTACAGATGTGACAATAATCATTCCATGGACACTTTACATTTGTATGCCCTTCAATCTTGCATTTTATGCACCAAATATCATTCCTATCAGGTTTGCTCCTTTGTTCTTTCATGATCTTGTCGAACTCCTGATGAAATGATGCTACTATCCTCTGTATAGTGTCATCTTCTCCACTATCTGAATCATTAGACTTGGGATGAGATAAAATTCCTGTATACATCTATTTTGATTCACTTTCAAAATTCTTTGCATGCTTCACAACTTCTTCATACATTTTTGATGGTACTACCTTCATATTTTTCTTATATTTTGGTAGTAATCCATCTACAAACCACCGCTTCACCAATACATCTACCAAAGGCATCTGCATCTTATCTACTAACTACTTTAGTCTATGGTTGTATGATTTTACATCTTCATCAGACTTTTGCTTCATCATGCAAAGTTCAGTAACAATATCTCCATCATCCTTCAAAGGTTAAAATTCTTCAATGAATTTCTCCTTTACTTGATTCCAAGTCTGAAAATCTATGGTATTTTCCCTCTTTAGATACCAATCGATCACCAATCCTCTCAAGGTAGCAGGAAATAAAGTTACCCAATCATCTGGCTAGTCTACACCATTTGCTCTCCAAATGGTTATACAAGTTCTGATATGTCTTGTGGGGTCTTCCTTACCCTCACCTGTAAAATGTGGACATCTCTTCTTGGCTGCCTTATTAGCCATATTCAAAGAATCATCCTCGTCACTTGAGGTCTCCCATGGAATCTCTATCTGATTCCTCCTTGGGGGTGTTTTACTACCATTATCATCAAAAGTTTCTATCTGAGGTATCTTATTCTATCCCACCAATCATTGACCAAACTCATATGCATCTTCACTTCATGACCTCCTTCATTGATGTGAGGGAGATGGTCTTGGTCCTTCCTCCTGAGACCTCATGCCCTGTTGCTCTAGTGCCTGACTCCCATCCTCTACACTCCCTTGCAACCCTTCTATCACTTTCTCAGGTGTCACCATCCACTCTCCTTCCTCCTGCACTACTTCTCTATCAACTCGTGCCTCTACGCTAGGTGGTTCTAGTACCTCCTCTTCTATCTCTATCAATAATACCTCAAAATCTCCTTCTTTAGATGCCCAAACTTGCTCTATTTTTGGTTCATGTGTACTATGGTCTGAGTTACTTGCATTCTCTCTTCGAGAAATCCTCGTGCTCCTTCTTACTAGAATGTTCTCTCGTACTTCCCATCTCCTACACCTTTGCACACTGGTGTCTATCATTCACCTCCAATTTTGTAGTATTCTTACTTGTCAATTTGACCCATTTTAACAAAAATGCCAGATTCGATAAGGCAACAATGCCAAATGTAGCATAGGGGTGCAGTATTCCTGGTGGGGAGGTGGTTTCTAAGGCTTAGGATGGTCAATTTACTATTCCCAACTTATGCACCAAATCGTACAACCGTACAGTCTCTAAAACTACTAGTTTGTGCCTAATGAACAACTTGTACGGAACCCAAATCAACACACTGTACGATCCAAAATCGTACAGTGATAGAGCTTGTATGATTCCACACTCAACCAATCCTTCAGATTTGGTTTTGCAAGCTTTCGTACACAGTTTTGTAACTAAACAAGTCGATTTCCCAAAACTGCCAAATCGGGTAAATTCTCTTCGATCGCCTAAACTACCAAATCGGGTAATTATCCTTTGTACGATTTGTACGAACTCTGGTGTACGATTTGTACGAAAAGAAGGTACAACCAAGTGCTAAATTGGATACTCTACTAGACCAATCTCTCTCAGATAAGTTTTGTAAGGGTTTAATATGGCAATTAATCCTTTTCTAGTAACATGCAAAACATATCAACGAGGCTTGAGAGAGTTCTATATCCAATGGCGACACCCAAAAATCATACAATAGTGTTCAACACATCTTCCTTGATATTACCATCATCATAGATCATTCCACAAAGCTACACCAATGTTGGTTTAATCCATTCTTCCATAGCAATGCATAAAATAGCCAAAACACTCACAAAGAAGTACATGCAACAGAACTAAACCATAAATTACTATTCAACCATTCCAGGATCGTACAATACGTGAGAGAAACCATAAACTATAGGGTTATGCATAGTATCAAATATTCACAAATTGGATAAACATTAGAATTTCTAAAATTGAAAATTGACGAATATGAGGACCCTCGACGTCGGCCCATTCACCTAAAATTTATGGGACCAATTTATTTTTAGGGTCAATTCACCATAATATATATCCAAATATAGATATATTTGTACTCATTGGAAATATATTTTTGATCCTGATCTAATGGTGGTGTTTTTAAGAAGTTATAATGTGATTTAATAGGTCAAAATTGTCCCCAAATATGATCTTACATTTTAGGGCTTCAAATGCATTAAATTTTGGTGTGAAGATGATTGATTTGATTTGCTTAAGATTCACCTTGATTTTGATTAAGATTCACCATTTTTTTACAAGTATATTTTGAGTCCAACCCCTTATGCATAATCTTGATAAACTATGCTCAACTATATTATTATTCAACAGTGTCAATCACAATCAGAGATAAATAATAACACTCACAGCCAAAACTCATAACATCCTCAGACTAACCAGACTATATTAGAAAATCATAATTAGAATGTAACTAGACTATCAAAATTGAAAATGGGGCCTTATATAATGTTTCCCAAGCCGTTCCAAAGTGGTTACTGAGGCCATTAGTTATTTACAACTGCCCATGCATAACGAAACGCATTAATTAAGACTTTTACTAAGTCTAACACCCTAATAATCAAAATCATGCGCAATTACAACTTCAAATTATATTTTCCATGCATTTCATTGTACATTGTATGGTTTTCCTTCACCTTGTATTATTTTCCCTTCACATTGTACGGTTTGCAAACATGTCAAAATTGTGAAATTGGGGTAAATCCTTTGTCAATCTTCTTTTGAAAGGTGTATTTGCTGCCTAAATTCAGGAGATAGTGAAGCATATTAGCATTCAAGAGTAGATAAGCATCATAACTTCTAGAGATATAGGATCATCTAGACTTCCTATATATAGGGGAGCATCATAGCTCTTAGAGATAGAGTAGTATTTAAGATTCTAGAGAAGAAGAACAAATATAAAGCTTCTATAGAATAGAGAATAAGTAAAGCACAAAGAATAAGGAAGTATTATAAGCTTCCTAAGATAAGGAAATATTGAAGAACTAGGCTGACTAAAAATATCAATTCAGTCTTGGCCTTGGAACAATGTTCTTCAAGGATGTATTCAATAAAATAATGAATAATATTAAAAGCAATAGGTCATTCTATAGAGGCCAATATTAAGAGGTAACATAAGAAGGAAGATAGCAATCTAAAGAACACAGTTTTATAGAAAATTAATATAATAAAACATTGTATAGATTCAAGTGCCAACAAGATCTAGCCTTCAAGATAGATATATAATAGAAAACACTCACATAGCATTAAAGACAAGATATCAAGTGTTCACAGGATGCTATACATAGAATAACAAGTGCTCACAAGGCACTAGAGGTAAATTAGAAAGCACTCATAGGACACTAGACAAAAAATAGCAAGCACTCACAAGGCACTCAGCAAGCACCACAAGGTCACTAGATGAAGGAGAAGGAGCCACCATAGGGTAAGAACAAGCCACTAAAGAATGAGCCACCAAAGAACAAGCCACCGAAGGGTAAGAGCAAGCCACCATAGGGAAAGCTACCAAAAAGTAAGCCACATGAGAGTAAGCCATTAGAGGATGAGTTACCAGAGAATAAGATATTAGAAAACAAGCCATCAAGGGATAAAATATTGGAGGACATGCAACCAGGATATGGAGAAGTTTGAGTTTGGTTGAATATCCAATAATAAACATCTGTTCGCTTCATCAATGCTTATTGTTAGTAGAGCACAAACTAGAAAATAGATAGGATATGGAGAGACTAGGCAGGAACCAACATAGATAATTCTCTTCACAATAAGGAAGACCAAATGTTAAGGAATGTTAGAATGAAATACTCTTGACATGTTATAGCATTGAGAGCGGTTTTGAGAATAACACTAAGAGCAGCATTGAGAACAACGATAAGTCCATCGATGTAATTTTAGGTAATCTCTATATGTTACATTTAGTGCATGATTTTAAATTTTAGAGGGAAAGAAATAAATTCAAAATTACTCTAAAATGGAGTTATAAGGTTTATGCACATTAAGATTTTTTCAAAAGTTATTTTGATTTAAATTTATCTTTTTAGATATGGAGTGATAAGGTTTATTACAGAGGTTTAATTTCTATAAGGTATATTAGTTTTTTATTAAAAAAATTTGAAGATTAGAAGGTTTGAAGTTTATTTTTAAAGTATTTGAAAATTTGAAGAATTAGGGATTAGAGGAGTTAAAAGGAGTTAAGTTTTTGAATTTTTAAGTTTTTAAAGTTTTTTGAAATTTGAAGGATTTTTGGTTTAAAATATATTTGAAGGTTTTTAAAGTATTTTGAAGTTTTGAAAATTTTTAAAATCTAAAAAAAAAAATTAAATTTGAAAATTTGAAAATTTAATATATTAGGGAGTTGGAAGGATTTTTACATCAAAGGTATAAAAATTTTAAAATTTACAAATTTCTCATTTGAGTTATTATTTAACTTGGGAGATATAAGGATTACTACTTCAAAAGAATTAAATTGATAATCATGGAATAAATTATTATAAATGCATTCAATGAAGATAGTGAAGATATGGTGACGAAGTTAAAGTTTTATTCTCAAAACTAATAGATGACTTTGATGGAAAGAAGCAAATACTAATGGGATTAGAAAAAAAAACTACCTTTATTTTTCAAAGATGCAAAAGATGAAAATTTCACAACACTTGTAAGTTATCTTCATGAAAATATTTTTAGAACATGGTGGAATTCGCAAAACACCATTTGTCACTACTTACCTTTGAGATCTTGCAAGGGAAAGGACAAGAGAAATGATGTAAATCTAGCTGTAAGAGGTCAAAACAAATATCTCTCATCACATAAATATTGTGATAAATAAAAATAAACCTGTAAAACTCTCCATTTACATAAAGACTATGATAAATGAAAATAATTGGTAAAACCCTCCATTTATATAAAAAAAATGCAATACATGAAATAACCAATAAATATTTTCTTTTCTCATTCCTGGATTCACTGTCCTTTTACAATGCAATACCAAGGGAATATATATCCCTAAAGAGGCATCAGTATCCTTATCCACAACAGAGGCAGAGTATATTGCAGTGATTGCTTGTTGTACACAGGTGTTATGGATGAAGCAAACTTTAAAGACTTTTAAGATAGAGCATGATCATCCTATATTCATACTATGTGATAATACAAGTACTATAAATATTTCAAAGAATCTAGTGATGCACTCCAAGACCAAGCACATTCTGATTAAATATCAATTTCTAAGAGAGCAGGTGATAGATAAGCAAGTCAAATTGGAATATATTACTACAAAGGAGTAGATTGTAAATATTTTCACTAAGCCACTTATAAAAGAGACTTTTGAGTATCTTAGATGGAAATTGGGAGTAGTTCTACTCCCACCCTAAAATTAATCACCTCAAGGGGAGGAGGTGGGAAGGGGCTGAGATAAGAGTCTTATCTTTAGCCCCAACGGAGTCCCTTTGCCATTGATATCAAAGGGAGAGATATTTTAGTTAGGGAAAGTAGTTTCTCAGGGGGAGTAGAATTGAAAAAAGAAAAAGTAATGGTTAAGGAAAAGGGTTGCCATCAATGAAAAATGGGGAGATTACTGGAAATTTTGAGTAGTTATGTTGTCATTGATGTCAAAAGTTGGTTCATCTCAGTGTAAGGGAATTGAAAAAAAGAGTTAAAATATTTATATTTTAAGCCCAAGAGATTTGTTTTAAAGCTTCACATGGTTGGTCAAAATATTGTCTAAATACCCCAAAGGAAGGAAATACTTAGGCCCAAAGGAAATAATATTATAATATTTATTATTATAATATGAAAGTGTTAAGAGAAAAGCCTAAGGTTAATTTTAAAATAATTATAATATTTATATTATAATAATTTTATAACCCTAAGTGGGTTTGGCACCAAGAATAAAGTTCAAATGTTTAATTTTTATTGAGGTTCGAGCAAGGAGGAAAAACAAAATTTATACCATAAAGTTTTGAAGGCCAAAAGAAAGTCTCTTGAATGCATGTGCAAATGTTTGATTTAATTAATTGATGTGAATTTTGTGAGCAAAGCAAGGACAAAGGTTTTATTTTTAAAAGCAAAGAGGAGCACATGGACAAATAAAGGGATAAGGTTGCATGCCCCTATCACCAACCATGTGGTTTTCCTAGCATTAATATTGGCAGCGTTAAGACTTTGGCGAATGGTAGGTCTCGCATTCGATTCCTGGCGACAACAGATTGGGAAGTCTTTTTGTTTTAAACGAGTTTGGAACCAATGAAAGGAATAAAGGATAGCAGGCACAATAAAGGTTTCAAGTGAGTGCTTAGCTCACACTATGATTAGGTCATGACTAAGGTATAGAATACAGACGTAGCGGGGTTTCAATTCCCATGGGAGGCAACACGCAAGGCATTAATTTTTGTTTAAATAAATTGATGCCTAAGGTCCTAAAGTTATAAGATATTGTGAGAGATGGTTTTGAAGACATATCTCCATAAAAGCAAAAAGGTATGGGCACATCATCATTTGATTGAAGTGTTGTTGGATTGAAAGTTGTGAAATATAAGTTGGAGTGAAAAGGATTGTTTGATAAACATTGTTTAAAATATTTGAGTGAGTTTTTATATGCTTCATTGGTGAATGTTTAGAGAACATTTGAGATAGAGATTGAAAAGTATTTGAGTTAGGGTTTGAGATCCACATTGTACTCTTTTTTTGAAGTGAAAACATTTGTTTAGGATTTATGAGCAAGTTGTGTTTTATTGATTGAATGATTGAGTGAAAATTTTTGAGCATTGGTTTTGAGTGATATTGAAATTGAACGTGCAAATATTAGAAATCAGATTTGTGAAATCTTGAAGGCAGATTTGAGAAAATCTTAGAGAAGACTTGAAGGCAAATTTGAGTAATTCTTAGAGAAGACTTGAAGGTGTATTTGAGCAAGTCTTAGAGAAGACTTGAAGGAATATTTGAGAGCAAGTTTAATAGATGATCTATTCAAGCTTTGTGTTAAGGCTTGGGGAAGATTTGAGGATAGTTTTTGGTGTAGATTTGAGAGCATATTTGTGTTAGACCTGAGACAAAGGTGGAGTAAATTTATGCTAGACCAAGGACAAAGTTTAGTACATATTTGAGATAGAGATTGATCAAATTTAAGAGTAGGCTTTGGAGGTGACAGAGTAGAGGACAACAATCTCTAGTGGATAGAGGTCCATTAGCCAGGGTTGTGAGGACAGAGGTTTTCTATGGAGAGAGATCCACAAGCCAGTGCAGTGGGGACAAAAGTCTTCTCGAAATTCACCAGCCAAAGCTATGGAAAAATATTTTTTCTGTGGATAGAGTTCCACAAACCATAGCATTAGGGGATTGGTGTCTCCTTTGGATAAAGGTCCATAAACATTGTAATAAGGAAGTGATTCCCAAGAGATTTGTTTGAGAAAATTCTAGTGGAAATATTTTCTCCATGGAGTAGCCCACATTGGGTGAACCATGTTAAATCATGTCTCTCATGTGTGTGATGGTTTATGCAATGTTTACTACTTTGATATTATTAATGCTATTGTTTGGATTAAAAAGAAAAAGGTTTTATCTTATATTGTTCACCTCCCTCTCAATATAAGTGTATGTTCTTCAAAGAGGTATCAGATCTAAATTTCTTTGAAGTTGTAGGGCTAATAGACTCTAGTGTGGTGGGAAAACTTGTAGGATGGGAGACTCACAGTTTCCATACTATGGAAGGTAGAATGACTATTAGAATTTTTTTTTAGGTAGGTAGAATTACTGTGGGAGGCACACTCTCTTTGGCAAGTGGAATAATTCTCTGATTTAGAATTAATATCATCTTATGTTAGATATAGTTGGTTACATGTGTGTTGATGGAAAATATTGGTGAGATTTTAGAAAGGGTGAAGTGTACCCTAGGCGCGTTCACATTATTGTAGTCGAAGTTTTTAGGTTATTGTGATGAAAGCATTCGTGAGACGGTCAATTGTTTTTAGTCTTTTATGGCAGAAATATTTGGAATATGATAGAATATTTTATGGAATTTTTGGCCCTCGCGGAATTAGTAAAATGGTCCAGGGGAGAGAAGGCATAGGTGAGGGTTCGCTTCGGCAGGGGCCATTGAAAAAAGAATAATTTTGTATACTAAGGCTTATGTTATACCGACTTATCATGGTGGAAGTCCCATTGATTATGTATTCAATGCCACACCTAGGTACCATTATTTGGGAAAGCATCCCATTATCAAAACTGAGGGAGTACCACTTTAATTTCATGATCCCTTTTGGACGTTGGTGGGGCTCTTGAAGTCTCCCCATGTTTTCGCTTGGTATAATATGATGGTGGGCTCTCTTGTTGCTTGCACTTTTGGCTACAATGAAATCAAATATAAAAGATAATTCCCCTTGATTAATGACCCTAACCTTCCATTATTTCATATAAGTACATGTACATATCATTTTTCAGTCTGCTCTACATGTTACCCCCACTTTAGGGTTTCTATCTATTCTACCCTACACCTTCTCATTCTCAGACTTGCTTCTCCAAGTCTCCTCGTAGTTGTTTTTTCTTGTTGTTTTCTAATTCTGACTACCTATGCGATGGGCGGTTAGGTTTTCGAGATACAAATTTAAAAAAAATGTTGGATTCCTGATGAGGATGCAAGTGACAACTGAATATTTGCTTGTATTTTTCTTTCATTTTTAACATACAATAGAGGTAAATTTGTAGGGTCATCTTTAGTGACTTGATCATTGGCTCTAACATTTTGATGTTAAATTTATCAGGATATAAATTGAAAATTTTATTTGCACTAAAAAATTTGCAAATAACCTAACACGCTCTTAAGCTAGCCTGAAAAATTAGTATTGCTATGTTTTTTGATGTACTTTACATATCAACACTTTGATTTTCAAAATTTTCAAGTTGAGAAACATTTTTATTTTTGAAAAATAGAACAAAACATCCAAAAATCAAAGTTTTGCATTGTTTTTCAAAATAAAAATTCTACGCTTTTAAGTACTTCAAAAAACAGAGCAACAATTTGATTTTCAGAATGTTCAAGTTGAGAAACGCTTTGATTTTTGGAAAACAGAGCAGTACTTTGTAGCCTTACAACACATAGCACACTACCATAACACAACACATGCTGGAAACTCCCAAGGTCCCTTTGTACTTTGTGAGCTTTACATTGCCAATGGTCCCTTCCTCACCCGCACTTGGCATTTGGCATAACTTTGAGCAAACCTTAGGCTCTTAAACAAGAACATGATAAAATAGATTATATCATTAGAAAGTTTGGTCAAATTTTTATCTTATTTAATTGAATTTAATTTGTTATAATATATATATTTTTAATTGTAATTTAAAATATAAAGAAGATATGAATATATGATATTTTTTATGATTTTAAAAATCTTTAAATTTTAGTTTATTAATAATATTAAGTAGTTGATTTTTAACCGATATTTTTTATAAGCTAGAATTCGTAGCTAGTAGGTCATTTTGATTTCTAACTTAATATTCTTTTTATATGTTAATGTATTTTTATAGAATTTCATATTAATACTTAATTGATTAAATTTTACTTTAATATCTAGAAAAAAAGTTTGAATGTTTAATGTTGAAAAATAGATGCAAAATATTGCTAAGGACCTTACTTTGGTTTGGCTTATTATTTTTGTATAAAATTTATTTATTTATTTTTCCTATATTACAGTATATAATTATTTTATTTTAATTAAAATTATAATATTTATAAATTTTTAATCATATTTAAAATTTAAATTATTATAATATTTAAAAATGATTAAAATAAATAGTATTATCCGTGTGAGTGTGGTCTATCAACAAGGACACCACTTGCATTATAAATAATGTGACCCGGGTTCAATCCCCACGATGAATTCTTATAAGAAGTATTACTCAAATAAATAAAAAAATAGTGTTAAATATTTTTTACAGCCCTTATTTGTTATATTGGAAAAAAAAAATGAAAGTTTAATGTTGAAACATAGATGCACAATTTAGGTTCTAGCTTCCGCTAAGGGCCTTACTTTGGCTTGGCTTAAGAGGGTCTTGTAGCTTATTATTTTTCTACAGGATTTTTTTTTCCAACATACAATAAGTTTATTTTAATTAAAATTATTATAATATTTACAAATGATAAAGATAAATGAAATTAGATATTTTTTAAAACAATGTTTATTATGAGGTTGACAAATTTTTCTATATACTATTAGGTTTAAAACAATGTTTGCTATGTACATCAAACCTCTAATAAGTGATTTGTTAATCATTCTTTCAAACAATGCTTACTATAAGTTTTTTTATTTATTTTAAGGTTTGGTCCTAGATCGGATGATAGGATTTTATGTTGATTATATAAACAGTAAAGAAATTAACAAAGTAGAAAAATTATTATCTTGTTTTAAATATTCTTTGTGTTTCCTAAGTTGTCTTGTGTGTTATTATTCGTTGTTTTTCTTACCTTTATTTTGTTCTATTTTTTTGATATTTTTTGATGTAATATTCAATTTAAAGGGTTTTCACCTGTATACTCTCACACACTAGGCTGGTGATAAAGTCCAGACTGTGAAACCCACAAAAATATGGAGATGAAGCCCATATATGATGAGGGAACACATGTCTTACTAGTCCTCACCCAGTTCACCATGGTCAGCGATACACCTTCTAAAGAAGAGTGCATGATATTTTCCATGGCTACAATGGCTCTTGATGATGACCTTGGACAAAATGGGATTCATAGATCCACAATACAAGCCAACAAGGTGGTGATGAAATCCACCATTGTTAGTCTTGATCAGCAGGTGGGTGTGAATTCCACCTTGTTGATGTTAAATTTGAGACATGATGTGTGTGGGTTCCTTTTATTTCATGCAAAAGGACAATGTAACATAAAGTAATCCATGATTATTCACTAATGCATGAAAGAAAATTTAAAATTTCAAAATATGTAGATATAAACATTTTAATTTTAGAAATTTGATATTGCAAACCCTAAATAAAATCAGCCTTTAGACAGAAGCATGCAAGCAAACCCTAACAAACAATTATATAGGGGTCATCTCTGTGTCAGATGGTATATAGTAGAGGTCATCAGACACCAGAGTGGACAAACAGAGGGGTCGTTGTACCCTGGAGCTGCTTATAGTAGAGGCCACTGTACCCTGGATTATAGTAGAGGCCACTATACCCAAGAGCAGTTATCAACTAAATATTTAAAACTTAAAAAATTATTCTAATTTTCTCTAGATTTTCAATTGAAATTACTATTTTGTTTTTTTTTTGTGAAAACATAGTAAAATCAGGTACAAAGCTACTTACACGTATAGCCAATATTCAATAAAGATGTTGATAATTTTATTTTCTGGTTCTACTTTAAGGTTGTCATGGGGTAGAGTGGATAGCTCTGCTGGACGTCAGAGGGTATGATGACGACTACTGTGAGTCATCGTAGCATAGAGCGATAGTATGTGCAAGTCCAAGAAAATAAAAAATAAGTAATTATCATCAAATTAAAATATTATTGGGAATATTTCCACCACCGTGATTGCCATTGTAAGATATACAAAAGATCTAACACCTAAACATGTAATATGAAATCAACTTGATAATGCAAATTATGTAACCATTATGACAAAAAGATAGAGAAATAAAAGTGCCCTTCTCATTGATATTCAAGAATTGTCTTTACAAGAGGTTACAAAAGATCCCTCTTAGGGATTCACCAAATTGATACAAATTACATCAAGAATCCAATAATAGGTGTCTTCCAAAATATATTTGTAATCTTCCAAAACTGATTATGGAGGGTTTTCTTAGTGACCTCCACTTGATGATGCCAATATTGAGGAATCTTTATGATGATTTGCTCCTATGGAAACCTAAGATTTGTACACATGAGCACTTACAAAGAATTAGTAGTAAATATAAAGCCTCTCAATATGAGGCCCACTTCATGATAATGCAAATGAAAAGAAAAACTTAAAACAATAAAGAAATGCATGAAAGACAAAAAATATGCTAAATTATGTTAGAAATAGAATTAAAAGCTACTAAAGGAAATCTAACTAAGAAAAGATAGCAAATCAAATGTCACCACAAGGCCATCATGGGGTGGAGCGACTAACTCTAATAGCCATCATGGGATTTGATGGTTGCACCTATGGACCACTATGGGATACATCGATCATTGAACATAAAGCTTGTTCTCTATGCTCGATGTGGGGTGATGTTCAATTTATCATGTATATGGGTTGACGTTCTTCGTGCACTCTTGAGGAATGATTTAAGGTGGAAATTGACTCGAATTCATGGTGAATTGATAATGAAAAGTGATGGAAATTGCTCTTCAAGCTTCAATGGACTTCATTAATACAAATGTAAGCTTCATGACAAAATGTGGGAAACATATTGATGCTTATGAGAGAACGATATCTCTAGTAGACAGTTTGACAACATTTTGTTGTGAAGATAGTAAAAACTAGGGTTTGACTGGAGGAAATGCTCCATTTTATAGATTTCCCTCAATTGCAATCTTGGATTGCTGAAGAAGCCAAACTCAAGATTCAATTAAGCTTAGGGAGACCAGGAGTCACACCTGGAAGCTTTTAGTGCATAAACATTCAAGATCAATTGCTCTATAACTAATTTGACTTGGCTCGAGGAGCCTGAGTTTGTTGTAGGTAAGGTTATCCTAGGGTGGATTGGCTAGGCTTGGGGGCCATTATAGGGTACAACGACCACTAAAGGCCACTCTTGGGTATGACAACCTAGGCTGAAAAGGATGGTTTTCCCTTGTCTGAGTGGTTAGAACCACTATTATATCTTTGGAAGGCCCAAGATGAGTCATATACCTTGAAAATATGTCCACATGAGTAGTCTCCTTAACATGACGTGTTTTAGGTGTCTACATATAGCCTTAGGTTTTTTAAGATCCAAAAGAATAATGTTTTATTTAAATTCTTTTAAGCACATGTGCAATAACATAAATAACCCTTAACATAGATTTTGGATCATCAAAGCTTGTCAAAAGAGAAATAGAGAAATATTGACTATATAATGAATTAATATTCCCATTTTGAAGGGTCAAATTATTATATATTTTTAGGATAAAATTTAGACGATATATAGTCTTTTATGTTGTCTTTCACCCACAAAAATAATTGGGCTAAAATTGGGCATCATGTGGTTAAATTATTCTTAAAATGTGTCCCATGAATCCTCTATTTTAAGGATCAACTAATATATTTTTTTTGACCTAAGTTATTCTTGCGTGCTCCTTTTGATGTTAAAAAACTTCTTTTAATGTTTTATTAGATTTTGAAATAAATTGAATGAGTTATTGCCAAAATATTATTTTAAAAGCTTATCACATCACATTATCATGTCCTATTTTGAAAGCTTACTAGACCACACCGTCACGTTGTTTATTCTTGACATCATCTTCCATTCAAGTGCTCTATTATAGATATATTTGGATGAGAAACAAAAATATGAGTTAAAGCAAGGGCCCAAAAAAACTCTTTGTATCCAACAATTGCTTATTAAATCCAAACCTAGAAACTACAAACATTTTCTTAAATATATATTATTTTTAATTTTGGTTGAACTATTATGTTTCAAGGCTATCAACGATGAATAGTTTGACTTATAATTTTTTCTGGCTAGTATAATTAAACCAATTCAAGGTTAATAATGATGAAAGAATAAAACTTTACTCATGAACTTTTATAAAAGTAAAGATCTAATTCATTTCTTTAGCGATTTTCTAGATTCCCATACTATAGACAATGTAAGTAAATAAATACACTATTGCCTAGAAATATATCATAACAAATATACATGGAGCTTGATAAATTTGGGGATACAAATATATATTATGTCAACATACCCTTAATAATAATAGTATGCTATAATAGGATTAAATGGTTTAAAAAGTTAAAACATTAATTAATAATTTTTTTTTTCCCTTGAAAAAAATTAATAATTTTGGTTTTAAAGTTTGGAAAAATTACGATGAGATGGATATTTTATACCTTCATATAGTCCTTGCTAAACATCTCAAATTAGAGCTATTCTAGAAACTCCTAATAATGAATCAATTTATTTTAAAAGTCTATCAAATGGGCATTGGAAAATTGATTTTAGTTTTTTAAAAGTCTATCAGATGACATAGCGCTACGTTTTGAAATCGGCCTGGCAGGCGCTTTGGTCAACCATGACGACCACCGACAGTCTAAAAAACCACTAAAATAAGCCTGTGGTCGCGGTATTGACTACGACCGACAATTCCTCGTCCTCCCGACCTCCTCAATTTTCCAAATTGGAACGATGTCGTTCAATTTTATAAAATTTTCTCTTGGTTCGGTATGATTTCCAACTTTTCAAACTATGAACAGCGTGGAAAGCGATGCAAGACGAGCACGACGGCAGCCATTGCGTGAAGTTTGAATCGACCAATAGAGGTAACCGAATCGAGGGAAACTAAGACGAGTGGTCCATGCGTGCGACGTTGACGACTGAGAGGATCGCCTTTCCCCGACTTCTTAAAATTCATGCCATAGAATCCTTAGGACATATAGAATTTATTATCTTTGGTTTTGCAGCACAGCACAATGAAGGGCTGCTATTTCATAATTCTGCTCTTCATAGCGTTGCTTGCTTCCTCCATTGGCGAAGCTGTTCGGATTCCGAACCTTATGAAGACCAATCATGGACTTGGATATCTCCCCAAGTCCGAAGTTGTTGCTTCAAAAAATCCAGAATACGCTGAGATTAAGGGAAAGAGGGAGAATGATGGTGAGAGTGGCTCGAATAGAGCGGGTTATGTTCCAGACCCTCCCGGAAGGCATTAGGTGAGTTTTGTGTTTAGTAGAACAATTTCCATTGGTCCCAGTTAATAAGTTTCTTGTAAAGTTGTGGCACTTATTTGTTGTAGTTTTTTGAATGATTGTTGTTATTTGCAGGATTTTGGGTTAGTCGTAAATATCAGAACGGTGGCAATGGCGGAGGCGGAGGAATCGATCCAAAGCCATAACCTCCGTCATGCCTCAAAATATTTATGATTTTATTGCCCAACATTTTGGGCTTGCTGATTAGTTCGTTTGAGCAGTACTGTATTAAGTTTGTCATTTACTTCCATTATAGTACCACATTGTTCCGTATTGTTTCTAGTGATCTATAAACTCTCTCCTATATCGAGTATCAATAAGCTTGCGAATAGTATTTGTCTGAGATACTATATATATTGTAGTGGCCAGTATTGGAGGTTTCAGGTTTATTTTGTTGCTTATACACCTTTTGCTTTGGATAATGGAAGTCGCATCCTTGTTGGTTTGAAATGCTGTTGGAATGCCGATGGATGTACTTGGAAGATATCCTTCAAGATTAAATATAATAGCATGGATTATACTCCTGATTCATGTGATACTGTGTCGCTAGCTTTTCTGAAAACATTTCGATACACGGAAGCTAATGAACGCTGATCACACCTCAGAATGCAGATGAAAGCGTAATGGATGATTTGTGTCCGCTTTAAGCTTTGTCATATGTGGCCTACAATTTATGAATGCTCCTATGACCTTAGAAGACGAGTTTTTTTCAGTATTTCCATTATAGTAATTCCAAATCTAAAATCCTGTCGACTTTGATTGACTCTGTTGGTATGCTTCAATTTCATTATTAACGTTTGAGACTACAATTTCCCCTTCTTTTTTTTCCAAATTCTTCTAGTAAGTAAACACACTTTTTACATAAATATTTAAAAATAGCCGTCGTAAGGCATGGCTTGCAATGCTATAGGCTTGCATTCCAATAAAACCATTCTAGTTAGTTTCTTCGATGATTAAAATGCCGTTCAAATCAAAGGCTAAGAACAATTTTCTAATCTAACATGCCACCCATTATACATAAGTATAAATATAAATTATACGTTTTAATATTAATATTGTATTATTGTATTTCATAATATTAAATATTCTATTAATTTTTAACTAAAATTTAACCTTTTGGAAAAAATATTTTACCTAAATATTTATTAAAATAATTTGATAAATTAAGATTTAAAAAAAATTACTTAAAAATTAAGATGATTGGTTATGGTTATGAATTTTTAAAATATAAAATTAAATAATAAATAATAAATATATTTTAAAATATTTATACAAGACTAATATTTAATAACATTTATTATTTATTATTCGGTTAACTTCGTAAAATTTTAAGTATGAATTTTATATATATTTTCCAACATAAAATAGTTATACACGAAAGTAAGAACTTATATCCATAATTGAAATTAAGAAATGAATTGCTTCTTTCATTTAGATTGAAAGGTAAGACTATGAAAGTCACAAGTTTGATTTGTCATCTTCATATTTATTTTTCTTAAAAAAAAATTGTAACACATATAATAGAGTAAGAATGGAGTGCAAGAAAAGAGTGAGTTTCACATATTTAAAGTAAAGCATGGAGTGAGTGTAAGCAGTAAACAAGCCTAACGAAGCAAAAATTATTTATGGAAGTGCTAACTAGAAATAGGAATGTCTAGTTGGAAGTATGCATTACCTATGTGAAGATAAGAGGGAACATGAGTCTATAGTAACCCTTATCCTAGCATTAGATGTTGTACTATAAGTGATGATCAAATATTATATAACCAAACATCTTGTAATGGTTTCTGAGAGAGAGAGAGAATGAAAATTTCCTATAGGCCTAACATGACCTCATCTTCATTATTAAAAATAAAGTGTCCTTCCTTTTTTAAAATACTCACAAGTATTTGACCTCTTTGAAACCTTAAATTTTTCCTTGATAAATTGAGCCTTTGATTCCATGGATTTGAGTATTTGACCTCTTTGAAACCTTAAATTCCTATGTATGATAAAAAAACTTTACAATTTTTTTTATTGCAACTTCATAATGAATAAGAATATTAAAAATTCCATCAAGAGAAATAGGTTGTGTATCCTTGATGTCACAACATTCAGATCAAAAACCATGAAAATTATATGAAAATGAGGAGACAAATTTGAAGTAATAGATTTAACATACTCTTCATCACATTTTACCTTACCTCTCACCATATCTAACCCATCGTTTAAGTCTTTGAAGTGAGATATATAGTCTTTAATACTATTAAAATCTAAAAATTAAGATAATAAAGCTTTATCTCTTTTATATTAACTTTTCTAGCATTTACATTTTCATAGAGATCTTTCAAAGTGGTACATACCTCAATAGGATCATTTTTCTTCGTGATGTGGAAAAGTACATGTGGATCAACTAACATGAAAAAGAGTCCAAAAACTTAATCCTTACCATGTTGACAATCACTAAGATCTTCTAGTTCACTATTGAAAATAAACTAGAGATTCTTACTTCTAAGTCATTCTCCCATTTGAACTAGCCAAGTGTTATCAATTTTCCCATTGAGGTTAGTAACATACTTTAGGTAATCCATTTCACACACAATTCCCATGTAGAACTCTAATAAGTTTGTAAATCAATATCACCATTATGTAGAGCTTGAAGAATCACACATTCAATAAAAATAAGCACCAAATTCCTCTATTTACAAAAGTATAACATTCAAATAATTTGGTATATTAGCACTAAAATCAAGATAAAAATCAAAAAAACCTTAGAAAACATTTTCCAAAACAAATCCAATCACTTAGCACAATTTATATATATATATATATATATATATATAGAGAGAGAGAGAGAGAGAGATAGATAGATATAATATAATTTTTTAATAGGCTCATAGCCAAAGGGTTGTTGGCTACAAATCAACAACCTTGCTAATCTAAGTGCACGAACAAACCATATTACCTTTAACCACATGTATATGATCCACCAATCAAGAGTTCCTTCAAAAAAGACAACATGCAAGAATCAAACCACCAACCTTTATTCAATAAGAGAAATATCCAAACATTGCACTATAATGCTTCATTGGAAAAATAAAGGAGAACAAACTCACCAAATACCATTAACAAGTAATGCAATCCAAAAAATACCGATGATTCAAACCAATGACCTTTGTCAAGTAAAAAAGAAGTACAACCATTATGGTATAATTGTTTGTGTAAAAGAATATTAAAGGGCTCAATTGATCTATTGGTAGGATAAGGGGAATGCATATGCCACCCTAGCATTTCCCATGGGCAATTCCCTTATAAACACCAATTCCTATCAAAAATAAATCTAAACCAAGGATCAAAATAGAGATATATTGTTAGAAAACCAACATCCATGTTATCATCCACTCTCTATTATGGACAAGATATGGTAGAGCACAAGAATATGAAAAGATAAAATTATGAAATTAAAAAAAAAGCCATAGAGAATTGAAACCATGACCTTTTTTGCAAGCAACCAACATCAATACTAATATGCTAACTACCTCTGACAATCCCCATAGTATGTTGTTGGTATTTAGGAAAATAAATAGTAAACAACATCTACTCAAAGCACACAAATAACATTACAAGATCTGGTGCACATGAAGCAAAGGAGATTAGAGTAAATATTTTTTTATAAATTTGAATTTTTAAATTGCATTCAAATTCTAATGTTTTTCCCTCTAAGACAACATGCTAAATCTACATATTCAATAAAAAGGAAGGATAAACATTTTCAACAATTATACAATGTTGTTTTTATCTTTTCTTTGATATCATGTTAGAATTTACAACATTTTCTATAATCATTCGAAAACATGCATTCACCATTACCATAACAAAAAAATATGAAAGAGTGAATTAAATATAGTATTGGTAGATAAAATAAAAAATGAAGGAAACAAAGGTAAATGAAATTATTTGAGAGGACGAATAAAGGGTGGAACAGGGCATTAATTAGGTGAAGTAAAGCATTGCACACCATATAGTAAGTGGAATAATGTAGCATTGAAGGAGGAGATAAATTAGCTACCAATCCTAGAGGTAATGTTCAAACATTACAATTTGAAGAGCATTAATTAGGAATGTTCTAGATTTAGTGCATTGTGAGGAGGAAAGGTATGATAAATTACCTTTCATATTATTATTGGATGGAAAGTTAAATTAAATTAAATTTGAATTATTTAGAAGTATTTAGGTGGGAGTTATAAGGTTTTTTTTATTAGGGTAAAAATGATATTTTGAAAGGGCCCAAACCCTTTTACAACACAAAGTCAGCCCATCAAATGGACAACTACCAAGGGCAAGTAGCGAAAAATCCCCTAGATTCAAGACAAACAGTATCCATCCTGGACCCCAATTTTCTACATTATTCCCTCATGAAATTTTCTAAGTCCTCATGGACCACCACTAGGGGGATCCATATCCTATCCTCTTATTTAGTGGTACCAAATTTTGTCATCCAGTATGCTGGTTTGTTACCTTCTCTAAAGACATGAACAAATTCAACTTCTTCAAAATGATTTACAATCTCTCTTATATCTTGCAAAATGTAATAAATTTATCAATTAGATTCTCCCTTATTTTTTAAAATTTATCATACTCAAGGAGTCTACTCCAAAGATAATTTTTTTAGCACCTAGATCCTTAGCTAGCTCTACACCCAGATGTAAAGCATTAACTTCAGCTTTATGGCTAGTAGTAATTACCAAAAAATTATAGGATGTCCCCACCAATATACCTATGATTATCCCTCAAAATTTCTCCTACTTTAGTCTTACCTGGGTTACCTTTGGATGCCCCATAAAAATTTAACTTCAACCATTCATCTCAAGGTGGTTGTCATTTTACATCAGTTCTAACCTGAGCATTTGCCTTTCCACTGCTGATGGGTTCCAAATTCCATGCCTTAGCTATCATATTATCTTCATTATTCTCTTTCTTAATAGGGTACTTGATATATTTAACATTCTCCTCTAAAAAATTGGTGATATTGCCAAAACTTCTCACTAATGACCTTTTTCTCCTCTAAAAATTCTCCTGTTCCTCTCTAATCAAACTCCCCACACAAAATAAAATGGAATCGGGTTCCAAATTACATTAAGATGAGGACTAAAAAAAGGGGTTCTCCCACTGTTGTAACCACAAAATCATATTAGAAGGCATCACCCAAGAGATGCCCATCATGTTGATGAGGAGCTAGAAAATATTTAGAGTATAGGGACATTCCAAGAAGATGTGTTCCACTGATTCTTCTGCATTTTCACATAAACTACATCTATTAGGTAACTGGAAACCTCTCTTCTTGAAATTATCCACTGTTAGAATCTTATTTTAGATTTTGTCCCAAAGAAAAATCTTTAGTTTAGGAATAGCTCTCTTATGCCAAATTCTATTCCAAGGGAAACCATTATCTGCAACAAGATCCAAAAGATCATAGGATATCTTCATGATGAATTCAACATTCCCAATTTTTCTCCAAACCATAGAGTCTCTTTTCCTAACAATACCTAAGTAATAAGCCTTTATTTTAGGTTTAAGGAGCTTTAAATCCTCCAAACTCTCAAGGCTTGTCTCTAAATATTTCTAGTTCAACTAGTTATCCAATAAATTCATGTAATCATAAACGTTTTTATCATATATATCAATTGTTATAAAATTGATTATAAAATATCATTGTTGGCTACAGGATTATCATCTAACCAGGTATATTCCCATAAAATTATAGAGGCTCCATCTCCAACACGCTATTTCACACCCTTCCACAAGACCTCTATAAGCGTGTGAGAAATCTAGTTGTCACACCCTTCCACAAGGCCTCTATAAGGCCCATCTCCAACATGCTATTTCACACCCTTCCACAAGGCCTCTATAAGGTCCATATCCAAGTGGTTCCATAAAGAAGAGCCATGACATGGATCCTGAGTTATGAGAAATCTGGTATTCTCTTGGTTGCTAAGATATTTTTATTTAAGAATCCTTACCCAAAGAGTATTACCATACCCTAGAACTCTCCATCCCACCTTGGCTACCATAGCACTATTAACTAGACTGAGTCTCCTCAAACCAAGACCACCATGCTTCTTTTGATGACATATTTTTTCTCAATCTACAAGATGAACCCTCCTCCTCTCTTCAAACCCTAATCATAAGAATTATTTTTGAATTCCTTCTATGATTTCAAAAACTTTAGCATGGATATTGAATAAGAAGAGAAGATAAATGGGGATAACCTACAAAACACTCTTAACCAATAACACTTTACCTTCTCGAGACAAGAGATCACCTTTCCATCTACAAGTTTTGATTGAAACCTATCAACCAAACTATTCCAAAGAGGTGCCTTGCAATTTCCCATGAACATAGGCATTCCAAGGTAAGAAGAAGGTAGGGTTGACACATGACGCTCTATCACTCTAGCCACCCTTCTCTAGAGAGAAACTTTAGTGTTAATAAATAAGATCTTATTATTTTCCAAATTGATCTTTTGGTGAGAGGTACACTCATAGAGGTCTAATATTCTTTTAAACTCATTTACCTCTATCACAGTAGGATTACCAAGTAAAATTGTATCATCCACAAACTATAAATGAGTAATACCCTCAATATTATGAGTTGGTTTAAGACCCCCTATTTAGCTGAAAGCCTTGGCAACATTGAGGTATCTTCCAAGCATTTCAGCCATAATAATAAAAATATAAGGAGAGAGGGTCACCTTGTCTAATACCTCTATTACTCCTAAAAAAACTTGGTTTATTATGGATCAAAATAGAGTACCTTGCAGTATTATAGCAGCTTCCAACCCATATTCTCCACTATCTACAAAAACCAAAGGCAGCCAAAACTTTATCCAAAAAACTCCATGAAACTCTATCATAAGCCTTTCTCATGTCTAACTTCAGGAACATACCTTTTCTTTCACCAATATTGATAGAATGCATGGATTCATGAAGGGATATGATCCCATACAAAATATGTTTACAATTAACAAAGCCACCTTGCTCATCAGATATAATTGAGGGTAGGAAGATATTCAATCTGAGGGCTATAACTTTGGATATAATCTTGTAAATAGCATTACAAAGATTTATAGGTGTAAAATATTTGAATGTTTTTAACCCTTTTTATTAGGAACTAGAAAAATGAAGGTATTGTTAAAATCCTTTAGTATTTAACCCAACTTTAAATATTCATTCACTGCTTCAAAAATATTAAATTTAACAATATCCCAAAAAGTTTGGGAAAACCTACTTGGAACACATTGGACCTGGAGCTTTGTCTCTTCCAAGGGAGAAAGTGGCTATCCTTACATATTCTTCCTTAATCTCCTTTATAAACTGAGAATTGATCTCTTTGGATATCAACCTAGGAATGTGATTAGTCATCTCCTTAACCGTGGTTTCATCCTCTTCCATATATTTAGCTAGAATATTTTGATAGAAGTCCATAGCCTCATGCTCAATTTCTTCACTCTCTATAATAACTTGGTCATCATCCTTTATTTCATCAATGCAGACAAATATTTTATTTTTGATATTAGAGACATGGAAAAAATTAGAATTTCTATCACCTTCCTACAACCACCGGATCCTAGATGTTTGCCTCCAACAGGTTCTTCATTGGATATTATGGTGTGCAATTCAAAATTAAGCTCCTTTTCCCTTTGGAATTTGGTTTGGTTCATATCCAACTTTTTAATCTCTTCTTCTAACATATCCAACTCTAACTAAATAGCTTTTTTATTTTGAAGGATATTTCCAAATAGCTCCCTATTCAAATTTTTTACTTCTTTCTTCATAGTCTTAAGCTTCTTTGAAATAATTTGCATCCTGGTACCTTGGGAAGGAATACTCCATAATTTTTCCATTTCTTTATAATTTTTTTATTCTTGCGGCCACATAAATTCAAACTTTAAATGGTCATTATACTTTCGATCTTCCACACTACACCAAAAGAGCAAAGGATTGTGATTAGATCTAGATTTAGGAAGAGATATCATATTAAACAGGAAGTTGTTTTGGAACCAATCCTCTGAAAGAAGAACTTTATCTAACTGAACTTGAATAAAGTTTCTACCAAAGTGTATGTTTATCCAAGTAAACTTGTTACCATCTAAATCCTCATCAAACAAACCATCATCTCCCTAGATCCTGCATGCCTTATGAGAACTCAACCACACCCTCCTACTTCTCACTTGGAGATAATGAGGTTTTAAATTAGTTACCAAAATCTATGTTAAACCTCTAAACTACTTACCCATTCCCCTAAATATATCCAAAGATCTTTGCGGGTTTTACTTTATTTGGGAGAATAAATATTGGAAATCACAAAGGAAACTTTAGAATTTTTAGCCTTGAGAATAACTATGACCTGATATTAAATTTTAGCTAGCAATTCTCCCTCATAAATATTATAATTCCAAATAGATATAATCCCTCTAGAGTCCCATTTAGATTCCTATTAAAAAATATTAGCGTTTTACCAAATACATTTCTAAAATTTTAGCCAATTTGAAAGATTCATCTTAGTTTCTTGGAGAAGCAAGAAATCTGGTTGGTAAGAGAAGACAAGGCCCTTAACCAACCTATGTTTTCTAGGGGTGTTCATACCTATAGAATTCTAACATAGGAGTTTCATTGGTTATGGGGTGCAGGATTTCTCATACCTACAAGAATTTCCTTAATAGTAGGCTGAGACCACATAGATTTCTCTTCTTCTACTTCATTATACCTCTTCTCCTTAAGAGACTTCCTGCTCACTTTGCTAGACTCTTCTCAACCTAGGTTAGAGGTTTTACAAGAACTTATAGTTATTCCTACATTTGAATTAATAGAGGATGGACCTTTCTCAATAGTCTATTTATCTACAAACTCATGAGTATCAATCTCTAATTGGTCTTTCTCATGGGAATAATTTGGGTCTTCTTGCCTAGTCTTCATCATAATCACCAATGGTTAAAGTAGAAGGACCAGTCTACATATCCACATTGAAATAAATTAGTCCTTCCTGAGAATAATTTGGTCATTCTTGCTTTATCTTCACCATATCCACATCTTACTTCACTTGAGTGCATATTGGCCCCTCCTACCCTGGATTCACCATATTCATATTATATTTCTCTAGTAGTCATGGTAATGTATAAGGGATAATATCCATGGCCTATATAGCTTCATTATAACCAAGGGGCTTATACCCAACTACTCCATGACCCTTTGGTTTGCTTCTCCCTCTTCATGAAATACTAAAAAATAAGATACATCTATATTTTCTTGCACACTCGGGAGATTGCTATGGCTTAACTTAGGGGTTTGTTCAATATCCTCTAAAGTTTTGTGAGTATCTTTCACTTTAAATTACCTTATCCTTTCTTCCTTGATATTTTGGACTAATTCTAGAATATTTGTTAAGGTGACATTTTTTTGGCTAGGTGACATGTTTGGCCACATATCCAACATCCAAAAGGATTATTTTTGTAAGAAATATCTTATGTCCAAGTACCTTTACTTGAGATAGGTTTAATGGAGCTTGTAAGAGATTTATTTGCTCCAACTAGCACACAAAGTTCTACCAAAGACCATCTTCCTCCTTTCCTTAGTAGAAAAATCTAGAAATAGAAAGCCACCAATGCAATTGCCAATAACTTCTAAAATTTTATTTTTCTATAACGCAAGGGGTAAAGCTAGAAGTTTAACCCAAATGAGAGCAACCTCCATGTTTTTGGATGCTTGATTGAACCCAAGACCCCATTTCCTGAAGAAAATTCTAGATCGTTCCATAAACCATGGGCCACCCAAAAAATTTGAATCCCTATCTTCCATAGTAGAAAAAGAGGCTAAAAAGAAACCTCTTGGAAGAGCTGAGAAATCCACAATCCCTTTAACTTTCCACTTGAGATTAACCCATTTCTTAATATTATCTATAGATGGTCTATAATCAATAAATTTACCAATTAAACTATTAATCTATTTTAGGCTCTATCTAAAATATTATATAGAATTTTTAGGGCCAACCCATTCTCATCACTTACCTAAGGAATGAAAATATTCTTTTTCTTTCCAACAATGATGGAAATTTGATTATATCTCACTTGATCCACCTAGTTCTTACTTACTATCTCTCTTAAAATAGGGTCATTAGGAGCTAAATCGGCTTACTCACCAACTAGACCTTTCAACACACCTCCCAAGAGAAAATTCACTAAATCCAAATGAGACTTGGAAGAATACATTGCAACACTGGTATCACTATGACTATGCATTATCAAAGGGTCACCTTGAGGTATACTAACCATTATAAGGTTTTCTACCTTATTGATTTTTAGAATTTTATTTTTCAATATATTTTTCAAAACAAGAATCAAAATTTTGAATTTATTAGGTTTTTGGAGTGATAACATTTTGTACTTAAGTATTTAGAAAAATTAAATAAAAATTTGAAAGTTAAAGTTCTTTAGAAAATTGAAGAGTTAGAAGATTTGAATTTGGTTTTTGAAACTTGAAGAAAAAATTTGAAATTTATTTTTTTATTTTTTAGTTTGAAGATATTTAGGATTTGTAAATTTAATAAAGTAGGGAGTAAAAAGCTTTTCTACTTCAAAATATTTCAAATATTTAAATTTTGCAAATTCGAATGAGTTCTATTATATCAAACAATAAAATTTTCCTTTTTGAATCTAAACTCTCGAAGGACCAAATTTTGCATCATAGAAGATCAAAATGAAATCAATTCTTACTATAGGAAAACTATGGGATATAGTAAATGGAACAAACAAAAAAAACTAGTGAAGATGAAAGAGAAATAGAAAAATTTAAAGAACGTAATGAAAAGGAACTCATGTTAATTATGTTTAGATTAACTGATGAACTATAGCCATATTTAAGTGAAGCATAAAATTCTATAGATGTATTGAATACATTACATAAAATATTTGAAGGAAAAAGCAAAGCAATAATTTTGAATTTACAATCTCAATTATATTGTTTAAAGGATAATAGTAGATAAAGTATAGAACTCTTTCTTTGAAAAGTAGTGGATATAAAAGCTAAAATTTTGACTATGGGAGAAAAGGTAGAAGATACATTTCTTGTTCAAGTTACATTCAAAGCATTTCTTGAAAGTTATAAAAAATTAGTTACTTATTTACAAGTACTAAATATGGAAACTACATTTGATGATTTAGTCAATATTGTTTTGGAATATGAAGTTGAAAATCTTGTCAAAGATGAAATGACTAACAATGTCTTGGTATCATAATTTGATGAGACCTGCTTCTACAGTATTGATTTGGTTGCTATAGTGCACATCAGGGTCTCTACAGTGCCTGATTTGGTTGCTATAGTGCGTATTAGGGTCTCTATAGTGCCTAAGAGGGTTGCTACAATGCGCAATAGGGTTTCTACAGTGCTTGATTTGGTTGCTATAGTGCACATTAGGTTCTCTATAGTACTTGATTTGGTTGCTATGGTTCACATTAGGGCCTCTATAATACCTAAGAGGCTTGCTACAATGTGCAACAAGGTTCCTATAGTGCTTAACAAGGTTGTTACAATGTGAAATAAGATTTCTATAAGGTTTGACAAGGTTGCTATAGTGATTGATAGGGCTTCCAAAGCTGTACTGGATTTCTATAATACCCGAGTTAGCTGCTACAGTGTGCATCAAGGTCTCTATAGTACATGAGAGGGTTGCTACAGTGCACAATAGAGTTTCTATAATACCTAAGTTGGTTGCTACAGTGCACATCAAGGTCTCTATAGTGCTTGAGTTGGTTGCTACAATGCACTTCAAGGTCTCTATAGTGCCTGAGAGGGTTGCTATAGTGCGCAATAGGGTTTCTACAATGCTTTACAAGGTTGCTATAGTGTGAAATAAGATTTATATAGGGTTTGATAGGATTACTATAGTGATTGACAAGGTTGCTACAGTGCTAAACAAGGTTGCTACAGTACTTTATAGAGTTGCACTAGGGTTTCTACAAGGTTTGATAAGGTTGCTATAGTGTGCAACAAGGTTTCTACAGTGCTTGATAGGGTTTCTACAATGTAAAATAGGGTTTCTATAGTGCACAACAAGATTTCTTCAGTGCATAACAGGGTTGCTACAATGTGCAACAAGGTTTCTTCAATGCTTGATAGGGTTGCTACAGTGCAAAACAAGGTTGCTACCATACAAAATAGGGTTGTTGTAGGGTATTATAGGTTTTCTATAGTGCACATAATAGGGTTGCTATAGTGTACACAATAGGATTGCTATAGTACACAAAAGGGTTGCTATAGTGCACAACATTGCTCTCTTTTTTATGCTTAAAAAGCACATACATGAGGCTAATAAAATTTTTCTATGCTTAAAAAGCACCTACATTTGGATTTATTTTTGCCCTAAAATTCATTATGAGTACCGCAAGAACCCCAATGTAATTGGTTTGAGTGTGTTGTTAGTAAAAAGGGTTAATGGCCCCACACCCTGTTAGTCATTTTTCCCTTAAGAGTGTATATAAGGAGTTGTCATTTAGAGGTAAACATGTGGTTGGTTTCTTAGCAATATTCCTTAGTGGGATAGTTTTGGAAATTAGAGAGTAGTACTCAATTAGACAACCCTAATGGCTGATGAGATTTATCTTAAGCCTCTAGGAAGCCACATTTTGGGTTCCAATTCTTCTTTCTTCTCTATAGGTCTTTGGAAGAATGGAGAAAAATTCTAAGGAGACTAGCAGTAAGGAGGTAGATCAAGGAGGAACATCTCTTCCAGAACTATGAGAGCATCATTCATGGGCGAAAGTAGTGATAGGAGTTAATAACTTAGAGAGGGAGATCTTTGACTTGCATCCTATAGAAGAGGAGGAAATCCCAATGTTGAGAATCCCACAACCTATATTTCAAAGAATGTCAAAATAAATAGAAAACACTTTGGTTGGAAAATTTATAGGTATCCAACCAAATTTGGATTCAATCAAAAATGGAAAGTGAAAGGAAGAATAGAAATTGTGGCATTGACCAAAGGTTTTTTACTATTCAACTTTAAGTTTCAAGAAGATATGAGGTAAACTCTATTGAAAGGGCCATGGTTTTTTGGCCAAAAAGGCTTTTATTTGAGAAAATGGACTCCAAATTTGAACCTAGATATATAAAATATTTACATGGCTCCTCTTTGGTTCTGATTACTTGGACTTCCAGTGACTTTTTGGGATGAAGATATTTTTCGAGGAATAGCCAAATCAATGGTAAAATTGATAGATTTTGATCCATCGATAAGGGCAAAAAAAAGGATTGTTTTTGTTTAGTTTTTCATGAATGCAAATCTCATGAAACCCTTATCTATTGCAATAAAATTGGTCTCATATTGAGGATTTTGGATACAAAATATACATTATGAGTCCTCAATGCCAATCTGTTATGGTTGTAAGAAGGTAGGACACTTACAAGAAAAATTCCTAGAGATAAAAGAGTTAAAGAAGGGAAATGCTCAAATCTAGAAGATAAAAGAGTTTCAATCAGAAGAAAAATCAACTCTATTCAAGAAAAGAGAATATTCTAAGACAAAAGCACATAATTAAAATAGGTTTTAAGTTCTAGAGGAGATAAATGAGCAAGAATTAGAAAAATAAAGAGAGGATGAAGGAAATATGGCCCATCAACAACTAGATCAAAATCAATTGGTTGTTGAAAAAAGAGCTCCAAAATAAAATACTCCCAATCAAGTAGGCCAAAACCTAGGAGAGGAGATAAATTTATACCAAGAAGGAGAAGAGGAGGAAGTGGTAAGTGAGATTAAATGGGGTGGTGGAGAGGAAGATTTTTTACCCAATGAACAAGAAGGAGAATCAGAAGATATTTGGTCCTCTTCAGAAGAAGGAGAAGGTTTTCAAGAGTTAGGGAATAAAATGAAAATGAAGAAGATCAAAAGAGCGGTCAAGAAACAACAAATCCAATCTTTAGCAAAGCAACATAATAGGGAGGGAAAATTTTCTATGTGAATAATGAGAAGCACTAGAAACTCAACATATCTGGAAAGTGGAAAAAAGTGAGGAAGACCCAAAATTATAGATGTGAGGAGTAGGACAATAGCCCAAGAATTATCTGATGGAACACAACAGACATTACAATTGAGTGGAGGGAAAGTACTAAAATCTCCTAGAAGATGAATATTATATCATAAAATATTTAGGGATTAAATGCCCCATCAAAGCAAAGGGTAATGAAGGACTATAGGAAGAATATTAGAGTTTATATTTTCCTTATGCAAGAAACCAAAGTAGGTATCAATAATTTTGAAAAAATAAAAAAATCTATATGGAATAAATCTGAAGGAGTTTGTAGAGTAGCTCAAGGAGTGTCATGGGGGTTTTGGATGCTTTTGGATACAAGAATAGTAGAATGAAAGTTAATCCAAGAATTATATAGGTTTCTCTCAGTCTTATTTATGTGTAAGAAGTCAAATTATTCTTGGTTGGTCACAAATGTGTATGCTCCTAATTTGTCTATAGATAGGAGGCTATTGAGAGATCTCAATTTCTTAGGTATTGTAATAGATATACCTTGACTACTTTTGGGATATTTTAACTCTACTCTTTCTACATATGAGAAACAAAGAGGGTCTAACCTTTTCTCTGATAGCATGAAGGAGTTTGGTGAGTTTATAGCTTCCTTAGGCTTGATGGACATAAAACTTCAAGGATACAAATATACCTAGTCCAATAGAAGAATCAAAATATGATTGATTCAATCAAGAATAAATAGATCTCTATCTTTAGTAAGTTTGATCTCGAATGCTCATCGTTACAACTTGAGGACTTTGCCAATAGTAGCATTAGATAATAGCCCTTCTTTTGCTAGAATTTATGGAGGAAAGGAAATCAAAAGGATTTCCTTTTAGATTTGAGGCTATCTGATTTAGTCATTAGGATATAAAATTTTTGATTAAGGAATGGTGGACATCAAATTTATATGGCACAAATATGTTTCAAGTATCAAAGAAACCCAAAATCATAAAATAAAATTTGAATAAATGGAACAAAGAATAATTTGGTAATATATTTCAAAAAAAATGCTCCACTATGAAAGATTTAGATGAAATTGAAGAGAAATAACATAATGAGGGAAGATAAAAGGAATTAGACAGGATGGAGAAAGGTAGTTTCACTGAATTTCATAATCTACTTGCTAGGGAGGAGACCTTTTGGCGATAAAAATTAATATTTGTATGGTTGAATGATGGAGATAGTATTTTCATGGATTTACTACATCATTTGGAGATATACTCCCCTAAGAAAGACCCCTTTAGGATCAGGTGTATGCTATTTTTTGGTTTGCTTTGGATGAAAATAGGTTTCTTCAAATAATATAGTTATATTTTATTATAAAACTAATAGCACAATCTTGATCACTTATTGAGAAAATTAGACCTTTGGAAATATTATTTGTTTGGAATATTAACATGTTTTTTGAATTATTCTCTCTTATTTGTTATATTTTTTTATATTTACATATCTTGCAAATAATGTATATACTCTTGAACTTAGATAATTTTTAGATTTGACCATCTAATTTTCTCATATGGATGACACTTGATCACTTCCAATGATCTTTTTATGCTTTGGATTGCTTTTGGAATGGATTTGAATCCATTGATTTACATGGACCTCTTGATTTACATGGATCTCTTATATCTTATACTTGATCACTTTTATGATTATAGCTCCTTTGAAAATTTTTGAAGGCTTTAAGAATTTTTAAAACAAATGCAAATGTAAGTCCATTTAGAAATACACAATTAAAGATGATTTACTAGAGTAGTGAATAAAAATCATTAAAATCATATCTAAAGAATTTATTCCATGAGTTCATCAAAAATTATTAGGCACTATACATAGATAGACACATCTATAGCTATTAATAAGACAATCTTCTATGTTGATTAGGATATTTTTGTATTCCTATAATCAAAAGAAGAGGATAAACTAAGAAGTACATTAGAGTGATATAGTTGATCATTTTACCATAACCAAAATTTTGATCATCCTGTGAAAGCAATTTTATTAACCTACAATTCTTGGTAATTTCAACAAATATGTAAAATTTCATACTACTTGTGTAATCACCAAGCCTTTCAATAATAAATAAAAATTGTACACCATTTTTAACATCTAACAAGCCTTAATAATTAATCTGCATAGAACTTATATCAGGTGCTCCTACAAGTTTTGATGGGTTTTATTTTGTAGACAAATTGGATGATATATTTTCCAATATAGATATATCATACCTTATCATATAAACATTTTGAAGAAGGTTTGTTAAACCCATTTAATATATCCAACATCAAATCTATGATATCCTTTAGTGGAGAATTTCCAAATATACTAATCATTATGACAAGCATTGTGTTCCACATTTGCATAATGTTATTTTTTAAATATATATTTCTAATAAAAAATGGATGAATAATGGATTAAAGTGAAATATCAAATGTCATTGTTATAGTCCATATAAGCAATCACTAACCAATTAAAATATAAATCCTTAGAAGTAAGTTCTCCTTCATAATTTATCTTCATCCAATTTTCAATTTAAAGCCTCTTTGCTTAAATTTTTTTCTATGCTAAAAATATTGTATACTACAATATAAATTTAGACTTTAAAAGTGAGTCTTGATTGCATCATTTTAGTTATAACAAATTCACACACATTCACATGTTTGCATGTGCACACACACACATAAAATACACTAAATTTTATGAGATGGTATTCTTCTCCAATAATTTAAATAGTTTAAGATTTCCTAATAATAAAATTAAGAATGTTTGTCCTCATCTAACTCAATATCTTGTAGTGTTTTTTATTTCTTTGTAAGGAAAAACAATTGATACCGAAAAGGAGTTGGGAGATCCTATTAATAGCCTCTAGAGCCTTCGTTAGTCCATAATATGGAGCATCATGTGGATATCAATGCTAGTTCCAAAATTGCCACTAGGTACCAATTATACTATTACCATATGTAATAGGCAATAGTGATTATGACCTAAAACACCTCCATAAAGGAAAAAAATGTGCATCCTCCTTGTTACCAAAGAGAACATGAAGGTATAACATTTCTAGATAATATTATCTCCTCTTCTTGTAATTGATAGAATATGAAAAATTGTATCTTCTTTAACATCTCTTGATATTTTCTTTGTATATATTCATTACTATGCATTTACTTAGCTATTTAGGTAGGTTAGTAAAATATAGTATACAAATATGTAATCTTTATCCACATCCCTCCATAAGAATTGTTCCTATAGTTTTTTATGTATAAAGAAATTTTTTGATTCCTTGCATGTTATCTCTTTCATTCATTAGCAAGATCATAATTAAATCCTCCAAAATTCATTTTGAATGAAGTCTATTTTTATTTTACACAAAGTCAAAACATTATAAAAATGTTTTAGTTCTAAATCTCACTTCTTTCTTTTAAAATAAGGTTATTTTGGTTTTTTTTGGATATCTCAAAAAGAATAGATATTGGTTACCCTAGAACATTGTTAATATGATAAAAATTATTTGTAAGAAATTATAGAGTGGAAATTGGGAAGCAAAATATTCATACTTAATTTAAAACGTATGTTATGATGTTTCTATATGATATATTATTGAATTTACTTGATGTTTCTCACAAATTGAATTCAAAGTGGACTACTTATTTTCCTCCTATATTTTTGACAACTAACTTAACATAATATAAAAGTATCCTATAGATCTAAGAAAGAATACATTTTATGGTGTTTTCTCTAACATAAGTTATGTTAAGGAGATAGACTTATTCATGTGGAAATTGGTTTTTCTAATTTTTTTTACCTTACTTATCCTTAAAAGAATATTTAAAATCTATTTTTATCAATATTTTAAAGCAAATCAAACTTAAGAATAACTTTCATCCTTGACCTTTTTTAATAATATCATTTTTAAGGATTTTAAAACTTTCAATAATTTGGTGAATGTGTGTAAAATGTAACTACTCATATAGTGTAGTATATCTTCTCATATTGTTGATTTTATGTCTCTTAACCTAAAAATGTAGTGTAGTATTTTTGTTTTTTAATATAAAAGAGATGGGCGTTGTTTGTCACCTTCTTATAAAAGAAATTATGGTAATAAAACTAGATGAATAATATAATATTGATGTTATTCTATAATAACAATCCCACCTTAAAATAATTTTAAATTTTATTTTTTTAGATAATATAAATAAAATAATTAAAATTTACATAATTTAAAGTATTAATTCATTATATTATTCAATAATAACAATCCCGCCTTAAAGTAATTAAAATTATTAAAAATTTATTTTTTAATTTTAAATAATATAAATAAAATAATGAAAATATACATAGTTTATATACAAAGTTTAAAGTATTAATTCAAACAAATAAGACAGTACCAATATCTTTCAGACTTAATAGACCCAATAATATACCATAGTTTTATATATAAACCTTAAAAAAAACTCAAACACAGTAACCATGCTTGTGATGCTTCAACTTAGTCACTTCGATGATTAAAATGCCGTTTCAAATCAAAGGCTAAGAAGAATTTTCTACATGCCACCCATTATACATAAGTATAAATATAAATTATACGTTTTAATATTAATATTTTTATTATTGTATCTCGTAATCTTAAATATTCTATATTTTTAATTGGTATGTAATAATTTTTAACTTACATTAACTTTTTGAAAAAATATTTTAGCTAAATATTTATTAAAATAATTTAATAAATTAAGATTTCAAAAAAATACTAAAAAATTATTGGTTATAATTTTTGAAAGTATTAAATTAAATAATATATAATAAATATATTTATACAAGATTAATATTTAATAATATTTATTATTCGATTATCTTTGTAAAATTTTAAGTATGAATTATATGCATTTTTTTACAACATAAAATAGTTATACTCAAAAGTAGAACTTATATCCAAATGAACTGCTTCTTTCATTTAGATTGAAAGGTAAGACTATGAAAGTCACAAATTTAATTATAATCATATTTATTTATTTTTTATAATATTTGGAAACATATAATAGAGTAAGAATGGAGTGCAAGAAAAGAGTGAGGCTCATCTTTAATATTTTTAGATCTTTAAAGTAAAGCATGGAGTGAGTGTAAGCATTTAATACACTCTAGTTTTTTTGTTTTAGATCTTTGGAAATTTTAAAAAGAAAATAATTGCTATGAGTAAAAGTTAGGTCAAATGAAGCAAACATTATTTATGGAAGTGATAACTAGAAATAGGAATGTCTAGTTGGAAGTATGCATTCCCTAGGTGGAGACAAGAGGGAACATGAATCTATAGTAATACCTATCCTAGCCTTAGATGTTGTATTGTAAGTGATGATCAAATATTATATAACCAAACATCTTGTAATTAATTGTGAGACAAAAGAGGGTTAATCTATAAGTTTCATGAATACTGGCCAAGATTTTCAAAAATTGAAAATTGGATCATAAGAAAAATTGGATTGAGTTCATATTACTAGATGATTTTTCTTCTAAAAGGATATTTCCTAATTGTCTTTCCAATTCAAAAATCATTGATAAAATAATAAATTGCAACTTATATTTTAGAGGAAGAGATAGAATATATTCAAGACAAAGGAGAATTTTCTATGGATATGGAAACTATTGAAGGGATTTCAATGTGGGTTAGGCTTTTTGAACTTCCATGTCAACCTAGGAATAAGTAGTTTTTGAAGATATCCATAATATTTAACAAGAGTTCATCAAGGAGAGTCAACTAAGAAGAAAAAGCATTTTATATACCTAATTATGTGTTGTCCTTAATATTTTACCTAGATGTCGATTAACATACAACTTAATATTCCATAGTTTGTAATTATTTATAAATGTATTAGATGGTTAGTCAATGAGGCGTATTCCCACAAATTTTTGGTTTGATGCTTTGTTGAAGTCTAATATTTTTTTTTTAAATATAAACCACTAGTTCAAACATGTTTAACTTGTAAAGGTTCAAACGTAAAAAATTATATTAATATGAGCAAAAGTTCTAGAACATGTCTTTTTATTAGAAACTTGGTTGTATAGAGAAAATCAAATAAATAGTGGATAAGATTCAAGAGCTCCATTTTCCAATATTTACACAAAGGGTTGAGTTGTTTAGAATCTATTGAAATATGGTGGATACTCAATCAAATTGGTGTCAAAATTCACAACACTTTTTATAAATATTCCAAAATATACATTCGTAAAAAACTTAACCTAAAAATATGTAGGAGAAAATTAAAGGTAGCAATGATAAACAAAAATAAAATTGAAGGAAATAGAGAGAGAGAGAGAGAGAGAGAGAGAGAGAGATAATTGCATGATTTGAGAGAGGGAATAAAGGAAAGGTACCTATAGGAACCCCATAATATTTCATATGTATTACACATTGATACATAGATCAATAATTGGGAGTATTTATAGTGATACAAAAACCCCAACTAGAATTAACCTCTAGCCAATAATGTTTTTTGAAAAATAATTTGAAAAAACTAAAACAAAGATCATTTACAAGTTGGGATGAGACTTCTCCCAGCCTTAGCCAAAGTGAACACATGTTTACAACAGTAAAATAAGATTTGCATTGGAGCCAAATATCTTAAACCATATTTCTACTATGGTTGTTCACATGTTTACAACTGTAAAAGAAGATCTACATTGGAGCACAAATATCCTAAACTATATTTTTGGAATTGTTTTCCAAATTAGTTAAACACTAGATTTTCTCACCAACCTGCCTTATCATATCATCCTCAATAGCCATATCACTCTGACTCTGAACCCCTACCTTCTTCTCAATTCCCATCTTATCCAGGAAGTCTACCACTTCATTTAGATCTCTACTCACATAAAATAGAATCACATCATCTAATTTACTCCATAATTAAACTCTAGCCAATATTAGTTAAACAAAATAATAATAAATTACATCCTTTAATAAAGGTTATCCATAAATTTGGATTAACCAAAATCACTAAGGATCAAATGTGAATGGTGCCATTTAGGATTATGTGAACATGACCATAGGCTTACATAAATATTACCCAAATTATTTACATAAAGAATTCTCAATATTATATGTCTACATTCCTCTAGTCTACATTAACAATGCTCATAAGTACTTCATATTTTGTCCTTTGGCCTAACATGACCATATTATACAAAATTTAGCACCCCCCATAATATGAACTAAGTGGCCAAGAAGAGGAAGAATTAGAGGTAACACCTCTTAACCATAATGGATGCTCTATTGGATCTTCACTTTAACATCTTCATCCTCATCTTCATCATTAAAAATATTATGTCTTACTCTCAAGAATTCCATCTCAATATTATTCAATATTTTAAGTCATTTTTTGATGGAGTGTCCTTCCTTTTTAAAATACTCAAGTGTTTGACCTCTTTGAAACCTTCAACTTTTCCTTGGGAAATTTAGCCTTCGATTCCATGGATTTAAATTAATTTGGATGATCCTATGTATGATAAAAATCTTCACAATTTTTCTATTGCAACTTCATAATGAACAAAAATATTGAAAATACACAGCATTCATATCAAAAACCATGAAATTTATATGAAAAGGAGGTGACAAATTTGAAGTAATAGATTTAACATAATCTTCATCACACTTTGCCTTACCTCCCACCATATCTAACCCATCATTCTTTGCAATGAAATATATAGTCTTTAATACTATTAAAATATAAATTTTAAGATAATAAATCTTTATCTCTATTATATTAACTTTTCTAGCATTTACATTTTCATAGAGATATTTCAAAGTGGTACATACCTCAATAGGATCATTTTTCTCCATGATGTGGAAAAGTACATATGGATCAACTAACATGAAAAAGAGTCCAAAATTTACTCCTTACCATGTTGATGATCACTAAGATCTTCTAGTTCACTATTGAAAATAAACTAGATATTCTTGCTTCTAAGTCATCCTCCCATTTGAACTAGCCAAGTGTTATAAATTTTCCCATTAAGGTTAGTAACATACTTTAGGTAATCCATTTCACACGCAATTCCCATGTAGAACTCTAATAGGTTTGTAAATCAATATCACCATTATGTAGAACTTGAATAGTCATACATTCTATAAAAATATCATTCAAATTCCTCTTTTACAAAACTATAACCTTAAAAAAAAATTGTATATTACCACTAAAATCAAGAGAAAAATCAAATTGTCAAACCTTAGAAAATATTAGCCAAAAAAAATCTATATATAGCACTAAAATCGAGAGAGAGAGAGAGAGAGAGAGAGAGAGAGAGAGAGAGAGAGAGTATGATTTTTAATATGCTCATAGCCAAAGGGTTGTTGTCTACAAATCAAAAACCTTGCTAATCTAAGTGCATGAACAAACCCATGTGTCATGTGTGTTGTTTGAAAATGAGGAGGAGATGAATGTGAAAATAAGACTACTTGTTTCAAATTATCCTTTGAATTAATAACCAAGTCAATGATATTATTAGAAAAATAAAGGAAACTATATTACCTTTAACCACATGTATGTGATCCACCAATCAAGAGTTCCTCCAAAAATATAACATGCAAGAATCAAACCAAGAACCTCTATTCAAGAAGAGAAATATCCAACCATTGCACTATAATGCTGAATTGGAAAAATAAAGGAGAAAAAACTCACCAAATCCTATTAACAAGTAATGCAATCCAAAAAATACCCATGATTCAAACCACTGAACTTTACCAAGTAGAAAATAAGTACAACCATTATGGTACAACTGTTTGTGTAAAATAATATTAAAGGGTTCAATTGATCTATTGGTACGTTAAGGGAAATTCATATGCCACCCTAGAATTTCCCATGGCCAATGCCCTTACAAACACCAATAACTAGTAAAAATAAATCCAAACCAAGGATTTGTTGTTAGACAACCAACATCCATGTTATCATCCACTCTCTCTATTATGGACAAGATATGGTACAGCACAAGAATATGAAAAGATAAAATTATGAAATTAAAAAAAAAAGCATAGAGAATTGAAACCATGACCTTTTTTGCAAGCAACCAACATCAATACTAATATGCTAACTACCTCTGAAAATCCCCATAGTATGTTATTGGTATTTAGGAAAATAAATAGTAAACAACATCTACTCAAAGCACACAAATAACATTACAAGATATGGTGCACATGAAGCAAAGGAGATTAGATTAAATAATTTTTTCTAAATTTGAAATTTTAAATTGCATTTAAATTCTAATGTTTTTCCCTCTAAGACAACATGCTAAATCTACATATTCAATAAAAAGGAAAGATAAGCATTTTCAACAATTATACAATGTTGTTTATATCTTTGCTTTGATACCATGTTAGAATTTACAACATTTTCTAGAATCATTCGAAAACATGCATTCACCATTATCATAACAAAAAAATATGAAAGAGTGAATTAAAGATAGTATTTGTAGATAAAATAAAAAATGAAGGAAACAAAGGTAAATGAAATTATTTGAGAGGAGGAATAAAGGGTGGAACAGGATATTAATTAGGTGAAGTAAAGCATTGCACACCATAGAGTAGGTGGAATAATGTAGCATTGAAGGAGGAGATAAATTAGCTACCAATCCTAGAGGTAATGTTCAAACATTATAATTTGAAGAGCATTAATTAGGAATGTTCCAGATTTAGTGCATTGTGAGGAGGAAAGGTATGATAAATTACCTTTCATATTATTATTGGATGGAAAGTTAAATTAAATTAAATTTGAATTATTTAGAAGTATTTAGGTGGGAGTTATAAGGTTTTTTTATTAGGGTAAAAATGATATTTTGAAAGGGCCCGAACCCTTTTACAACACAAAGTCAGCCCATCAAATGGACAACTACCAAGGGCAAGGAGCAAAACATCCCCTAGATTCAAGACAAATAGTATCCATCCTGGACCCTAATTATCTACATCATTTCCTCATGAAATTTTCTAAGTCCTCATGGACCACCCCTAGGGGGATCCATATCCTATCCTATTATTTAATGGTACCAAATTTTGTCATCCAGTCAGCTGGTTTGTTACCTTCTCTAAAGACATGAACAAATTTAACTTCTTCAAAATGATTTACAATCGCTATTATATCTTGCACAATGTAACAAATTTATCAATTAGCTTCTCCCTTACTTTTTAAAATTTATAATACTTAAGGAGCCTCCTCCAAAGATAATATTTTTAACACCTCGATCCTTAGCTATCTCTACACCCTGATGTAAAGCATTAACTTCAGCTTTATGGCTAGTAGTAATTCCCAAAAAATTATAGGATGCCACCACAAATCTACCTATTATTATCCCTCAAAATTTCTTACCTAGGTTACCTTTGGATGCCCCATAAAAATTTAACTTCAACCATTCATCTCAAGGTGGTTGTCATTTTACATCATTTCTAACCTGAGCATTTGCCTTTCAACTGCTAATGGGTTCCAAATTACATGCCTTAGCTATCATATTATCTTCATTATTCTCTTTCTTAATAGGGTACTTGATATATTTAACATTCTCCACTAAAAAATTGGTGATATTGCCAAAACTTCTCACTAATGACCCTTTCCCCCTCTAAAAATTCTCCTGTTCCTCTCTAATCAAACTCCCCACACAAAATAAATGGAATCGGGTTCCAAATTACATTAAGATGAGGACTAAAAAAAGGGGTCCTCCCACTGTTGTAACCACAAAATCATATTATAAATCATCACCCAAGAGATGTCCATCATGTTGATGAGGAGCTAGAAAATATTTAGAGTATAGGGACATTCCAAGAAGATGTGTTCCTCTGATTCTTTTGCATTTTCACATAAACTACATCTATTAGGTAACTGGAAACCTCTCTTTTAAAATTATCCACTGTTAGAATCTTATTTTGGATTTTTTCCCAAAGAAAAATATTTATTTTAGGAATAGCTCTCTTATGCCAAATTCTATTCCAAGGGAAACCATTATCTACAACAAGATCAAAAAGATCATAGGATATCTTCACGATGAATTAAACATTCTCAATTTTTCTCCAAACCATAGAGTCTCTTTTCTTGACAATACCTAAGTAATAATCCTTTATTTTAGGGTTAAGGAGCTTTAAAGCCTCCAAAATCTCAAGGCTTGTCTCTAAATATTTCTAGTTCAACTAGTTATCCAATAAATTCATGTAATCATAAATGTTTTTATGATATCTATCCATTGTTATAAAATTGATTATAAAATATCATTGTTGGCTAGAGTATTATCATCTAACCAGGTATATTCCCATAAAATTATAGAGGCTCCATCTCCAACACACTATTTCACATCCTTCCACAAGACCTCTATAAGCGTGTGAGAAATTTGGTTGTCACACCCTTCCACAAGGCCTCTATAAGGTCCATCTCCAACACGCTATTTCGCACCCTTCCACAAGGCCTCTATAAGGTCCATCTCCAAGTGGTTCCATAAAGAAGAGCCATGACATGGATCCTGAGTTGTGAGAAATCTGGTAGTCTCTTGGCTGCTAAGATATTTTTATTTAAGAATCCTTACCCAAATAGTTTTACCATCCCCTAGAACTCTCCATCCCACCTTTACTACCATAACACTATTAACTAGACTGAGTCTCCTCAAACCAAGACCACCATGCTTCTTTTGATGGCATATTTTTTCCCAATCTACAATATGAACCCTCCTCCTCTCTTCAGACCCTGATCATAAGAATTATTTTTTAATTCCTTCTATGATTTCAAAAACTTTAGAATGGATCTTGAATAGGGAGAGAATATAAATGGGGATAACCTAAAAAACACTCTTAAAAAATAATACTTTATCTGCTCGAGACAAGAGATCACCTTTCCATCTACAAGTTTTGATTGAAACCTATCAACCAAACCATTCCAAAGAGGTGCCTTGCAATTTCCCATGAACATAGGCATTCCAAGGTAAGAAGAAGGTAGGGTTGACACAGGACACCCTATCACTCTAGCCACCCTTCTCTGGAGAGAAACTTTAGTGTTAATAAAGAAGATCTTATTCTTTTCCAAATTGATATTTTGGTGAGAGGTACACTCATAGAGGTCTAATATTCTTTTAAACTCATTTACCTCTACCACAGTAGGATTACCAAGTAAAATGGTATCATCCACAAACTATAAATGAGTAATACCCTCAATATTATGAGTTGGTTTAAGACCCCCTATCTAGCCAAAAGCCTTGGCAACATTGAGGTATATTCCAAGCATTTCACCCATAATAATAAAAATATAAGGAGAGAGGATCACCTTGTCTAAGACCTCTATTACTCCTAAAAAAAATTGGTTTATTATGGATCAGAATAGACTACCTTGCAGTCTTATAGCAACTTCCAACCCATATTCTCCACTGTCTATAAAAACCAAAGGCAGTCAAAACTTTATCTAAAAAACTCCATGAAACTCTATCATAAGCCTTGCTCATGTCTAATTTCAGGAGCATACCTTTTCTTTAACCAATATTGATAGAATGCATGGATTTATGAAGGGATATGATCCCATAAAAAATATGTTTACCATTAACAAAGCCACCTTGCTCATCAGATATAATTGAGGGTAGAAAGATCTTCAATATGAAGGCTATAACTTTGGATATAATCTTGTAAATAGCATTACAAAGATTTATAGGTGTAAAATATTTGAATATTTTTAATCTTTTTTTATTAGTAACTAGAAAAAGGAAGGTATTGTTAAAATTCCTTTAGTATTTAACCGGACTTTAAAGATTCATTCACTGCTTCAAAACTATTAAATTTAACAATATCCCAAAAAGTTTGGAAAAACCTACTTGGAACCCATCTGGACTTGGAGCTTTGTCTCTTCCAAGGGAGAAAGTGGCTATCCTTACATATTCTTCCTTAATCACCTTTAGAAGCTGAGAATTGATCTCTTTGGATATCAACCTAGGAATGTGATTAGTCATCTCCTTAACCGTGGTTTCATCCTATTCCATATCTTCAGCTAGAAGATTTTGATAGAAGTCCATAGCCTCATGCTCAATTTCTTCACTCTCTATAATAACTTGGTCAACATCCTTTATTCCATCAATGCAGATAGATATTTTATTTTTGATATTAGAGACATGGAAAAACTTAGAATTTCTATCACCTTCCTACAACCACTATATCCTAGACGTTTGCCTCCAACAGGTTCTTCATTGGCTATTATGGTGTGCAATTCAAAATTAAGCTCCTCTTCTCTTTGGAATTTGGTTTGGTTCATATCCAAATTTTTAATCTCTTCTTCTAACATATCCAACTCTAACTAAATAGCTTTTTTATTTTGAAAGATATTTCCAAATACCTCCCTATTCCAATTTTTTGCTTCTTTCTTCATAATCTTAAGATTGTTTGAAATAATTTGCATCTTGGTACCCTGGGAAGGAATACTCCACCATTTTTCCATTTCTTTATAAAATTTTTATTGTTGCAGCCACATAAATTCAAACTTGAAATGGTCATCATACTTTCGATCTTCCACACTACACTAAAAGAGCAAAGGATTGTGATCAGATCTAGATTTAGGAAGAGATATCATATTAAACATGAATTTGTTTTGGAACCAATCCTCTGAAAGAAGAACATTATCTAACCAAACTTGAATAAAGTTTCTACCAAAGTGTATGTTTATCCAAGTAAACTTGTTACCATCTAAATCCTCATCAAACAAACCATCATCAACTATAAACTTCCCTAGATCCTACATGCCTTATGATAACTTAGCCACACCATCCTAATTCTCACTTGGAGATAATGGGATGTTAAAATTAGTTGCCAAAATCTATATTAAACCTCTAAACTACTTACCCATTCCCCTAAATATATCCAAAGTTCTTTGTGGGTTTTACTTTATTTGGGAGCACAAATATTAGAAATCACGAAGGAAACTTTAGAATATTTAGCCTTGAGAATAACTGTGACCTGATATTAACTTTTAGCTAGCAAGTATACATCATAAATATTTTAATTCCAAATATGTATAATACCTCTAGAGGACCCTTTATATTTCTATTAAAAAATATCAACATTTTACCAAATACATTTATGAAATTTTAGCCAATTTGAAAGATTCAACTTAGTTTCTTGGAGAAGCAAGAAATCTGGTTGGTAAGAGAAGACAAGGACCTTAACCAACCTATGTTTTCTAGGGGTGTTCATGCCCATATAATTCTAACATAGGAGTATCATTGGTTATGGGGTGTAGGATTTTTCATACCTACAATAATTTTCGTAATAGTAGGCTAAGACCACATAGATTTCTCTTCCTCTACTTCATTATACCTTTTCTCCTTAAGAGACTTCCTACCCACTTTGCTAGACCCTTCTTGACCTAGGTCAGATGCTTTACAAGAACTCACATTAATTCTTATATTTGAATTAATAGATGATGGACCTTTCTCAACAGTCTCTTTCTCTACAAACTTATGAGTATCAATCTCTAATTGGTCTTTCTCATGGGAATAATTTGGGTCTTCTTGCCTAGTATTCATCATAATCACCAATGGTAAATTAGAAGGGCCAGTATACATATCCACATTGAAATAAATTAGTCCTTCCTGAGAATAATTTGGTCATTCTTGCTTTATCTTCACCATATCCACATCTTATTTCACTTGAGGGCATATTGGCCCTTCCTACCCTAGCTTCACCATATTCATATTATATTTCTCTAGTAGTTGTGGTAATGTATACAGGATAGTCTCCATGGCCTATATAGCTTCATTATATACCAAGGGGCTTATACCCAACTCCTCCATGACCCTTTGGTTTGCTTCTCCCTCTTCATGAAATACTGAAAGTTAAGATACATCTATATTTTCTTGCACACTCGATGGATTGCTATGGCTTAACTTAGGGGTTTGTTCAATATCCTCTAAAGTTTTGTGAGTATCTTTAACTTTAAATTACCTTATCCTTTCTTCCTTGATATTTTGGACTAATTCTAGAATATTTGTTAAGGTGACAGTTTTTGGCTAGGTGACATGTTTTGCCACATCTCCAACATCCAAAAGGATTATTTTTGTAAGAAATATCTTATGTCCAAGTACCTTTACTTGAGATAAGTTTAATGGATCTTGTAATATATTTATCCGCTCCAACTAGCACACAAAGTCTACCAAAGACCATCTTCCTCCTTTCCTTAGTAGCAAAATCTAGAAATAGAAAGCCACCAATGCAATTGCCAATAACTTCTAAAATTTTATTTTTCTATAATGCAAGGGGTAAATCTAGAAGTTTAACCCAAATGAGATCAACCTCGGTGTTTTTGGATGCTGGATTGAACCCAGGACCCCATTTCCTCAAGAAAAGTCTAGATCATTCCATAAACCATGGGCCACCCAAAAAATTTGAATCCCTATCTTCCATAGCAGAAAAAGAGGCTAAAAAGAAACCTCTTGGAAGAGCTGAGAAATTCAAAATCCCTTTAACTTTCCACCTGATATTAACCCATTTCTTAATATTATCTATAGATGGTCTATAATCAATAAATTTACCAATTAAACTATTACTCAATCTATTTTAGGCTCTATCTAAAATCTTATATAGAATTTTTAGGGCCAACCCATTCTCATCACTTACCTAAGGAATGAAAATCTTCTTCTTCTTTCCAACAATGATGGAAATTTTATTATCTCTCCCTTGATCCACCTAGTTCTTACTTACTATCTCTCTTAAAATAGGGTCATTAGGAGCTAAATCGCCTTACTCATCAACTAAACCTTTCAACACACCTCCCAAGAGAAAATTCTTTAAATCCAAAGGAGACTTGGAGGAATCCATTGCAACACTAGTATCACTATGACTATACATGATCAAAGGGTCACCTTGAGGTATACTAACCATTATAAGGTTTTCTACCTTATTGATTTTTAGAATTTTATTTTTCAATATATTTTTCAAAACAAAAATCAAAATTTTGAATTTATTAGGTTTTTGGAGTGATAAGGTTTTGTACTTAAGGATTTAGAAAAATTAAATAAAAATTTGAAAGTTAAAGTTCTTTAGAAAATTGAAGAGTTAGAAGATTTGAATTTGGTTTTTGAAACTTGAAGAAAAATTTTGAAATTTATTTTTTGATTTTTTAGTTTGAATATATTTAGGATTTGTAAATTTAATAAAGTAGGGAGTTAAAAGGTTTTCTACTTCAAAATATTTCAAATATTTAAATTTTACAAATTCGAATGAGTTCTATTATATCAAACAATAATTTTTTCCTTTTTGAATCTAAACTCTCGAAGGACCAAATTTTGCATCATAAAAGATCAAAATGAAATAAATTCTTACTATAGGAAAACTATGGGATATAGTAAATGGAACAAACAAAACAAACTAGTGAAGATGAAAGAGAAATAAAAAAATTTAAAGAACATAATGAAAAGGGACTCATGTTAAATATGTTTAGAGTAACTGATGAACTATAGCCATATTTAAGTGAATCATAAACTTCTATAGATGTATTGAATACATTAAAAAAATATTTGAAGGAAAAAGCATAGCAATAATTTTGAATTTACAATCTCAATTATATTATTTAAAGGACAATAGTGGATAAAGTATAGAACTCTTTATTTGAAAATTAGTGGATATAAAAGATAAAATTTTGACTATGGGAGAAAAGGTAGAAGATACATTTATTGTTCAAGTTACATTCAAAGCATTTCCATAAAGTTATAAAAAATTAGTTACTTCTTTACAAGTACTAAATATGGAAACTACATTTGATGATTTAGTCAATATTGTTTTGGAATATGAAGTTAAAAATCTTGTCAAAGATGAAATGACTAACAATGTCTTGGTATCATAATTTGATGAGATATGCTTCTACAATATTGAGTTGGTTTCTATAATGCACATCAGGGTCTCTACAGTACTTGATTTGGTTGCTATAGTGCACATTAGGGTCTTTATAATGCCTAAGAGGGTTGCTACAGTGTGCAACAAGGTTTCTACAGTGCTTAATAGGGTTGTTACAACAGTGATTGATAGGGTTTCTAGAATCATTCGAAAACATGCATTCACCATTATCATAACAAAAAAATATGAAAGAGTGAATTAAAGATAATATTGGTAGATAAAATAAAAAATGAAGGAAACAAAGGTAAATGAAATTATTTGAGAGGAGGAATAAAGGGTGGAACAGGATATTAATTAGGTGAAGTAAAGCATTGCACACCATAGAGTAGGTGGAATAATGTAGCATTGAAGGAGGAGATAAATTAGCTACCAATCCTAGAGGTAATGTTCAAACATTACAATTTGAAGAGCATTAATTAGGAATGTTCCATATTTAGTGCATTGTGAGGAGGAAAGGTATGATAAATTACCTTTCATATTATTATTGGATGGAAAGTTAAATTAAATTAAATTTGAATTATTTAGAAGTATTTAGGTGGGAGTTATAAGGTTTTTTTATTAGGGTAAAAATGATATTTTGAAAGGGCCCAAACCCTTTTACAACACAAAGTCAGACCATCAAATGGACAACTACCAAGGGCAAGTAGCAAAACATCCCCTAGATTCAAGACAAACATTATCCATCCTGGACCCCAATTATCTACATCATTTCCTCATGAAATTTTCTAAGTCCTCATGGACCACCCCTAGGGGGATCCATATCCTATCCTCTTATTTAATGGTATCAAATTTTGTCATCCAGTCAGCTGGTTTGTTACCTTCTCTAAAGACGTGAACAAATTTAACTTCTTCAAAATGATTTACAATCACTCTTATATCTTGCACAATGTAATAAATTTATCAATTAGCTTCTCCCTTACTTTTTAAAATTTATAATACTTAAGGAGCCTCCTCCAAAGATAATATTTTTAGCACCTCGATCCTTAGCTATCTCTACACCCAGATGTAAAGCATTAACTCCAGCTTTATGGCTAGTAGTAATTCCCAAAAAATTATAGGATGCCGCCACCAATCTACCTATGATTATCCCTCAAAATTTCTTACCTAGGTTACCTTTGGATGCCCCATAAAAATTTAACTTCAACCATTCATCTCAAGGTGGTTGTCATTTTACATCATTTCTAACCTGGGCATTTGCCTTTCAACTACTAATGGGTTCCAAATTCCATGCCTTAGCTATCATATTATCTTCATTATTCTCTTTATTAATAGGGTACTTGATATATTTAACATTCTCCACTAAAAAATTGGTGATATTGCCAAAACTTCTCACTAATGACCTTTTCCTCCTCTAAAAATTCTCCTGTTCCTCTCTAATCAAACTCCCCACACAAAATAAATGGAATCGGGTTCCAAATTACATTAAGATGAGGACTAAAAAAAGGTGTCCTCCCACTGTTGTAACCACAAAATCATATTAGAAATCATAACCCAAGAGATTTCCATCATGTTGATGAGGAACTAGAAAATATTTAGAGTATAGGGACATTCCAAGAAGATGTGTTCCACTGATTCTTTTGCATTTTCACATAAACTACATCTATTAGGTAACTGGAAACCTCTCTTTTAAAATTATCCACTATTAGAATCTTATTTTGGATTTTTTCCCAAAGAAAAATATTTATTTTAGGAATAGCTCTCTTACGCCAAATTCTATTCCAAGGGAAACCATTATCTACAACAAGATCAAAAAGATCATAGGATATCTTCACGATGAATTAAACATTATCAATTTTGCTCCAAACCATAGAATCTCTTTTCTTGACAATACCTAAGTAATAAGCCTTTATTTTAGGGTTAAGGAGCTTTAAAGCCTCCAAACTCTCAAGGCTTGTCTCTAAATATTTCTAGTTCAACTAGTTATCCAATAAATTCATGTAATCATAAATGTTTTTATGATATCTATCCATTGTTATAAAATTGATTATAAAATATCATTATTGGCTAGAGTATTATCATCTAACCAGGTATATTCCCATAAAATTATAGAGGCTCCATCTCCAACACACTATTTCACATCCTTCCACAAGACCTCTATAAGCGTGTGAGAAATCTGGTTGTCACACCCTTCCACAAGGCCTCTATAAGGTCCATCTCCAACACGCTATTTTGCACCCTTCCACAAGGCCTCTATAAGATCCATCTCCAAGTGGTTCCATAAAGAAGAGCTATGACATGGATCCTGAGTTGTGAGAAATCTGGTAGTCTCTTGGCTGCTAAGATATTTTTATTTAAGAATCCTTACCCAAATAGTTTTACCATCCCCTAGAACTCTCCATCCCACCTTTACTACCATAACACTATTAACTAGAATGAGTCTCCTCAAACCAAGACCACCATGCTTCTTTTGATGGCATATTTTTTCCCAATCTACAATATGAACCCTCCTCCTCTCTTCAGACCCTGATCATAAGAATTATTTTTTAATTCCTTCTATGATTTCAAAAACTTTAGAATGGATCTTGAATATGGAGAGAATATAAATTGGGATAACCTAAAAAAATACTCTTAAACAATAATACTTTACCTGCTCGAGACAAGAGATCACCTTTCCATCTACAAGTTCTGATTGAAACCTATCAACCAAACCATTCCAAAGAGGTGCCTTGCAATTTCCCATGAAGATAGGCATTCCAAGGTAAGAAGAAGGTAGGGTTGACACAGGACACCCTATCACTCTAGCCACCCTTCTCTGGAGAGAAACTTTAGTGTTAATAAAGAAGATCTTATTCTTTTCCAAATTGATATTTTGGTGAGAGGTACACTCATAGAGATCTAATATTCTTTTAAAATCATTTACCTCTACCACAGTAGGATTACCAAGTAAAATGGTATCATCCACAAACTATAAATGAGTAATACCCTCAATATTATGAGTTGGTTTAATACCCCCTATTTAGCTAAAAGCCTTGGCAACATTGAGGTATATTCCAAGCATTTCAGCCATAATAATAAAAATATAAGGAGAGAGGATCACCTTGTCTAAGACCTCTATTACTCCTAAAAGAAATGGTTTATTATGGATCAGAATAGACTACCTTGCAGTCTTATAGCAACTTCCAACCCATATTCTCCACTGTCTACAAAAACCAAAGGCAGTAAAAACTTTATCTAAAAAACTCCATGAAACTCTATCATAAGCCTTGCTCATGTCTAATTTCAGGAGCATACCTTTTCTTTAACCAATATTGATAGAATGCATGGATTTATGAAGGGATATGATCCCATAAAAAATATGTTTACCATTAACAAAGCCACCTTGCTCATCAGATATAATTGAGGGTAGAAATATCTTCAATATGAAGGCTATAACTTTGGATATAATCTTGTAAATAGCATTACAAAGATTTATAGGTGTTAAATATTTGAATATTTTTAATCTTTTTTTATTAGTAACTAGAAAAAGGAAGGTATTGTTAAAATTCCTTTAGTATTTAACCGGACTTTAAAGATTCATTCACTACTTCAAAACTATTAAATTTAACAATATCCCAAAAAGTTTGGAAAAACCTACTTGGAACCCATCTGGACTTGGAGCTTTGTCTCTTCCAAGGGAGAAAGTGGCTATACTTACATATTCTTCCTTAATCACCTTTAGAAGCTGAGAATTGATCTCTTTGGATATCAACCTAGGAATGTGATTAGTCATCTCCTTAACCGTGGTTTCATCCTATTCCATATCTTCAGCTAGAAGATTTTGATAGAAGTCCATAGCCTCATGCTCAATTTATTCACTCTCTATAATAACTTGGTCAACATCCTTTATTTCATCAATGCAGACAGATATTTTATTTTTGATATTAGAGACATGGAAAAACTTAGAATTTCTATCACCTTCCTACAACCACTATATCCTAGACGTTTGCCTCCAACAGGTTCTTCATTGGCTATTATGGTGTGCAATTCAAAATTAAGCTCCTCTTCTCTTTGGAATTTGGTTTGGTTCATATCCAAATTTTTAATCTCTTCTTCTAACATATCCAACTCTAACTAAATAGCTTTTTTATTTTGAAAGATATTTCCAAATACCTCCCTATTCCAATTTTTTACTTCTTTCTTCATAGTCTTAAGCTAGTTTGAAATAATTTGCATCTTGGTACCCTGGGAAGGAATACTCCACCATTTTTCCATTTCTTTATAAAATTTTTACTGTTGCAGCCACATAAATTCAAACTTGAAATGGTCATTATACTTTCGTTCTTCCACACTACACTAAAAGAGTAGAGGATTGTGATCAGATCTAGATTCAGGAAGAGATATCATATTAAACATGAATTTGTTTTGGAACCAATCCTCTGAAAGAAGAAAATTATCTAACCAAACTTGAATAAAGTTTCTACCAAAGTGTATGTTTATCCAAGTAAACTTGTTACCATCTAAATCCTCATCAAACAAACCATCATCAACTATAAACTTCCCTAGATCCTACATGCCTTATGAGAACTCAGCCACACCCCCCTAATTCTCACTTGGAGATAATGGGGTGTTAAAATTAGTTGCCAAAATCTATATTAAACCTCTAAACTACTTACCCATTCCCCTAAATATATCCAAAGTTCTTTGTGGGTTTTACTTTATTTGGGAGCACAGATATTGGAAATCACAAAGGAAACTTTAGAATATTTAGCCTTGAGAATAACTGTGACCAGATATTAACTTTTAGCTAGCAAGTATCCAACATAAATATTGTAATTCCAAATAGATATAATCCCTCTAGAGGACCCTTTATATTCCTATTAAAAAATATCAACATTTTACCAAATACATTTATGAAATTTTAGCCAATTTGAAAGATTCAACTTAGTTTCTTGGAGAAGCAAGAAATCTGGTTGGTAAGAGAAGACAAGGACCTTAACCAACCTATGTTTTCTAGGGGTGTTCATGCCCATATAATTCTAACATAGTAGTATCATTGGTTATGGGGTGTAGGATTTTTCATACCTACAATAATTTTCGTAATAGTAGGCTGAGACCACATAGATTTCTCTTCTTCTACTTCATTATACCTTTTCTCCTTAAGAGACTTCCTACCCACTTTGCTAGACTCTTCTCGACCTAGGTCAGATGCTTTACAAGAACTCATATTAATTCTTATATTTGAATTAATAGATGATGGACCTTTCTCAACAGTCTCTTTCTCTACAAACTAATGAGTGTCAATCTCTAATTGGTCTTTCTCTTTGGAATAATTTGGGTCTTCTTGCCTAGTCTTCATCATAATCGCCAATGGTAAAGTAGAAGGGCTAGTATACATATCCAAATTGAAATAAATTAGTCCTTCCTGAGTATAATTTGGTCATTCTTGCTTTATCTTCACCATATCCACATCTTATTTCACTTGAGGGCATATTGGCCCTTCCTACCCTAGCTTCACCATATTCATATTATATTTCTCTAGTAGTTGTGGTAATGTATAAGGGATAATCTCCATGGCCTATATAGCTTCATTATATACCAAGGGGCTTATACCCAACTCCTCCATGACCCTTTGGTTTGCTTCTCCCTCTTCATGAAATACTGAAAGTTAAGATACATCTATATTTTCTTGCACACTCGGGGGAATGCTATGGCTTAACTTAGGGGTTTGTTCAATATCCTCTAAATTTTTGTGAGTATATTTAACTTTCAATTACCTTATCCTTTCTTCCTTGATATTTTGGACTAATTCTAGAATATTTGTTAAGGTGACAGTTTTTGGCTAGGTGATGTTTTGCCACATCTCCAACATCCAAAAGGATTATTTTTGTAAGAAATATCTTATGTCCAAGTACCTTTACTTGAGATAAGTTTAATGGATCTTGTAAGATATTTATCCGCTCCAACTAGCACACAAAGTCTACCAAAGACCATCTTCCTCCTTTCCTTAGTAGCAAAATCTAGAAATAGAAAGCCACCAATGCAATTGCCAATAACTTCTAAAATTTTATTTTTCTATAATGCAAGGGGTAAATCTAGAAGTTTAACCCAAATGAGATCAACCTCGGTGTTTTTGGATGTTGTATTGAACCCAAGACCCCATTTCCTCAAGAAAAGTCTAGATCATTCCATAAACCATGGGCCACCCAAAAAATTTGAATCCCTATCTTCCATAGCAGAAAAAGAGGCTAAAAAGAAACCTCTTGGAAGAGCTGAGAAATTCAAAATCCCTTTAACTTTCCACCTGAGATCAACCCATTTCTTAATATTATCTATAGATGGTCTATAATCAATAAATTTACCAATTAAACTATTACTCAATCTATTTTAGGCTCTATCTAAAATCTTATATAGAATTTTTAGGGCCAACCCATTCTCATCACTTACCTAAGGAATGAAAATCTTCTTCTTCTTTCCAACAATGATGGAAATTTTATTATCTCTCACTTGATCCACCTAGTTATTACTTACTGTCTCTCTTAAAATAGGGTCATTAGGAGCTAAATCGCCTTACTCACCAACTAAACCTTTCAACAGACCTCCCAAGAGAAAATTCATTAAATCCAAAGGAGACTTGGAGGAATCCATTGCAACACTAGTATCACTATGACTATACATGATCAAAGGGTCACCTTGAGGTATACTAACCATTATAAGGTTTTCTACCTTATTGATTTTTAGAATTTTATTTTTCAATATATTTTTCAAAACAAAAATCAAAATTTTGAATTTATTAGGTTTTTGGAGTGATAAGGTTTTGTACTTAAGAATTTAGAAAAATTAAATAAAAATTTGAAAGTTAAAGTTCTTTAGAAAATTGAAGAGTTAGAAGATTTGAATTTGGTTTTTGAAACTTGAAGAAAAATTTTGAAATTTATTTTTTGATTTTTTAGTTTGAATATATTTAGGATTTGTAAATTTAATAAAGTAGGGAGTTAAAAGGTTTTCTACTTCAAAATATTTCAAACATTTAAATTTTACAAATTCGAATGAGTTCTATTATATCAAACAATAAAATTTTCCTTTTTGAATCTAAACTCTCGAAGGACCAAATTTTGCATCATAAAAGATCAAAATGAAATAAATTCTTACTATAGGAAAACTATGGGATATAGTAAATGGAACAAACAAAACAAACTAGTGAAGATGAAAGATAAATAGAAAAATTTAAAGAACATAATGAAAAGGGACTCATGTTAAATATGTTTAGAGTAACTGATGAACTATAGCCATAGTTAAGTGAAGCATAAACTTCTATAGATGTATTGAATACATTAAAAAAATATTTGAAGGAAAAAGCAAAGCAATAATTTTGAATTTACAATCTCAATTATATTATTTAAAGGACAATAGTGGATAAAGTATAGAACTCTTTATTTGAAAATTAGTGGATATAAAAGATAAAATTTTGACTATGGGAGAAAAGGTAGAAGATACATTTATTGTTCAAGTTACATTCAAAGCATTTCCATAAAGTTATAAAAAATTAGTTACTTCTTTACAAGTACTAAATATGGAAACTACATTTGATGATTTAGTCAATATTGTTTTGGAATATGAAGTTAAAAATCTTGTCAAAGATGACATGACTAACAATGTCTTGGTATCATAATTTGATGAGATATGCTTCTACAGTATTGAGTTGGTTTCTATAATGCACATCCGGGTCTCTACAGTACTTGATTTGGTTGCTATAGTGCACATTAGGGTCTCTATAACGCCTAAGAGGGTTGCTACAGTGTGCAACAAGGTTTCTATAGTGCTTAATAGGGTCGTTACAACAGTGATTGATAGGGTTTCTAAAGCTGTACTAGATTTCTATAATGCTTGAGTTGGCTACTACAGTGTGCATCAGGGTCTCTATAGTACCTGAGAGGGTTGCTACAGTGCACAATAGGGTTTCTATAATACCTAAGTTGGTTACTATAGTGCACATCAAGGTCTCTATAGTGCTTGAGTTGGTTTCTACAATGAACTTCAGGGTCTCTATAATGTCTGAGAGGGTTGCTATAATGTGCAATAGGGTTTCTACAATGCTTGACAGGGTTGCTATAGTGTGAAATAAGATTTATATAGGGTTTTATAGGATTACTATAGTGATTGACAAGTTTGCTACAGTGCTAAACAATGTTGCTACAGTACTTTATAGAGTTGCACTAGGGTTTCTATAGGGTTTGATAAGGTTTCTATAGTGTGCAACAAGGTTTCTACAGTGCTTGATACGGTTTCTACAGTGTAAAATAGGGTTTCTATAGTGCACAACAAGATTTCTTTAGTACATAAGAGGGTTGCTACAATGTGCAACAAGGTTTCTTCAGTGCTTGATAGGGTTGCTACAGTACAAAACAAGGTTGCTACCATACAAAATAGGGTTTTTGTAGGGTATTATAGGGTTTCTAAAGTGCACATAATAATGTTGCTACAGTGTACACAATAGTATTGCTATAGTACACAAAATGGTTGCTATAGTGCACAACATTGCTCTTTTTTTTATGCTTAAAAAGCACCTACATTAGGCTAATAAACTTTTTTTATGCTTAAAAAGCAGCTACATTTGGATTTATTTTTGCCCTAAAACTTATTATGAGTACCCCAAGAACCCCAGAGTAACTGGTTTGAGTGTGTTATCAGTGAAAAGGATCAACGACCCCACACCTTGTTAGTAGTTTTTCCCTTAAGAACGTATATAAGGAGTTGTCATTTAGAAGTAAACATGTGGTTGGTTTCTTAGCAATATTCCCTAGTGGGATAGTTTTGGAAATCAGAGAGCAGTACTCAATTAGACAACCCTTATGGCCGATGTGGTTTATCTTAAGCCTCTAGGAAGCCACATTTTGGGGTCCATTTCTTTTTTCTTCTCTATAGGTCTTTGGAAGAATGGAGAAAACTTCTAAGGAGACTGGCAGTAAGGAGGTAGATCAAGGAGGAACATCTCTTCCAGAACTATGAGAGAATCATTCATGGGAAAAAGTAGTTATAGGAGTTAATAACTTAGAGAGGGAGATCTTTGGCTTTCATCCTATAGAAGAGGAGGAAATCCCAATGTTGAGAATCCCGCAACCTATCTTTCAAATAATGTTAAAAGAAAGAGAAAACACTTTGGTTGGCAAATTTATAGGTATCCAACCAAATTTGGATTCAATCAAAAATGGAAAGTGAAAGGAAGAATATAAATTGTGGCATTGACCAAAGGTTTTTTACTATTCAAATTTAAGTGTCAAGAAGATATGAGTTCAACTCTATTGAAAGGGCCATGGTTTTTTGGCCAAAAAGGCTTTTATTTTAGAAAATGGACTCCAAATTTTAACCTAGATACATAAAATATTTACATGGCTCCTCTTTGGTTCTAATTACTTGGACTTCCAGTGGCTTTTTGGATGAAGATATTTTTCGAGGAATAGCCAAATCAATGGTAAAATTGATAGATTTTGATCCATCGATAAGGGCAAAAAAAAGGATGGTTTTTGCTTAATTTTTTGTGAATGCAGATCTCACGAAACCCTTATCTACTGCAATCAAATTGGTCTCAGATGGAAGATTTTGGATACAAAAAATACATTATTAGTCCTCAATGCCAATCTGTTATGGTTGTAATAAGGTAGGACACTTACAAGCAAAATTCCTAGAGATAAAAGAGTTAAATAAAGGAAATGCTCAAATCTAGAAGATAAAAGAGTTTAAATCAGAAGAAAAATCAACTCTATTCAAGAAATGAGAATATTCTAAGAGAAATGAGAATATTCTAAGACAAAATGATGGGGGACGAGAAAATTGCACAAAGAAAATTCCAACACTTTTCATTAAATCTAAAAAACAAATTATAAATACAGCCCACAGGCTTTACAAAAACCAGCGCTCGGCTTGGTTTTCCAACACTCTACGTGCAATCTTCAGATCCACCACACTTGGAAGGAAAACGCACCACTCTCTAGCTGGCTCTCTCTGGCCTCGACTCTATAGCTCAACTTCACGAGTCTACTTCTTCATTTTCCAACCCCCATGCATGGCCTGGCTTGCTCTTTTTATAACTTTGGCATGACTCTCTCTCTTCCAACTGGTGGCCCTTCGATTAGTTTTTGCCATGACTGTTCATCTTCGTAACTGCAATCCGCATTGGCCTCTGTAACTGTCGTTTGACTCTCGCTTACGGTTACATTTTTTGCATGATGCTTTGTCTTCGCTTACTTTCGCTACACCTTGGTGCCACGTGTTGTTCTTGTGCTACCACGTGTCGCTCAATGACGTCATCCTGTAATGGTCCCTGAAGATGTCGCCTGTTGCAATTTCGCGACGTCTCCTCCTTCTTCCATGTCTTCTTCTTTTCCTATCGCGATATCGTGACATGTCGCGATATCGTGACGTTTTGGCCTTCCTACGCTTCTTCTCCCTTTTGGTCATGATATCGCGACATGTCACGATATCACGATGTTTTCCTTCATTGCTGCCTTCCTCGCCCTTGGGTCGCGATATCGCGACATTTTTCCTTTCTACGCCCTTTCTCGCCTTTGGGTCGCGATATCGTGACATGTCGTGATATCATGACATCTTCCTTCGGACGCCTCCGCTCTTCTTCTCCGATCGTGATTTTGTGACATGTCGTGAAATTGTGACATTACCAATTGCTTCTCCTCCTGGCTTCTTCTGGTCACAATTTTGTGACGGTCACAATTTCATGATATGTCACGAAATTATGACAATTTCCTTCGCTCCTTTCAGCTATTCTACGTCACGATTTCGTGATGGTCACGATTTCGCGATGGTTACAATTTTGCGACATGTCATGAAATTGTGACAATTTCCTTGCCTTTACCTTTTGGCTGATCTGTATCGTGATTTCATGATAGTCACGATTTCATGACATGTCATGAAATCGTGACATCCTCCTCAGCTTCTGTACCCAGCTGCGCGTTGTCACGATTTTGCAACATGTCACAATTTTGTGACATGTCGCATTTTTGTGACACTCTGCCTTCTGCAACTTCTACTCTATTTTTGGTTACTGCTGGATGCTCTTGCATCAGACACCTAGGGTAGGTGGAGAAGTGATCTTCACTTCTGCACTGTCTAGTTACTACCTCCTGCAATTTGATTCTGAACCATTCCTCTTGCAGGGCTTTAAATTGGCTCTACAACTCCTCGAACTCTTCTATTGTCATTATATCGTTCTTACTACCACGACTTCTTCGTGGATGCATTTTTCTACCAGGTCCTGGCGCAAACTGCCTCACGGCCGATGATCTGCTTGTGCACTCAGGAACACTAGCTCTGATACCACTGACGGGGGATGAGAAAATTGCACAAAGAAAATTCCAACACTTTTCATTAAATCTAAAAAATAAATTACAAATATAGCCCACAGGCTTTGCACAACCAGTGCTCGGCTTGGTTTTTCAAACACTCTATGTGCAATCTTTAGATCCACCACACTTGGAAGGAAAACACACCTCTCTTTAGCCGGATCTCTCTGGCCTCGGCTCTACAGATCGACTTTGCGAGTTTGCTTCTCTGTTTTTCCACTGACGGGAGACGAGAAAATTACACAAAGAAAATTCCAATGCTTTTCATTAAATCTGAAAAACAAATTACAAATACAGCTTGTAGGCCTTACAACAACCAGTTCTCGGCTTGGTTTTCCAACACTCAACATGCAATCTTCTGATCCACCACACTTGGAAGGAAAACACACCACTCTCTAGCCGGCTCTCTCTGGCCTCGGCTCTGCAGCTCAACTTCATGAGTCTGCTTCTCCATTTTCCAACCCTCGTGCATGGCCCGGCTTGCTCTTTTTATAACTTTGGCATGACTCTCTCTCTTCCAACTGGTGGCCCTTCGATTCATTTTTGCCATGACTATTCGTCTTCGTAACTGCAATTCGCATTGGCCTCTGTAATTGTTGTTTGATTCCCGCTTACGGTTACATTTTTTGCTTGACGCTTTGTCTTCGCTCACTTTCACTACACCTTGGTGCCACGTGTTGTTCTTGTGCTACCATGTGTCGCTCAATGACGTCATCCTGTAACGGTCCCTGAAGATGTCGCCTGTCGTGATTTCGTGACGTCTCCTCCTTCTTTCGTGTCTTCTTCTTTTCCTGTCATGATATCATGACATGTCGTGATATCATGATGTTTTGGCCTTCCTATGCTTCTTCTCCATTTTGGTCGTGATATCACGACATGTCGTGATATCGTGACGTTTTCCTTCATTGCTGCCTTCCTCACCCTTGGGTCGTGATATCGCGACATGTCACAATATCGTGACATTTTTCCTTTCTGTGCCCTTTCTCGCCTTTGGGTCATGATATTGCGACATGTCGTGATATCGCAACATTTTTCTTCGGATGCCTCTGCTCTTCTTCTCTGGTCATGATTTCACGACATGTCTCGAAATCGTGACATTACCAATTGCTTCTCCTCTTGGCTACTTCTGGTCGCAACTTTGCGATGGTCATGATTTCATGACATGTCATGAAATCATGACAATTTCCTTCGCTCCTCCTTTTGGCTATTCTGCATCACGATTTCGTGACGGTCGTGATTTTGTGACATGTCGCAAAATCGCAAAAATTTCCTTGCCTTCACCTTCTGGCTGATCTGCGTCATGATTTCGTGATGGTCATGATTTCACGACATCCTCCTCAGCTTCTGTACCCGACTGTGTGACATCGCGATTTCATGACATGTCACAATTTTATGACATGTCATGTTTTCGTGACCCTCCGCCTTCTGCAACTTTTGCTCTATTTTTGGCCATCGCTGGATGCTCCTGCATCACAAAATCACATAATTAAAATAGGTTTGAAGTTCTAGAGGATATAAACGAGCAATAAATAGAAAAATAAATAGAGGATGAAGGAAATATGGCCCATCAACAACTAGATAAAAATCAATTGGTTGTTGAAAAAAGAGCTCCAAAATAAAACACTCCCAATCAAGTAGTCCAAAACCTAGGAGAGGAGATAAAGTTATACCAAGAACGAGAAGAGGAGGAAGTGGTAAGTGAGACTCAATGGGGTGGTTGAGAGGAAGAGTTTTTACCCAATGAACAAGAAGGAGAATCAAAAGATATTTGGTCCTTTTCAGAAGAAGGAGAATGTTTTCAAGAGTTAGGGAATAAAATGAAAATGAAGAAGATCAAAAGAGGGGTCAGGAAGCAACAAATCCAATATTTAGCAAAGCAACATAATAGTGAGGGAAAAATTTTCTATGTGAATACTGAGAAGCACTAGAAACTCAACATATCTGGAAAGTGGAAAAAAGTGAGGAAGACTCAAAATTATAGATGTGAGGAGTAGCACAACAACCCAAGAATTAGCTGATGGAACACAACAGACATTATAATTGAGTGGATGGAAAGTACTAAAATCTCCTAGAAGATGAATATTATATCATAAAATATTTAGGGATTAAATGCCCCATCAAAGAAAAGGGTAATGAAGGACTATAGGAAGAATATTAGAGTTTATATTTTCCTTATGCAAGAAACCAAAGTAGGTATCAATAATTTTGAAAAAATAAAAAATTTTATCTGGAATAAATCTGAAGGAGTTTGTAGAGTAGATCAAGGAGTGTTATGGGGTTTTTGGATGCTTTTGGATACAATAATAGTAGAATGAAAGTTAATCCAAGAATTATAGAGGTTTCTCTCAATATTATTTATGTGTAAGAAGTCAAATTATTCTTGGTTGGTCACAAATGTGTATGCTCCTAATTTGTCTATAGATAGGAGGGTATTGAGAGATCTCAATTTATTAGGTATTTTAATAGATATACCTTGACTAATTTTGGGATATTTTAACTCTACTCTTTCTACATATGAGAAACAAGGTGGGTCTAACCTTTTCTCTGATAGCATGAAGGAGTTTGGTGAGTTTATAGCTTCCATAGGCTTGATGGACATAGAACTTCAAGGATACAAATATACATGGTCCAATAGAAGAATAAGAATATGATTGATTCAATCAAGAATAGATAGATCTCTAGATTTAGTAAGTTTGATCTCGAATGCTCATCGTTACAACTTGAAACCTTTGCCAATAGTAGCATTAGATAATAGCCCTTATTTTGCTAGAATTTATGGAGGAAAGGAAATCAAAAGGATTTCCTTTTAGATTTGAGGCTATGTGGTTTAGTCATTAGGATCTAAAAGGTTTGATTAAGGAATGGTGGACATCAAATGCATATGGCACAAATATGTTTCAAGTATCAAAGAAACTCAAAATCATAAAACAAAATTTGAATAAATGGAACAAAGAAGAATTTAGTAATATATTTCAAAAAAAGTTCTCCACTATGAAAGATTTGGATGAAATTGAAGAGAAATAACATAATGAGGGAAGATAAAAGGAATTAGATAGGATGGAGAAAGGTAGTTTCGCTGAATTTCATAATCTACTTGCTAGGGAGGAGACCTTTTGGCGATAAAAATTAATATTTGTATGGTTGAATGATGGAGATAGTATTTTCATGGATTTACTATATCATTTGGAGATATACTCCCCTAAGAAAGATCCCTTTAGGATCAGGTGTATGATATTTTTTGGTTTGCTTTGGATGAAAATAGAGTTCTTCAAATAATATAGTTATATTTTATTATAAAACTAAGAGCACAATCTTGATCACTTATTGAGAAAATTAGACCTTTGGAAAGATTATTTTTGGAATATTAACATGGTTTTTGAATTATTCTCTCTTATTTGTTATATTTTTTTCTATTTACATATCTTGCAAATAATGTATATACTCTTGAACTTAGATAATTTTTAGATTTGACCATCTAATTTTCTCATATGGATGACACTTAATCACTTCCAATGATCTTTTTATGCTTTGGATTGCTTTTGGAATGGATTTGAATCCATTGATTTACATGGACCTCTTGATTTACATGGATCTCTTGTACCTTATACTTGGTCAATTTTATGATTATAGCTCCTTTGAAAAAAATTTAAGGCTTTAAGACTTTTCAAAACAAATGCAAATGTAATCCCATTTAGAAATATACAATTAAAGATGCTTTACTAGAGTAGTGAATAAAAATCATTAAAATCATATCTAAAGAATTTATTCCATGAGTTCATCCAAAATTATTAGGCACTATACATATATAGACACATCTATAGCTATTAATAAGACAATATTCTATGCTGATTAGGATATTTTTGTATTCCTATAATCAAAAGAAGAGGATAAACTAAGAAGTACATTATAGTGATATAGTTGATCATTTTACCATAACCAAAATTTTGATCATCCTATGAAAGCAATTTTATTAACCTACAATTCTTGGTAATTTCAACAAATATGTAAAATTTCATCCTACTTGTGTAATCACCAAGCCTTTAAATAATAAATAAAAATTGTACACCATTTTTAACATCTAACAAGCCTCAAAAATTAATCTGCATAGAACTTATATCAGGTGCTCCTACAAGTTTTGATGGGTTTTATTTTGTAGACAAATTGGATGATATATTTTCCAATATATCTATATCATACCTTATCATATAAACATTTTGAATAAGTTTTGTTAAACCCATTTAATATATCCAACATCAAATCTATGATATCCTTTAGTGGAGAATTTCCAAATATACTAATCATTATGACAAGCATTGTGTTCCACATTTGCATAATGTTATTTTTTAAATATTTATTTCTAATAAAAAATGGATGAATAATGGATTAAAGTGAAATATCAAATGTCGTTGTTATATTCCATATAAGCAATCACTAACCAATTAAAATATAAATCCTTAGAAGTTCTCCTTCATAATTTATCTTCATCCAATTTTCAATTTAAAGCCTCTTTGCTTAAATTTTTTTCTATGCTAAAAATATTGTATACTACAATATAAATTTAGACTTTAAAAGTGAGTCTTGATTGCATCATTTTAGTTATTACAAATTCACACACATTCACATGTTTGCATGTGCACACACACACACATAAAATACACTAAATTTTATGAGATGGTATTCTTCTACAATAATTTAAATAGTTTAAGATTTCCTAATAATAAAATTAAGAATATTTATCCTCATCTAACTCAATATCTTGTAGTGTTTTTTATTGCTTTGTAAGGGAAAATAATTGATACCAAAAAGGAGTTGGGAGATCCTATTAATAGCCTCTAGAGCTTTCGTTAGTCCATAATATGGAGTATCATGTGGATATTACTGCTAGTTCCAAAATTACCACTAGGTACCAATTATAGTGTTACCATATGTAATAGGCAATAGTGATTATGACCTGAAATACCTCCATAAAGGACAAAAATGTGAATCCTCCTTGCTACCAAAGAGAACATGAAGGTATAACATTTCTAGATAATATTATCTCCTCTTCTTGTAATTGCTAAAATATGAAAAATTGTATCTTCTTTAACATTTCTTGATATTTTCTTTGTATATATTCATTACTATGCATTTACTTAGCTATTTAGGTAGGTTAGTAAAATATAGTATACAAATATGTAATCTTTATCCACATCCCTCCATAAGAATTGTTCCTATAGTTTTTTATGTATAAATAAAGTTTTTGATTCCTTGCATGTTATCTCTTTCATTCATTAGCAAGATCATAATTAAATCCTCCAAAATTCATTTTCAATGAAGTCTATTTTTATTTTACACAAAGTCAAAACATTATAAAAATGTTTTAGTTCTAAATCTCACTTCTTTCTTTTAAAATAAGGTTATTTTGGTATTTTTTTGATATCTCAAAAAGCATAGATATTGGTTACCCTAGAACATTGTTAATATGATAAAAATTATTTGTAAGAAATTATAGAGTGGAAATTGGGAAGCAAAATATTCATACTTAATTTAAAACGTATGTTATGATGTTTCTATATGATATATTATTGAATTTACTTGATGTTTCTCACAAATTGAATTCAAAGTGGACTACTTATTTTCCTCCTATATTTTTGACAACTAACTTAACAAAATATAAAAGTATCCTATAGATCTAAGAAAGAATACATTTTATGGTGTTTTCTCTAACATAAGTTATCTTAAGGAGATAGACTTATTCATGTGGAAATTGGTTATTCTAATTTTTTTTACCTTACTTATCCTTAAAAGAATATTTAAAATCTGTTTTTATCAATATTTTAAAACAAATCAAACTTAAAAATAACTTTCATCCTTGACCTTTTTTCAATAATATCATTTTTAAGGATTTTAAAAATTTCAATAATTTGGTGAATGTGTGTAAAATGTAACTACTCATATAGTGTAGTATATCTTCTCATATTGTTGATTTTATGTCTCTTAACCTAAAAATGAAATGTAGGATTTTTGTTTTTTAATATAAAAGAGGTGGTCGTTGTTTGTCACCTTCTTATAAAAGAAATTATGGTAATAAAACTACATGAATAATATAATATTGATGTTATTCTATAATAACAATCCCACCTTAAAATAATTTAAAATTTTATTTTTTTAGATAATATAAATAAAATAATTAAAATTTACATAATTTAAAGTATTAATTCATTATATTATTCAATAATAACAATCCCGCCTTAAAATTATTAAAATTCTTTAAAAATTATTTTTTAATTTTAAATAATATAAATAAAATAATGAAAATATACATGGTTTATATACAAAGTTTAAAGTATTAATTCAAACAAATAAGACAGTACCAATATCTTTCAGACTTAATAGACCCAATAATATACCATAGTTATATATATAAACCTTAAAAAAACTCAAGCACAGTAACCATGCTTGTGATGCTTCAATTTAGTGATTCTTCAATTTAAGAAAAACAAACAAATAGAAACAAGGTATGATAAATTACTTTCATTATGTTATGTAAATTTTGACTTTTCGAGTTTTATTCATTACTATCAAACTATTTACGTGAATACGATGGTACTCTCAATGGAGAAAATTATGGAATGCTAAGCAGCTAGACAAGTAAATAATTTGATAAATGGACAACTAGTATATCTTGGAAGGTCAAAGCATTAGTTGTACGATCTTCCAAAAAAATCACGGTAGTGAACATGCCTAACCTGTTACTAAAAAGTACAGCACACCCTCACATGAGTGTGTTGTACTTGCTTCCCACCCCCATCCTCACATGAGGGTGGGGGCAGGGAGCAAGTACAACACACCCTCACATGAGGGTGGGGTGGGAAGCAAGTATAGCATAGTGGGGGTTGGAAGCAAGTACAACACCCCACCCTCACATGAGGGTGGGGGTGAGAAGCAAGTACAACACCCCACCCTCACATGAGGGGGGTGTGGGAAGCAAGTACAGCATAGTGGGGGTGGGAATCAAGTACAACACCCCACCCTCACATGAGGGTGGGGGTGGGTGTATCTATTATTCTCATAGTGACACTGAGAGGGGGGTGAATCAGTGTGTTCTTTTAAAACTTTAAAATTGCAACTCTTAATGCTGAAATAATGCAAACTTAAAAATAGATACAACAAGTATAACAAGAGAGCATCACACAACACAAGATTTAACGAGGTTCACCAATGTGGCTACTCCTCAAAAATGACTGCTTGGACTACCATCCAAATCTAGCCTTTGCAAAGCTACAACTTTACAATCAATTTACCAGCACCAACTGGAAGGAGCACCAACCCCTAATTTATCTGCACCAACAGAAAGGAGCACCAACCCCTGATTTACCAGCACCTACTGGAAGGAGCACCAACCCCTGATGCCAAGCTGCAACTTGGACTTCAAATGAATCTATGAATTTTATAGAAAAATACCTTCACCTTTTTTGCACACAATCTGTTGTTTCTGTGCACTCTGATTCCTTTGCATAATCGCTTTGCATAGTCTGCTTCAACACAATCGAACGATCGTCTTTACCCCTTTGCGCTTTTTTGCTCTCTGTGCGCTCTTACTTTGCACTTAGCTCGATTCGACATGACTCGCTCTTTGCACACTACGGGCTTAATTCACATGCATTCGACCACTTCAAATTCTCCAAACAACCCTCCTTTTATAATAGAATTTTCATGATGAAAACCCTAATTTAGTTGGATGATAATGCAAATGTAAACCCTAATTTTAGTCTAAACCCTAATCTTAGTCGGTTGTGATCGATCTGCGTCGACTTCTACTCATGAAGATGTTCGGGTTAACCTTCTGTTCTTGCGCACTTAAGACCTGTCATGAAATCGTGACATTTCTATCTCTATAGCTTCTCTTGTTGCTGTTGCCATGAAAATACAACATGTCATGATATCGTGACACTTTTGCCTTCGTACGCTTCGTCTTGGCTTTTGTCATGATATCGTGACACTTCTTCCTTTGTAGACTTCACCTTTTTCTTTTGTCATGATATCATGACACTTCTGCCTTCGTAGACTTCACTTTCTTTCGTGATATCGACACTTCTTTCATTACTTTCTTTGTCACGATATCATGACACTTCTCTTCGTAGCTTCCTTTTTCTTTTGTCATGAAATCATGACACTTCCTTCTAGCTTCTCTTTGCTTTTGTCATGAAATCGTGACACTTCTTGTCTTCCTTCTTTGCTTTTGTCATGAAATCATGACACTTCTTTTGTTGAAGTCTTGCTTTCTATTTTTCTTGCTTTCTTTTTTCATGAAATCATGACACTTCTCTCGTATCTTTCTTTTTGTCATGAAATCATGACACTTCTCATCCTCCTTTCTTCAACTTCAAATCGTGACACTTTCTACATCGTACTTTTTTCATCACAAATCGTGACACTTCTTTTTTTCTTCTAAATTGACACTTTTTCTTCTTTCTTTACAACTATCGTGAAATCGTGACATTTCTCTTGTACTTTTTACTTGTCATGAAATCGTGACACTTTTCACTTTCTCTTTTTAGCTTGTCATGAAATCATGATAGTTCTCACTTTAGACTCTTCCTTCTACATGTCATGAAAATCGTGACACTTTCCACTTTGCTTTCTCTCTCCTTGAACTTATCATGAAATCATGACAGTTCTCACTTTGAACTCTTTCTTCTATAGCACATCACGAAATCGTGACACTTTTCACTTAACTTTCTCTCTCCTCAAACTTGTCACGAAATCGTGATAGTTCTCACTTACTCTTTCTTCTCAACTGCTTTCTTTTTTCTAACATGTCATGAAATCGTGACAGTTTCACTCTTTTTCTTCGAACATGTCACGAAATCGACGATTTTCTTCCTTGCCTTTTTCTTTCCAACATGTCATGAAATCATGACAGTTTTTCAACTTGCCTTCTTCTCTTCCAACATGTCATGAAATCATGACAGTTTTTCAACTTGCCTTCTTCTCTTCCAACATGTCATGAAATCATGACAGTTTTTCAACTTGCCTTCTTCTCTTCCAACATGTCATGAAATCGTGACAGTTTTCCATCCTTCTCTCTCTTCCAATATGTCATGAAATCGTGACAGTTTTTCCTGTTGCTTCTCTCTCTTCCAATATGTCATGAAATCGTGACATTTTTTCTTGCACTTTCTCTCTCTTCCAATATGTCACGAAATCGTGACACTTTTTCTCTTTTTGAATATGTCACGATATCGTGACACTTTTCTTGTCTTTTTCTTTGATTTTTTGCATATGGGCCACTTAGGTCTTCTTGGAAAAACATTGTACATACTTTGAATGATCTCTGAACTTCCTGTTTGCTGCATCTGAATAGCTTCTGAGCATCTGAACTTCCTGTCCACTGTATCAACTGATCTATCTGACTGTGTTGACAACAATGACAATCCTGTTGCTGCACCTTGCTCAACAATCTCCCCCTTTGGAATTGTTGGCAACACATGTGCAACTTCCTGTAACTCTTCTCCCCCTTTGACAATAATACCAAAGGGCTACTGCAGACTCCCCCTGAGTCCATGCACAACATTCTCAGGCAAAATTTATTACACTTAGCAATAATCATGAACATGAGCAAGAAGATAATCAAATACTTAAATGCTCCCCCTGAGAATGTGATCCCTGTAGCTAGTCACTTCTTGGGAAGAGTCACCACTCCCAATTTATTGTGAAGGTATTCAAAAACTTCCTTGGGCAATGGTTTTGTGAAGATATCTACTACTTGCTCTGTAGTTGGAACAAAATCCAACTTAACCTCACCTTCCGCAACTTTCTCTTTCAAAAAGTGATACCTGATAGCAATGTGTTTTGTGCGTGAATGCATTACCGGATTCTTGGAGATGTTAATTGCACTGGTGTTATCACACTTAACTGATATTGGCTCACTGAAGTTAATACCAAGATCTTTCAGGGTTTGTTTCATCCACAATACCTATGTACAACATGTTGTTGCTACAATATATTCTGCCTCTGCTATTGATAAAGAAACTGACTCTTGTTTCTTACTGTGCCAAGCGACCAACCTGTCTCCAAGATAGAATGCACCTCCACTGGTACTCTTTTTATCATCGACACATCCTCGCCCAATCTGCATCTGAATATGAAATAAGGGTGAAGTCTTTACCTTTCGGATACCATAACCCATACTCCATAGTACCCTTGAGATACCTAAGAATCCTCTTTACTGCTGTCACATGAGTCTCTTTGGGACTAGCCTGAAATCGTGCTACCATGCATACTGCCTACAAAATATCTGGTCTGGTAGCTGTCAAATATAGTAAGCTTCCAATCATCGATCTGTACATAGTTTGATCAACAGGTGGAGATTTGTCATCCTTGCTCAACTTGCAACTTGTCATCATGGGAGTGCTAACTGGCTTACAGTCCTCCATTGTGAACCTTTTTAACATCTCTTTCACATATTTAACTTGGGAAATAAATATGCCTTTCTCATTTTGATTAACTTGCAACCCGAGAAAGTACGACAGTTCACCAATCATAGACATTTCAAATTCTTTCTGCATCTTATTTGCTAAATCTTTACATGACTCATCTTTGCTGCTGCCAAATATGATATCATCTACATATACAACAAGAACAATGAGATGCCCACCTTCTATTTTGACATACAGATTACTGTCCACCATACCTTTCTTAAACCCTTGTTGAGTGAGATAGTTGTCTAGCCTTGCATACCATGCTCGGGGTGCCTGTTTTAAGCCATATAAAGCTTTCTTCAATTTGCAGACAAGGTTGGGATCATCACCAATTTGGAAACCATCTGGCTGCTCAATATAAACCTCTTCTTCAAGTTTCCCATTTAAAAATGCTGATTTTACATCCATCTGATAAACTCTGAAATTCTTGTAAACTGCTAAAGCCAGAAACATTCTGATTGCCTCTAGTCTAGCCACTGGTGCAAAGGTCTCCTCAAAATCAATACCTTCAACTTGTGCATAACCTTTACATACCAATCTTGCTTTATTCCTGACTACCTGTCCGTCTTCATTCAATTTGTTTCGAAATATCCATTTAGTACCGATTACATTTTTATTTGTAGGTCTAGGTACTAACTCCCAAGTTTTGTTCTTCTCAATCTGATCTAATTCTTCATTTATTGCCTTCATCCAACTTTCATCTTTGCTTGCCTCAGCAATATTTTTGGGCTCAATGCTGGATAAAAGAGAGTAGTTACTTACTACTTTTCTTCTTGTCTGAACACCAGCTGTGGGGTCTCCAATTATTTGTTCTCTAGGATGATTTTTTTGCCAGCTGCCTATTTTGAATTTCTTATTTTCTTCCACTTCTGAATCATTAATTAAATCATCTGAGTCAAATGTTTGTTTCTTTTCTATTTCATTTTCCTCATCTCCTTCAATGACTTCTTCATAAATTGGGTAGTTTTCTTCAAAGCTAACTATTCGTTCCCTACCTTCATCAAATTTAACATCGACACTGTCCACAATTTTCTTGAGTCTCTTGTTGTAGCATTTGTAAGCTTTGCTTTTTGATGAATAGCCAACAAAGATACCTTCATCTGCTCTATCTTCAAACTTCCCAAGATTATCTTCAGTTTTTCTGATGTAACACTTGCAGCCAAAAACTTTGAGGTATTTTGTTGTTGCCTTTCTACCGAACCACAACTCATAAGGAGTTTTGCTTTCATGTGTTCTCAGCATGTACCTATTTTGGATATACATTACAGTGTGGACCGCTTCTTTCCAAAATCTATCTGCTACTTTGCTCTCAGCCAGCATAGTCCATGCCATTTCTTGCACTGTTCTATTCTTTCTTTCTACCACACCATTCTGCTGAGGTGTCCTAGCTGCTAAAAATTGTCTCCTAATACCATGTTTTTCATAGTATTCTATAAACTCATCTGAAATGAATTCTCCTCCTCTATCTGATCTTAAACATTTGATCATTTTTCCTGTTTCATTCTCAACTTGATGTTTGAAGGATCTGAACATTTCAAAGGCTTCTATTTTATTCTTCAAGAAAAATATCCATGTCATTCTGGAATAATCATCAATACACAACATAAAATATTTGTCACCATTTATGCTTTGTGTTCTCATGGGTCCACATAAATCTGTGTGTATTAGCTCCAAAGGTTTGCTTGTGTAGTACTCTTTTGTTTTGAATGTGACTCTAGTTTGCTTTCCCTTTTGGCATGAAGCACAAACACTATTTGAAGGTTTTCTAATGGTGGGAATATCTCTCACTACCTTTTTCGAGCTGATTTTTACCAGATTATCAAAATTGATATGACCAAGCCTCTTGTGCCACAACCAATTTTCTTCTTCCTGTCCAATGAAACAAGCACCTTCTGAAGTCTCTGAGAGTGTGTATAGGTTTCCAGACGTCCTTGATCCAGTTGCTATCAATTTTCCACTGCTTGTTTTTCTGACTTCACAACCCTGCTTCTTGAACACTACTTCATGTCCTTTATCACAGATCTGACTAACACTCAACAAGTTATGTTTCAGACCATCCACAAACAAGACTTCTTCCGACTTGATTTTTCCATCACTAATCTTAACTGAACCTTTCCCGACTATCTTAGCTCCATCATTATTCCCAAACTTTACAGAACCACCCTCATATTTCTGTAACTTTTCAAATTTTTGTTTGTCACCTGTCATATGACTTGAGCATCCACTGTCAAGTATCCATGGTACATATTTATTCTGTGCTTTGAAAGCTGTTTGTACTATCAAGGATTCCTTTTCTTCCTTAAGCCGCTCTTTCTGTTTCCACTCTATTTTGACTACCGTATTGGGCTCTAGTTTTGACTTTCCCTTTTCAGTATCTTGTGCATGTCTTTCAAGAAGTTTTCTATTTTGTCTCATCCTATTTGGTTGAAATTTTCTTCCCTGAAGTTGATTTGAAGCAAAAGTACTTCGACAGTTTCTTGCAATGTGCCCAAAATTATGACAGTTAAAACATTCTACTGCATAATTCATTAGCGATGAAAAAGCATTTCTACTAGTGAAATTCCTTGGTCCTACATTATACTTGCAGTCTAAAATTTTATGCCCATAACCATTGCATTTGAAACAAAAACCAGAAAAGAAATGATTGAACCTGGATGATGGTCTTTGCCATGTTGTTGTAGGAGCCATAGGTCTTCTTCTTCTTTGATGTGTGACCTTGGTAAATCCATCATTGTCAGTTCTCCTTTCGGGCCTGGCATTATTGCTTTCTTTTGCATGAGTCGTTTTTCCTTCATCAACCTGTTTCTTATCTTCATTCTTTATAGGTTCTACATTTCTGGCCTTTGGTCCATTAGATGATTCTCCTTCGACGAAGCCCAGACCAAATTTGATGCCTGCAGGTCTTTGGTCATTTAAAATCTTATCCAGCTTCATCGAACTTTCTTCGCGTTTGTGATAACAGCTAATTTTTCGATCCAACTCTTCTATCTGCATCCGTAAACCAACATTCTCTTCTTCTAGTTTGCAGCAGTAATCTATTTTCATGGTTATCTGAACTTCGAGATCTTCAGATATTTTCTTGTATTCTTCTGTCTGTACTTTCAAACTGGTTATGATGTCGTTTGCATCCTCAAGCTTTCTTGAAAGTTTCTTATTCTTTATTTTCTCAGTTTTCCACTCTACAAGTGCAGAGATCAACTCACCTTCTAGATCTACTTCAGCCTCAGGTTTTTCAACACATACTTCAGAGTTCATTCCTTCCCTCTTTTTCATTTTTCTACCTTTTCTGATTTTTCTACTTCAAATGCCATGAAAAGAGCTTCACCTGTTTCCTCTTCAGAATCCTCATTGGAGCTGTCCTCTGAAGAATTTGCATTCCTGGAGATGAAACTTTTCTTCTTGAAGTTGCCTTTTTTGAAGTTTGTTTTCTTCTTCCAGTCACTTCTTTCTTGGTGCGATGCTTCCTCACCTTTGTTCTTCTCATTGAGTGGACATTTAGTCACAAAATGCCCAACGCCTCCACAGTTGAAACATTTAAATGGTAGCTTTCCTCTGTATTTTCCTTTTCCCTTTTTTAGTTTTCTAACAAAATTTGCTTCCATTTCATCTGATGTCTCTTCTTCTTCGGACTCTTGTTTTGCGTCTTTACCTTTTAGGGCTTTAAAAGCCGCTTCTCTATCTGTGGGATTAGACCTTCCTATTCTCATCTCATATGCAGTCAAAGAACCATGCATCTCATCCATACTAAAGTGATTTAGATCTTTAGCTTCTTCTATAGCTGAGACTTTAGAATCAAACCTTTGAGGAAGAGATCTTAATACCTTTTTCATGATAGTAGCGTCATCGATATCTTCGTCGAGACCTCTGATCGAATTAATGATTCCATTAACTCTCAGCATAAATGCCTCTATGTTCTCATCGTTGTTCATATTTAATGATTCGAATTGAGCTCGATGTGTTTGTAGCTTGGCTTCCTTGATCTTATCATCTCCTTCATGAATATTCTCTAGTTTGTCCCATACATCTTTTGCCGATTTACAACTTATGATCTTTACCAGTTCACTGTCCACTAATCCACACATGATAGCATTTTTTGCTTTTGAGTCATTCTCAAACGCTTTCTTACCGGTAGTATCGGTTGGAGCAGTGGCAGGAGCTGTGTAACCACTAACTACTAAATTCCAGATATCAAATCCCAAAGCACAGAGATATGTCTGCATCCTAATTTTCTAGAATGCGTAATTAGATCCATCAAACAATGGTGCTTTGTTTGAGGAGAAACCTTCACCACCTGCCATTGCGTCACTTCCAAGATCACCCTAGCTGATTAAGCCTATTCAGGAACCTTGCTCTGATACCAATTGTTATTCTTACAGTGACACTGAGAGGGGGGGTGAATCAGTGTGTTCTTTTAAAACTTTAAAATTGCAACTCTTAATGCTAAAATAATGCAAACTTAAAAATAGATACAACAAGTATAACAAGAGAGCATCACACAACACAAGATTTAATGAGGTTCACCAATGTGGCTACTCCTCAAAAATGACTGCTTGGACTACCATCCAAATCCAGCCTTTGCAAAGCTACAACTTTACAATCTATTTACCAGCACCAACTAGAAGGAGCACCAACCCCTAATTTATCTGCACCAATAAAAAGGAGCACCAACCCCTAATTTACCAGCACCTACTGGAAGGAGCACCAACCCCTGATGCCAAGCTACAACTTGGACTTCAAATTGAATCTATAAATTTTATAGTAAAATACCTTCACCCTTTTTGCACATAGTCTATTTTTATGCACTCGCTTCTCTGCACAATCGCTTTGCACAATCTTCTGCACAATCGCTTCTACAATTGCTTCACACTCTGCTTCGATATAATCGAATGATCATCTTTACCCCTTTGCACTTTTCTACTCTCTGTGCACTCTTACTTCACACTTAGCTCGATTCGACATGACTCGCTCTCTATGCACTATGGGCTTAATTCACATACATTCGACACACCTTAAATTCTCCAAATAGCCCTCCTTTTATAATAAAATTTTCATGATGAAAACCCTAATTTTAGTCGATTGATAATGGTCAAATGTAAACCCTAATCTTAGTCGGTTGTAAACCCTAATCTTAGTCGGTTATGATCGAACTACGTTGGCTTCTACTCATGAAGATGTTCGGGTTAACCTTCTGTTCTTGCGCACTTACGACCTATCATGAAATCATGACATTTTTGTCTCTGTGGCTTCTCTTGTTGTTATTGCCATGAAAATACAACATGTCATGATATCGTGACACTTTTCCTTCGTACGCTTCCTCTTGGCTTTTGTCATGATATCATGACACTTCTTCCTTCGTAGACTTCATTTTCTTTTGTCATGATATCATGACACTTCTACCTTCGTAGACTTCATCTATTCTTTTGTCGTGATATCATGACACTTCTACTCTTTGTCGGATATGTGACACTTCTCTTTCTTCTTCTTTTGTCATGAAATCATGACATTCCTTCTCTTTTCTTTTGTCGTGAAATCGTGACACTTCTACTTTCGTCTTCTTTCTTTTCTGCCTGTCATGAAATCATGACACTTCTCCTTTGAAGTCTTACTTTCTACTTTTATCATGAAATCATGACACTATCTATCCGTACGCTTTCTTTAAACTTTCATGAAATCATGACACTTTCTCGTATGCTTTTTTACTATCGTGAAATCGTGACACTTTCATTCGTAGCTTTCTTATTCATGAAATCATGACACTTTTCATCTGTACCTTTCTTTTTTGCTTTCTTTTTTTTCTGTCATGAAATTGTGACACTTTCATCCATACTTTCTTTAACTTCATGAAATCGATTTCTTTTTTTTACTGTCAGAAATCGTGACACTTTTCACTTTACTTTCTCCTCGAACTTGTCACGAAATCATGACACTTCTCACTTCGTACTCTTTCTTGTAGCATGTCACAAAATCATGACACTTTTCACTTACTTTCTCTCTCCTAACTTGTCATGAAATCATGACAGTTCTCACTTCGAACTCTTTCTTCTATAGCATGTCACGAAATCATCACTTTTTCTTTGTCAGAAATTGCGATAGTTCTCACTTTGAGCTCTTTCTTCATGTCTCGAAATCAGTACACTTTTCTTTTTCTCTTCAATTCGGCTTGTCAACTGCTTTTCTTTCTCTTTCTTCTGACATGTCGTGAAATCATGACACTTTTTCCTGCTTGAGCTTTTTCTTCGAACATGTCACGAAATCATGACAGTTTTCCTTCCTTGCACTTTTTCTTTCAACATGTCATGAAATCGTGACAGTTTTTCCACTTGCCTTCTTCTCTTCCAACATGTCACGAAATCGTGACAGTTTTTCAACTTGCCTTCTTCTCTTCCAACATGTCACGAAATCACGACAGTTTTTCAACTTGCCTTCTTCTCTTCCAACATGTCACGAAATCGTGACAGTTTTCCCTGCTGTTTCTCTCTCCTCCAATATGTCATGAAATCATGACACTTTTACCTGCTGCTTCTCTCTCTTCCAATATGTCATGAAATCGTGACACTTTTTCCTGCACTTTCTCTCTCTTCCAATATGTCGCGAAATCGTGACACTTTTTCTTGCTTTCTGAATATGTCGCGATATCGCGACACTTTTCTTACTTGTCTTTTTCTTTGATTTTTTGCATATGGGCCACTTAGGTCTTCTTGGAAAAGCACTGTACATACTCTGAATGATCTCTGAACTTCCTGTTTGCTACATCTGAATAGCTTCTGAGCATCTGAACTTCCTGTCCCCTGAATCAATTGATCTAACTGATTGTGTTGACAACAATGACAATCTTGTTGCTGCACCTTGCTCAACAGTATCGATCCAAATTTTTTGCACCCTTACCTTCAGGCTAAAGGATTCATACCCAAAATGGGGAGGCGAGAAGGATGGAACAATACCTCAGACTGAGAGGCCCTTTGAATGTCACGCCTCTCAAGGGAGGGGTATCAGGGTGAATTTTTGATGGATGGTGGGGTTCACTAGGAAACTTTGAGTGGCAGTTTCCATGCCTAGGTTGAGAATGGGTTTGATGTGTTCAATTTTATGCTTAATCATTCAATTCCTAGGTTTGGCCAAATGAATCTAAGCTATTCTATATGCAAATACTGATTTATATGAATGCATAAAGCAGTAATAGGTGTAAAACATAGAAAATATGCTAAATGAGAAACAACATACCTGATTCTGGATGTCTGATGAAGATTCTAAAGCTTGTAGAAGTCCAGATCGTCTCAAATCTAATAGAATCGTCTATGATTACACAAAATCGTCTCAGATCACAGTCGATCATCTGAGATTAGACAGAATCATTGTCAACCTGACAAATTCGTCAGATGAATTTGTCAGAAACCTGCAATCACATAAATAGATACCAAAAACCAAAAATGCAACTACGAAAGAAAGGGGAAACGATGAAAATGATAGTATAAATGCTAGAATGACAACTCTAGATAACATATTAAATGAAATGCCATATTTTAATGACTTATTTTGACTTTATCATGCATTTAAGCTAAATGAGGTGAACTCCAGGATGCAAAAATGAAATAAACCAGACAAATGTAGAACAAAACAAGCAAAAAAGGGTAGAAAATGCAAACTCAGGGCACTGGTTGCCCCCAATCTTGACTGTAGTCGAAATCGCCTGCATTCATACGAAATCATCTCGGATGTCGACAGGATTGTCTGAAATCGTACAGGATCGTTTGTGACGATCCGAGCTTGCTCCAGCTGAAAAATAGTAAACTTCCTACAAGAAAAACTTGAAACATGCAATGCAAACAATGAAGCGAAAGTGTTCTAATTCACGAAAAACTAAAGTTGTAGGAAAAAATCAGCCAAGGGGAAATTCAGGGAAAATACTTAGTTTAAATAGGATTTAGGGAGAGGTTAGGAGGTTGGAGATCATCCCAATCTGGGAGATCTCCAATGGGGGAGTCTCTAATTGTGCAGACACACTTTCTGTCCAAGTTAGAGAAGCTGTTGAAATAGAAGCTAATTATGAAAAATCAGTTTTGGGACGAAATCGTTTGGACGTTCTGCTCCAGATGAATTCGTCAGGTTTGAGACGATTTCGTCTGATCGACGATGATATCGTCTAATGGTCACAAAAAATTCTAAAAATGGCACGAAAAACAAGGTAGGCAGTTAAAAGGCAATTTCGAGGTTAAAAATTCAAATTTTTAAATCTTTTTACTAAGGTTTAACTACGCCAATTTTAGGGTGCTACATTTTGCCCCCTCTTTAGCAAATTTTTCAAAGAAAATGCATTAAAGATGAGTTTTTTTCATTTTACGAGAAAGCTAAAATTTATTCCAATTTTTAGACGATGATTTTAGGTTGAATCGTACCACTGCTTACTATGGTGCCCCCTCTATGGTTTTACCCAAATCGAATGTTTGAGGTAAAAGCGCGAAAAAGCAAAAATTTAAAATGTTGTTAATTATTTTTAAATAAAATTTAAAAAATAGGGTAAAACCCTAATTCATTTTTATTGTTCATTTTCTCTGGTTTTAGAGCTCTGCAGACAAAAATGGTTGAGACGGCGCACAGATCGACGGAGGTCCAGCGCGGGCTACGGGTAAGAATCTAAACTTAGTGTAGTATGTTTTTAGGTTGATTTATGTGATTTTTAGGTTGAATTTTAATTGCTTTTTGGGCATTGCGATCGTTTTTGGGCTGTTGACGTCGTCGGGATGAAATCGTCTTGATTTTTTTGAAATCGTCTCTATATTATCGAATTCATCTAGGGATGAAATCAACAATATAGGGGTGATCCCTTCCAATAAGTGACAATTCCCAAATGGTGAAATCGGAGACGATTTCATCCTACTAAGGACGAAATTACTGAATTTAGGACGATATCGTCCAATATTGGACGATATCATCATTTTTATGAAATTAAACTTGTTTTAATTGCTTTTAATTGATTTTAATAACTATTTATTAATGAATTTTATTGTTTTGTTGTTTATTTTGTAGAGGGGTTTGCTAAAGATTCAAGAATGGAAATACGGGGGTCTAAGGGATGATGTGGCCACGTTGGATCAGGCAGAGCGAGATCGACTAGTATAGGTCAGATTGCATCATGTGGCAAAAATGCCACAAATACTGACAGACATGGGGCTACTGATAGCCCTAGCAGAGAGGTGGTATCCGGGTTCATCTTGCTTTTTGTTACCAATAAGGGATATGGCTCCCACTTTGGAGGATATATGGAGGATCTTGAGGATCCCCATACACGGATGGTTGATGACTCCTACGGCCAATCAGGGCCATGCTATGATGAGGATATGCAAAGACTTGAGCCTCACCCTGGAGAAGGGTGGAGTGAATATCGAGTCACTACGGCAGATGCCTGGGGAATCTAGGTTGACTCAAGTTTTGGCAGGGGTAGTAGGTGGTCTTCTACTATGCCACTAGAGTGGGTGTAGACTACCATGGCTCCACTCATATGTGGTTTGTGACATGAGAGACCACAAATATAGATTTGCATGGGGGAGCTTTGTACTATGTCAGTTGTATAGGATCCTGCATGGGGTCGTATACAAGGGAAGTCAATGTCTAGGCTTGACATCTCTACTATAGGTTTGGTGCTAGGAGCACATCACGATACAGAGGCCGGTAGGGCTTCCATTGATAGGGGTTGACTGGGAGAGGCCTCGGGTTTTATATTGGTAGCTCCAGAGAGGGTCATAGCAGTGAATAGATCTGTCAATGTCTCGAAGGTTGCTAGATGACCTCATCCTGAATTAGATCACCTGAAGGCCATGGAGAGAGCATCTAGGTTGGGGAGAGGATGGACATGATCTGGATCACATTAGGTGAGTATGCTAGCTAAGGATGGATCGAGGAGAGGTAGAGCTCCATCATTACAACCGAGTTTTGAGATAGTTCGGTCTACAACAGGGGATCCCTTCTCTTAGAGACTACGAGTTCTCCTGGACTATCCAGGATAAAACTACACTGAGCGGGGCTCTAGACATGCAGTGATTCTGGAGTCAAGACATGGATGATGCCCCCATTCAGCCAGTGGATGGGTATGACATTGGGATGGCTGACGGATATGATGCTTGGTACATAGGCATTCGTAATCCTCAGATGACAAGGGCATAGGGTTTGATGCATGTTGTTGTGCATCAAATGGGGAGGTGGTGCTAGGCAGCCATTGAGGTAGTGCGAGGTCATGGAGGGAGACAGCGGTGATGGTCTCCATAGGAGAGACACGAGAGGAGGCCATAACCATAGTAGAGGCTAAAGCAGTAGGAGAGGAGGGAGGAGGGACTCCCTTCTTAGCAAAGAGAGAGGCCACCATCACCCGATAATATAAAGGGTGTCAAGGTGGGGGAGAGCAGCGATGTGGTGACTCTTTGGGTGAAGGTTGCCCGCCTCTGGGTGCAGGTGTAGACACTATAGGATGAGGCTACATGGCTCAAGGCACGGAGCAGAGGGGCAAGCACTCAGGATCTAGCATAGGCTATTGCCCAGATCATGTTCTACCAGGCATTATACTACCAGGCGATGCCAACGGAGTAGAGGATACCGCTACCAGCCCCTATTATGGAGCCTGTCATGATGGGGTCATCGAGGACATCATCACGATCGACGTTCAGGACTCGCGACACTACACAGACTTTGATGGGGCCACCTCCTCCACCTCAGGGCGGGAGAGGAGATGAGGCTGAGAGCTCGAGGGGTTCTTGAGGCTAGCCACTCACTACACTACAAATTGTATATATATTGTTTTTATTATTTTGAGAGGATTGAGTATGTCGAGGTATAGATTGTGGCATACCAATCTAGTTTTGATATGATGTACATAATTTGTTGATATATATATGATATTTTTGATGATATGACTTGTGCATATGTTTTATGATGCTTTAATGTTTTGAATTGTTGATTGATGATTCATGTAATTATGTCATTTGGAAATATTATAATTTTATGTCATGCTTTAAAATTTAAATGAAATAATCTGAGGTGAACAAATTGGTTGGTTGTGGTATGATTTGAAAAAAGTAAAAGGGACTTTTAACAATGATTTCAAAGGACATTGCCGTTGTTATATGACCATTTCATGGAGTCGTCGCTTGCTAGGTCATCAAGCTAATCCAGGTATAGAAATATTGCTAAAAGTAAAAGAGTGCTTAAGAGACTGTCTTAAGGCTTTGTGTTGTGAGGATGAAAAATGATGATGGTGATGATTTTTTTTTAGATTTTCATAAAAATATTGTGCATGAAATATATTAAAAATGATTTTTGCTAGGCATAAATCCCTAAGTTGATAAAAAAATTTGAATAATTCCCTAGGAATTATACCATCATTGCAAAATTGAATGTTGACATAATGAAATGAAATAGAAACAGTGTTCGTTCGTTTTAAAGCATAATTGTGTAACATAATGATTTAAGCCATATGTTTTTATGATTTAAATGAATGGGAAATAAAATTAGTACAATGGTTTGCGCTAGGCATAGAATTATAGGTATAGACTTATACCATCATCACGAAATCCAAAGAAGAAATTGATATAATAGTTTTATTGCATGGTTGATTTTTTATTTTGAAATAAACAAAAAAATATAAGATGAGGACTTGCGCTAGGCATAAAATTCCAATTTAAGTTTTGGAACTATACCATCGTTGCGAAAGTCAAAAAATATAAATGTGGTTTTATTGCATGTTTTGAAAGTAGTTTTTGGATTTTGAAAAGAAATGTATGTAATTGTTTTAACATAAAACAGATGAAATCATTCTAGAAGATTTGCATAAATATTTTAAATTATCTCAAAGACAAAATGTAGATTTATAAGGAACCCCATGTACATATGTGAGTTCATTGCCGATCTTGATCTATCATAATGATACTAAAATCTCTAAAATACAAATGTGTGTGCAATTGTTTTGTTCATTTACCGATTTTGAGCAAGATAATTTGATACAAGTAATTTGAATTAACCAAATAAGTTTTCGTTGACCATGATTTATATGCATGTAACCGTACCAGACTACTAGGTAAGTCGGGTTATCAAGAGCTAGCTAATCTATGAGCAGACATAGGTCTGTACAAAAGAAGGTCACTAATGTGATAGACATATCACCACGCTAGGAGTTACCCAAGGCCAAATGGGTTGGGCACAAACCGCCTGTTATGGGGCTTACCTCACAGTTTTTAAATAATTGAGAATTCCAAGGATTCAAGATCATTCACCCTTCTTTTCTTTTCAAGGGGTAGGGAAAGGGATTTTATTGCTTTTGCTTTTTCTTTTCTCTTTTTTCTTTGCTCTTTTTTCTTTTTTTTTGTATTTTTTCTTGACACTGAGATAATGTTGAAATATTACTGAAATGGTACAAAATGATACTGAAAATAATGCTTCCTTTGCTCATAATTTTTCTTGACTTTTTTTTTTTGTCTTTTTCTTCCTATACTAGGGATACTTGCTCGGATTGGCTGTAGAGCAAGGGATTTTTATTCTGGGTAGGGGTGAGCTTGTCCTTTTGTCAATTATCAAATATTCTAGACCATGTGCATGATAGGATAACAGGGGAAACTTTTTGCTCGAGAAACCACTTCTACTATGTAGCATCGTATTGAATTTGCAAATGAAATCATTTTAATGTGAAAAGATATGCTTGGTTCAAGTAAATAACAAGATCAATTCTCTATGCTCAAAATTTTATTTAATTCAATTTGTGGACTTCGATATAAGAGAGATTAATAATCATACCAAATAAAATCAAGATGTTTATTTATGTGAGTGTGAAAGTGAGGGATTCCAAATAAATGCTAATTTATCCAAAATAACTGAAAATATAAGTGCAATACTTCAAGAATTGACAGGTGCAAATAAAGAATGTTTTTGAAGATTTTGATGATTTTGATTTTTTTTATTTTAATTTATGAATTGAAAGAATAGATAATATTACTATTTTTGAAAATTTTTGTTTTTTATATATTTTATTAAAATGAAATAATATGCAAAACATATGAAATGACCAGATTTATGCATAATAGCGCCTAAGAAACATAATGTTCATGGGTTCTTTAATATCTTCACCATCTAAAGTAGCCAATACGTAATTTATCATCTTTGGTATGATAAACATCATTAATTTGATTTATAACAAGTTGGGTATCATCAAAAACTAATAAATTTTTAATTTTTAGTGCCAAGGCAGCTCGTAATCCAAGGATTAGAGCCTCATATTCAGTAGTATTATTAGTACAAGAAAATGTTAATTTAAAGGATAGAGGTATAATATGTTTTTTCGAAGATATCAAAATAATACCTGCACCAGCCCCACTCATGCATTGGGCTCCGTCAAAGTATAAGGACAATTTCTCTGGATGGTCTGCCTCTAGTTTAAGGCATTCATCAGGAAAATCAATGATGAGGGGATGGGTAGACTCTAAGGGTGTAGCAGCTAGTTGATCTGCTATGATTTGACCCTTAAAAGACTTTTGTCCTATAAATGTGAGTTCAAACTCGCTTAGCACAAGAACCCATTTTGCTATGTGACCAAATAAATAAGGTCGACTCATGATATACCACAAGGGATCAGATTTAGCAATAACATACATTTTCTAACTAAGCATATAATGGTGTAATTTCTATGTAGAAAAAATGACTGCTAGACATGACTTTTTTAATGTTGTGTAGCGAGTTTCATAATTGATTAAGGTTTTGCTAATATAATAATTAGCACCCTCTCTTTTCTCATCATCAAGTTGAGCTAACATAGCACCTAAAGCAAAATTTGAATCTAAAATATACAAGATAAATGGGTGATCAGGTCTAGGTGGCGAAAGCACAGGTGGGTTAAGAAGATATTGTTTAAGGATTTCAAATGCTTCCTTACATTTGTCGTCCCAGTAGAAAGGGACATCCTTCTTAAGGAGCTTAATAAAGGGTCTTGTTTTATCTGCTAGCTTATCGATGAAGCGACGGATAGCTTGGAGCTTACCTTGTAAACTTTGTAATTCAGATATATTTGTGGGTGTGGGCATATCAGTGATAGCCACAATCTTGAGAGGGTCAATTTTGATGCCACGTAAAGAAACTATAACCCCCAATAATTTATCGGACTTAACTCCGAATATACATTTGGTTGGATTTAATCGGATAAGATATTCCCTTAACCGATCAAATACTTTTCTCAAGTCATTTAGATGATCATCCTCATTAATAGAATGAGCTATAATATCGTCTACATAATCATGTAGTATATCATGCATCATATCATGAAAGATATAAGTCATGGCTCGTTGATATGTTGCACCTGCATTCTTCAAACCAAATGGCATCACTTTCCAACAAAAGGTCCCCCAAGGGGTGATAAAGGCTATTTTAGCCTAATCTTCAGGAGCTATCCTGATCTGATTATAGCCAAAAAATCCATCCATTAAGGATATCATTCCACTCCCAATAGTAAAATCAATGATTTGATCCATGTTGGGAAGAGGAAAATTGTCTTTAGGGCATGCAACATTAATATCTCTAAAGTTTGTGCAAACCCTAACTTTGGTAGCTTCTTTCTTAGTTACTGGAACTACATTCGAGATCCATTCAGCATAATCAATAGCTTGTATAAAAATAACATTCAGGAGTTTTTATAGCTCCCCTTTGACTAGTAATGCCACTTTAGGATGCATTTTTCAAAGTTTTTGTTTAACAGGTTTAGCATCCGAATGGACTACTAGGTGATGCATGACTATAGAAGGGTCTAAACCTAGCATATCTTCATATGTCCAAGCAAAGACATATTCATATTATTTAATAAATGCAATGTATTTATCTTGTTTTTCATGACTTAATTTGGATCCAATGTTGATTATGTCGGGATTATCCTCGGTTCCAATGTTAATTTTTATGACGTTTTCTACTTCCATGTGTAGATCTCTCTCAAAATTAGGTGGGGCGGGTGAAACGCCCAATTCTTGTAATTCTTCCAAGGTTATCTTGGATAATTCATCTTGAGGAGTCGTGGCCTCAAGCTGGGCTATACTAGGTATAGAGCCATCAAAATAAAATTCGTTGTGTAAAAATTCTTCAACGGAGACATCATGGAAGATATATCCCTCCAACTCATTGTTAGATTTAGCAATCATCTCAGGGTAAGCTATGGATAGCATATTACATGTAAATGGCTTATTTGTTAGATGCAAAGAATCGCGTCCATACAAATAATCTTGGTAACATATAATTTGATCATCGTCTTCAAATGGGAAGGGATGACCCTTACTAGGAAATAGGCCCACGCCACATCGGGTGGGCCACGGTTCTACCTCAAAAGTTTATTTCATACCATCTTGGAAAGGTACCAAACCTTTCCCTTTATATCCCAATTTAAGCATTATAGGTTTAGCTTTAATATACTCATTAGTAAAATAACATCGAGTGTATCCATCAGAATGAGTCTTGATGTTTCTAGGTATTCTTCCCCAATCATATACCTTATAAATAAAGGCACAGCTCCCGACTTGGTAAATACTTCCCATAGGTTATGGGAAGCCCAAGGTACAAAGATATGGTGGAAAATTATTTAAAATAAGAGAATCTTCCATAGAAGCATTTGTTTTTTTTTATATAAGAATTTTAGATAAATCAGGTAAGATCTCGTCAGTAAGAGCGTAAGAGGTAGAAGGATCATTTCCTACATCTTTTGATGTGGAAAATATACCTTTGGTGGATGTAGGCAATGTAGAGGTGTCAATAGATGGGACTATAGGTATGGAAATTATAGAATTGGTTGTGGGATTAGGATATTTTCGAGGTCCTAATGTGGTTTGTTCAAAATGTGGTTGAACTATATGTAAAGGTGGAATTGATGGAGAAGAAGTAGATGATGCTATGGGTGTGTGTTTAACACGTTTAGATAGAGAATGAGAATTAGTATGTGTCGATGACATGGCAGGGAAAAATTGAACTCCAAAAGGTTCTGCCAAAGCACACATATCAAAGGGTCTAAGATCACCATGAATGGTAACCAACTAATTTTTAAATTTGAATTTGACACATTGATGTAGAGTTGAGGGAACAACCCGCATCATGTTGATCCAAGGGTGACCCAAGAGTATATTGTACGATGCAGTGCAATGTACAATAAACATGGTCGTATCTAAGGTTCTTGGACCAAATTGCAATGGGATGGTGATAACTCCACATGTTTCTTGTGTTTCGTCATTGAAGGCTTTTATGATCATATCAGTTCTTTTCATTTCATCACTTCTAAACCCAAATCTTTGGTAGAATTCAAAAGTGTAGATATTTAAATATGAACCATTATCAATCAAGACTCATTTGACTACTACATCTCCAATTAGAGCAGTAATATATAAGGGGTTATCCTTATGTAAACTATGTTGTGGTATATCTCTATCCTGGAATTCAATACAATCGACTTCTCGAGTTATTATAGTATTGGTCATGGCTTCAGGTTGAATGTCTTGTGGTACCATCATTTGTCTTAATGTGAGCATTAGTTCATCTCTATGTGTAGGAGAGGATCTTAAAAGGTCGAAAAGGGAAATTCGAGCTGTAGTATTTGATAGTTGTTCATTAATATTATAAGGAGGTTTAGGTTGAACATTGGGTGCATGATTCCCTTTATTAGGAACTTTCAAAACAAATGGAGTTGATCTATCATTCTAAGTTTGATCTTGTTGAGAATTTGAGCTTGTTGTCTAGTAACAACTCCGATGGTACCTACAATATTATTTTGTGGATGATGAATAGGTCTTGGTCTAGCGTTATGGCTTGTTCATTAGAAAGTAATTGGTGAGAAGATGGTCTAGTAGTGACTCTTATTGGAAATGGTTCTTCTGGAACCATAGAATTTTTAATGGGTTGAATAGCATCTGATTCATCTTCAAAACTATTCGATTGATTTGATGTGATTTCCATGTCACTTTCAGTCTCGTATACTGTATCACTAATATCATGTGTCTGAATATTATGTAGAGCCCTAGTCGTAACCATGGATAAAGTTGTGTCAAATATTGGTAGATCATGAACAGGAAAATGCCCACTAATAGTTCCTACATATCGGGTAGTATGGGGAACATTATGATGTTCAATTTGATTGGTCACCTCTTTACCATGCTTTGGTAAAGGATGTTGAAATATGTCTAATGATTTATTGGCATTCTGATTATGATTTTGGGGGATGTTCTTTTGAGCATTATTAGGAGGATTTTGTTTAGGTTGGAAGTCTTGCACCTCCATCTCATTATTATAAATTAAGTCCTGTATTTTATGTTTTAGTCTTTTACAAGATTTGGTAGCATGTTCAGTTCCTCTATGGAAATCACAGTGTAAATCAGCTCTATATCTGGGTATAGTTGTATCAGGTTCTCAGATATTTGGTAATTGAATCAAACCTCTTTTGAGTAATTGTGGTAGAATAGTTGATAGAGGTTGATTTAACCTAGTAAATTCTCGAGGAGGTTTATCAAGAGGTTTCAGTATAAATTTCTCGGTTGTCTTCGTAGTATTGACATTAGCAATATTTTTGCTATCAATGACTCCATCACCCACAACTTGTTTATTCTTATATTGATTTTTGGATGTTTTCTCATCATCTTTCTTCTTGAACTGACCTCTCCTAATGAGAGCATCTTCCACTCTTTGAGATAAGTCTATAGCCTGATCGAAGGTGGTCAAAGTAGCAGTTCATAACTCATAGGATAATTGTTCTTGTAAATTATTAATAAATATATCTAGCATCTCCCTATAAGGTAACACAAAGTGCAATTTTCCTATCAACTATCTCCACCAAGCTAGGAAATCAGCAAAACAATCATCTTTGTCTTGTTTTAAGTTGTACAAATATTTAATGGTCACATGCATTTCGATGTAGGTGCTAAATTGATGGACAAAATACTCGGCTGTTTCTTAAAAATTCTTCAAAGAATGAGTGGGTAATTGATAATACCACTCTAATGCCATTCCTCCTAAGCTTTTCAAGAACATTTTTAGTAATAACAAGTCATCATGTGATATATCATGACATGTTATTCTAAACATACGAAGATGCTCTATGGGATATTCGGTTCCTTTGTATATAGGTAGGACAGGCATAGGGAAGTGTTTAGGATATGGTTGTGCTACGACTATAGGATCTAGAGGTTGACTACACATCTCCCGATAATTGTACGAGGGACGGTAGGGATCTATCTGGTCCATGTGGGAAACTAGTTGTTTCACCATGGCTTCAAGATTACTAGTTTGTCCACCATATTGGTTCGGTGGTACACGAGTATGGGATTTGTTAGCATATGATGGCATGACATAAGGATTATATGCCATATTGTTGTTATGTAAAGTGTTGGTAGGAAGAGTATTATGAAGAATATTTGTAGCAGTATTATGTTGTATTCCAGATTGTTGGAAATTGATGTTTGGCTTTGTTTTGGGTTTTTGTTGATTTGAGGTATATTGATCAATAGCTTGGCAAAATAAAGTAGTGAATGAAGGTTTATTTTGTGTGGGAATGATTTTAGGCTTAGTAACAGGTTCCTTAGGAGGTTGGGTAACCTATTGTTTTTGCATGTTTTGGATTATAGCAGCCATATCCAAATTGGATGGTCCAACTTGATCACTTTATTGATTAACTAAGGACAAAGGATTGGTGCGTGTGTGATATACTTCTTCTAGAGTTGCTTGAGTGTCACTAATTTGATCCTTGTCCATATGGACTGCTCTATTAAGAGCACCAATATTAGTATTGAGGAACTTCCAGAAATGTTCCATGTTCTCAAAAGTAACAGCTCCACTTGGAGACATTTTAGGGGATGAGGATCCTTCCTCTCTAACAGTCTCTTCTTGTTCATTTCCTACAACAAACTCTTCTTCTTGTTGGTCTAGGGTTCTTTCTTCTTGAGTTGGATCCTCAGGAAGGACATTTGGGTTATTTATTGTTTTTCCTAACCAATCTTCTTCTTCTTCAGTATATTTTCCATTCCTAAGTCTAGGCATTGTGCTTAAACTTAGGTTTCATCAAATATATATACTTATATATATATATATATATATATATATATATATATATATATATATATATATATATATATATATATATATATATATATATAGACAAGTTTGAGAGGTATATATTTTAATTATATACCTACTATAATACTTAAAAAAATGTTTTAATTTTGTTATATTTTAGTTTTTTTGTGTTTTTATAATATTATAAAAATAACAAACAACACACCAGTTGCAAGAAATAACAATAATAAAAGAAATGATTTAGTTTTCTATAAATAGTTTATGAATATCATTAATAGGATCAAGTTCATCAGGAGTCATGAAATGCTCCTCTTCAAATTGGAAATGTTCTTTCAAGAATTTGATAAAATGTGCTATGGTGATATTATCTGTTTCAGACTCTGACTTGTAGAAATAAAGTTCATGGTAATACTCTCAATATAACACAACTCTAGGAACTCTATTCCATCTCTTTATATCTGTAAGAATGACCTCTTGATCCTCTATACGAGACATAAATTTATGTACTACACCTGCATTGTTGAGATATTCCTAAAATGTGTACAATTCGAAAGACACAAGTACTCTTTTATCAGCTAACCACCTATGGCAAGCTCTCTGAAGTTCATGGTACAAAGTCACCTGATTAGGATCCAGGATTCTATCTAGGACAAACCTCTTAATTTGCCTAAGTTTTGTTTCTCTAGATGAAATAATACCCAATCTCCTATCAAGTTCGTCCCACAAAGGTTGGACTCTATTTGTTTGAGGTATTCTAAGCACAGAAGTAATTTCTATGGCTGCTAATTGATTTTCAACATTTATAGTGACAACTCGTCTTTTATTATAATCTACCATATAAATATGATGTGCAAACTCAACAGTTTTCTAGTGATTCTAGATGCATTGATATTTATATATATATATATATATATATATATTTGTTTTTGTTTTCAAAAGGTTTTTAGTTTCACGTCGGGTTCACCAAAATGTATCGATCCAAATTTTTGGCGCCCTTACCTTTAGGCTAAAGGATTTGTGCCTGGAATTAGGATGCGAGAAGGATGGAACAATACCTCGGACTAAGAGGCCCTTTGAAGGTCACGCCTCTCGGGGGAGGGGTATCAGGGTGAATTTTTGACGGATGGTGGGGTTCACCAAGAAACTTTGAGTAGCAGTTTCCACACCTACGTTGAGAATGGGTTTGATGTGTTCATTTTTATGCTTAATCATTCAATTCCTAGGTTTGGCCAAATGAATCTAAGCTATTCTATATGCAAATACTGATTTATATGAATGCAGAAAGCAGTAATAGGTGTAAAACATAGAAAATGTGCTAAATGAGAAACAACATACCTGATTTCGGATGTCTGATGAAGATTCTAAAATTTGTAGAAGTCTAGATCGTCTCAAATCTGACAGAATCATCTATGATTGCATAAAATTGTCTTAGATCATAGTCGATCATCTGAGATCAGACAGGATCATCATCGACCTGATGAATTCGTCAGATGAATTCGTCAAAAACTTGCAATCACATAAATATACACCAAAAACCAAAAATGCAACTACGAAAGAAAGGGGAAACGATGGAAATGATAGTATAAATGCTAGAATGACAACTCCATATAAAAAATTAAAGGAAATACCTTATTTTAATGACTGATTTTGACTTTATCATGCATTTAAGCTAAATGAGGTGAACTCTAGGATGCAAAAATGAAATAAACCAAACAAATGTAGAACAAAACAAGCAAGAAAGGGTAGAAAATGCAAACTCAGGGCACTGATTGCCCCCAATCTTGACTGTAGTCGAAATCACCTGCAATCATACAAAATCATCTTGGATGTCAACAAGATCGTTCAAAATCGTACAAGATCATCTGTGATGATTTGAGCTTGCTCCAGCTCAAAAATAGTAAAATTTTTGCAAGAAAAAATTGAAACATGCAATGCAAATAATGAAGTGAAAGTGTTCTACTTCACGAAAAACTAAAGTTGAAGGAAAAAATTAGCCAAGGGGAAAGTCAAGGAAAATCCTAAGTTTAAATAGGATTTAGGGAGAGGTTAGGAGGTTGGAGATCATCCCAATCTGGGAGATCTCCAACGGGGGAGTCTCTAACTGCGTAGACATGCTTTTTGCCCAAGTTAGAGAAGTTGTTGAAACATAAGCTAATTATGAAAAATCAGTTTTGGGACAAAATCGTCTAGAGGTTCTGATCCAGACGAATTCATTAGATCTAAGACGATTTTGTTTGATTGATGATGATATCATCCAACGGTCACAACAAATCCTAAAAATGGTGCAAAAAACAAGGCAAGCAGTTAACGGGCAATTTTGGGGTTAAAAATTCTAATTTTTAATCTTTTTACTAAGGTTTAACTATGCCAATTTTAGGGTGCTACAGTTGGAAGCAAGTACAACATGTTGCACTTGCTTCCCACCCCCACCCTCATGTGAGGGTTGAGGGTGGGGTGCTATACTTGATTCCCACCCCCACTGTATTGTACTTGCTTCCCACCCCCACCCTCTATACTTCCCCTCTATTTTGCTACAATTTATGGGAAGAGTGGTGAAACTTTTTATGGGTAAGCATGGCCCTTATGCATACACACTATGCTACTCAGGCAGAATGCAATTTTTTTTTTAAAAACTAATTAACTATTTTACATAGAATGATATTTGACAGTATTTTATATTCTTTCCATCATATATTATAGACTCCTTATCAATATCACACGCGGTTTAAAATCCTCAATTATATACCAATAAATTTTACCACTAAATTATTTCTTGATTAAGCACAAATTCAATATACTCTCGTCATTTCAAATCGATAGTGAAAACTCAAAAAAAAAACACGCAAAAAAATAGTAATGCATCAATACTGAAAGTAGAAGCCGACCTGAATATAAGTGAGGATGAACACAACCTAATTGTAAGGAGGACGAAGGAGGAACACTTTCTCAACAACTTACCACCCATCCAAAGTACAACAAAAACTGGTTCAAAATAAGTTTTTTTTTTCCTTATAACGTTTTAGAATGAACTCCTTCGTCGACAAGTGGAAACATTTCCAACTATTCGAAATATGAAGATGCATTCCTTAATTAATTTCACAAACAATTTCATTTTATTGTATTCTTTAATTTATCATTATATTTATTATTTATTATATATTTTTCCCATTTTTATTATTTTTTATATTTATTATATATTTTTATTTGAATATAATTTTATTAATAATTTAGATTTATTATTATATTTATACTTATACAAGCAATCAAAAATGCAAACAACAAACAATACCTCCTATATGAAATCTTAACTATGGGCTTCCATGTACCCATGTGTCATGGTGCATGAGGCACAACGTCATATCCCATGTTACCTGACGCTTCCTACTATTGTATCCACTAGGAAGTGGTATTCGACTTGATTGATTTTTCGTTTGGAGTGGAAACCTGCACCTGCAACCACAAACACTTGCAACAGTATCACATTCTTCCAACAAAAGCTAGTCAAATTAATGGGGATGTTACATTCTCCCCCACTGGAATTCAACACATTCCCTGTGTTATATAATATAACATTACAACTTTCAAATAACTGAACACATATATTCATAAACAAACAACGATGGATTAACCAAAAGTCACATTCAACATTGCAATATTGATATGTAATATATGTATCAAAATACCAAAATATACAAATATGTATCAAAATTTCAAACATACAAATACTATCATAACAATATTCAAATTGTTCTTTTGTCTAACAGTTTTCAAACAAGAAAGGAAATTGTCTTTTCAATTTTACTACATCCTCCCATGTAGCATTTCTCTCTAAATAATGATCCCAAGAGACCCGACACTGTTCAACTATTATTTTTTTTAACTTTTTGGTCCTATATTCCAAAATTTTGATGTTAGCGTACTATACTGTTAGCGTACTACTTTGGCTGTATTTCACTTTAGGACTGCTGTTACAACTGAGTAACAATTCTGTTTAAGCTGTTCCGCCGGTGTTCTATTCCCGGCCTATGTAACAATTATTTATACCTGCAGCTGAATAATAAACTTTACTTCCATTTTTCTAACATGGCATCAGAGCCAGCGACGAGTAGGGAGCAGTGAGAGGCGGAGGAGAGTGCGTTTTTTTAAATTTTTTTATTTCTCTCTCGACGACGTGATTTCTCTGTCGCGCGATAACAGCCGCAGAGAAGAATTAAAAAAAAAAAAAGGAGTGCAGACCTGCGAGCGACGTGAAGCACAGCAGGCAAGGGAGCCCCGTGCGCATCACAACGCGGGCCCCACGTGCAGCATGACGAACAGCATGCGGTGCACGACGGACAGCACACGGAGGCCACGTCCGCAGCGCCAGCCACAGGACGTAGCGTGCCGAGCGCTGTCACGTCCTGCGAGGAGGAGGGATAGTTGTCCCGCCCCCCCGCCCGTTGGATGTCCAGTGACGTCGCGCGTAGCTGTTGACATGGTGCATCGGGGAGGAGCACCCCCCCCGGCGTCGCAAGCGGGCCGTGTTGGTGAAGGTGGGACGCATAGCCCACCTCCGCCCCCCTCCCCCTCCCCCCCGCGTGACGCGCAAATTACGCGCGCGCCCCCGAGACCCCCCCCTCCCGGGAATTCAAATTGGAAATTCCCGCTCCCCTGGCCTTCCCAGTATAAACCCCCCCCCAATATTTTGCGCACAGTCGCGCAGCCTCCCCCCCTCCCTTTGCACCGGGCTCCCCCGACGACGGAATTTAAAAAAAAAAAAAAAAAGAGCAGCGGGGAGGAAAACGAGCGTCGGGAAAGCAGGCAGTGGACCTGCGCGGACGGGGAAGGCAGACAGGCACGAACTGTGGACTGCGTTTTTTTTAAAACGCGACAGTAGCAGAGGAGGCTCGGAAGCGGGAAGCAGTGGAGGACGGGGATAAAGGAGAGGGGTTCAACTGATCCTCTCGGATCAGCCCGCTGGCTCACGTGGTCGTGAGCCGTGCGGTAAGGCTCAGGGAGCCTGCAGGTCGGGGGTTCAAATCCCGCCGACTCCCCCCAAGGTATAATTTTTTTTTTCAAAGTTATTTTTTAATTATTATTTTTTTAATTAAAATTTTTAATTTTAATTTTTTTTAATAGTTTTTTAACTTTATAAATTAAAATTTTAATTTTAATTTATTTTTTATAAGTTTAAAAACTATATAAATTAAAATTATTTATTTTAATTTTAAATTTATAATAATTATTAAAATGCTTTGTTAAAGAAAGCCTTTTAAGGGGGGATATTTTTTTCAAAAAATCAAAGGGGGATAGTGAGTAATTTTTCGAAAAATAGCAATTTGGCAAATTGTAAAAGGTGCATTTTCGGCTGTGACCGACACCTTGTGGGTTATTCTTGTGGGCAATTTTTTTTGTTGTATGTTGCATATTTCATTTTTGCACTATAACATTAAAAATTAAAATCAAAACACTCCCTAAGTCCCCCGGAATATTAAAACCCATCCGTGCAATTTTATTGCACTCGCAACGTTCGGTATTTGTGATACCTCTCGCCAGCACTTACAGGTAAAGCCGTCGTGATTTGGCTACCGTATCCGCCGCCTAATATAGCCGCTACAACGACGTCCGAGCTTGTTCTCTATAAATCGTCTGGGAGGAATAAGTACGCCATTTTTGCATTTTTTTACTCCATCCACTACCCTTTATCGCACTTGTGTTTAGGCGTAAATCCTGACGAAGTATTCTTCATAGTGTTTAGGGGAAGTTACGCCCCACGCATGAGAAGAATCTTCTATGGTAGGTGCCATCAACAAGGCGATTCCCTTTCAGCACCGCTTATGTTCCACGTATCGTATGATCTCTAAAACTCACCTATAGTCTCCCTCACGTAAGGGCGGGTGATTTTTTGTTGATCTTTCTAAATACCTATAGTTTCCCTCACGTAAGGGCGGGTATTTTGTACGGTATATTGGCCTAGCAAAAGGTATATCGAAAGGGGGACCAATTGGTGATATAAGGAACCTTCACTATGGCCGCTGTTGCAAAGTTGATGACTGATCCGCATCGCTTATTGAAAGGTCCAAATTATACACCATGGAAACATAAGATGAAGGCTATTCTCCAAATGGAAGATTTGTGGGATATTGTTACTGGAGTAGCAACTAGGCCTTCACCAACAGCAAGATCCACAGGTCCTTCAGCAGATCAGATAGCTTTTGACAAGAAAGACAGTAGAGCAAAGGTGCTCATTTTGTTTGTTGTTTCAGATGAAGTGCAACCTCATATAGCTGACAAAGCAAGTGGTAAAGAGGCATGGGATGCCCTTAGAACCATCTATGAGGGGAAGAATGAATCCACCATTCTTCATCTTCAACAACAACTTCATAACCTGAGTTTGAGGCAGGGTGAAACAGTTGAACTCTTTCTGTGCAGAGTGTCTGAGTTGAAAGAGAAATTGAGTTCTCTGGGAGATACTGTGGACGAAAAGCTTCTCATTTCACTTGTGATGAGAGCTTTACCTTCTTCATTTGATATGTTGATAACCTCCATCCAGGTGTCTCAACGACAAATTACCTACATCGAGTTGGTCAATCTGCTCCAACAACAGGAGGCACGCCAACTTCACAAGGATGATTCTTCCAATACAGCCCTATACACCAACAGGCAGGGTTCTAGGAAGAAAGGTAATGGGCAAAAAGGAGGCAACTTTCAGAAAGGAGGAAATTCTCAACAAGATACGAAAGGAAAAGGCAAACAACCTCAACAGAAGAAGAGGTGGTGCAAGATCTGTGAGAAAGACAACCATGACACCAACAGGTGTTGGCATAAGAACAAGCAGAAAGGCCAAAACAAACCACAAAATAAAAACAAGCAACCCCAGGTGAATGTTGTTGTTGAAGAATCTGACTCAGATTCTGAATGGGCACACAAGGTGCTCATGACTACCACAGATTCCACACAGAGGGATCCTATTTGGTATGTCGATTCTGGAGCTAGCAAACATATGACTGGCGATAGATCGTGGTTTGAATCATTTGTGGCCAAAGAGGGCAAACCCGTCACCATTGCTGATGATAAAACCTACAGGGTTCAGTGGAGAGGGTACAGCTTCAGTCACTCTTCCTGATGGCAAGTGTCAGATTGACAAAGTCCTCTATGTTCCGGGATTGGCCAACAATTTGTTGTCACTGACACAAATCCTGGACAGAAATATGGTTGTCAACTTTCGTGTTGAGAATGGAAAGAAGTGTTGTACCATTACCAGGAAGGGTAAGCAGATTGCAACAGCTTCATATAAGCACGGCTTATTTGCACTAGATGCTATCTCTACTCCACATGTTGCCATGACTGTCTCTACCAAGGAGGCAACTTCCCTATGGCACAAGAGATATGGGCATCTTAGTTCTTGCTACTTACTTGAGCTCAGCAAGTATGAGATGGTAAAGGGTCTTCCTTCCCTTTTCGCCACATTGCCAGTGTGCTCCGACCGCTTGGCAGAAAGCAAAGATAGAGTACCATTTGAGAAGAGCTCTACAAGAGCACGAAAACCTCTCGGAGTTAATTCACACCGATCTGTGCGGTCCTTTCACACCCAACAGTTGTGGAGGGAAGAGGTACTTTCAGTTATTCGTAGATGACTACTCACGAAAGATGTGGGTTTTCTTTCTCCAACCGAAATCTGAAGCTTTCGCATTCTTCCAGCAGCTCAAGAAATCCGTTGAGAAGGAGTCCGGGGCTTCTATTAAAACCCTCCGCTCGGATCGAGGGGGAGAGTTTACCTCTAATGAATTTTCTGCATTCCTAGATAAGCATGGGATCAAGAGACAGTTAACAACCGCCTATACTCCTCAAAGAAATGGAGTTGCCGAGAGAAGGAACCGTTCTATCATGGAAATGGTTCGTTGTATGCTCACAGGAGCTACTCTTGGGCAACAATATTGGGCATAAGCTGTCACCACTGTAGTGTATCTATTGAATAGGGCACCCACAAAGGCCCTAAAAGGAATGACTCCACAGGAAGCATGGAGTGGTCGAAAACCCTCCATATCTCATCTACGTATTTTTGGATGTCAAGCTTTCATGCACATACCGAAAGAGAAAAGGAAGAAGCTAGATGAGAAAACACTGAGATGTATTTTTCTTGGTTATTCTGAGCACTCTAAAGGATATCGGTTGATAGATCCTTTGACCAAGAAAATTCATATCAGCAGAGATGTTGTCTTTGATGAAGCTTTCACATCACAGAGCACATCTAAAGTACACCAAGATATTGTGGAAACTAAGGAAGAGAAGATTCCTTCGTCAACACAGACAGGAGGTCCTTCTACATCTTCTTCACCTCCACCGAAGAAGAATCCTAAATGGTGTACAAATACAATCAGAGATGCAAATTTATCCACTCCTCCCAATTTGAATTTGGATAGACCTCGTACACGCAGTATGGCTCAAAAGGAAAGAGAAGCCAGAGAAACTGGTGAGGTTGATGATCTTTGTCAATCTTTTGAGGAACTTTCTGTGACTCCAAGTACAGAAGTAGAGGATATGGATATTGATGATGACAGGGCATTCATGTCTACCATAGATAGTCTTGAACCTGCATCACTGCAAGATGCTCTCAGTGAGCCTCAGTGGAAGGCCGCTATGGATACAGAGTATGAGTCTCTGATGAAGAATAAAACTTGGAAGCTTGTTGATCTGCCGCATGGAAAGAAACCCATTGGCTGCAAATGGGTATATAAAGTCAAGTACAAGGCAGATGGAACAATTGATAAGCATAAGGCCCGTCTTGTTGCAAAGGGCTATGCTCAAAAGGAAGGCATCGACTATGAGGAAACTTTTGCACCTACTGCTCGGATGACCACAATTCAGGTTATGTGTGCTATGGCAGCACAATATGGGTGGAAAGTTCACCAGATGGATGTCAAAAGTGCCTTTCTAAATGGTGATCTCCAAGAAGAAGTCTATATGACTCAACCAGAAGGATTTGAAGTGGAAGGCCAAAAGCAGAAGGTTTGCAAATTGGTCAAATCCTTGTATGGTCTGAAACAAGCTCCTCGAGCTTGGTATATTAAAATGGACAATCACCTTATGCAAGCATGGATTTAAGAGATGTCCGTCGATGCAAACCTCTATTTCAAGAAATAGGGTTCCGAGATAGTGTTGCTTGTACTCTATGTGGATGATCTCGCTCATTACAGGGAGTTCGGAAACTATGATATATACCGTCAAAATATATTTGTGCAAATATTTTGAGATGACAGATCTCGGACTTCTCCATTACCGTCTTGGTCCGGAATTCAGCCGTAAGGAGCACTCCATCAAAGTGTCTCGTAAAAAATATGCCAAGACATTGCCGGAAAAATATCGCATGACCGATCGCAAGCCAATGGCAACTCCAATGGAGAATGGACTTCAGCTTATCGCGATATGATGACTCACCTCGTAGATGGTACTCTCTATCGACAGCTGATTGGGAGTCTCATATATCCGACCAATACTAGGCCGGATCTCGTATTTGTCGTCAACTATCTTTCGAGGTTCATGCAGGAGCCTAAGACCACTCATTGGAAAGCAGGAAAACGTGTTCTTCACTATGTCCGTGGTACTATGGAATATGGCCTAGAATACAAGAGGAACAACAAATTCTTCTTGCAAGGATACACGGACTCCGACTATGCCGGATCATTTGATGATCGCAAGTCAACTTCTGGATACATTTTTCATCTGGGATCCGGTCCTGTCTCTTGGCACAGCAAGAAGCAACATGTGGTTGCTATTTCATCAACAGAGGCAGAATATCGCGCCGCACGTGAAGCTGTGTGCGAAGTGATATGGTTACGTCGCATTCTGACAAGTATGGGCCATCCATCAAAATCTCCAATACACTTGTTTTGCGACAATCATGGTGTTCTGAACCTCGTCAAGAATCCACTCCATCATGAAAGAACAAAGCACATTGACACACAATGTCATTTCATTCGAGATGAAGTTCCAAAGCACCGAATTCAGCTTCAGACATTCCCACCGATGCTCAAGTTGCAGTACATTTTCACTAAGGCACTTGGACGTGTCAAATTTGAATTGTTTCCGCAGCTCACTTTGTATTGCAAAATGATGTAAGGGGATGTTAGTAGTTTAGTATAGCTATTAGTTATTACATTACCCAAATAATGTAATAAAGGGGGATGTTAGCGTACTATACTGTTAGCGTACTACTTTGGCTGTATTTCACTTTAGGACTGCTGTTACAACTGAGTAACAATTCTGTTTAAGCTGTTCTGCCGGTGTTCTATTCCTGGCCGATGTAACAATTATTTATACCTGCAGCTGAATAATAAACTTTACTTTCGTTTTTCTAACATTTTATTGGTTGAACCTCAATGAGCTACGGTTCTGACGTCTGCAAGTGAGAAACATCTAGAACATGAGTTGGGTCAGCAACATATTTGTGAAGAAGGGACACATGGAAGACATAGTGGATCTTAGACAAATTTGGTGGTAGGGCGAGCTTATAAGCAACAAGGCTTATTTTGGCAATGATATCAAAGGGATTGACAAATATGAGGCTCAATTTTGCAGACTTAATGGAACTTTTGTTTGGTTTGATTTTGAGGAAAACCCAATCGCTAATGGTCAACTCTCGAGGGGTTATTTTAAGATCCGCATAACTCTTTTTATGGTCTGCGGCTTCACGAAGTCGTTGGCAGATTTCCTTTAATTGGACCTTCATTTTATTAATAGAATCAGGACTGGTAACTTCTTGATCATTCAAATTATCCCACTTTAATGGTGTCTTACACCTACACCCATATAGGGCCTCAAAATGGGCCATGCCCAACATGATATGATAGTTTTTGTTGTACGTAAATTTCACCAGGAAAAGATAATCTCCCCACTTACTTTGGTGGTCCATATAATACATGTGTAACATATCCTCCAACACCTGGTTGACCCTCTCGGTCTACCCATCTCTCTTAGGATGATAGGTGGTGCTGATATTTAGCTTTGTGCCCCATGCTTGGTGTAAAGCTTACCAAAATTTAGAGTTGAATCTCGAATCTCTATCCGAGATAATTATTCCAAGAAAACCATACAACCTCATGATTTCCTATGCAAACTTTTGTGCTTTTTATAAAATGTGCATCATCACGAATATTTCCTGGTATAAAATGTGTCACCTTAGTCAATTTATCTACAATTACAAAGATTGCATCATGTTGGAACCAAGTCTTTGGAAGACCAACTATAAAATCTATAGAAATCACTTGCTATTTTTGTTCAAGTACGTCAAATGGGTGTATTTGTCCTCCAAGATGTTGATGCTCAGCTTTGATATTCTAACATTCCAAGCATCTCAAAACAAATTGAACCATATCCTTCTTCATTCCAAGACAAAAAAAGTCATTTTTTAAAGTTTCACTCATTTTTATCACACCTGAGTGAGCAAAATATGGTGCACAACGTACCTTTATGAGATAAGTAGGGAGATATAGAGGAGGAGAAGGATAGGGGATGTAGGGATATATGTAGGGGATGAAATTGAGGGAGGGAAGAGACAAGAGGGGTCGTAGACATGGAACATACGAGTAGGTACAAGGGAGGGGAGGTATGAATAGAGGTAGGGGATGGAATTGAGGTAGGGGATACAATATGGGAGGGAACATAGATAGGGGACATACGAATAGGGATATAGGATGGGATGTATGAATAGGGATAGAGGAGAGGAGGTACATATAAGGACAGGTTACGTACATATAGAGGTAGGCAAGAGATAAAGGGATGTACGAATAAAAATAGGGGATGGAATTGAGGCAGGGTAGAGATAGGACATGTACAGATAGAGGCATGGGAGAGACAAGGGACGTACGCATAAAGGAAAAAATAGAATTGAAATAGGGTAGATATAGGTCATGTACGAATAGAGGAGGGGATGAGATTACATGTATAAAATATATTTTTCTAGATATAAAGTATATTTTTATAAATGGTCGAATGATGACCATTATTATAGGAAAATTCTACCAAATGCAAGTAATCATCTCATTGAGTCTTCTAATCCATACAATATATGTGAAGTATATATTCTAACATGTGATTCACTCTTTCAATTTATCTATTAGTTTTTGGATGATAAGCAGAACTTATGTTCAATCTAGTACCAATGGTGTGATGCAAGGCTTGCTAAAACTTGGATGTAAATCTTGAGTCCCTATATGATATAATTACTTCCAAAAAACCATGAAGCTGAAACATTTATTTCACAAATCTATTAGCCACAACCACAACATCATCCTTGGTGTTCCTTGGCATAAAATATGCAATCTTGGTCAATCTATCGACCACCACTAGGATTACGTCATGTTGAAACCTGTTTCTAGGAAACCCTACAATGAAAACCATCAAAATCATCTACCATATTTGCATGAGTACATCATGTTGATACAATAATCCAATAGGATATCTAATTTTTGCTTTTATTTTTGGTATTCCAAGCATTGAGCGATAAATTCGGTTATGTCTTTCTTCATTCCTAGCCAATAGAAAGTCTTCATATTTTTTCTCATTTTTACTCCACCTGGGTGAGCAAAATACGAAGATCTATGAGCCTCATTCATGATAATTTTTCTCAAATTTCCAATATCAGGGGTTACTACCCTATCCTTGAAGCATAAGAAACCATCTTTGATGCTAAAATATTTTTTACATCTGTTTTCCTTTCAATATTTTCCCAAATTTTATTACAATATGCATTCTGATGTTGCATTTCTCTGACTTTTTTCATCAAGTCAATGTGGATGCAAGACAATGTGCATTTTGATGTTGTGTCTCCTTCTACTTAGTGCATCAATGAATTTATTTTCCTTTCCCTTTATATACTCAATACCAAAGTCATATTTAGCGAGGAAGTCCATCCACCTTATCTACCTAGCATTGAGCAAAGGTTGAGTGAATATTTATAGTAGACTTTGATGGTCTAGCCTCAACTCAAAGGGTCTCCCTACCAAATAATTTTGCCAATAATTGAGAGCAAATACTACTACTACTAATATGAATTGCATAGTTGACCTCATGTCATTTTAGATTCCTTGACCCATAGGATACCATTTCTCCTTCCTGAGAGAGTACTCCTCCCAAACCTTCCAATGATGCATTTTTACACACAAAAAACTTCTTTGAGAATCTGGTATCTTTAGTAGATGAGGCGTAGTAATTTTTTGCTTAAGCATATAAAAAACTACCTCACATTTATTTGTCCATCTAAATTATTTTTCTTTCCTCTGAAGGTTAGTTATTGGAGAGGTAATCTTGGTGTAGTCCTTCACATACCACCTATAATATCTAGTCAAAACCATAAAGCTTAAAACTTTATTACGTTTGTCGATGATCACCAACTCAAAAATAACTTCTATCTTCTTAGGATCTACTATAATTCCTTCAATTGACACATGTCCTACGTACTGTACTTTTAGCATACTTGGACAAGTTTCCAAATAATGGATTCTTCCTTAATAGTTCCAACATAATCCTAAGGTATCATGCTCTGCTTTATCTTGGGATTATATTAGTATATCATCTAAGAACACAAGAATAAAATTGTTCAGATGCTTTCTAAAGATACTCTTCATAAAGTTCATAAATACTACTAGAGCATTCATCAAACCAAAAGGTAAGACAATAAACTCATAATTAATATATCATGTAATAAAGTTTGTCTTATGTGTATCCTCTTCATGGATTCACAACTGATGATATCCAAACTTTAGATCAGTCTTCAAAAATATAGTGACATATTTTATCTGGTCGAAGAGATATTTGATCCTTGGTAAAGGATATCTATTCTTGATATTTGCCTTATTTAACATTCTATAATCTATATATAATCTCAAGGAACCATCATTTTTCTTTACGAATAACATAGGTGCACTCCAAGGTGACACACTTGGTCTGATTAATCCTTTTTCCATAAACCCTTGTAGTTGTACTTTCAATTCTTTCATTTCTTGAGATTTATTCTATAAGGAGATCTATGTATAGGCTCGGTTCTAGTATGAATTTCGATTGTGAAGTCAAATTCACATTTGGGTGGTAATCTAGGTAAATCCTCTAGAAAACATCCCTAAACTCCTAGAGAATTGGTTTTTTTTGAATACTTCCTTATTTTCTTCCCCAATTTCATTTATCTTTACAACATAGACCATTCCTCCCTTTTTAATGGCTTTCTTGAGTTGCATCACCAAGAGGATTTGAGGTTGAAAAATCCCTTGCAGGCTATACACCCTTCATTTAGCTCCTCCGTATTTTGTGTACTCAATCCATATATCCTAAAAATTGAGTATTTCTTTATGCTATTGCAACCAATCCATTCCTAAGATTACATAAAAGACATAAAATGGTGCTACATATAGGCATCCCATTATCATTCCACTGGGTAAGGCAATTTCTTCCATAGGGTAACATTGATTTATAGAGTATGTTTATTCTAAATTATACTCGACCTTCCACCCATGTGCTAAGATTCCTGACCTTTCAAAAATATCTTTAGCTAAACTAGTGTAAATAAAGCTATCCATAGCACCACTATCAATTAGGATTTTAAAATTCTTACCAAAAATATTACCCTTTATCAACAGTGGTTTGAATTGACCTTCAAGATTATTATTCCCTATTGTAGCATAAATCTTGTGTAGATTCCTTAGGTGCAGGTTATTTGTACATTGGTTCCTTTCCTTTCAAACTTATTCCTACTCTATGTGGACAATTATTGGTATAATATGGTCCACTACAAAGATAGAATCCATATTTTGGTCTTGGGTGTGCTTTCTACTTCTATCCCTATTCTGTTTTTTTTGCTTGTGGTGAATAAGTTTATCTTTGAGAAGGACAGTTGTTACCCTTTTTGCTATTATGGTTCTTTCCTTGAAACATTTTCCTAAAATTTCCTTGCTTCCAATCATTCCTTTTGTCTTATCTGGGAATAATTTTAGTTTCATGTTCCTTTCTCACTTTACAAATCATGTGTTTTTTCCTTTCTTAATGCTTCTTTGCCCTGCTCATCTAAAACTTCATAATTTAAATAGTTTTGAGATATATTTTAGCTTTCTTCGATAAATAATAGGTCTTATACAGATAAGTAGGTTCCTACATATCTACATCTTGCCTTATTCTAGGATTTTCTCCTAGTAAAAAATTAAGAATCTTCATTTTCTCGTTATAAGAAGGCACATATTTTAGCAACTTGACAAATATTTGATAATATTTTTCCATGTTTCTAGTTCCCTGATGAAGTTTAGTAAAATCCTCAAACTTCAAGGAATAAAAGTGCTCTTTGAGAAATATTTCTTTAAAAACTACAACAAATTCTTCCCATTTTAGGTTGACTACTGCTGCAACTTTCTGATTCTCACTAAAATTTTCCCACCAATCCAAACCATTACCTTGCAAATGCAATGTGACATAGGATATTTGAATTCCAAAGGAAACATTCTTCATATTACAGTAGGTTTCTATCTATTTAAACCAATATTTAGCTTTATCACCATCTTCCTCTCCATTAAATTTAGAAGACTTTAAATGTTTCATTTCTTTGCCCAGCTCGACCTCAAGTCAAACCATAGCCTATTGTGCCTCAGTAAGAGGTTCATTTAATGTACCATTCTAGATTTTCCAACCTGTGCTTCTTGATTCAATATGACTTTTAGAAACTACTTCTATGTTTCTATCTGCTCATGAAGTAGGGCTACTATGGTAGTGATATTCTCACTTTCATTACTATGATTATCTCTTTCATTTATAGGATTCTCTGAACCTACATCTATTTTTTTATCCTCTACATTAGTTTGTCGTGTCTACCTCATTGATGGAATAGCACTTCCTCTTCTTATCTTTTGTGGCATTATCCCTGGCCACACAAAAGAGATAGTAAGAGTCAGTTTTACCATTTCTCCTTTGGTTTGATCCTCCTACCAACAACTACATTCCTAGTTATAATTATATGGTTTATCTTTTAAAAAATGTATTATTTTTTAGCAAGATTCAATCCTTAGGTATATTTTCTATTACACACCAACATCTAGTTTTGCATAATAAACCTATGAAGAACACAAGCTTATACTAAGAGGAGGGGTGAACAGTATAAGACCACTTTTTACTTTTTCCTTCAATTCAACTTTCAATTCAGTATTATGTAGTGTATAGATAGTAGTATCAATAGAAGTATTCAAAGCAATGCATAAAACACCATACATAATAGATACACCACAATTTACGTGGTTCACCCAATGTGGGCTACTCCACGAAGAAAATATTTTACTAAAAATCTCTCAATCAATCTCTTTGGGAATCCTTACCAATTAAAATGTTTATGGACCTTTGTCCAAAGGAGATGTTGATCCCCTAATCTCAAGTTTGTGGATCTCTTCCACATGAGAACTCTTTCCCCTTCTACTTTGGCTAGTGATCTTCTAGAAGACTTTATCTCTCTACTGCTCTAACTTGTGGATCTCTCTCCACTTGAAGACTACTCACTCGGACCTATCTTCAATTGTCCTGGTTGTTGGATCTCTATCCACTGAGACTCTTTCCTTTGTACTCTATCACCTCCAAATCTTTGTCAATAGGTTCACTCAGAACCTCCTCAAATCTTCTCAATAGGTTCATTTAGAACTTGCTCAAATTTGCTCAATAGGTTCACTCAAAACTTGCTCAAATATGCTCAATAAGTTCACTCAAAACCTACTCAAATTTGCTCAATAAGTCCTTTTTAGAACTTGTTCAAATCTTCATAGCAAGATTTCACAAAAGCTTACTCAAAATCAGTCCACAAGCCTTCTCAAAGACTTACCTAAAATCAGCTTAACAAGCTCACACAGAACTTGTCCAATTAATATCTCAATTCAATATCATAGAAGCATAAATATAATTGTTAGAGACTCAATATGTTCTATACTTAAATCCCAATCTTAACTCAAATTAATCTCAACTCAAATCAACTCAGCTCAAACCACTTATACCCTTAAAGAAATTAAAATATATGCCTACTTACTTATCTCTTCAAAAACCACTTTTACTTTAAAATTTATGCACATATTTTAAAATAAATTTTAGTGCCCAATAAAACAAAAAATTGTTTTAATTTTCTTTTACAACTTTAATGCATACCTTGGCATGAATTTCAGAATATCAAACACAACATATAAACCTTAGTAGCATGCACACGAAAAACCACAACCATCACACTATTTCCCTTTTACACAGCAAAATGGAGTTTGCAGGATTCAAACCTAAGTCCTATGGCTTCTACGTACTAATAGACGCTTGCGCACCACATGAGCTAGCACTCCACACAAGACCAAAGGTGCCTCACTTTCCTTTATCCTCCATGCAACAGCCAATGCAAAACATATTCCTCCTTTCTCAAGCAAAACAAAGTGCATGCGATTCAAAAACTCAACCACTTGCCTCCCAATACCTTTGTGCTTCTTGATTTGCCAATAGGCCACACTACCCATGATGTCTTGGAATTGACCACACCTCAACTTATTTGCTGCCTTTGCCTTTAAATGTTTTGCACAGGAGCTCTTTTCGCTTTCTAATAATTGCATTAACCACAAGAGAAATGATGAGGAATAATAAACCTTAGTAATCCTTTTATATAGTCTTCTCCCTCATATTCGATGACGTCAACAGATTACTTTTATTTTAATTTTAAAATTTAAATTTAAATTTTAAATACTTTAAAATTTAAACTAAATATTTAAAATTAAATATCTCCATCATCAAGGCACCTTTTTTGATGAGACGAAAATCCAACTTGGATTTTAAGAAAAACCCATTTCAAATGTGTCATCCATGAATTTAAATAAAATATTTTATTTTTCCTTCCTTGGTTTTCACAAAAAGACTTTCCTTACACTTTTTAGAAAACATAGTGCATGCCATCATAGATCCTTTTGACATCAAATAATATTTTGACATCAATAACAACATTTTAGCTTAGGGACTCAAAATGTTCAACAATCTCCCCCTTTGTCATTGATGGCAACCCATATTCATTTACTAAAATTTGACCTTCTTTTCTGCTCCCCTTGGGACTTTGCTCCCCCTGGCTCAATGCTCTCTCAAAAATCAAATCTCTCCCCATATCAAAACTTTCCTTAATATACACAAATATCTCCCCCTTTGACATCAATGGCAAAGGGTCACCTTTGGGGCTCGGGGTTAAGAATGAGACTCTTAGCTTATCACATCCCCCACCTCCTCATGAGGTGGTTAATTCTAGGGTGGGAGTATTTATACTCCCTAAAAGCACTGCTATTTACCTTTATCTTTCTCTATTCCTTTCTAATTTTTCTAAATCCTCTCATTGTTTATTTCCAAGTAATCATAACTTCTGTTCTTGTTCTTGTTCTTGTTCTCATCCATGTTCTTTTCCTTTTTTTGTTCTCATCCAAGTTCCTGTTCCTGTTCTTGTTCCTGTTCTCATCCATATTCATGTTCTTGTTCATACTTGCTTTTAGAATATTTGATCTACACCATCTTTTTATGTGACCATAATTATTGCACTTATAACAATTAATGTTATTATTCCTTGGAGGTGCAAATGTCTTAGGATACCTCCTAGTGAAGCTAAATATTCTTCTACCATGAACCCTGCAATTCATTGCCTTGTGACCAGAACCATTGCATGAGTAGCAATATCCTTGAAAATTTTTTCCTTTTCCATATTCTTGTCTTTCATATGACCTGCATTGTGAAGTCATGTGCCCAAACCTATGACATGAGAAGCATATCCCATTGAAGCTTCCTTGCCTGGAACTCATTGGTCTTCTGTTCTAATTTTTGTTCCATATATATATATATATATATATATATATATATATATATATATATATATATATATATATATATATATATATATATATATATATATATTTTCATTGTTACTATATTTTTTGAACTCTCTGTTGTCCAACTCATCCTATGATGTCTCATTCCCACTTACACTATCATCTTCTAAAGTATCTTCTTCTGGAGTTTCTTCTTCATCAAGACTTGAAGTAGATTCTTTTTCCTATTTCTTTCCAAAGCCAAGATTTGTTGAACATGATGTTCTTTGTTGTCCACAAATGAACTTATACAAGTTCTTAGAGCTATTTGTGAAACTCTTTATCTTGATCTTGAAGTTCTTTAAATATTTCTTTAGAGTAGCCACTTCCTGTGCTAACTTCTCACATTCCAAAATATTTGATTGTAACTTTTATTTGAACTTACTTGCCTTAGCCTTTGACTTCTCTAAGTATTCTATGAGCAATAATATTTGTTCATCACATTATTGAAATTGATTTTCAAGCTTAGAGTGTTGTTTTCTTACATCCTTTACTATGTCAAGGGCATAGATAAGTTCTCCCTTGATATCATAACCATTCTCTATTGAGTAATCCTATATTTGTTTGCCTTTGTCCTTATCATTACTTCATTTTGGTTTATCTTCTATAGGATCACTTACTTCATCTTCTAAAACCATTAGAATATTCTCATCTGGTCTATCAAGTGCATATTAAAAACCATCATAACTGAAACTATAGCCATCTCTAGTGAAATCATCTTCAAGATGTCCAAATTTACCACATCTAAAACATTTGAGAATAACTGGAGTCCTTTTCTCTTTAACCATAAATAGGACTTCATCTCTATCATTGTCTGAAAAACTAGCATCACTATCAAATGAGTACTTACTTGAATTATCTGCATAGTAGCTTTTCTTTTGCCTTTGGAAGAACTTCGTATCTTGTTTTTTCTGTCCATACTTGCCTTTCTTCTGGTACCTGTGTCTTTTTTATTCCCTGTACTTGTGATCCTATTTTTCTTCATCACTATTGTGCTTTGGCTTTTTGCACTCTGTTGCATAATGTCCATACTTTCCATAATTGAAGCACTTAATAGATCTAACATATATGAATCTTTTGGAACCTTTATCTCTCCTACCATAGTTAGCTTCTTCATCACTAGATGACTCATTGCTTGATTCTATCTACTTTCCCTTTTTATTTTTATCCACTTTGAAAGAAACTTCTCTCGAAGGAATATGATCTTTTGTTCTTATATCAAAAGTAGTAAGCATGCCAAGCAAAGAATTCCTTTTCAAATAATCACTACAATTTATGTTTCTATAGCAGAAACCTTTTCACTATACCTTTTTGGAAAATTTCTCAAGATCTTATCACAAGCATCTGATTCATCAACCTTCATTCCAAGACCTCTCATATCATGCACAAGTTCATCAATATTACTAATATAATCATGAATATTTTCATCATATCTAATTCTTAAGTTCTCAAATTCTCCTTTGATATTTCTGATCTTAGCTTTCCTGACACCTTTATCACCCTCATATATATCATGTAGTAGATCCCACATATCTTTTGATGTTTTACAATACATAACCTTCATAGATTCTGACCTACCCAATCCTATTATAATTGCATTCATAGCTCTTTAATTTACATGCATTAGAAGCTTACATTCCTTATCTATCGAAGGATTTACTGTTGAACTATATCCAAGTTCCACTACATCCCAAACTTCATTTCCAAGTGCCATCAAGTAAAATCTCATCAGCATACACCAATACAAGAAATCACTTCCATCAAAGACTGGTACTGCATTATTGAAGGGTCCATCTCTTTGATTATTTTGATCAATTGTGTTCTTAGACCACTTTTCCTTCAAGCTATCAAACTCTTCTAAAGGAACCTACTCTGATACCAATTGAAGAACACAAGCTTATACTGAGAGGGGGTGAACAATATAAGACCACTTTTTACTTTTTCCTTCAATTCAATGTTCAATTCAATATTATGCAGTGTATAAATAGTAGTATCAATAGCAGTATTCAAAGCAATGCACAAAACACTATACATAATAAAGACACCACAATTTACGTGGTTCACCTAATTTGGGCTACTCCACGAAGAAAATATTTTAATAAAACTTTATCAATCAATCTCTTTGGGAATCCTTATCAATTACAATGTTTATGGACCTCTGTCCAAAGGAGATGTTGATCCCCTAATCTCAAGTTCGTGGATCTCTTCCATAGGAAAAATATTTCCCATTCTACTCTGGCTAGTGATCTTCTAAAAGACTTTGTCTCTCTACTACTTTGACTTGTGGATCTCTCTCCACTTGAATATTCCTCACTTAGATCCATATTTAATTGTCTTGGTTGCTGGATATCTATCCACTGAGACTCTATCCTTTGTACTTTGTCACCTCCAAAGCTCTGTCAATAGGTTCACTCATAACCTCCTCAAATATGCTCAATAGGTTCACTCAGAACCTACTCAAATCTTCTCAATAGGTTCACTCATAACCTTCTCAAATCTGCTCAATAAGTCCTCTCTAGGACTTGCTCAAATATGCATAGCAAGCTTTCACAAAAGCTTACTCAAAATCAGTCCACAAGCCTTCTCAAAGACTTGCCTCAAATAAACTTAACAAGCTCACATAGAACTTGTCCAATCTCATAGAATCATAAAGAGAATTGTTAGACTCAATATGTTCTAAAATCAATGCTTAATCAATATCTCAATTCAATCTCATAGAAGCATAAAGAGAATTGTTATAGACTCAATATGTTCTATACTCAAATCCCAATCTCAACTCAAATAAATCTCAACTCAACTCAAATCAATCTCAACTCAACTCAAATCAATCTCAACTCAAATCAACTCAACTCAAACCACTTATACCCTAAAAGAAATTAAAATCTATGCCTACTTACTTATCTCTCCAAAAACCACTTTTACTATAAAATTTATGCACAGATTTAAAAAAAAAATTTAACACCTAATAAAACAAAAATTTGTTTTAATTTTTTTTTACAAATTTAATGCATACCTTGGCATGAATTTTGGAATATCAAACACAGCATATAAACCTTGGTAGCATGCATACGAAAAACCACAACCAACACACTATTTCTCTTTTACACAACAAAAGGGAGTTCACAGGATTCAAACCTGAGTCCTGCGGCTCCTATGTCCTAACAGATGCTTGAGCACCACATGAGCTAGCGCTCCACACAAGACCAAAGGTGCCTCACTTTCCTTTATCCTCCATGCAACAGCCAATGCAAAGTAGATTCCTCCTTTCTCAAGCAAAACGAAGTGCACGTGATTCGAACACTCAACCACTTGCCTCCCAATGTCTTTGCGCTGCTCGATTTGCCAACAGGCTACACTACCCATGATTTATTTGAATCGACCACACCTCAACTTATTTTTTGCCTCTGCATTTAAACGTTTTTCACACAAGCTCTTTTTGCTTTCTAATAATTGCATTAACCACAAGATCAAGGATGATGAATAATAAACCTTAGTCATCCTTTTATATAGTATTCTCTCTCATATTTGATGATGTCTATGGATTACTTTTATTTTAATTTTAAAATTTTAATTTTAAATAATTTAAAATTTAAACTAAATATTTAAATTTAAATATTATTTAAAATTTAAACTAAATATTTAAAATTAAATTTCTCCATCATGAGGGCACATTTTCTTATGAAACGAAAAGTCAACTTGGGTTTTAAGAAAATCCCATTTTAAATATGCCATCCATGGTTTTAAATAAAACCTTTTATTTTTCCTACCTTGGTTTTCACAAAAAGACTTTCCTTGTACTTTTCACAAAATATAGTGCATGCCATCATAGATCCTTTTGACATCAAATAACCTTTTGACATCAATGACAAAATTTTAGCTTAGGGACTCAAAATGTCCAACAACCTATTCTACTAAGAACCATGCTATGATACCAAATGTCACTACCTAAATTTAAACCTTATTATTATTATTATTTATATATCTTCCTATACTAATCGATACTACTAATACAATTATTTATCCTAATATTAATTTGATTATTAATCTTAGTTCACCTTTAATCCTTTCGTTAGTTCACCCATATCTACAACTTTTATTTTATTTTTAAAAGTGTGCTAGGTGAACATTTTCTATCCATATCATTTCAATATGAGTTAGCTCGTTACTTGCCCTCCTTTTAATTTGTAGAAAGGATTACTTGGCTTCATACCAATGCAAGTTTATCTGTGTAGGCATACCAAGTCTTATGAAACATTAGACTATCTTTCTCATCTAACATAATGAGTTAGTCCAACTATCGTATGGTCTCTCCTTAGACCATCTCATGAAAATCTTACTTTATTAAACCATTCCCTTGGTTGCATATTATCAATTTAGATTTTCCATCGCATGGTCTCTTTTGACCATTACAAGAGAAATATTTCTTTCATACAACCATTCCTTTGGTTATACAAATCCAAATTTCTAATGCTAATTTTGCTCTAGCTCTTGAACTTACCTATCTTTTATTTATAATAATGTTCTTTTTAACTATTCTAGCAATTCCATCCACATAATTATAATAGAAAACATTTTTAACACATTATAAAGAGCTAATTAAATACTTCTTCGAATAGCCTCATTTAGGTAGGTCATCTACTAATGATCTTAGTTACTTAAATAGCCCAATAAGAATATGTCATGTGAAACTAAACGATGAACTCAATGTTAAAGAAATTATCCTTCCGTCTATTGCATTCAGATTTAAAGAGGGTCCAGTTTTGTTATTCAAGAGTTGAGTCAATAATATAATTAATAACCATGGTTTACCCAAGTTTGGCTATAACTACCAAAGCATTATTTAGTTACTAATATGCAACTACATTTGGACCAATTAGAACTATAATGCTTCTACAAATTCCATAGTAAAATAAAGTTATTCCATTATTGGAAATATCCTTCAATACAATAACAAGGTCTCAACTCAATCCATTTCATTTTCAAATTAAAATTATAGTTACAACATAGATAAATTATTCTTATCAAATATAGATTTAACTCCTTGATAATACAATAATATTCCACCTTCATCAATACAAGTGGTATTTTATCTCATAGTTTGCTTGGTGAAATTCTCATTTGCGAGTCTAGGTAACTACACTCCTTAATAGTATAGCATTCATATCACTGCCAACTTCAAGTTAACTGGTTAATCAACTCAACCATGATGAATTCAAGATGTACTTCCTTGAGCACACTGATATGGGAATGTTATAGGGATCTTTCCATCTCTTTTCTTCTTTTTAAAAATGTATTTCTATCTATATGCATGTACATTGCACAATACAACAACCCAACAATACAACAACCCAAAATAACATTTCATCGAAGATAGATCAATAACAAACATCCAATTTTCTTTTATGGATTGTTTATTCCTTCAAAATCAATAGTGAATAATTTTTCTTTCAATAGTTGAATCAACCATCTATAAAACTAGTCATTACAAAAGGAAATCAACTTCACAAAAGGTACAACACTTAGATTTAATATATCCTTCACACGCATACCATCTTCTTTATTTATTATAAAATTCAAACATTGGAATTCACGACCAGTGCTCAGTAATAAATCCCACATGCAACATATACACATGGTATCCAATAACAACAATCATTAAGCACATTCTATTAAATACTAAATAATTCATTAATTCCAATAAAATTATTCAGGTGGTCAAAATTCAATCAACTCGCACACCTCAGGAACAACCACCATTACAACACCCAAATATTCTATGGCATTAAACTGATAAGCATGTCAAGCAACACAAAAATTCAAAAAAAATATTTCATGTCTAGGAAAGAAGGTCAAATATCTACTATGTTTTAGCTACAACACACACTTGATATCTCATCCCAACCTTACTTTCAACACTAAACCAACAAAATAGGTATAATCAAATGGTCGACAGAGTTTGAATTAGAAAAATGACCAAACTAACCTTATCTCAGGTCATTTACCATAATTTGAGAGACCATTGCTATGTTAATAGGTGAAACTAATCATTAGGGAATAATTCCACTTAAGGCCATATTCAAAATCATCTAGTACTAAAACCTCAACATAAATTCAAATTAGAATTTTTATTTATTGGAGACCAAATGTTCTACCATACTAACAAAACTAGAACCATGTCTCAAGAAAAACAAATATCAAAATTGTAATGCATCTTTGGTTAAACAAATTCAACATGAACACCATTTTTATCTTAAGAAAAGACTCAATTTTTGCACAGGTGCACCTCCAATAGAGGACTCAGTTCATTCATAGGTCAATCCATGGCTTTTTCATTACTAGTTCACTAATTCAAAGAGCATTACATTCTCAGTTTTTGAAAAGAAATACATACAGTCAAACAATATCTAAGCATGCAATACTCTTTTCATCAATTCAAGGGAGTATACTCATTCTATTTTGCATTTTAAATTCAAAGGAATCTACCTAATTTTTCTATACGAATTCCTTCCAAAACCAAATTAAGCTTTTGCTATCTTTATCTAGTTGTGCCTCCTCTTTGCTCCAAAAATCCTCTTTTTTTTTCAAAAACAAAACCAAAGATCAAAAGATCCCCCAAATTTTCCTTGGCCATTGGCTATCACTTCCCATGTCCAACTCCTTCAGGTGCATTCAAGAGGCTACTCATCACAGAGTTACTCTCCCCACAACATCCAAAACTCTAGGTAACCAACTAGTTTTGGAACCAACGATTCTTTCCATAAGGTATTCCATTCAACAAACATGAACTTCATTTAATGCAAGCAACTACTATCTTGGTTAATATTCGAATCTCAAATAATATTGAAAATAAATTTATTTTAAACCTTTTAAATTTCAATGAATTTTCTATTACTTCAGAGAGTGCATTATCTTTAATGAACATAATCATAAGAAAATATAGAAGCAATATCCAGTTAATGTAATCACAATCATTCCCTATGCAAACATAAATAATATTTTCAAAATATCAATGCAAGCATCTCACATAAACCCATCGACTCTTTTATTTGGCCACAAAAACCTCACTTTCGATGGTTCACTCCATGTGCCAATTAACTATGCAACTATGAGTGAAGGAAATTTGTCCTTCTTGGAGCTATCATCCTTAAGGGCAATCACCATTTCCCATTTAAACATCCCATCTATTGTGGTCAATTATTTCTTCTATTCATAAGAATGATTGTTCCTGCAACACATGTTTCTATTAGCAACATCATATCCTTTCATAAAACAATATCTTGAACAATAAACCATTCAATTTTCAAACATATCTTTAATAAAATATATTTATTTTCTACAAAACATCCATAATTGAAAAAATAAAACATGACATAATCAATCATTGCATTGAAATATATCTTAGCTAAACATAAATCCACAAAGTAAAAAGTCTACCAAGGGAGGATCATGACAAGAGCTGGCTCAGTCAATTAACTGTTGTAACTAGGAGTCTTCTCCTTGCATTGATTTTATTACGAGGAGTGCATGCAGATAAACTTACCTTGTAAATATAACCAATTAATCTTGTGCATGCAAATTCGTGATGTGCATTCTTTTGATTTTTTTATTACATGTGCATGGATAGTAAATTAGATGTGCATGGATAGATTGATTGTGCATATTATTTTTAACTAAATATGCATGAGTTAACTAGGTGCATGTTCTTTCTATGAATGGAGGTGCAACTTCTAGTGACTTGAGTTCACTTGTAGATAAGGGTTTTCTCTTGCACATGAACGGTCCAAACGATGGGAGGTGGAATTGCTAGTTAAGTGGATGACGTGGAGGGGTGAATGTGCCCACGTAGAGGGGTGTATGGTTGTGCAACCTAAGCACTAATTAATTAATTATTTAATTAAGTATTTAATGAATTAATTAATTAATTAATTAATCAATACTTAGGTGATGGGTGTTTATTTAATATTAATTATTTTTAATTAATATTAAATATATTAATTAATCATGTTTAATTAATTAATATTTATTATGCTAGATTTAGGTGTCTACAAATGCCCCTTTTTGTATCGTATTGTGTGAAAACATAATGCGATGCAAAAATAAATGACACTTGTGGATGATGGATGAATGATGTTTTGACTCTTGTGCTTTGAATAGGTTTGACATTTAGTTACCCCAATTGAGGTGAATGTGAGATACCCCAGTGATGGAGGTGATGAATGTCTTTGAATCTTATCTTTGACAAATTGATGAGTGATCTAGTTTTTGTGAATGAACTAGTCATATGGTAAGTGGTCCCATGTGCTATAATTTCTTATAGGTGGTGAGTCTTACATTGTTACCTTTATTATAACATTGGCATGTACTCTTACTAGGCATTGACTTGATGCGTTAGCCATTTGAATTTTTTTAGAGTATCTGCATTTAGACCTGACAAAATAGGGTGTATGATTAGTCATAGACAAGGTTCTCAGATATATGTTGAATCCAAAAATGGGTGTTTGCATATTGTGTTAGATTTTGATATAGTATGTAATAGGATATAGCAATCACAAGATGTAGAATAATATGAAATAAAGTAAATTTGTGATATGATTGAAATATGCTATAAATAGATATGATGGAAATGAATACAATGTAGCTATGGAGGAAATGGACACTCCTTGAACAAAGCTACAGGACTACATTGCACCCATCACTAATATATGGTGATCTACATAGCACTATGCTACAACCTATGAATATGCTATGAGCTTGTTATAAGTGTGTTACAATGAGGCCCTTTTTTATAGGAAGATAGGTTCCTTAGCCAACACTCTACCTAGTTGTAAGAGGGACACCTTGCACATATACAAATTTCACATTGACACTTGTGCATTTATTACATTGCATGAAGTAACTAGATAACTTCCCCCTAAAGTAATCTAATGTTCTAAGTATGTACCTAGGAAGGTACATTTACATGACCTAAATGATGTAATATACTCTATCTCTAACACCCCCCTTTATTACATTATTTATATATTGAAGACTTTAGTCTTCAATGTGGATCTTCTTGATCTTGAGATTCAGATTCTTTTTCTCTATTTTTTGTAACCTATTCAAGCAAGTAGTTAGTATCTTCATAACTTGTCATTCTTGGTGAAAGATATTTAACTTCATAATGATCTATAGATTCTTCCAGTTCTTCGATTTCTTCTACCCTTTGAGCTAGATGTCCTTTTTTATTTCTTTTTTGATACTCCAATTAGGGATAATTGGTTGGATGCTGAAATTATTGCTGATGAGGATTTTGATATTTTCGTGGCTAAAATTGGTTCCCATTGTTCATATGATTTTCTTGATTCTAATTTTTGGGATTGAACCTGCAATAGCCGATACAATGGCATTTTCTCTTTCATATTTGATAATACCTATTGTACCAAGGTTTTTGTCCTTTTGATGAAGAAGAAATATTTTCCTATGAATTATCTTTAGATGCCAATGCAGTGTTAGTCATTTCATCTTTAAAAGTATTTTCCACCTCATATTCCTATAGAAATTGACTAAGTCATCAAAAGAAGTATCTTTACTTAGGACTTGTAAAGATGTTACCAAATGCTTATAGTTGTTTGGAAGTGCTCTCATGGTTACTTGAGTAAGAATTTCATCCTTAAATAATTCTCCTAAGGTCAATAATTTCCCTTTAATATATACTACCTTTCTTAGGAACAATTCTATGCTTTCTCCACTATTCATATTTAATGAGTGAAGTTGAGTTTGAAGATGAAGAATAGTTACCTTATTCTTTCCTTCAAATATTTTCTATAGGCTTTTCCATGCATCTGAAGATGTTTTTGCTAAACTAATATAGGGTTTTATCTCATCAGTGATAGCAAAGGTTATTATCATTAGAGCCTTTGAATCATTATCATCAAACTTTAGGATTTCAGTATTACCTATGGTAGGTCTTTGTGTTTTCCCTTTGACAATATCCCAAAAAATTTCATATACCAAGATTGCTTTCACTTTATTCTTCCAGGAGAAATAATTAGGACCCTTGAGTAGTTGAGATTTTGCTAGGAAGAATTTGTTTGATGCCATTTAAATTTCCTAATATCAATCCTTAGATTTTGTGGACTTCCTTATGTCTCCCTAGTAATGAGAGTATATGATATAGTGCTTTTGTAAAATGTAGTTCAATTTTGGGTTGATTTTGTAAAGTTTTGTAAATATCAAAATAAACTTTTCTAACACCTTATTACTCCTATTGAACTAAGCGCTTTTCCAATTTTGGAAGAGGTTTTAATGTTGGATTTATTTTATCGCTTTTGTGAAATCCTGAGACAAGAATATTATAAATTTCCAACCTTAGAAAAAAACCTTAATAGCCTCTTTTAATATCCCTTAGGATTTTATTTTAGTGTTTCTAATTTTCAAAATCCTAATTTTGTGTTGTAACCCTTATAACTCCAAAATGTATAAAATTAGAACACAATAATATTTGAAAATATTATTAATTTGATTTTTCTAGTAGAAACCCTTATTACTCCAATATTTAATATTGAAAATATTTAATTAATTTGATATCTTAATCCCCTTTTAATTTTTGCTTTAAATATGTTTGATTTCTCAAATTTTCAACCTTAGTATATAATCCTTATATCTCCCAAGAATGAAATCAAACTATAATGGAAATTATTCCTTACCTTGCAACGTTGATGTCCACAATTTTTGGCATAGTATTCAAGCATGAATGACAATAGTGCCAATGTCTTTTGCCTTGGATGCTTCAACCAATGGATAGCCTTGGATTTATCTTGGTTTTGGAGCTTGAATAATGAAACCCAAATTCTATGATTTTTTGGCTCCACACTGTAATTCGGACCTATGTGAAGTGCTTTGAATGGATATGCACGCTTCAAACTCCATTGGTTGTTGAACCCTTTAAATGGAGAAAGAATATTTGCAAATATGACAAGTGGCATGGCACTTACACTTCATAGGTGCTTGAGGAGTAGATGGGAGTTACTAAGCACTTGTCTTTCTCCTATATGTAAAGTATGAGACATTATAGTCTTCTTGGTGAGCACTTGAATTCTTCTCCAATATGGGTTCTCCTAGAATATTCCAACTTTGGACAAGTGGCGCTCATATGAATGTAACCTCTTATTTATTCTTTGTAACTTCCCTTGGTTGAGCGCTTGAAGTAATCCTTTGTTTTTTGGATGTTATGAATGAAGATGGCACCTTAGGAGGTTTGTGCCAAGTGGTACTTTACATGTAACTCTTTGTTATAATTCTCCAATATGAATGATATACCTCCTATTTCCTTTTGTATGCTTATTATTTTGTTTGCTATATTTCTTAGAGAGCAAGCAACTTCTTTCTTTTGTAGGTGCTTCAATGAGGACATTGGATGGTGCTAGTTGTGATGTACTTTGATTCTATGGAGCTTCCAATGGCAGTTTTGTAGCTGATCTTGGTGCTCCTATTGGTGTACATTTTTCTCAAATCTTGAAACCTTGGATGTAGCACCTATTCTTTATACCTTCAACGTGCTGATTTTTTCCTCCTTTCCAAATTGGTTTTGATGCCTTATTTTTTCCCTTTTTGAACGTATTTCCTTATTTGTAGATAATATTTCTCTCAAATATGACGTTGTTATTTCCTTGTGTTATCCCTTTAAGGGTTGCAGGTTCGGTTGTCCATAATGGAGAAGATGTGAGACTTTTGAGAGGCTCCTTTTCTATGCTCATAGTGTGCTAGTGTCCATCTATTTTAACCTTGTATAATGTACCTTTGTGACACCTCAAATTTTACCTTATCACCTGCATAAAACAACTTATAATGGTGCAACAATATGTAATAATTTTGGGATATAAAAACACCCCTTTTGCACCTTTTTGCACTCCTGATTTTCTGATTTTATGACAGATTTGTGGAGATGTTATTTTTAATATGCAACTCTCCTTTTTACTGGTTTTATGAACACAACTTATAACCAATTTTGTATATGCAATATAACACTTATAGTTCTTTGAATCTGAGAGTCACCAAGTCTCGATTTGAGGCAATCCTTGCTGATTTTCTATGGCTATTTTCTTCTTCAAAACTTGGAGGATTGAGCTGATTTTGGTGGCTTCCTTTGGCCACTAAAAGTTGCAGATTTTCTTGCACTAATGATGTCTTTAGACACTTGATGCTAATATGATTTTGTGCCCTTCTCAAGAACACAAACACTAATATTTTTTAGAGTAATATAGTAGTTCAAATGAACCCACTAATATTTCACTTTTAATGCACTAAAAATCTCACCTTATCACTCCAATGAACTCTTGAAATAAATTATAAGTGTACTTAATCAATTTTCTACAGCTAATCAAGAATAATCTTAAATGAATCTTCAAGAGTTATTCTACAATTTCACTACAAAATAAGTTGTAGGAACTAGTCTTCTTTTTAATTTTCAAAGTAGATATTTGGTAGTTGATATATAGTTGTAATTTTGTAATCTAATCAACTCCAAAGCTAATGTGCAAATGAACCTTAAAATGAACTTCTCTCTTTTTGCACTTTTGAAGACTATAATTCAATTTTTCTCTTTTGCAACTCTAATCCAATATAAGGTGCTTTAATAAATCTAATAAGTAATCCAATTAATGAATCTACTTGCACCAATATTTACTTACCTTTTTTAAAGATTTTGTAGAGGATTTATATCTTGGTGTCTAAGATCACCAAGTTGCTACTTTGAGTAGGATCAATCTTCTCAATTTATTTTTCACCAAAAAGTAATCTCGAACTTTATTTTACGATCTTGGGTTTTGGTGATTTGATCCTTCAAGCAATATTCACCTTTTGTTGTAGATTTAGAGAAGTCTTTGTATCTGAAATGATGTCTTATTGTTGTGAGAGGTAATATTCAAATCTCTAATATTTGGTAGGCTTCTCCTATCTTCAAGTCTTCTTGTCAAATTCTAACTTCAAGAAGGATGTTCTTCTCAAGATTCTAAATGTCTTGAGGTCTTCTGAATATTCTTCTAAGATTTGAAACTCCTTTTCAAATTCTTCTTCTTATTTTAGGCTTGTTGTAAGATGATGACAATTGTCCCAAATATTTCAATATCTTCTATAGTAAATTTCTCCAATGAGTTCTCCTCAGAAATCCTTTGATGATTTCTTCAGTTGGCTCTCCAATTATTTTATTGGATGCTTGTTGAGACCTCTCTAAGATCTTTGATCTTACAACTTCTTATGGTCTTCCTTGAGACCTTTTCTTCAACCTTCTACTTCTAGAAGTATTGGTGGTGAGATCTTCTTCTGGATATCTAATTTTGTTGCTTATGGATTCGAGTAGGACTCTCCTAGTCCTTTTTCTTTCTTCCAAGAATGGAAGTTTCTCCAATGAGATCTTGTCCTTATCTCTTTACCTTCAATTTTTCTTTAGGTGCTAGATTGATTTTGAAGAAGATACTCTTCCTAAATTTCTTGTAGGAAGTCTCCCAACTCACTGAATCTCATTTTCCTACAACAAAGTATTAGTCTTGAAATTTGAATCTAATTATGAATCAAATACTCTCTTCTAGATTCTTCTTCAGGATCAAGGCTTATGTGGCATTTTTTTTAGTATTACGGTTTCTATGGCCTTTTCTTTAGTATCAAGGCTTCTGTGGCATTTTATTTAGTATCAAAATTTTGTGGCCTTTTCTTTAGGATCAAGTATTTTGTGCCATTTTCTTCTATAACAATGCTTCTATGGCCTTTTCTTTTGGATCAAGGTTTCTATGGCCTTTTCTTCTTCTGTGAAGTTCTCAATCTACCAATGGAGATAAGGGTTATGCATAGTGGTTATTTATATCAAAATTGGCTAAAATTAGGATTTTCAAAATTTGGAATTGGCTAATATTTGGGACCCTTGACCAAGGCTTATTAGCCAAAAAAATTTGGGTGCAATTTTTTTGGGTCGATTCACCCCAATTTTATAATAATTTGACCATTTTAAGTTTAAATTTCCAACATTGCCCCTAATAATAGTGAACCTTCTACATGTGTTTGGGTACTATTCACCTAGATTTTGAAACTAATTCACCAAATATTTATAAATATATTTTGGGATCGACCCCTTACAGATAACCCTGATGGATATCTCCGGTCTCCTAAATTCACCATGACTCTTCTCTAGGAGTCTTCCTCTGTAATATTCTCTTCTTGCACAAGGAACTAATCTCTACACTATGAAGGCACACCGACCTTCGGGTAATGAAGTTGAAATCTCCTAGATTTCTATTGTAGGAGGTGTCCCAATCATCTAAGAATTAATTTTTTGCAACAAAATAAACTTTGGGTAATAGTTAACAAATTCTAGATATCTTGAATGATCTTCACTAGTTGATTTATCAATCTAGTGGATTGAATATTGAGTCCTAGTCTTCACGAGTTTTTCTTGCAACTCTATGGAAAGACTCTAGCCAAATGTAATCTCATTATTTCTAAAATTGATATTTCTTTCAGCCCTTACTTGTGGCTCTCCCTAATTCTACCACCTAGACTCTTCTATGAGTTTTTGATAGTGGTTGGTCCAAAGGTGCATCAGGTTAACAAAACAACTCAGGCTTAATGATAATTGTGGTTTTCCTATCAATCTATTGTGGCTAGATTTATCATGGTTCTGATACCAATGTTAGCTTTTGATGTAGTATGCAATAGGAGATAGCAATCACAAGATGCAAAATAATATGAAAGAAAGTAAATCAATGAGATGGCTAAAATATGCTATAAATAGAAATGTTGAAAATGAATACAATGTAGCTATTGATGAAATAGAAACTTCATGAATAAAGCTACTAGACTACATTACACCCATCACCAATATATGGTGATCTACACAACACTATGCTACTACCTATGAATATATTATGAGCTTGTTATAAGTTTGTTACAATGATACCCCTTGTATATAGGAAGATAGGTTCCTTGGCCAACACTCTACCTAGATGTAGGGATACCTTGCATGTATACATATTCACATTGACACTTGTGCATTTATTATATTGCATGAAGTAACTAGATAACTTCCCCTTAAAGTAATCTAATGTCATAAGTATGTACCTAGGAAGGTATATTTAAATGACCCAAATGATGTAATATACTCTATCTCTAACATATTGATCTTGTTTGAGGTGATATGTTATTTGTATTGTCTACCCCCTCAAGCATTGAGTCAGTGAAAAGCAACATGAATTATGGTGATGAGGCAACTAACCTAATTTGGATGATGAATTGATGTCATTGTGGACTAGTGGTGGATGGATTACTTTGGTTCTTTTAATGTGACTTTTTTACAAAAAACATGACCATCCAAGGTGGTCACAAAATCGTGACCATCTGAGATGGTCATATTGTGATCATCCGATATGGTCACACACTAAAGGCTATAAATAATATATTTTAGCATACAACTTCTCATTTTCACTATCACTAATGAGGAATGAGAGGAGAGTGAGGTGTGCGGTTACAATTTTGACCTAAAGGACTTCCTGATTTGCATGATGGGTAAAAGTGATGGTGCATGCAAGACAAATAAGTAATAAATGTCCCTTTTCACTTCTTCAAGTTAGATTAAATTGAACCCCTTTTGGCTTTTGTGTTTTCATACTAAGTGTTTGTTGGTGTATTGCTTGGTGTTTTTATTTGATTTGATTTTTTTTTAATTTGGTATTTTTGTTGTTTTTGATTGATTTTTTTTTGCATGATATTTTTTTAATTTCCATATGAGTAGTGAACGATGACATTGCAAGACCGTCCATTGACATATGGTCATGTTGTGTTTGTATTTTTTTTGGTGCAGAGTTTACTTATTTTGTGATCATTCATTAGTGGATGGTTATTTTGTCTAGCCATTTTTTGGATAGATGGTATTTTTCGTGAAGTTCTAGCGTGTTGTTTTTGGTTATTTTGTAATTGTTCATGGCCAAATGGTTATGCATCATGACCATATGACCTATGTATGGTAAGGATTCATAGTCGTTCAGGAGATGGACGTTCAATATTTGGTTGTGTTGTGTGTGTGTGTGTTTTATGATGGATATCGTGGTGGTAATGATGGATTTTGATATGTTATCACATATAATGGATATTTCTTATATTGAGATATCGATTTAAGAAGGTGTTTTACAAGGCTCGATGTAGGTTGATAAAGGATAATTAGAAGTGGTTAGATGCAATTGGGCTGAAGTATGTAGTCAAGCTAGATAATGTGTATGCATATCATGCCTACTTGATAGCACTAGTGGACAAGTGGGATCCTAACACTTGTATGTTTCATTTACTGATGGGAGAGATCGCAATCACTCTTGAGGATATATATTAGATATTTTGAATACTTGTGGAGGGTGAGATAATTGAGACCATACCCTGTTGGAAATATTGAGTTGTCATTGATGTCAAAGGTGCATGGTATTCAAGGCAAAAATATTTTGATATCAAAGGTGCATGGTAGTCATGGTAGAAATATTCTTCAAGGGTGAGAAGTTTATAAGGTTGGACAATTATTCAAGGAAATTTTATTGTAAAGCAAGGAAAATATTTTTTAAAGTAAAAGATTATAATATTTAAATATTATAAAGATAAGTTTGAAGGCTTGGGATAGAAAGGTTTAAAAGTTGCTTGGGACAAAAATAATTAAATATTACAAGCAAAGGACAAAGGTTTAAAAGTTGCTTGGGACAAAAAGAATTAAATATTACAAGCAAAGGACAAAGGTTTAAAAGTTGCTTGGGACAAAAATATTTAAATATTACAAGCAAAGGATAAAAGTTTAAAAGTGCTTGGGAAAAAAGATTTTAAATATTATAAAAGGAGAAAAAAAGGTTTAAAATATAAATATTATAATATTTAAATCAAGGATTTAAAATATTATAATATAAGGTTGGGTTACAAGCAAAGGCACCAAAGTACTTGGAGAGCAAATTTAAAATCACAAATAAGACTATGAGCCGATCTCCCAAAGTGAAAAACAAAGCATATATATGGAGGAAAAATATTTCATTTGATTATACACACGAATTCTAATGAAATAATTTCTAATGCATGTGCTATTTTTGAGCATGTGTTAATTTGAAAAAGGACAATGAATTTTGTGACGTGTGGCAGAATTTTGGAACAGGAAAAAAGGACAGCGAATTCCCTTTTTGGTTCCAAAGGTTGGAGCAGCCTAGTCAGTTGGCTAGGTTGTGTTAAGGTGCTATTGTAGGTGAGGTCTGAGAGTCAAAATCCATCATGGTAGTTTTGTTTGGAAGACATTGTGGTGTTTTGCTGGGCAAAAGTGTTAGGGTAGATATTAGGGTAATTAATTTTTTACCTTAGTAAGTTTATTTACCATAGGGTAGATTTGGTTATTACATCATTTTTTTTACTTTACCATGAAGATATTCACTATTATGAATATATTATGGTTAGTAGGTTAGCGTGATTTACTATATTTTTAGTAAGTTAGCACCATTGCATACTTATTAGCTACCTTAACGGTAGCACCACATTAGGCTATTCTTAGCCTAATTATTTATATATAAACCTATGCATTATCAATAATAGTCTAATGTTGATTTGAACTATTATTGGTATCATAGCCACTAATTTGACTTGGGGTAAGGTGACTAAGCAAAGCATGGGTATTTTTCTCGGAGGAAGCAGCTTGATAGGATGGGCTGAAATTCCAAATTGGGACCCCCTCCTAGAGCTTGCACAGAAACCCATGGTGGCATCTCGTCGGTATATATCTTGAGGCACTCATGGAATTGGTCTGCGATGTTGATTTGATGTTTGAAATGAAAATTCTCAAAATATTATTTGGTTTCATATGATTTGGCATGAAATTACATGGTTTTGCTAACATTTTTCTGTAGATTTGATAGGATTTGCGACTTGTCAAACCATAGAACTATCAACCAATGTTCCCATAGTTGACAACCCATACCCACAAGCACTAATAGACTATCAATATTCAAGGGTTGTTCCCCTATAATAGGCACATACTACTAAAATCGAAGGGTGATCTCCCCTCCAATCTATCACTCATCTAATGCTAGAACTACTAGCAATCTCTGGATCTGAACATGACAACTATGAATGGATCCCAAGATCGCCCTTTGGAACCTATAGACCACATTCACTACCCACCGCATAACTAATAGTGCACATTTCAAAATAGATATTAGAAACCTGACTACTATGATGGCTCACACAACCATGTGCATGAAACACCACATGATTTTTCATAGATGCAGGATCTCTGATAGACTAACCACCTCGAACCTTGAACATATCAGACCCATTGAATTAGATTTGACAACCTGGCTACATGTGCTCTGATGTGTGAATCCTGAGACATATGGTATCGATCAGTAGTGATGAATAATCTAGTGCTTACATGGTAATATCCAATTTTTTCACATGAAGTCTAATATGCACGTAAATCACAACTAGCACTGACATCACTAGTGCAAACCATAAGGAACACATGGCACTGATCTGGTACCATCTGGATGGGTGTGCATTATGATACTCTAGTTGATGTGGACCCTTATAAACCTATTGATGTGGTTATTATCAATTGGTGCTAACCTAGCAGATATGATGTGGTGAGCTAACATGGCACGATGATGACTCAACATTGACTGACTGACATGGTGCTTGGTCATTCACTGATAGGTGGCACATTGTCATTGATGTGGCACTTGGTCATTCGCTGATAAGTGGCACATTGTCATTGGTGAAGTGCACGACAAATATGGAATTGCAAGGTGGTGATTGCCTGAAGAAAATTGTAAACAAGACAGGATGGTGGATATTTTATTCCACAAATGTCCTCATGCAAGATAAATGTGGGACTAAAAAGTCCCACATTAAATATTTTTCCTACCAATCGGTGGGAAAGAGTAAAAAATGGAGGAGTTCTCCCTTTGTCCTCGTTAGCTGCCCTATATGGGTTGGTCAGATGCCCGGTGTTAAGATTTATCCATGCCCGATCGTGGGTCAATTCCCGCAGAGGCTCAAAAGCTTCTATTTTGCTCCAAGGAGCATTTCCAAAGGTAAATTTTCATTTTTTTTTATTTTGTATTTTTTAATTAAAAAAAATTAATATATATTTTTTAATGATTTAAATATTAATTATGTTTTCAATCAAAAAAATTGATTTTTAAACACTATTATATTTTATTATTAAATTAAATTATTTTTTATTAAAATTTCTTTAAATTTTGCAAATTAAAATAAAAATAAATGACCCATTTTTTTTGTAAAACCTCAAATGTGTGACTTTGTTTTTCTTCAAAGAGGGAATGTAACACAAAAATAGTACCATTTCTTTTGTAAATTAAGAGTTCTTTAAAAGATTTCTCAAATTTTGAGAATAAGAGTTTTTTCATGAAAAAAAGACCTTGTATTCCCTCATACCACGTCGTGTGTCGACTAGTTCTAGATTACCTTTCCAAAGCTTGTCATATGTCAACTTGACTTGAAAGGTGTGCTACCTTGTTAAATTTGCAAAACCAATGGGGGAACTTGAATATCAAAACCGTTTTGCAAAATAAAAGGCAAATTATGCATTTTGTTTTCTCAAACCTTGGGATATAACACAAAATCTTGCACATTCATTTTTTGCAAATTGAAGAAGGATCTCATCACATTGAAGATCTAAACTTTCACAACATTGTTTATTTTGCAAAAAAAATGGGGGAAAACCAAGATTTGGATTCTTCTTTTACAAAATTGTAACACAAGGGGAAATTGTGAAAATCAAAGGGTTGAAACATTGAAACTTGTTTATTTTGCAACACAAAAAAAGAGGGCAACCATTTTTGTCACATTCTTTGCAAAATTGTAATACAAGGGGAGAAATTGAATATCAAAATTTTTGCACAACACAAATCAAAATTTTGTTGCAAAAATTACTGTAATAAGGTGCATTTTCGATAGCATTCGACACCTTTTGTTAAATTGGTATTGTTAAATTAGATGCATTTTCATTAGAATCCGATACCTAAGTGTTAAAAATTTGTGGGCACTTTTGATGGATTATTGAATTAAATTTCCTATTTTTGCAATTACATCTTAAGTTAAAAATCAAAAGAACTTAAGACCTTAATTTTACACCCATTTGAGCAATTTATTGCACAGGTAAAGCCAATTTTTTGATAATTCACTCCATATGCAATCCTAATTCACTCTTCTTGTTTGGCTTAATTCCTCAAACTAATCATACTTTTTCAAAAATGCTTTTAGGAAGGTGCCATTAAATATCAATTAGAGTGAATTCTCTTTCATTACTTATTGTTTGACTTAAAATTTCTCAAACTAATTATCCTTCTTCAAGAGTATTTTTAGGCAGGTGCCATTAAATATCAATTAGAGTGAAAGAGAGACAATTTTGGTACAATAAGTAACCTTTACAATGGCTACAATAAAAAAGTATTCAAATGATACCCAGTTGCTTAAAGATTCTAATTATTATGCATGGAAAACCAAAATGAAGGTCATTCTTACTGTAGAGGAATTGTAGGATATAGTGACAGACACTGTAAAAAGACCCACTACACCAGGAGCAGATCAAAAGGCATGGGATAAAAATGACAACAGACTTCTCATTCTAATTTTTCTAGCTACTACTGATGAAATTCAGCCTCACATTTGTGATGCTCAACATGGTAAAGAAGCATGGGATGCTTTATCTACCATTTTTGAAGGGAATAATGAAGCAACAATTCTTAACCTTCAATCACAAATTCATACTCTCCATATGAATTCAGGTGAAATAGTAGAGTTATTCCTCTATAGAGTGGTATAAATAAAATAAAAATTGAATGCTTTGGGAGAAAAAGTTGAAGATAATGTCTTAACTTCAGTCATTTTAAGGGATCTTCTAGACTCCTACAAAATGTTAATAACATCCCTTCAAGTGTCTCAAAGAAAGGTAACATTTTTTGAATTAGTAAATTTGCTTCAAACTGAAGAAGCAAATCAACTACAAAAATATGAAGTGTCCAATAGTGCACTTTAAATAAACAAGGAGGGTCAAAATAAGAAGGGGGGTCATCTTCCAAATATAATGGAAAGCAAGCTCAATCTGAAATTGTTTTTTGCACAACTTGTAAAAAGGACAACCATGACACCAATCGATGTTGGTTTAAAAATAAGCAAGATAAAAAGGGTAAAAGCACACCATTGAGGCAAAATAGACAACAAAGACGACATGTTGCTATTGATGTTTCTAATTCTGATTTAAAAACAACACACAAGGTGCTCATGACTCATACAACTTTGTAAGGAAAACAAAATGTAAACCTAGGTAGCACCCTTGCAAATCTTTTTTAGACTTCATAAATAGCAAATATTTTTGTTTGAAGTACTTAAAATAAAGTGGGGGGTTTTACCTCTTTTTAGGCTTCATAAATAACAAATATTTTTGTTTGAAGTACTTATAATAAAAGGGGATATTTTGCCTCTTTTTAGGCTTCATAAATAGCAACTCTTTTTATTTTAAGTACTTGTAACAAAGGGGGGGATTTTTCTGGTGAAATTTTTGAAATTTTCCTAGGAGGTAATCTTTGTAAAAGCCTTAAAAAGCTTCATAAGTTGCAAATATTTTGCACTTAAGGGGGGATAAAAATTTCTTTCCTACCTCACAAAATATTTTTCTAAAAAGGGAGGAAGACTTATAAGGGTGCATTTTCGGCAGAGACCGACACCTTAGTCAAACTTCTTGCAAAGTTCCATTACAACATGTTTTGAAAAAAGAGAGAAACTTATAAGGGTGCATTTTCGGTAGTGACCAACACCTTAGCTACATTATCAAAACTTTTTGCAAAATCATATTGTAATAGAGTGAACCTCGTATGTAGTGACCTACTCTAGTACACCTAGCAGTTGTAGTGGCTGGTTACCTATGCAATATGATAGGATGAAAAAATTACAATAAGGAAATTCATTTTTATTAAATCAAAGTGAGGGATGACCCACTTTTTGCTTAAGTACATAGGAAGTACTTATTTTTCTTAGACCTAGAGGTGAAAGACCTAGAGGTGGATCTAAGCAAGAGCAGCTAGAGCCACAAGCCAGAGTAGTTCAACCAAGATGAAAGAAATATTGTATGGCTTCTATGAGAAAGGTAAATCCTATGGTAGACCCAATGGTAGATCTAGTGATAGAATGAGTGGTAGATTCATAGGAAAATCTAGAGATAGTCCCAGAGGTACTCATCCAGAGTTACACTTAGAGCCCGAGCCAGAACAAGAGCTAGAAGATCAACATATTTTATTTTCTCTCCTTCACATTAAGGGGGGATGTTAAAGTAATTATCCCATTACTTGGATAATATCTAGATTCCATCACTTGGATAATATATAGATTCCTATATTGGGTAATTACCATTTTTTGTTAAGATATAATATAAGTTACTACATTCCCATCGATAAACAGTTTGCAGATATATTCACTAAGGCACTTGCATGTGTTAAATTTGAGTTGTTTTGCAACACTCTTTGTATTTCAAAAAATAATGTAATAAAGGGGGGATGTTAGGGTAGATATTAGGGTAATTAAATTTTTACCTTAGTAAGTTTATTTACCATAGGGTAGATTTGGTTATTACATCATTTTTTTACTTTACTATGAAGATATTCACTATTATGAATATCTTATAGTTAGTAGGTTAGTGTGATTTATTATCTTGTTAGTAAGTTAGTGCCATTGCATACTTGTTAGCTACCTTAATTGTAGCACCGCGTTAGGCTATTCTTAGCCTAATTATTTGTATATAAAACTATGCATTATCAATAATATTTTAATGTTGAGTTGAACTATTAGGAAGTGCATAAGAGATTTAAATAAAGCAACGCCATTTTTGGTGTTACCCGTTGGGCTAACCCAGTAGGTGAAAGAGACGTTGGAAATGCGCTACGCTTTGGAAGGTCTAGAGGTCAAACCCCCTTTGTGGTAGTTAAATATTTTGTTGTGCAAGGTATGAAAAATATTTTTGATTAATATAGGAGTTATAATGTTTAACATTAATTATTGTATTTCATATACTATAAGATTGGAGAAATAAGGTGTAATGTATGTTTATTATATTTTGTATGTGTCTAGCGGGTGCGGCAGAAGTGAGGGTTTGAATTTTCTGGGAAAGAATCTCATCCAAGGTGGTAGAGGTAGAGCAGGTATGGAAGGTGTGGCTAGGAACCTCAATCATGGATCAAACGAGGATCCAGAGGAAGGTGGTCAGACTGCGGCAGATTTGGAGGTAGGCATCATGCACGAGTATGACCTTCCTTAGAAAGACCCTAACAAAAAAGATACGAAGGACAATATGGGGCCCAAGAAGTGGTTGTATTTTTCTAAGACTCTTAGAGGAAAAATAAATGAGGTTCTCTCTCTTCCACCCCTAGTTCCAGTAAATAATAAAATTTTGGCCCCAACAAGTTCCATGAGCCCTTTTCTTTCAATGGAAGAATTCTCCCTGGTGGGCAAGTTTTTGGGAGGTATGCCGGACATGGAGACTATCAGGGCTTAGGCTATGGTTAAATGGAAACCGATAGGTGAAAGCATGTCTACGGAAGAACAGGTGCACCGGGTGCGATGCAAACAAAAGCAGATGTATTAACAAAACATTAAGTGCATGAAAAGGGAAAGTGAAGCATGAATGAAATTAGATGTAAAGAAAAAGCAAAGGTGAAACCTATTTTATTAATTTTGCTTGAGATCAGGTTGCAATATGTCTCACCCCTTTTCAGGGGCTAGGAGCATTCGATACAATTTTATTACACCAACGGTTGGTATGCTTCCCTTTGGAATCTTTCGCGTACCAACATTCGAAATGGGTAGGCCAAACATCGCCACCGCTTGTGTGAGTATGTCTTTAGTTCCTTGCTGCCCCTATGGTGTTGAGATCCTACATACAAAGAAACAACAAATGATTAATAGCACATGCAGATGGAGGGAAACATGCAATCCCCAAAGCCTCCGGTTAATGCATACATGAAATAATTAAAATAGTGATCAAAACATATAAGAATAGAATGAAACTTGAACAAAAGCATGTAAAAATAATCAGGGACACATTGCAAAAATAATAGTTAAGAAATTTGCTATAGATTTCTAATCACTCTGGGGTGGGACGATTAGGACAGTCATAAAATGCGCGAAAGTGACCTCCCAAATGTCCCATCTAGAGGTCTCCAAAACACATGAAAACTTGGGGTTAGGAAAAATGGGGCATTTTGAGATGACCTAGAAGGTCGGATTTGGTAGATTCTGCCCGTATTGTCCTGTATTTGAACCTGTATGTTAGTAAAAGCATAAAATGATGAAAACATAGTCAAAACAAGTCAGAATGCATTCAAAATTGAACATTAGCATATATGAACCACATAAAACATGATGCAAAATAAATTATGAAGAAATCTACTGTATATTTCTAATCACTCCGGGGTGGGGCGATTAGGACTGTAGTAGTGTGGGGGGCGCCCGGGGGTAGGACACCCACCGTTTGGGGCTTGGTTTTGACACCAATCCACTTGGGATGGGCCCAAAATCTCCTAGGGAGTTGTGTCAACAAATTTGGTGTGGGATTGTGGCCAATTGTTCAATTTTTGGGTCCAGATTGCGCTCCTAGTATTCACCCGATAACCTCCCTTCCAAAATAGAGATCAAGGATGTACGAAGCACAATGAGGGGTGAGGGTATAATTCGGCAGCACTCTATTGCTCCAAATGCTCCTTATTTTTCCTACTTTTTGGGTGAGAAGACTCACCATTTTATAGACCTGAAGGTCTCCTTTGAATGTGCATGCAGGGGCACCACTTGGCCATCATGCCTTCTCAGGGGAGAGAAGATTCCTCCCTGATTAAGGGCTCCATGACTACCTCTACGACTACCTATTTGAGCTTTGAAATGCTCACTCGTACTCCCATGCATTGAAGGTGGAGTTAGGTGGCGAATTTGGGCTGCCATTTGTCAAGGTTTGATTTTTTTCTCATCAAACCTGCTATTCACCCCACACTGGAGTGAATGTTGCTAATCATCCCGGGGTGGGACTAATACTAGTTTTGTAATCATCCCAAGATGGAACGAATAGGGACCAGAGTGCTTGAAATGTGCCAAATTGACCCCTGACCTTCCAAAACTACTTTGGGAGTGGTTAGGACCATTGTTTAACCTCTGGGGGCTGCCCTAGGGGCTATGTATGCTAACTCGGTCAGTGTTTGTAGCCACATAATCGGATTGGTGCTATTTTGGTGTCTATAGATGCCCCTTTTTGGGATGTGTTGTGTGTGGTGCAGTGTTGAGAAAAAATAGATAACCAAAGCACTTAATGATTATGGTTTCTTAGTGACCTAACCAACTTTTGATGCCCCAAGTATGGAAAGGGCATGCATTCTTGAATCCTTGCTTCTAACGAGCTAAGGAGCTTAACTCAAGTGTTAACATTTTTTGGTGAGGTGTTACTTGATCTTGGACATTGTTCAGTCATGAATAGGCAAAGGGTGCAACCTTTTGTCTATGGGAACCTTGAGTTCATGATTATAGAATGCCAAGTGTTTGATCAACTTGTGATTATTGCTTGTTTGCTGCCCCAATAGGAGCATGATTGTCTTTGTCAATGATTCTTTGAATGCATGCCATTTCCTTGATTGGGTGTGTATTTGTTGATTGTTGGCTAAGTGTGACTACCCCCTCAACCGATGAATCGATGAGGGAATGACCAACATAAGAAAATCGATGAGTCGCTTGACCCAAGATGACTTTTGTAAGGGTGCCTTCAATTGTTTTTCGTTGAACGCTTATGTAGTTTCCCAAAAATCGGACCTATTTTTGGTGGATTTTAACACCTTTTTGTGATGTCGATTGGGGCTAAAATTATCAAAAATTCATCCTCCCATCGAGTAGTCAGGATATGGTAGCCTTGTTAGGGAGTAGGATAGTAAAAATTTGTGACCCTGACATCAGTTTTGTATGCCAAGAATGTCAGGCACAAATGTGCCTTTGTTCGGCAGTTTTATTGCTATTTTTTGGTGGGTTTTGACCCTTTTTGTGACGTCGATTAGGGCTGAAATTATCAAAAATCTATCCTCCCATGGAGTGGTCCGGCTATGGTGGCCTTATTAGGGAGTATGATAGTGATAATTTGTGATCTCGATGTTTGTTTTGTATTCCAAGAATTTCAGGCACAAAAGTGCCTTTGTTCGGTAATTTTATTGTTGTTTTTTGGTGGGTTTTGGCCCTTTTTGTGACGCCGATTGGGGCTGAAATTATCAAAATTTCATCCTCCCGTGGAGCGGTCCAACTATGGTGGCCTTCTTAGGAATTAGGATAGTGACAATTTGTGACCCCGACATCATTTTTGTATGCGAATAATTTCAGGCACAAATGTGCCTTTGTTCGGAAGTTTTATTGCTATTTTTTTGGTGGGTTTTTACCCTTTTTGTGACGTCGATTGGGGCTAAAATTATCAAAAATCCATCCTCTCGTGGAGCGGTCCACCTATTGTAACCTTATTAGGGAGTAGGATAGTGACAATTTATGACCTCAACATCAGTTTTTTATGCCAAGAATGTCAGGCGCAAAGGTGCCTTTGTTCGGCAATTTTATTGCTATTTTTTGGTGGGTTTTGACCCATTTTGTGACGTCGATTGGGGCTGAAATTATTGAAAATTCTTCCTCCCATGGAGAATTCCGGCTATGGTAGCCTTATTAGGGAGTAGGATAGTGACAATGTGTGACCCCTACATCATTTTTTTATGCCAATAATGTCAGGCGCAAAGGTGCCTTTGTTCGGAAATTTTATTGTTGTTTTTTGGTGGGTTTTGACCTTTTTTGTGATGTCGATTGGGGCTGAAATTATCAAAAATTCATCCTCCCGTGGAGTGGTCCGGCTATGGTAGCATTCTAAGGGAGTAGGATAGTGACAATTTGTGACCCCAACATTGGTTTTGTATGCCAAGAATGTCAGTTACAAAGGTTCCTTTGTTTGGCAATTTTATTGTATAGTTTCTGGCTAGAAATCTAAAGGCAGCTGAATGACGAAAACCCTAAATACATTAGAAGATAACTGACTATGAGATGGCCAAAAATGTGTATGGCATTATTTTTGCTGGATTACTTACAAAGTGGACCGATGTGGAAAATTATGGAATTGTCGAGCAATTACAGTCTATGGTGCATTTGACCTGTATGACTAGAAAATATGCAATGTATGTATGCGATGCCTAATGCAGCTTATTATTTTGATTTTTTAGGAGTATGCATTACAATGAGATGCAAATTTTTTTTTTGTTATTTTTTATTATTTTGTTTTTTTTGGAATATTATGGTTGGTTTAAACCTGAATGGGTGCGGACCAAGTGATTCTTACGGATCCTTGGAGGTTTTGACCAAAGGGATTATAGATACCATTGGGGCGTATCCTTGGAGCTTTTGGTTTGACCGAAGAGATTATGGGCACCTTTGGGGCATTTTTGGGTTGACCAAGTGATTGTGAGAATCCTTGGAGCTTTTGGTTTGACCAAAGGGATTATGGGCACCTTTGGGGTATTTTTGGGGTTGACTAAGCGATTGTTGGAATCCTTGGAGCTTTTGGGGTTGACCAAGCGATTGTGGGAATCTTTGGAGCTTTTGGTTTGACCAAAGGGATTATGGGTAGCTTTGGGGTGTCTTTTGGGTTGACCAAGTGATTATGAGAATCCTTGGAGCGTTTGGGGTGGGCCATGGCTCTATTAAATGTGGAATGGCCTCAAATGACTGATGTTCAAGGGTTTTAGTTCCTTGATTTCATGAAGAGAGGCAAGCCGATATGTTCCAGGTCCTATTTTACTATCAATTACATAAGGACTTAACCAATTTGCCGCAAACTTGTCCCTTAGATGGGGTGGCAAGTTAGAATTTTGTTGGTTCTCTTTTAAGACTAGGTCACCAACTTGAAAGTCCCTCAGGTGAACTTTCATGTTGTATGCTTTCTTAAGTCACTCTTGGTAGATACATAAATGCTCGAGAGCATTGATGCATCGTTCATCGAGCAATGTAAGCTGGTCTAACCAGGCCTACCGTGTAGTTTCATCATCGATGAACTCTTGCATTGATATGCATAGGGAAGGTATTTCCAACTCGAGAGGCATGACTGCCTTGGAGCCATACACCAGTGAAAATGGAGTTGCCCTAGTGGGCGTTCGAATGCTAGTGTAATAAGCCCAAAGAGCAAGTGGGATTTGAATGTTCCAATCCTTATCACAATCTGTGACTATCTTTCTAAGGATGGCAACTAGCATTTTGTTTGATGCCTCTACTTGCCCATTTGCCTATGGATAATAAGGTGTCGAAAAACTATGCTAGATTTTGTACTTTGTTGTCAAAGCATGCACGTCTTTGTTCTTAAACAACGTCCCATTATCTAAGATGATCTTGGATGGAATACCAAAATGACATATGATGTTATGTAAAATAAACTCTACAATGCGGGTCCCTATCGTAGAGGTTAGAAAAATTGCTTCCACCCACTTGGTGAATTACTCTATGGCCACTATGATGAACGTGTGACGGCCTAAAAATGCAGTGGTTATCTTTTTGATTAGATCTAAGTCCCACTGTGAGAATGGACAAGCTGATTGGATCTTCTGCAAGGCCTGAGAAGGTACGTGTGTCAAGTTAGCATGGTGTTGACACTTCACGCACTTCCTCACATATGCACAACAATATCGTTCTAAATATGGCCAATAATAGCCCATGCAAAGAATGCACTTTGTGATGGCCATACTGCTGAAGTGGCCATTGCATTTACCATCATGCACTTGGGTGATCACCCAAGTGGACTCCTGTTGATCCTAGAAATAGAGAAGGATTCCTTCATAGCTTCAATGGTAAAAAATATCTCCTAGCAAGACATGTTTTGCCGCTTTCTATTTGAATGATATTTTTGTGGCATGTGACAATCCAAGTGGGAGGCTACCCAACTTGAGGTAGTCTCTTATGGGTGTGTACCAATCCTGCTGATCAAAAACCTCGATGGCATGAATGACCAATCCCTCTTGAAGCTCATCCCTAGCAAAAGCTGAGCGGGAAAGAACTTGTAAGAATAGCGTTGTGTTGCTATTAATGGGAATAGGGGAGAACAAGGACCCCCAATTGGCATGATTTAGACTATCATGGATTCGATATAATCTATATTGAGATGGTTCAATCTGGATCAGGTGGATTCCTGTTGTTAGGTCATAGCTTGCACGCTCCATTGTAGATTGTGATAATTTTTTGACTTGAATGGTTGTTATATCACCATATATGTCTTGCAGGATGAGTGACCCCAAGGAGGCCATAGTGTCCACAAAATGATTTGATGATCGAGGGAGTGCCTTGATGTCGTACCATTCAAGCTTTGCCAGGAATTTATCCACAAGGCTTTGTAGGTCTACAGAACTGGGCATTTACATTGGAATACCCCTTTCACTTGGTTGATAATTAACAATGAATAACCAAAGATGCTCAAGCGATTGATATACATCGTCATGGTTGTCTGAAGTCCTATGAGAAAGGCTTCGTATTCGGCATTGTTATTGGTGCACAAGAAATCAAGTTTAAATGATAGAGGCATTGGAGCCCCTTGAGGTGTGAAGAATATGATTCCCATGCCACCCCCTTGCTCACATTTAGAACCATAAAAAAATAGGGTTATTTCAACCTATGACTCAGGCTCATCAAAATCTGGTGATTTTGAGACATGGAAGACCCCATCATTGGGTAGCTCTATGGTCAGAGGCTAATTGTCTTCGAGAGGAACCTCTGCTAGTTGATCGGCGATGAATTGACCTTTGATGGAATTTTGTCCATTGAATTTGATGTCAAACTCTATCAACAACATGATCCATTTTTTCATGCGACTACTATGATAAGTAAGACTCATCATGTATCGTAATGGATTCTCCTTAGACACAACATACATAATATTTCTTAGCATGTAATGGCATAAATATTTGGTTGCAAATACCACCGCCAAGCATAGCTTCTCAATGTATGCATAGTTAAGTTCATAACTGACCAAGGTGCGGCTAAGATAGTAATTAGCCTGTTATTTATGTAGTTCATTTTTTTAGGCTAGCATGGTGCCCAGTGCCACCTCAATAGCTGAGATGTATAAGTAGAACAACACTCTTAGTCTAGGTGGTGCCAATACTGGCGATAAAGCCAAGTATTTTTTGATGTCGTTGAAGGCTGATTGGCACTCGTCATCCTAGTGAAATGCTACCCCCTTGTGTAATAATTTATTCATGGGTCAGCACTTGTCAAATAGCTGCACTATGAAGAGCTTGATTGACATGACCTTTCCCTACAGGCTTTTGAGTTGCTTGATGGTGGTTGGAGGAAGCATTTCAAGGATTGCCTTAACTTTATTTGGATCCACCTTGATGCCTTGTTTTGAGACTATGAAACCCAAGAGTGTTCCAGATGTAACGTCAAATACGCACTTCTTAGGATTTAGTCTGACTTTGTGTTTTATGAGGCGATCGAGGATATTGCTTAAGTCATCGAGATGATCTGGGCGCAAAAGAGATTTGGCCAACAAATCATCCATATAATCTTCCAAATTTTTATGCATGTGATCATGGAAGATGTATGTCATAGCATGTTGGTAGGTGGCGCCAATGTTTTTGAGGCAAAATGGCATGACCTTATAACAAACTATCCCCCAAGGCATTGTGAATGCCATTTTTAGTTGGTCATCAGGATTGATATGAATCTGGTTGTATCCCGAGAAACCATCCATGAGGGAAAGCATTTCATGGCCTGTTGTAGCGTCTACCAATGCATCGATTCTAGGCAATGGTAAATCATCCTTGGGACTTGCTTTGTTTAGATATCGAAAATCAGTGCATATGCGAATCCTCCTGTCAGGCTTTTTTACGGGCACCATGTTGGACAACCATGGTGGGTAATCTACGCAGATGACAAACTATGCATCCAACAACTTTTATAATTTATCTTTTACCATTAAGGCCACTGTTGGGTGCATCTTACATAGTTTTTGCTTGACTGGCTTGACTATCGGATCAAGCATTAGATTATGCATGACTAGTTGTGGGTCTTGCCCCGGCATGTCTTTGTAGGACCATGTAAAAACCTCCTTCTATTTGAGAAGGGAAATGTAATTGGCTTGCTCTTCAGTGGATAGAATTACCTCCAGCTTGATGATCTATGGATTGATTGGATTAGAGTCGATGTCTATGTCAGTCATCTCTTCGACTGACATGTGGGACCCTTCCTCCAACTTGTGTGGAGTTGGGATCAGGTGGATATCATTTTCCAAATTTAAATCTACGTTTGGAATTTCGGGTTCCTCTTTAGCATGGAAGATATCCTAAGTTGGTCTTGGGGTGAAATGAAGCATCTCACTGCATGACAAGTACTTTGATAGGGATGGTGGTGAGTTAGTGTGATCCTAATATGTGGCATCTAGGTTTAGATACAATGGTTGTGCTGGATTGGTTGGATTGCGAATGGGGGTAGTTAAGTCAATGGAGATCATGTTGATGAAATGAATTTGATCTCCATTACCGAGCGGGTGGTGACTCAAACTTCCTTGGTGATCCTTATACCCCGGATATGGATCTATGGGTATTGGCACGAATGGATCGACCCTATGTGTGGATATAAGGACAAGGTCTACCCTAGGCACTGATGGCTCTAAAGGGTTTCTGGGTGGAAAATGCTCTGTGTATGCTTGAAGATGCAGATGCAGCACTTGGTCCAATTATGCTTAGTTCAAATGCCACCTATGCCTTGGCCCCATGTTTAGTTGTTCAAACATATCATCAAGGTCCATGGGATGTTTTTGTTTTCGCATATGGTTGAGATATGCCATCTCAATTTCATCTTCATAGTCACTATCAGAGATCCATAGGCCTTCATTGGCTATGAAAACTACGTGCAGCATATGAGGATTGGCCTGCTTGAGAAAGTTGATGTGGTCCCATCTGGGTTGCTCCACTCTATATGGGAGGACCTGATTCTCTTGAGGCGGCAATTGCTTGATTGGAGCATTCAAGGGGAACATAGCCACGAAGTTCTCCTGATAGTCATCTATGGGCGTCACTTGTGAGTGATTGCTATCAGACTCGAAAGGGTCCTAAGGTGCTACCTCATATATCATCATGCAGGAGGCTATCCACCAAATCAGTACTAAGAATCACCTCATGACCTTCTGAATGCTGAGAGTTCCAGGGATTCAAGTTTGACTCCCTTCTTTTCTTCAATTTTATTGGGATACTTGCTCTTATGTGCAGTGATAAAAATTATTGTTTATTTTTTTTTCTTTTGAGCAAGGGATTTTAATTTTGAGTGATGAGAATCACTATTTTTTGTTCTTTTTGATGTTTGCACTTTGGGGGTTTTGATGTCAAACTTTGGAGTTTGTACTTTGACCTTTTGCAATTATTTTTTATCTTTGCAATTTTTTGATAATTTGGGATTCTTGGGGAATTGGGTAGGGAATATTCTTTTCCTTTTGCCAACTCTCAGCATTCTTAGGGTCATTCACATAGGGGGATGAGTGAGATAACATTTTCACTATATGGTATCCTAGATTGCTTTGCAGGTTTCATCTTTCGTTCACACAACTTGGGAATTTTTATGTTTTTTAACTTGTGTTGGGATGCAACGTAACAAGGTTTGATCCAAGTAAAACTCTACCTTTGTAAAATTTGTTCGACTTTGTATAGTTTTTGGCTAGAAATCTAAAGGCAGTTGAATGACGAAAACCCTAAATATATTAGAAGATAACTGACTATGAGATTGCAAAAAATGTGTATGGCATTATTTTTGTTGGATTACTTACAAAGTGGATAGATGTGGAAAATTATGGAATTGTCGAGCAATTACAGTCTATGGTGCATTTGACCTGTATGACCAGCAAATAATGTATGTATGCGATGCCTAATGAAACTTATTATTTTGATTTTTTAGAAGTATGAATGGAAATGAGATGCAATTTTTTTTTTTTGTTAATTTTTATTATTTTGTTGTTTTTGTAATATTATGGTTGGTTTAAACCCGAATGGGTGAGGACCAAGTGATTCTTATGGATCCTTGGAGGTTTTGACTAAAGGGATTATAGATACCATTGGGGCATATCCTTGGAGCTTTTGGTTTGACCGAAGGGATTATGGGCACCTTTGGGGCATTTTTGGGTTGACCAAGCGATTGTGAGAATCCTTGGAGCTTTTGGTTTGACCAAAGGGATTATGGGCACCTTTGGGGTATTTTTGGGGTTGACCAAGCGATTGTTGGAATCCTTGGAGCTTTTGGGGTTGACCAAGCGATTGTGGAAATCCTTGGAGCTTTTGGTTTGACCAAGCGATTGTGGAAATCCTTGGAGCTGATGTTCAAGGGTTCTAGTTCCTTGATTCTATCAAGAGAGGCGAGTTGGTATGTTCCAGGTCCTATTTTACTATTAATTACATAAGGACCTAACCAGTTTGCTGCAAACTTGTCCCTTATATGGGGTGGAAAGTTAGAATTTTTTTGGTTCTCTTTTAAGACCAGGTCACCAACCTGAAATCCCTCAGGCGAACTTTCATGTTGTACACTTTCTTAAGTTGGTCTTGGTAGATACATAAATGCTCAAGAGCATTGATGCATTGTTCATCGAGCAACGTAAACTGGTCTAATCGGGCCTACCGTGTAGTGTCATCATTGATGAACTCTTACATTGATATGTTTAGGGAAGGTATTTCGAACTCGAGAGACATGACTGCCTCGGAGCCATACACTAGCAAAAATGGAGTTGCCCTAGTGGGCATTCGAATGCTAGTGCAATAAGCCCAAATATCAAGTGGGATTTGAATGTGCCAAGCCTTATGACTATCTGTGACTATCTTTTTAAGGATGGCAACTATAATTTTTTTTTATGCCTCTACTTGCATATTGGCCTGCGGATAATAAGGTGTCGAAAAACTGTGCTAGATTTTGTACTTTGTTGTCAAAGAACGCACGTCTTTGTTCTTAAACAACGTCCCATTATCTGAGATGATCTTGGATGGAATACGAAAATGACATATGATATTATGTAAAATAAACTCTGCAATGTGGGTCCCTATCATAGAGGTTAGCAAAATTGCTTCCACCCACTTGGTGAAGTACTCTATGGCCATTATGATGAATGTGTGACGGCCTGACAATGCAAGGGATATCTTTCCGATTAGATCTAAGTCCCACAATGAGAATGGACAAACTGATTGGATCAACTACAAGGCTTGAGAAGGTACGTGTGTCAAGTTAGCATGGTGTTGACACTTCATGTACTTCCTCACATACGTGCAACAATATCGCTCTAAATATGGCAAATAATTGCCCATGTGAAGAATACGCTTTGTGATGGCTATACTGTTGAAGTGGCCACCGCATGTACCATCGTGCACTTGGGTGATCACCCAAGTGGACTCATACTGGTCTAATAAATAGAGGAGGATTCCTTCGTAGCTTCGATGGTACAAAATATCTCCTAAAAAGACATGTTTTGCCGCTTTCTGTTTGAATGATCTTTTTGTGGTATGTGACAATCCAAGTGGGAGGCTACGCAACTTGAGGTAGTCTCTTATGGGTGTGTATCAATACTGCTTATCAAAAACCTCGATGACATGAAAAACCAATCCCTCTTGAAGCTCATCCCTACCAAAAGCTGAGTGGGAAAGAACTTGTAAGAATAGCATTGTGTTGCTATTAATGGCAATAGGGGAGAACAAGGACCCCCAGTTGGTGTGATTTAGACTATCGTGGATTCGAGAGAACCTATATTGAGATGGTTCAATCTGGATCAGATGGATTCCTATCGTTAGGTCAGAGCTTGCACTCTTCATCGTAGATTGTGATAATGTTTTGACTTAAATGGTTGTTATATCACCAGATATGTCTTGCGGGATGAGTGACCCCAAGGAGGCCATAGTGTCCGCAAAATGATTTGATGATCAAGGGAGTGCCTTGATGTCGTACCATTCAAGCTTTGCCAGGAATTTATCCACAAGGGCTTTGTAGGTCTACAGAACTGGGCATTTACATTGGAATACCCCTTTCACTTGGTTGACAATTAACAGCGAATCACCAAAGATGTTCAAGCGGTTGATATTCATGGTCATGGCTGTCTAAAGACCTATGAGCAAGGATTCATATTCGGCATTGTTATTGGTGCAAAGGAAATCAAGTTTAAATGATAGAGGCATTGGAGCCCCTTGATGTATGAAGAATACGATTCCCATGCCACCCCCTTGCTCACATTTAAAACCATCAAAAAATACGGTTATGTCAGCCTATGACTCAGGCTCATCAAAATTTGGTTATTTTGAGACATGGAAGACCCCATCATTGGGTAGCTCTATGGTCATAGGTTGATCGTATTCGAGAGGAGCCTCTGCTAGTTGATTGGTGATGACTTGACCTTTGATGGACTTCTATCCAATGAATTCGATGTCAAACTCTGTCAACAACATGATCCATTTTTCTGTGTGGTTACTGTGATAAGTAAGACTCATCATGTATCGCAATGGATTTTCCATAGACACAACATATGTCATATTTCTCAGAATTTAATGACATAAATTTTTGGTTGCAAATACCACTGCCAAGCATAGCTTCTCAACGTATGCATAGTTATTGTTCATAACTGACCAGGGTGCAGCTAAGATAGTAATTAGTCTATTATTTATGTAGTTCATTTTTGTAGGCTAGCATGGTGCCCAGTGCCACATCAGTAGCTGAGATGTATAAGTAGAACGACACTCCTGGTCTAGGTGGTGTACTGGCAGCAAAGCCAAGTATTTTTTGATGTCGTTGAAGGCTGACTGGCACTCGTCATCCTAGTGAAATGCTACCCCCTTGTGTAAAAATTTATTCATGGGTCAAAACTTGTCAGATAGCTACGCTATGAAGTGCTTGATTGACATGACCTTTTCCTATAGGATTCTGAGCTGCTTGATGGTGGTTGGGGGAAGCATTTCAAGGATTGCCTTAACTTTATTTGGATCCACCTTGATGCCTTGTTTTGAGACTATGAAACCCAAGAGTTTTCTAGATGTGATGCCAAATACACACTTCTTAGTATTTAGTTTGACTTTGTGTTCGATGAGGCAATCGAGGATCTTGCTTAAGTCACCGAGATGATCTGGTCACAAAAAATATTTGGCCAACTAATCATCCATATAATCTTCCAAATTTTTATGCATGTGATCGTGGAAGATGTATGTCATAGCCCGTTGGTAGGTGGTGCCAGTGTTTTTAAGGCCAAATGGCATGACCTTATAACAAAATGTCCCCCAAGGCATTGTGAATGCCATTTTTAGTTGGTCATCGGGATTGATATGAATCTGGTTGTATCCCGAGAAACCATCCATGAGGGAAAGCATTTCATGGCCTGCTGTAGTATCTACCAATGCATCGATTCTAGGCAAGGGGAAATCATCCTTGGGACTTGCTTTATTCAGATCTCAAAAATTAGTGCATATGCAAATCCTCCCATCAAGATTTTTTACGGGCACCATGTTGGACAACCATGGTGGGTAATCTATGCAGATGACAAACTGTGCATCCAACAACTTTTGTAATTCATATTTTACCATTAAGGCCACTGTTGGGTGCATCTTATGTAGTTTTTTCTTGACTGGCTCGACTGTCAGATCAAGCGTTAGATTATACGTGACTAGATGAGGGTCTAGCCCTGGCATGTCTTTGTAGGACCATGCAAAAACCTCCTTCTTCTCTTTGATAAGGGCAATGTAATCGACTTGCTCTTCAGGGGATATAATTACCCCAATTTTGATGATCTACAGATTCATTGGATCAGAGCCGATGTCTATGTCAGTCATATCTTTTAATGACATGTGGGACCCATCCTCCAACTGGTGTGGATTTGGGATCAGGTGGATATCATTTGCTGAATTTAAATCTGTGTTTGGAATGTCGGGTTCCTCTTAAACATGGAAGATATCCTGAGTTGGTCTTGGGATGAAATGAATCATCTCACTGCATGATCAGTACTCTGATGGGGATGGTGGTGAGTTAGCGTGATCCCAGTCTATGGCATCTAGGTTTAGATACAATGGTTGTGCTGGATTGGTTGGATTGCGAATGGGGGCGGTTAAGTCAATGGAGATCATGTTGATGAAATGAATTTGATCTCCATTACCGAGTGGGTGGTGACTCGGACTTCCTTGGTGATCCTTATACCCCAGATCTAGATTTGTGGTTATTGGCATGAATAGATCGGCCCTATGTGCAGATATAATGATAGGGTCTGCCCTAGGCACTGATGGCTCTAAAGGATTTCTGGGTGGAAAATGCTCTCTGTATGCCTGAAGAGGTAGATGCAACACTTGGTTCAATTGTGCTTGGTTCAAATGCCACCTATGCCTTGGCCCCATGTTTAGTTGTTCAAACATATCATCAATGTCCATGGGATGTTTCTGTTGTCGCATATGGTTGAGATATGCCATCTCAATTTCATCTTCATAGTCACTATCAGAGATCCATAGGCCTTCATTGGCTTTGAAAACTATGTGTGGCATATGGGGATCAGCCTGCTCGAGCAAGTTGATGTGGTCCCATCTGGGTTGCTCCACTCTCTGTGGGAGGTCTTGATTCTCCTGAGGTGGCAATTGCTTGATTGGAGCATTCAAGGGGAACATCGTCATGAAGTTCTCTTGATAGTCATCTATGGGCATCACTTACGAGTGATTGCTATCGGACTCGAAAGGGTCCCAAGGTGCTACCTCATATATCGTCATGCAGGAGGTTTTCCACCAGTGACCAGTAGGCTATCCACCAAAGCGATACTGAGGATCACCTCATTACCTTATGAATATTGAGAGTTCCAGGGATTCAATTTCGACTCCCTTATTTTCTTCAATTTTATTGGGATACTTGCTCTTATGTGCAGTGATAAAAATCAGTGTTTATTTTTTATTTTTTTTTGAGCAAGGGATTTGAATTTTGAATGATGAGAATCACTATTTTTTGTGCTTTTTGATGTTTGCACTTTGGGGGTTTTGATGTCAAACTTTGGAGTTTGTACTTTGACCTTTTGCAATTGTTTTTTATCTTTGCAATTTTTTGAGAATTTGGGATTCTTGGGGAATTGGTTAGGGAAGATTCTTTTCCTTTTGCCAACTCTCAGCATTCTTGGGGTCATTCACATAGGTGGATGAGTGAGATAACATTTTCATTGTATGGTATCCTGGATTGCTTTGCAGGTTTCATCTTTCGTTCACACAACTTGGGAATTTTTATGTGTTTTAACTTGTGTTGGGATGCAACGTAACAAGGTTTGATCCAAGTAAAACTCTACCTTTGTAAAATCTGTTCGACTTTGTACAATTTTTGGCTAGAAATCTAAATGCATTTGAATGACAAAAACCCTAAATACATTAGAAGATAACTAACTATGAGATGGCAAAAAATGTGTATGGCATTATTTTTTCTGGATTACTTACAAAGTGGAAAGATGTGGAAAATTATGGAATTGTCGAGCAATTACAGTCTATGTTGCATTTGACTTGTATGACTAGCAAATATGCAATTTATGTATGCGATGCCTAATGTAACTTATTATTTTGATTTTTTAGGAGTATGCATGGAAATGAGATGCAAATTTTTTTTTGTTATTTTTTATTATTTTATTGTTTTTGGAATATTATGGTTGGTTTAAACCCGAATGGGTGCGGACTAGGTGATTCTTATGGATCCTTGGAGGTTTTGACCAAAGGGATTATAGATACCGTTTGGGCGTATCCTTGGAGCTTTTGGTTTGACCAAAGGGATTATGGGCACCTTTATGACATTTTCAGGTTGACCAAGCGATTGTGAGAATCCTTGGAGCTTTTGGTTTGACCAAAGGGATTATGGGCACCTTTGGGGTATTTTTGGGTTGACCAAGCGATTGTTGGAATCCTTGGAGCTTTTGGGGTTGACCAAGCGATTGTGGAAATCCTTGGAGCTTTTGGTTTGACCAAAGGGATTATGGGTACCTTTGGGGTGTTTTTTGGGTTGACCAAGAGATTATTAGAATCCTTGGGGCGTTTGGGGTGGGCCATGGCTCTTTTAAATATGGAATGGCCTCAAATGACTGATGTCAAGGGTTCTAGTTCCTTTATTCCATCAAGAGAGGTGAGCCGGCATGTTCCAGGTCCTATTTTACTATCAATTACAAAAGGAACTAACCAGTTTGCCGCAAACTTGTCCCTTAGATGGGGTGGCAAGTTAGAATTTTGTTGGTTCTCTTTTAAGACCAGGTCACCAACCTGAAAGTCCCTCAAGTGAACTTTCATGTTGTATGCTTTCTTAAGTCTCTCTTGGTAGATACATAAATGCTCAAGAGCATTGATGCATCATTTTTTGAGCAATGTAAGTTGGTCTAACCGGGCCTACCATGTAGTGTCATCATCAATGAACTCTTGCATTGATATGCATAGGGAAGGTATTTCCAACATGAGAGGCATGACTGCCTTGGAGCCATACACCAACAAAAATGGAGTTGCCCCAGTGGGCGTTCGAATGCTAGTGCAGTAAGCCCAAAGAGCAAGTGGGATTTTAATGTGCCAATCCTTATGACTATCTACGACTATATTTTTAAGGATGGCAACTAGCATTTTGTTTGACGCCTCTACTTGCCCATTTGCCTACGGATAATAATGTGTTGAAAAAATATGCTATATTTTGTACTTTGTTGTCAAAGCATGCACATCTTTGTTCTTAAACAACGTCCCATTATCCGAGATGATCTTGGATGGAATACCAAAATGACATATGATGTTATGTAAAATAAAATTTGCAATGCAGGTCCTTGTCATAGAGGTTAGCAAAATTGCTTCCACCCACTTGGTGAAGTACTCTATGGTCATTATGATGAATGTATGACGGCCTGACAACGTAGGGGATATCTTTCCGATTAGATCTAAGTCCCACTATGAGAATGGACAAACTGATTGGATTGAATGCAAGGCCTGAGAAGATACGTGTGTCAAGTTAGCATGGTATTGACACTTCACGCACTTCCTCACATACGCGCAACAATATCACTCTAAATATGGCCAATAATAGCCAATGCGAAGAATGCTCTTTGCGATGGCCATACTGCTAAAGTGGCCTCCGCATGTACCATCGTGCACTTGGGTGATCACCCAAGTGGACTCCTGCTGGTCCAAGAAATAGAGGAGGATTCCTTCATAGCTTTGATGGTACAAAATATCTCCTAGCAAGACATGTTTTGTCACTTTCTATTTGAATGATCTTTTCGCAGTGTGTGACAATCCAAGTGGGAGGCTAACCAACTTGAGGTAGTCTCTTATGGGTGTGTACCAATCATGCTAATAAAAAACCTTGATGGCATGAACGTGTAATCCCTCTTGAAGCTCATCCCTAGTAAAAGTTGAGCAGGAAAGAACTTGTAAGAATAGCATTGTGTTGGTATTAATGGCAATAGGGGAGAACAAGGACCCCCAGTTGGCATGATTTAGACTATCATGGATTCTAGAGAATCTATATTGATATGGTTCAATATGGATCAAGTGGATTCCTGTTGTTAGGGCAGAGCTTGCACGCTCCATCATAGATTGCGATAATGTTTTGACTCGAATGGTTGTTATATCACCAGATATGTCTTGCAGGATGAGTGACCCCAAGGAGGCCATAGTGTCCACAAAATGATTTGATGATTAAGGTAGTGCCTTGATGTTGTACCATTCAAGCTTTGTCAAGAATTTATCCACAAGGTCTTTGTAGGTCTAAAGAACTGGGCATTTACATTGAAATACCCCTTTCACTTGGTTGACAATTAACAACGAATCACCAAAGATGTTCAAGCGGTTGATATTCATGGTCATGGCTATATGAAGAACTATGAGCAAGGCTTTGTATTCGACATTGTTATTGGTGCATGGGAAATCAAGTTTAAATGATAAAGGCATTGGATCCCCTTGAGGTATGAAGAATATGATTCCCATGCCACCCCCTTGCTCACATTTAGAACCATCAAAAAATAGGGTTATGTCGGCCTATGACTCAGGCTCATCAAAATCTGGTGATTTTGAGACATGGAAGACCCCATCATTGGGTAGCTCTATGGTTAGAGGCTGATCGTCTTCGAGAGGAGACTCTGCTAGTTGATCAGCGATGACTTGACCTTTGATGGACTTCTTTCCAATGAATTCGATGTCAAACTTTGTCAACAACATGATCCATTTTTCCATGCATCTACTGTGATAAGTAAGACTCATCATGTATCGCAATGGATTCTCCTTAGACACAACATACGTCATATTTCTTAGCATGTAATGGCATAAATTTTTGGTTGCAAATACCACCACCAAGCATAGCTTCTCAACGTATGCATAGTTAAATTCATAACTGACCAGGGTGCGGCTAAGATAGTAATTAGCCTGTTCTTTATGTAGTTCATTTTTGTAGGCTAGCATGGTGCCCAGTGCCACCTCAGTAGCTGAGATGTATAAGTAGAATGACACTCCTGTTCTAGGTGGTGCCAATACTGGTAGTGAAGCCAAGTATTTTTTAATGTCGTTGAAGGCTGACTGGCACTCGTCATCCTAGTGAAATGCTAACCCCTTGTGTAATAATTTATTCATGGGTCAAAACTTTTCAGATAGCTACGCTATGAAGTTCTTGATTGACATGACCTTTTCCTACATGCTTTTGAACTGCTTGATTGTGGTCGGGGGAAGCATTTCAAGGATTGCCTTAACTTTATTTGGATCCACATTGATGCCTCATTTTGAGACTATGAAACCTAAGAGTTTTCCAGATGTGATGCCAAATACGCACTTCTTAGGATTTAGTTTGACTTTGTGTTCGATGAGGCGATCGAGGATCTTGCTTAAGTCACCGAGATAATCTGGGCATAAAAGAGATTTGGCCAACAAATCATCCATATAATATTCCAAATTTTTATGCATGTGATTGTGGAAGATATATGTCATAGCGCATTGGTAGGTGGCACCAGCGTTTTTGAGGCCAAATGGCATGACCTTATAACAAAATGTCCCCCAAGGTGTTGTGAACGCCATTTTTAGTTGGTCATTAGGATTGATATGAATCTGGTTGTATCTCGAGAAATCATCCATGAGGGAAAGCATTTCGTGACCTACTGTAGCGTCTACCAATGCATCAATTCTAGCCAAGGGGAAGTCATCGAGACTCGCTTTGTTTAGATCTTGAAAATCAGTGCATATGTGAATCCTCCCATCAAGATTTTGTACGAGCACCATGTTAGACAACCATGGTGGGTAATCTACGCAGATGACAAACTGTGCATCCAACAACTTTTGTAATTCATATTTTACCATTAAGGCCACTGTTGGGTGTATCTTATGTAGTTTTTTATTGACTGGTTTGACTATCGGATCAAGCGTTAGATTATGTGTGACTAGCTATGGGTCTAGCCCTGGCATGTCTTTGTAGGACCATGCAAAAACCTCCTTCTTCTCTTTGATAATGGAAATGTAATCGGCTTGATATTTAGGGGATAGAATTACCCCTAGCTTGATGATCTATGGATTCATTGGATTAGAGCCGATGTCTATGTCAGTCGTCTCTTTGACTAACATGTGGGACCCGTCCTCCAACTGGTGCGGAGTTAGGATTAGGTGGATATCATTTGCTGAATTTAAACCTATGTTTGGAATGTCAGGTTCCTATTCAGCATGGAAGATATTCGGAGTTGGTCTCGGGGTGAAATGAAGCATCTCACTGCACGACCAGTACTCTTATGGGGATGGTGGTGAGTTAGCGTGATCCTAGTATATGGCATCTAGGTTTAGATACAATGGTTGTGCTGGATTGGCTCGATTGTGAATGGGGGCGGTTAAGTCAATGGAGATCATGTTGTGAAATGAATTTGATTTCCATTATCAAGCGGGTGGTGACTCAGAATTCCATGGTGATCCTTATACCCCAGATCTAGATCTATGGGTATTGGCATGAATGGATCAGCCCTATGTGCAAATATAAGGATAGGGTCTATCGTAGGCACTGATGGCTCTAAAGGGTTTCTGGGTGGAAAATGCTCTCTGTATGCCTGAAGAGGTAGATGCAACACTTGGTCCAATTATGCTTAGTTCAAATGCCACCTATGCCTTGGCCCCATGTTTAGTTGTTCAAACATATCATCAATGTCCATAGGGTGTTGTTGTTGTCGCATATGGTTGAGATATGCCATCTCAATTTCATCTTCATAGTCACTATCAGAGATCCATAGGCCTTCATTGGCTTTGAAAACTACGTGTGGCATATGAGGATTAGCCTGCTCGAGCAAGTTGATGTGGTCCCATTTGGGTTGCTCCACTCTCTATGGGAGGTCCTGATTCTCCTGAGGTGGCAATTGCTTGATTGGAGCATTCAAGGGGAACATCGCCATGAAGTTCTCCTGATATTCATTTATGGATGTCACTTGCGAGTGATTGCTATTAGACTCAAAAGGGTCCCAAGGTGCTACCTCATATATCGTCATGTAGGAGGTTTGCCACTAGGGTCATAAGGTCACCTCATGACCTTATGAATGCTAAGAGTTCCAGGGTTTGAAGTTCGACTCCCTTCTTTTCTTCAATTTTATTGGGATACTTGCTCTTATGTGTAGTGATAAAAATCAGTGTTTATTTTTTTTTTCTTTTGAGCAAGGGATTTGAATTTTGAGTGATGAGAATCACTATTTTTTGTGCTTTTTCATGTTTGCACTTTAAGGGTTTTTATTTCAAACATTGGGGTTTTTACTTTGACCTTTTGCAATTGTTTTTTATCTTTATAATTTTTTGAGAATTTGGGATTCTTGGGGAATTGGGTAGGGAATATTCTTTTCCTTTTGCCAACTCTCAGCATTCTTGGGGTCATTCACATAGGGGGATGAGCGAGATAACCTTTTCACTATATGGTATCCTAGATTGCTTTGCAGGTTTCATATTTCATTCACACAACTTGGGAATTTTTATGTGTTTTAACTTGTGTTGGGATGCAATGTAATAAGGTTTGATCCAAGTAAAACTTTACCTTTGTAAAATTTGTTCGACTTTGTATAGTTTTTGGCTAGAAATCTAAAGGCAGTTGAATGACAAAAACCCTAAATACATTAGAAGATAACTAACTATGAGATGGCAAAAAATGTGTATGGCATTATTTTTGTTGGATTACTTACAAAGTGGATAGATGTGGAAAATTATGGAATCGTCGAGAAATTACAGTCTATGGTGCATTTGACCTGTATGACCAGCAAATATGCAATGTATGTATGCGATGCCTAATGCAGCTTATTATTTTGATTTTTTAGGAGTATGCATGGAAATGAGATGCAATTTTTTTTTTTGTTATTTTTTATTATTTTGTTGTTTTTGGAATATTATGGTTGGTTTAAACCCGAAAGGGTGCAGACCAAGTGGTTCTTATGGATCCTTGGAGGTTTTGACCAAAGGGATTATAGATGTCGTTGGGGCATATCCTTGGAGCTTTTGGTTTGACCAAAGAGATTATGGGCACCTTTGGGGCATTTTTGTGTTGACCAAGCGATTGTGAGAATCCTTGGAGCTTTTGGTTTGACCAAAGGGATTATGGGCACCTTTGGGGTATTTTTGGGGTTGACCAAGCGATTGTTGGAATCCTTGGATATTTTGGGGTTGACCAAGCGATTGTGGGAATCCTTGGAGCTTTTGGTTTGACCAAAGGGATTATGGGTAGCTTTGGGGTGTTTTTTGGGTTGACCAAGTGATTATGAGAATCCTTGGAGCATTTGGGGTGGTCCATGGCTCTTTTAAATGTGGAATGGCCTCAAATGACTGATGTTCAAGGGTTCTAGTTCCTTGATTCCATAAGGAGATGCGAGCCGGTATGTTCCAGATCCTATTTTACTGTCAATTACATAAGGACCTAAGCAGTTTGCCGCAAACATATCCCTTAGATGGGGTGGCAAGTTAAAATTTTGTTGGTTCTCTTTTAAGACTAGGTCACCAACCTGAAAGTCCCTCAGGTGAACTTTCATGTTGTATGCTTTCTTAAGTTGCTCTTGGTAGATACATAAATGCTCGAGAGCATTGATCCGTCGTTCTTCGAGCAACGTAAGCTGGTCTAACCAGGCCTACCATGTAGTGTCATCATCGATGAACTCTTGCATTGATATGCATAGGGAAGGTATTTCCAACTCGAGAGACATGGCTGCCTCGGATCCATACACTAGCAAAAATGGAGTTGCCCTAGTGGGCGTTCGAATGCTAGTGCAATAAGCCCAAAGAGCAAGTGGGATTTGAATGTGCCAATCCTTATGACTATCTGTGACTATATTTTTAAGGATGGCAACTAGCATTTTGTTTGATGCCTCTGCTTGCCCATTTGCCTGCGGATAATAAGGTGTCAAAAAATTGTGCTAGATTTTGTACTTTTTTGTCGAAGCACGCACGTCTTTGTTCTTAAACAACGTCCCATTATCCGAGATGATCTTGGATGGAATACCAAAATGACATGATGTTATGTAAAATAAACTCCGCAATGTGGGTCCCTATCATAGAGGTTAGAAAAATTGCTTCCACCCACTTGGTGAAGTACTCTATGGCCATTATGATGAACGTGTGATGGCTTGACAATGCAGGGAATATATTTTTGATTAGATCTAACTCCCACTATGAGAACGGAAAAGCTGATTGGATTTGCTACAAGGCCTAAAAAGATACGTGTGTCAAGTTAGAATGGTGTTGACACTTCACGCACTTCATCACATACATGTAACAATATCGCTCTAAATATGGCCAATAATAGCCCATGCAAAGAATGCACTTTGTGATGGCCACACTATTGAAGTGGCCACCACATGTACCATCATGCACTTGGGTGATCACCGAAGTGGACTCCTACTGGTCCAAGAAATAGAGGAGGATTCTTTCGTAGCTTCGATGGTACAAAATATCTCCTAGCAAGACATGTTTTGCCACTTTTTGTTTAATGATATTTTCGCAGCGTGTGACAATCCAAGTGGGAGGCTACCAAACTTGAGGTAGTCTCTTATGGGTGTGTACCAATCCTGCTAATCAAATACCTCGATGGCATGAACGACCAATCCCTCTTGAAGCTCATTCCTAGCAAAAGCTGAGCGGGAAATAACTTGTAATAATAGCATTGTGTTGCTATTAATTGGAATAGGGGAGAACAAGGACCCCCAGTTGGCATGATTTAGACTATCGTGGATTTGAGAGAACCTATATTGAGATGGTTCAATTTGGATCAGGTGGATTACTACCATTAGGTTAGAGCTTGCACGCTCCATCATAGATTGTGATAATGTCTTGACTTGAATGGTTGTTATATCACCAGATATGTCTTGCGGGATGAGTGACCCCAAGGAGGCCATAGTGTCCACAAAATGATTCGATGATCAAGGGAGTTCCTTGATGTTGTACCATTCAAGCTTTGCCATAAATTTATCCATAAGGGCTTTGTAGGTCTACAGAACTAGGCATTTACATTGGAATACCCCTTTCACTTGGTTGACAATTAACAACTGATCACCAAAGATGTTCAAGCAGTTGATATTCATGGTCATGGCTGCCTGAAGACCTATGAGCAAGGCTTCGTATTCGACATTGTTATTGGTGCATGAGAAATAAAGTTTAAATGATAGAGGCATTGGAGCCCATTGAGGTATGAAGAATACGATTCCTGTGCCACCCCATTGCTCACATTTAGAACCATCAAAAAATAGGGTTATGTCAGCCTATGACTTAGGCTCATCAAAATCTGGCAATTTTGAGACATGGAAGACCCCATCATTGGGTAGCTCTATGGTCAGAGGCTGATCGTCTTCAAGAGGAGCCTCTGCTAGTTGATCGGCGATGACTTGACCTTTGATGGACTTTTGTCCAATGAATTCGATGTCAAACTCTATTAACAACATGATCCATTTTTTCATGTGGCTACTATGATAAGTAAGACTCATCATGTATCGCAATGGATTCTCCTTAGACACAACATACGTCATATTTATCAGCATGTCATGGCATAAATTTTTGGTAGCAAATACAACCGCCAAGCATAGCTTCTCAACTTATGTATATTTAAGTTCATAACTAACCAGGGTGCGGCTAAGATAGTAATTAGCCTATTCTTTATGTATTTCATTTTTGTAGGCTAGCATGGTGCCCAATGCCACATCAGTATCTGAGGTGTATAAGTAGAACGAAACTCTTGGTCTAGGTGGTGCCAATACTTGCGGTGAAGCCAAGTATTTTTTGATGTCGTTGAAGGCTGACTGGCACTCGTCATCCTAGTGAAATACTACCCCCTTGTGTAATAATTTATTCATGGGTAGAAACTTGTCAGATAACTACACTATGAAGTGCTTGATTGACGTGACCTTTCCCTACAGGCTTTTGAGCTGCTTGATGGTGGTTGTGGGAAGCATTTCAAGGATTGCCTTAACTTTATTTGGATCCACCTTGATGCCTCGTTTTGAGACTATGAAACCCAAGGGTTTTCCAGATGTGATGTCAAATATGCACTTCTTAGGATTTAGTCTAACTTTGTGTTCGATGAGGCAATCAAGGATCTTGCTTAAGTCACTGAGATGATCTGGGTGCAAAAGAGATTTGACCAAAAAATCATCCATATAATTTTCCAAATTTTTAGGCATGTGATCGTGGAAGATGTATGTCATAGCGCGTTGGTAGGTGGCACCAATGTTTTTGAGGCCAAATGGAATGACCTTATAACAAAATGTCCCCCAAGGCATTGTGAACGTAATTTTTAGTTGGTCATCAGGATTGATATGAATATGGTTGTATCCCGAGAAACCATCCATGAGGGAAAGCATTTCGTGGCCTATTGTAGAATCTACCAATGCATCGATTCTAGGCAAGGGTAAATCATCCTTGGGACTCACTTTGTTTAGATCTCAAAAATTAGTGCATATGCGAATCCTCCCATCAAGCTTTTTTATGGGCACCATGTTGGACAACCATGGTGGGTAATCTACGTAGATGACAAACTGTGCATCCAATAGCTTTTGTAATTCATATTTTACCATTAAGGCCACTGTTGGGTGCATCTTACATAGTTTTTGCTTGACTGGATTGACTGTCAGATCAAGCATTAGATTATGCGTGACTAGATGCGGGTCTAGCCCCGACATGTCTTTGTAGGACCATGCAAAAACCTCATTCTTCTCTTTGAGAAGGGCAATGTAATCGGCTTGCTATTTAGGGAATAGAATTACCCCCAACTTGATGATCTACAGATTCATTGGATCAGAGCTGATGTCTATGTTAGTCATCCCTTTGACTGACATGTGGGACCCGTCCTCCAACTAGTGTAGAGATGGGAATAGGTGGATATCATTTGCTGAATTTAAATCTGCGTTTGGAATGTCAGGTTTCTCTTCAGCATGGAAGATATCCTGAGTTGGTATTGGTGTGAAATGAAGCATCTCACTGCATGACTAGTACTCTGATGGGGATGGTCATGAGTTAGCGTGATCCCAATCAATGACATCTAGGTTTAGATACAATGGTTGTGCTGGATTGGCTGGATTGCAAATGAGGGCGATTAAGTCAATGGAGATCATGTTGATGAAATGAATTTGATCTCCATTACCGAGCGGGTGGTGACTCAGACTTCCTTGGTGATCCTTATACCCCGGATCTGGATCTGTGGGTATTGGCACGAATAGATTGGCCCTTTGTGTAGATATAAGGATAGGGTCTGCCCTAGGCACTGATGGCTCTAAAGGGTTTCTAGGTGGAAAATGCTCTCTGTATGCCTAAAGAGGCAGATGCAGCACTTGGTCCAATTATGATTGGTTAAAATGCCACCTATGCCTTGGCCCCATGTTTAGTTGTTCAAACATATCATCAATGTCCATGGGGTGTTGTTGTTGTCGCATATGGTTGAGATATGCCATCTCAATTTCATTTTCATAATCACTATCAGAGATCCATAGGCCTTCATTGGCTCTGAAAACTACTTGCGGCATATGAGGATCGGCCTGCTCGGGCAAGTTGATGTGGTCCCATCTGGGTTGCTCCACTCTCTATGAGAGAACCTGATTCTCTTGAGGTGGTAATTGCTTGATTGGAGCATTCAAGGGGAACATCACCACAAAGTTCTCCTGATAGTCATCTATGGGCGTCACTTGCGAGTGATTGCTATCGGACTCGAAAGGGTCCCAAGGTGCTACCTCATATATCGTCATGTAGGATGTTTGCCACCAGTGACCAATAGGATATCCACCAAATCGGTATTGAGGATCACCTCATGACCTTCTGAATGTTGAGAGTTCCAGGGATTGAAGTTCGACTCCCTTCTTTTCTTCAATTTTATTGGGATACTTGCTCTTATGTGCAGTGATAAAAATCATTGTTTATTTTTTTTTCTTTTGAGCAAGGGTTTTGAATTTTGAGTGATGAGAATCACTAGTTTTTGTGCTTTTTGATGTTTGCCCTTTGGGGGTTTTGATGTCAAACTTTGGAGTTTGTACTTTGACCTTTTGCAATTGTTTTTTATCTTTGCAATTTTTTGAGAATTTGGGATTCTTGGGGAATTGGGTAGGGAAGATTCTTTTCCTTTTGCCAACTCTCAGCATTCTTGGGGTCATTCACATAGGGGGATGAGCGAGATAACCTTTTCACTGTATGGTATCCTGGATTGCTTTGCAGGTTTCATCTTTCGTTCACACAACTTGGGAATTTTTATGTGTTTTAACTTGTGTTGGGATGCAACGTAACAAGGTTTGATCCAAGTAAAACTCTACCTTTGTAAAATCTGTTCGAATTTGTATAGTTTTTGGCTAGAAATCTAAATGCAGCTGAATGACGAAAACCCTAAATACATTAGATGATAACTGACTATGAGATGGCAAAAAATGTGTATGGTGTTATTTTTGCTGGATTACTTACAAAGTGGACAGATGTGAAAAATTATGCAATTGCCGAGCAATTACAGTCTATGGTGCATTTGACCTATATGACCAGCGAATATGCAATGTATGTATGCGATTCCTAATGCAGCTTATTATTTTGATTTTTTAGGAGTATGCATGGAAATGAGATGCAATTTTTTTTTTTGTTATTTTTTATTATTTTGTTGTTTTTGGAATATTATGGTTGGTTTAAACCCGAATGGGTGCGGACCAAATGATTCTTATGGATCCTTGGAGGTTTTGACCAAAGGGATTATAGATACCATTGGGACGTATCCTTGGAGCTTTTGGTTTGACCGAAGGGATTATGGGCACCTTTGCGGCATTTTTGGGTTGACCAAGCAATTGTGAGAATCCTTGGAGCTTTTGGTTTGACCAAAGGGATTATGGGCACCTTTGGGGTATTTTTTGGGTTGACCAAGCGATTGTTGGAATCCTTGGAGCTTTTGGGGTTGACCAAGCGATTGTGAGAATCCTTGGAGCTTTTGGTTTGACCAAAGGGATTATGGGTACCTTTGGGGTGTTTTTTAGGTTGACCAAGCGATTATGAGAATCCTTGGAACATTTGGGGTGGGTCATGGCTCTTTTAAATTTGGAATGGCCTCAAATGACTAATGTTCAAGGGTTCTAGTTCCTTGATTCTATCAAGAGAGGCGAGTTGGTATGTTCCAGGTCCTATTTTACTATCAATTACATAAGGACCTAACTAGTTTGCTGCAAACTTGTCCCTTAGATGGGGTGGCAAGTTAGAATTTTGTTGGTTCTCTTTTAAGACTAGGTCACCAACCTAAAATTCCCTCAGGTGAATTTTCATGTTGTACGCTTTCTTAAGTCGCTCTTGGTAGATACATAAATGCTCGAGAGCATTGATGCATTGTTCGTTGAGCAACGTAAGCTGGTCTAATTGGGCCTACTATGTAGTGTCATCATCGATGAACTCTTGCATTGATATGCGTAGGGAAGTTATTTCCAACTCGAGAGACATGACTGCCTCGGAGCCATACACCAACAAAAATGGAGTTGCCCCAGTGGGTGTTTGAATGCTAGTGCAATAAGCCCAAAGAGCAAGTGGGATTTGAATGTGCCAATCCTTATGACTATCTACGACTATCTTTTTAAGGATGGCAACTAGCATTTTTTTTATGCCTCTGTTTGCCCATGTACTTGCAAATAATAAGGTGTCGAAAAACTATGCTAGATTTTGTACTTTATTGTCAAAGCACACACGTCTTGGTTCTTAAACAATGTCCCATTATCTAAGATGATCTTGGATGGAATACCAAAATGACATATGATGTTATGTAAAATAAACTCTACAATGCGGGTCCCTGTCATAGAGGTTAGCAAAATTGCTTCCACGCACTTGGTGAAGTACTCTATGGCCATTATGATGAACGTGTGATGGCCTGACAATGCAAGGGATATATTTTTGATTAGATCTAAGTCCCACTATGAGAACAGACAAGCTGATTGGATCGTTTGCAAGACCTGAGAAGGTACGTGTGTCAAGTTAGCATGGTGTTGACACTTCACGCACTTCCTCACATACGTGCAACAATATCGCTCTAAATATGGCCAATAATAGCCCATGAAAAGAATGTGCTTTGCGATGGCCATACTGTTGAAGTGGCCACTACATGTACCATCGTCCACTTGGGTGATCATCCAAGTGGACTCCTACTGGTCCAAGAAATAGAGGAGGATTCCTTTGTAGCTTCGATGGTACAAAATATCTCCTAGCAAGACATGTTTTGTCACTTTCTGTTTGAATGATATTTTTTGCGGTGTGTGACAATCCAAGTGGGAGGCTACCCAACTTGAGGTAGTCTCTTATGGGTGTGAACCAATCCTGCTGATCAAAAACCTCAATGGCATGAATGACCAATCCCTATTGAAGCTCATCCCTAGCAAAATCTGAGTGGGAAAGAACTTGTAAGAATAACGTTGTGTTGCTATTAATGGGAATAGGGGAGAATAAGGACCCCCTAGTTGGCATGATTTAGACTATCGTGGATTTGAGAGAACCTATATTGAGATGGTTCAATCTGGATCAGGTGGATTCCTACTGTTAGGTCAGAGCTTGCACGCTCCATTGTAGATTGTGATAATGTTTTGACTTGAATGGTTGTTATATCACCATATATGTCTTGCGGGATGAGTGACCCCAAGGAGGCCATAGTGTCCGCAAAATGATTCGATGATCGAGGGAGTGCCTTGATGTCGTACCATTCAAGCTTTGTTAAGAAGTTATCCACAAGGGCTTTGTAGGTCTACAGAACTGGGCATTTACATTGGAATACCCCTTTCACTTGGTTGATAATTAACAGCGAATCACCAAAGATGTTCAAGTGGTTGATATTCATGGTCATGGCTATATGAAGACCTATGAGCAAGGCTTCGTATTCGGCATTTTTATTGGTGCACAGGAAATTAATTTTAAATGATAGAGGCATTGGAGCCCCTTGAGGTGTGAAGAATACAATTCCTGTGCCACCCCCTTGATCACATTTAGAACCATCAAAAAATAGGGTTATGTTGGCCTATGACTCAGGCTCATCAAAATCTGGTGATTTTGAGACATGGAAGACCCCATCATTGGGTAGCTCTATGGTCAGAGGCTGATCATATTTGAGAGGAGCCTCTGCTAGTTGATCGGTGATGACTTGACCTTTGATGGACTTATGTCCAATGAATTCGATGTCAAACTCTATCAACAACATGATCCATTTTTCTATGTGGCTACTGTGATAAGTAAGACTCATCATGTATCGCAATGGATTATCCTTAGACACAACATACATCATATTTCTCAGTATGTAATGGCATAAATTTTTGGTTGCAAATACCACAACCAAGCATAGCTTCTCAACGTATGCATAGTTAAGTTCATAACTGACTAGGGTGTGGCTAAGATAGTAATTAGCCTGTTCTTTATGTAGTTCATTTTTGTAGGCTAGCATGGTGCCCAGTGCCACCTCAGTAGCTGAGATGTATAAGTAGAACGACACTCCTGGTCTAGGTGGTGCCAATACTTGCAGTGAAGCCAAGTATTTTTTGATGTCTTTGAAGGTCGACTGGAACTCATCATCCTATTGAAATGCTACCCCCTTTTGTAATAATGTATTCATGGTTCGACACTTGTCAGATAGCTGCGCTATGAAGTGCTTGATTGACATGACCTTTCCCTATAGGTTTTTGAGTTGCTTGATGGTGGTTGGGGGAAGCATTTCAAGGATTGCCTTAACTTTATTTGGATCCACCTTGATGCCTCATTTTGAGACTATGAAACCCGAGAGTTTTCCAGATGTGATGCCAAATATGCACTTCTTAGGATTTAGTCTGACTTTGTGTTCGATGAGGTGATCGAGGATCTTTCTTAAGTCATTGAGATGATCTAGGCACAAGAGAGATTTGGCCAACAAATCATCCATATAATCTTCAAAAATTTTATGCATGTGATCATGGAAGATGTATATCATAGCGCGTTGGTAGGTGGCACCAGCATTTTTGAGGCCAAATGGCATGACCTTATAACAAAATGTCCCCCAAGGCATTGTGAATGCCATTTTTAGTTGGTCATCAGGATTGATATGAATCTAGTTGTATCTCGATAAACCATCCATGAGGGAAAGCATTTCATGGCCTGTTATAGCATCTACCAATGCATCAATTCTAGGCAAGGGGAAATCATCCTTGGGACTCGCTTTGTTTACATCTCAAAAATCAGTGCATATGCAAATCCTCCCGTTAGGCTTTTTTACGGGCACCATGTTGGACAACCATGGTGGGTAATCTACGTAGATGACAAACTATGCATCCAACAACTTTTGTAATTCATATTTTACCATTAAGGCCACTGTTGGGTGCATCTTACATAGTTTTTTCTTGACTAGCTTGACTGTCATATCAAGCATTAGATTATGTGTGACTAGTTGTGGGTCTAGCCCCGGTATGTCTTTGTAGGACCATGCAAAAACCTCCTTCTCTTTGATAAGGGAAATGTAATAAGCTTGCTCTTCAGGGGATAGAATTACCCCCAGCTTGATGATCTACGGATTCATTGGATCAGAACCGATGTCTATGTCAGTCATCTCTTCGACTGACATGTGGGACCCGTTCTCCAATTGGTGTGGAGTTGGGATCAGGTGGATATCATTTGCTGAATTTAAATCTACGTTTGAAATTTTGAGTTCCTCTTTAGCATGGAAGATATCCTGAGTTGGTATTGGGGTGAAATGAAGCATCTCACTACACGACCAGTACTCTGATGGGGATGGTGGTGAGTTAGCGTGATCCCAGTCTATGGCATCTAGGTTTAGATACAATGGTTGTGCTGGATTTTCTGGATTGCGAATGGGGGTGGTTAAGTCAATGGAGATCATGTTGATTAAATTAATTTGATCTCCATTACTAAGCAGGTGGTGACTTGGACTTCCTTGGTGATCCTTATACGCCGAATCTGGATCTATGGGTATTGGCACGAATGGATCATCCCTATGTGTGGATATAAGGATAGGGTTTGCCCTAGGAAATTATGGCTCTAAAGGGTTTTTGGGTGGAAAATGCTCTCTGTATGCCTAAAGAGGCAGATGCAGCACTTGGTCCAATTGTGCTTGGTTCAAATGCCACCTATGCCTTGGCCCCATGTTTAGTTGTTCAAACATATCATCAATGTCCATGGGGTGTTTTTGTTGTCGCATATGGTTGAGATATGCCATCTCAATTTCATCTTCATAGTCACTATCAGAGATCCATAGGCCTTAATTGGCTCTGAAAACTACGTGTGGCATATGAGGATCGACCTACTCGAGCAAGTTGATGTGTTCCCATCTGGGTTGCTCCACTCTCTACGAGAGGACCTGATTCTATTGAGGTGGCAATTGCTTGATTGTAGCATTCAAGGGGAACATCGCCACAAAGTTCTCCTGATAGTCATCTATGGGCGTCACTTGTGAGTGATTGCTATCAGACTCAAAAGGCTCCCAAGGTGCTACCTCATACTCTAAATCATCTTCTAAAGATCCTTCTTGGCCTTGTCTATATCGCTCTTGGAGGCAAGTTCTTGACCTTCCCCCTTTCTCGATCGAAGGGGAGGAGTTGTTAAGGTCAACAAGGTTTGTTGTTAGCAATGAGAGATAATCCCCCAATGTATATGTCATGTTAGGATTGGCATATGGATCTTGTGCCAACCCATCCTTGTTGCCTATCCCTAGGCCTTGCATGTTTTCTACCAAGATGTCAAGGGGAAAATGGTGGTTGAACCCTACTCCTGATTTGTCATATGGCATATGATATCTTGGTTGGCAAAGAACGCGAACTCCTTGTTCATATCTACCCAATCCATATCCATGCCAATTACACTGGCCAAGATATTTCAAAGCAAAGTTTGGGTTGGACAGATAGTTGACATTCTCATCAAAGGGTTCTTCATCCTCTTCCTCTTGTTGGTAAGGTTCGATGCCATTATCGAGGCCCCAATATACAAAATTTGTCTTATTTGGTGGGTAGCCTAAAGGAACAATAGTGCTGATGGGGAGGCAAGGTCTCCCCATGTCCTGCATGGATTCAAGTGCGGGTGTTGCTACAATGTTCCACACTAGGTACTCCCCCAATCCTATATTGGCCATCTCAATGGTGATCATTGGCAGTTGAGGGGGAGGGAATGGGAGTTCTTCCTGGGTCCACTCCATGTTGGGTGAACCAGGCATCTTGACTTCCATTTGGTTGGGCACCTCTTCGTTATAAATGGTTGAGACTAATGGTGGTATATATTCCAAGGGCTTCTTCTTATTGTCCTTCGATGTGGCCACCATAGGTGGCATCATTGGTGAAGGACCAGACGATGAATATGGGCCCGGTTGGTTATTTGAGGGACTTAACAGCAAGGATGTATGTGAAATCAAACCCTGTTTGGATGGATTCAACTAAAAGTCCAAATGTGTTTATGGGAAGGTCAATTGTGGCCTCAGCTGCACCACATTGCAATACTTGAAGGGCTCTAAGTCTGTCAAGACTACATGCACTTGCCCTTTGTATGTGTACTTTAGGCATTAATGGGCTATTGAAGGGACACACTTCATGTCCCTGATCCAAGGCTAGCCCAACAAAATATTGTAGACCATATCACCTTCCAGGATGTGGCACAATGTAGGAATAGTCTTTTGTCCCACTTGGATGGGCAGGACAATTATGCCAACCATCAAGCATATCGCATCGTTGAATGCTTGAAGAGTATAGGTGGAGGCCACAATATGAGATGTTGGCAACTTTAGGTGTTTCAATGCCACCGTTGTGATTATATTAGTTGATGAACCAGTGTCCACCAACACCCTCTTGAATGGAATCCCGTTGACCCACGCAATGACATGTAGGGGTGGATCCACCATATCACCAGTCACTAATTTTAGTTCGTCTTCTCTAAAGGTTATGATTGGTTCTGTGCATCGTTTTAGATGTCCCACAAATTTGTTGAAAGAATTTGCTTTGTTGGGTTGTAGCTCGATGGCTTTGAGTATCTCCATCAGAGCCTCCTGATGGGGCGGTAATTTTTGTAAGAGATCGTAGATGAAGATCCTAGCCGACGTGGTCCTTAAACTTTGGGTAAATTTAGTCCAAATCATGGCTACTAGTCTAGGTAGGGGAGGTTGTGTAGGGTGTTTTTGAGGTTGTGACGTTGATGGAACATCTCTTGTAGCTGTAGTGGGGGCAACTATGTTTGGGTACCTCTTGTTCCATGTCACTATGCTTATCATCCCTACATACCCCTACATGGGGTAGTTTTGTGTCACCTCATTTACTTGTAGAGTCTTTTCCTATGCATCATGGGCAGGTAGGGGGTCTTTGAAGACCTCCATCTATTGGTTGCTTGGTGCCATGGTATTATCCATCGCTAGAGTTTTGTTTTCTATTAGGTCTTGCACTAAGCTTTTGAACTTCCAACATGCGTAAAGGTCGTGTCCTTTCTGCCAGTGAAATCTACAATACAGTTCTTACCTATAGCCCTTGGGTTTTTGCACGTTGGGGTCTACGGGTCGACTTTCTAGAAGGTTTATCAAGTTTGCCACGGAAAAGTAGTCAAATAAGGAGTCTTTAGACTCTGTGAAGGGAGTGAATTGTCGCCTAGGGCGATGCTGTTGATTTTGCTCTTGCCTATGATTTTCCTTTTCATAGTTGTCAAGAGGAACTTCCTGATAGTTAGCATTTGGGAGCTGTGTCATTTGTGTAGGCTTTGGTATGTTGATGGCAACCTGATTGACCACAGTGGGTTTCGATTGTGTGGACCCAATTTTGGCATTTTTGGCCCACTCTTTCTTGCATGTCTTGGCAATCTCACCATCCTGTATCTTGATCTCCTCAATTATTTTGGCTTGCACAAGGGCTTCCTCTAGAGTGGCATATTGATGCAGATTCAAAAACACAAGTATCGATCTTAAGCAACTCTTCGAGAACATTTAAGTCAGGTCAGCCATGGGAGGGAGGTAAGGTAGCTTTGAAAGCAACATCCTCCATTGATTTCCATAAGTAGCCATGGTCTCCTCCTCATACTACATGATGCTAGCTAGGTCACTTAATGATGCCTTCTTCTTGGTGTTGAAGGTGAAACATTCAAGGAATGTGTCCACTAGCTGGTCCAGGTTACTGATGCTATGCTTCGATAGTTGGGTAAACCAATCTAAGGCAGGGCCTGTGAACGTGGTTATAAATTTTCTTAGAAGCAAAGCATCATTGTCCTGAATGCCAAAGCATTGACTCAAGAATCTTGTCACGTGCTCTTGGGCATCCTCATCTCCTCTAAAAATTGCTAATTGAGGCATTTTGAAGTGTTCAGGGTATGGGGGTGCCGACACTAAAGGATGCAAAGTGTGACTACGAAGCTGGTGTAATGTGGGTTTTTGGGGCCCAAAAGTCTTGGTCTCCACAAACTCTAAGCACTCTAGCAGCACTTTGTATGCATCAAAAGATTTTATCTCTTCCTCCTTGGTTTTTTCCTGTTGTGAATTGTGGGGAACTTGAGGCCTATGTAGGGGTAACCGAATAGCACCCCCCCTGCCTTGGTAGGATGTTTAATCCTACTCTTCTTCTTGCTCGAATTCCTCATAGGCTTCTTGAGGAGTTCCTGTGCATGACCTATAAACATGGGTGGGTGCCCAAGGAGGGCGCCCATAATTGGTTCTGGGAGTGGTCTCCTGCTCAGTACTGGGAGGCCTTGGAGGAAACACTTGATAAGGTCATGGGGACCTGTCTCGCACCAAGGGGTTGTGCCTCTCATAAAGCTCTATCTTATGTGTGTGAGGGGTTGGAATCCTCTCATGCATAGTGTTCTAGAGCAACTCATATGTTTTTCACTGAATGTGCTCTTTTATAAGATGATACAGGTGCTCTAACTATTGTTGATCTTGCTCAAGCTACATGATTTGTGCTTGGCGAGTGGTATTTTTGGCAAATTTCCAAGTCGATTTGTTCCACCGTCTTAGTTCTAGGGGGCCTAGATGCCTCCCCTACATGTCTATCCTGATCATGGTGATCCTAGATCTCTATAGGTCACTTCCCTCTATCGATGTTAGCAGCATTCATTCGAGGCTCTGGCCTTAGTAGGTGATCTTGATAATTAGCAGGTGCAGAGGTGCATTGCTCCCATGCTGTGTATTGCTCTTGAGGAATATAGTGGTTTTCCTCATGCTCCATTTCATATATGTGAAAGGGGTAGGTAGAGTTGGCTAGCCTTGTCTTAAGAGCCTTGCACTCTAGGTTTGGCCTATTGTTTCTGACAATAATGAGGGGTAGATGAGGGATGATATAATCATGTGGCCCCTCCTTATGAACCCTATGTTGTTCCAGTGCTTCATCACATGGTGGCCACTCATAATGAGTGTCTAAGGGGGTCTTCCTATGTATGTATTCCTCTTTAAAGGGTCTATGTTGAATGGGAGTGCCCCTCAAAGGGGTGCCTCTATAGTCCTATTCTATGATGGTATGATGTGGACTATGTTGTAGGTCAAGCCGCCAAGGTGGTATGACCAATTCCTTGGGGCTATAACAGAGGTGACTTGTGCCTCCTTGTACACTTTTTGTAGCTTCTGCCCTTGACTGGGCTTGGCTATGGGTGTACACCATGGTGGTGGCCTTCTAAAAAATATGTATGTTTTATCTCTTTTACGATTTTTTTTTTATGCTACACTAAAAAAAAGAAGACCACACAATCAAAGAAATGATTATCTCATTTACAGATTAAATGTGTGTCCTAAATCTGGTTTAGTGTGTTTTGATTTTTGTTTTGAAAACTTTGTAAAGAAAATTTTGTTGTACATGCAATATGAGGGATCTTATATCTCCCAAAATGGTCGCCCCTTCAATATACCACTGCCAGGCCGTTATACCGAACCTATCAATATACCTTCCCTTACGTGAGGGAAACTATTGGTACGCGAGAGCAAAAAAATACGTGGAACATAGGCGGTACAAAAGAGGAACCGCTCTATTTTTGACACCTACCATAGAAGACTTATCCTCATGCACTAGGAATCACCCCAGCTACACTTGGTCAGCTTTCATCAGGATTTACGTCTACCAACAGTCGCGATCGGGGTTATGTATGCAAACTTCAAGCCAAGGTGGTGATGAAATCCACCATTGGTCTTGATCAAGTGTTGGGGTTTTAAGACCAAATTCTTGATGTTTATATTATCATGTGGTGTGTGTGGTTCCTTTTACTTGTGCAAATAAATAAAACATGCAGTAAAATTCTCTATGCAAGAAAGGAAAACAGAAAAATTATAGAAACAAGCAAAAAATTGTAGAGAGTGTTTAGACAACCTACCTCTTCTCTGTCCACATTAGATGCCCCTAGGTTTCTACTCAAAAAATGCACAGAGAGCTAATCATCTCAGGGTGGGATGAATAGAAGATCTGTATTCATCACAGGGTGGGACGAATGCCTTATTCATCCTGGGGTGTCACGAATTCCAGTCTGTATTCATCACAAGGTGGCACGAGTAGCAGTCTAGCGCTTGAAGGATTAACACTTGTAAGAAAAAAACAAATTTTTGATCAAAAACTTGATCCCAATAGCAGGGATAGGGTCCCATCGTGATCGCCACTGAAAGCATGTCTATGGAAGCGCAGGCACATCGGGTGTGATGCAAACAAAAGCAGATGTATTAACGAAATGCTAAGTGCATGAAAAGGGAAAGAGAAGCATGAATGAAATGAGATGTAAAGCAAAAGCAAAGGTGCAACCTCTTTTATTAATTTTTCTTGAGATTATGTTACAATACGTCTCCCCCCTTTTAGGGGCTAGGAGCATTTGATACAATTTTGTTACACCAACGGTTGGTACGCTTCCCTTCGGGATATTTCGCATGCCCACATTCAAAATGGGTAGGCCAAACATAACCACCACTTGTGTATGTATTTAGTTCCTTGATTCCCCTCTTGTGTTGAGATCCTGCATACAAAGAAACAACAAATGATTAATAGCACATGCGGATGGAGGGAAACATGCAATCCCCAAGGCCTCTGGTTAATGTATACATGAAATAATCAAAATAGTGATCAAAACATGTCAGAATAGAATGAAACTTGAACAGAAGCATGTAAACATCATCAGGGAAACATTGCAAAAAGAACAGTCAATAAATATACTGTATATTTCTAATCGCTCCAGGGTGGTACGATTAGGACTATCATAAAATGTGTGGAAGTGACCTCCAAAATGTACCATATAGAGGTCTCCAAAACAATTGTAAACTTGGGGTTAGGCAAAATGGGACATTTTGAGATGACCTAGAATGTCGGATTTTGCAGATTCTACCTGTATTGTCCTGTATCCGAAAGCGTTTCTTATATGTTAGTAAAAGCGTAAAACAATGAAAACACAGTCAAAACAAGTCAGAATGCATTCAAAATTGAACATCAGCATATATGAACCACATAAAGCATGATTCAAAATAAACAATGAAGAAATATACTATATATTTCTAATCACTTCAGGGTGGGACGATTAGGACTATAGTAGTGCGGGGGGCGCCCGGGGGCAGGACACCCATCATTTGGGGCTTGGTTTTGACACCAATCCACTTGGTATGGGTACAAAACCTCCTAGGTAGTTGTGTCAACAAATTTGGTGTGGGATTATGGCCAATTGTTTAGGTTTTGGGTCTAGATTGCACTCCTAGTATTCACCCGATAACCTCCCTTCCAAAAGAGAGATCAAGGATGTAGGAAGCACAATGAGGGGTGAGGGTATAATTTGGCAGCACTCTATTGCTCCAAATGCTCCTTCTTTATCCTACTTTTTGGGTGATAAGACTCACCATTTTATAGACCTGAAGGTTTCCTTTGAATGTGCATGCAAGGTCGCCACTTGGCCATCATGCCTTATCAGGGGAGGGAAGATTCCTCCCTGATTAAGGGCTCCATGACTACCTCTATGACTACCTCTTTGAGATTTAAAATGCTCACTCATACTCCCATGCATTGAAGGTGGAGTTAAGTGGCAGATCTGGGCTGCCATTTGTCAAGGTTTGACTTTTTGCTTGTCAAACCTACTATTCGCCCCACCCTGGAGTGAATGCTGCTAATCGTCCTAGGGTGGAATGAATACAAGTTTTGTAATCATCCTAGGGTGGAACGAATAGGGAGTAGAGTGCTTTAAAGGTGCCAAATTTACCCCTGACCTTCCAAAACAACTTTGGGAGTGGTTAAGACCACTGTTGAACCTCTAGGGGCTGCCCTAGGGGCTATGTATGCCAATTTGGTTAGTGTTTGTAGCCACATAATCGGATTGGTGCTATTTTTGTGTCTACAATAGGCAGATTGGAGTTGGTAGCTCTAACTCAAGGGTTCTTCATTATCTATTTTAACAATATGGAGGATGCTAACCACATTTTAATAATATGTCCTTGGTTTTTGGGCAAAAGGAGCCTTTTTCTCAAATGATGGGGTGAAGATTTCGACCCTGAAAAGCAAAATATTAGCATTGCCCCTCTTTGGGTTCGTCTCTCTAGTCTACCTACCCAGTTATTCAATGAATATTTGCTACAAGGCATAGCCAAAACTATAGGGGACCCGATCTCTATTTACCATGTGACCTTGGCCAGGAGAAGGATTACTCATGCATGAATCTGCGTAAATTCTAATTTGGATAATGAATTATCAAGGTTTGTGGAGCTATATTATGGAGAATACTATCAAAAATAGTCAGTAGAATACGAGAACAGATCGAAATTCTATGCAAAATGCAAAAATCAAGGAAATCTATGCAATCAATGCCCTAACCTGGTAATAAATAGAGAAAAGCAGAAGCAGGGAATGCTAGACAGAGGAAATTTGAGGTATTTCCTTGGTAGAGACAATTTCAATCAGGCAAACTATGTCTACCAAAAAAATAAAAGAGAGGGTGTAGGGTACCAACAAGACAAATGAAAAAAATAGGTTGTTGGCCCCCAATTTAGTCCTAAACAAACTAGGAGCACTATGAAGTATCCTATATATTTCGACAGTGAAAAAAGAAGAGGAAGAATATCAAATGCTGAGCATCAAAAAATTAAAACTGATAATGACATTGCAAATGGAAAATAGAGAACCTTGTTTCAACAGGTTATTTCGGGTTCTAAAGACAACAAATTAGGAAAACCCCCTCAAGGGAGGGGGAGAGGAAGAAATCCCAAACAATCTAAATGAAGTTCCTCTCATGGAACTTGAGAGGCCTCAATGGCCTGCCCAAACACAGGGAAGTCATTGCAATAAGAAATCAAGTGAATCCAACTATTATCATGTTGCAAGAAACAAAAACTAATGAGATTTAGTCAAAAAAATAGCAAAAAAAATGGAATCAAGGGGATATGGTTTGCAAATCAGCCAGAGGAGCGTCTAGAGGCCTTATGACTTTGTGGTATCCTTGGATAGTAGAAGGCACCATTATTTAGAAAGATGACAGGGTTCTTAGTGTTTTATTTAAGGAAATAAATAGCAATAGGTCATGGATCCTTTCAAATATTTATGCCCCGACTTCAATTCAAGGGAGAGCTCTACTATGGGAGTACTTAGGCAATATGAGTGAAATCTTCCATAATGTCCCCTGGATTTTGGCTAGGGATTTTAACACTCCTCTTTACCCTTCAGACAAAATGGGTGGAAATGGACCACCTATCAGGAGCATGGATGAGTTCAATGACTTTGTGAACTTCAACATGTTGATGGATGTAAAACTTAGAGGAGTGAATTATACCTAGAGCAATAGGCGGATAGGATGTCATCTCATTCAAGAAAGGCTTGACAGGTTTTTTATATCAAAGGAACTTGCAAGCCCTTCCTAAAATTCCCTCTAATCATAATCCCATTTTTTTGGAGATCCCTAACTCTTTGTCCTTCAAGAAACCTTTTAGATTTCAATGTATGTGGATCAAACATTCTAGTTTTAGAGATAACTTAATTCAGTGGTGGCAACAACCTATCAGGGGTAGTGCAGCTTTTAAAATTGCTGGTAAATTAAAGTTTGTTAAGGAAAAGCTTCGAAATTGGAACAAAGAGGTCTTTGGGAACCTCTTTGAAAATAAAAAATATATTGTTGAAAGTTTGAAGATAATTGATTAGAGGATTCAACATGGTGATGCTGATGAAACTACTGGAATGCAGGAACGGATAAAACTAGCAGAGTTTCATAACATTTTGGCCTGTGAGGAAATCTATTGAAGGAAAAAATCAAGAGCTCTTTGGTTGAAATATTGAGATTCAAATTCCAAGTTTTTTCACATCACCACCCTTAGAAACAAAAGCAATAACAAGATAAAAATTAAAAAAAAAGCATATGGTTCTATTACTCGGGACTTAACAGAAATCAGAAAGGAGGCAGTAACTTATTTCAATTCTATCCTTGGTCAGGAATCATAGTGCAATAAGGAGGCTAAAGATATTCTCTTGCAATCCATTCCTAGCATAATAAATGATTATATAAACCTTAAGATTCTAGATCCCTTTTCTAATGAGGAAATTAAGGAAGCCTTGTTTAGCATGGAGCCAGACAAAGCCCCGAGACCCGATGGCTTTCCCCCTCGTTTCTATCAAGATTTTTGGGACATCATAAGTGAGGATGTAATTTCTACTGTTAGATAATTCCAAGCAAGCAATCATATCCCAAAAGGTCTCAAATCTACTTTTATTTCTCTAATTCCTAAGAAGCAAACCCTTGAATCTATGGCTGACTTCAGGCCAATCAGTCTATGCAATGTTTCTTACAAGATCCTAACTAAAGCCATTGCAAATAAAATGAGAGATGTTCTACCCCACATCATAGATCCATGCCATGGAAGATCTATCTAGGGTAGGTCAATATTGGATGGAATTATCACAGTTCATGAAGCTCTGCACTTTGCTCATAAGACTAACAGGTCTATTTTTTCCCTCAAGCTTGATATGAACAAAGCATTTGATAGGCTAAATTGGGACTTTCTAATTGTTGTCCTCATTAAGTTTGGTTTTCACCACCAATGGGTTAATTTGATCAAAGAATGCATTTCTAAAGCATGGTTCTTGATTTTGGTTAATGGAAAAACTTCTAGTTACTTTCAAAGTCGTAGAGGAATTCGGAAGGGGGTCCCTATTAGCCCCATGTTATTCATCATTGTGGTAGAATATTTAGGCAGAACCATCAAAAATGCTTGCAGTTCAAAGCTAATATTAAGAATCAAGACAACATCTCTCACTAGGGTTGTTTCTCACCAACAATTCATCGATGTAACTCTACGAGGATGTTGTTGATTAGAAAGTTAATTTTAGTAAAAGCAAGTTATATTTCTTGAACACCCACATTCAGAGGCAAGGAAGGATTTAGAAATTTTAGGGTGTGATATAGCAAAACTCCCCACTTCGTATCTTGGTCTCCCTCTTTTCATTGGTTCTCTAAGAGAGTCAATGTGGGATAGGGTTATTGAAAGAATTCAAAAAAACTTGTTGGATGGAAAGGTCATCTTCTATCTCAAGCAGGAAAGCTGACCCTCACTAAGGCCTCTCTTCAAAGAATTCCAGTCTATTTCCTCTTCGTTTTCAAAGCCCTTGTGAAGTTTTTCTAGAAAATTGGGAAACTCCAAAAGAATTTTTATGGACTAGATCAGAGGAGAAAAAAAGGATACACCTTGTAGGATGGACCAAAGTGTGCAGACCCATGGAAAATGGGGGCTTAGGTCTGAGGAGAATTGCTCATATGAATTTAGCTTTACTAGCTAAGTAGGCATGGTGCCTCATTTCTAGTGAAGAAAATGAATGGACAACTATCATCAAATGAAAGTATCTTCAAAATATGGACTTTCTAAGTGAATCGATTCCAATCAAAGGTTCTGCTTTTTGGAAAGCAATTCTCAATTGTAAGAAAATAATCAAAAAAGGTTTAAGATGGGTTTTAGGCAATGGTGAGAGGATAAATTATTGGAATGATAGGTGGTCTAAGGATGAACCACTGATGCAATATCCTAACTTAGCCCGAATCAGAGATATCATGGATGAACTCATTGGTAGAAAAGTCTTCGATATTATGGTTGAGGACAGAGGCAGAATGAAGTGAAAACAAATAAGGATTTAGGTATTTCAAGCGAAATAAAATTATCTTTGTAACATTCTCGGGCAACATTTTATCCCCATGAGACCCAAGGAATATCAAGTGATATGGGCTCCTACGAAAAATGAGCAGTACATTGTTAAATCAGCTTACAAGCTTCTGCTTGATGACAAGGATTTTGTCCTCCAAAAGGACTTAGTTTGGATAAAAAAATTAATTCTAAAAATTGTAATCTTTTCATGGTTGGTTATCCAAGGAATAATTCTAACCATTGATAATATGATGCATAAAGGTATTTGTATCACTAATCATTGTTATCTATGCAGGGCTAATTGGGATACCATTTATCATATTTTCCTTTAGTGCCCTTTTTCCTTGACTGTCCTAAGTGGGGTTTTTCAGGCCTTCAATATTTCTTGGGTTAAATCAGCCATCGTACTTGATCTGTTCATCCAGTGGCTTTACCCCTTTTCAAGCCAAAGACTTAGATACATATGGAAAATTTTTCTCAATCACTATCTTTGGTAGGTGTGGTTAGAAAGGAACCATAGAGTCTTTAATGAGTTTATCCATGATCATAAAACTATCATTTCTAGGATCCTATCCTTTGCCAATGAGAATGTGAACCTTATCCCTTTTGATAGACGTAAACCTCATCTGCAGGAGATCATGATTGCTCAATATTTATGCTTAACCTTGTTAGATGAGTTTGTGCCTAGGGTAGTCAACCCTAGAGCCAAATTTAAGTGGTCCCCACCTCCTACGGGTTGGTTTAAGCTTAATTTTGATGGAGCAGCTAAGGAAAATCATGGCATAGCAGGAACTGGCGACATTATGAGAGATCATAATGGGAATATGATGCTTGTGTTTTTTGAATATTTGGGAACAAGGACGAACAATGAAGCTAAAGCTAGAGCTATATGGAGAGGCCTTCAAATGACTCAAGACTTAGAAGGAAATTTTATTGTAGAAGGAGAATCTATGCATGTTATAAATCTCCTATATAATTGGAAAACACCTCCTTGGAGGATTAAAACAATTGTTGAAGAGGCTAGGATCCTTTTCCAAGGAAGACAAGACATAAAAGCCCAACATGTCTTTAGGGAAGCTAACAAAGTTGCTGATAAGCTGGCCAATTTGGGTGTCGATGGTGAAGGAATTGTTGAGTGAATATTTTGTCCTAATACAAAATGAACACGCAACTGGAGTCTCAAACCCGCAGACTCTTCCTTGCAAAGAAAATTTATTATTTTAATTTCTCCAAGTTTCCTGTGAACAAACATTCATATGCATATAACCAATTAAGACAAAATGCAAATAAATGAATGTAATCTAGAACAACTTATTTTCTGCAAGTAACTGTTAACAAGGGGCCTTTGATGATTCCCAACAAACTTTGTAACCCTAATCTGTCAAAACAATCTAACAGCATAAAGCAAAAGAAAGAATAAAAACCCTTTCTTCTTTTATGATCTTGAAATTAATGAAACCCTCCCTAAAATGAATTAGCAACCTCTTTTATCTTTGGCTTAAAGAAGGATGTTAAATGAAAACATGCGTGGTATAGGCCACTTCATTCAAGCTCCGTGCCTTTAGCACGAGGTTCATTTTATGATTAACTGGTTCATTTTATCTTTCATTTAAATGTTCTGTTATTTCTACGTTAGCGTTTGGAGTTAGCAAAAATGTAAAACGTATCCTGGAATGCACCAGAATCCGAGATGTCAATCTTCGAATAAATAGTAAAAAATAATATCAGAACCTAGAACCGCAACATTGCTTATGAAAATCAGCTGGAAAACTAAAACAGGACGTTAATTCGGTTAGCAATCTCCTCCCTGCAAAACCCCAAGTTGTGAGACGAAGTTCTAAAACAACCTGACCTAACAGACCTGTACTAACACACAGTCAAATCAAATCAGATGCAAGACTCTAAGGAAAGAAAATAATTGCATCATTCTGTCATTCACCTATCGTAACCCATCTCATGGCGTAAACGGATAGATACAAGAGAAAATAATGCAAAAGAAAGATTAACAGAGAAAACAGTAGTAATAGCTTCAATCTCCTTTTGGTTTTGCACACAAAAGTTGCTCCTGCCAAATAACTCCTTTATTTAAAAATAATGCTTTTTTGCTACAATTTCCAACCCCTGTATCCACAACTCGCTTCGGCTTTTAAACTTTCTGCTGCGGCTCTTGGTTCCCCTCTGCGATGCTTCGTTTCCTTTCCCTTAACGCTTCGTTTCATTTTCCCGCTTCTTTGATGCTTTTGACCTTCTATTCGAACCTGAAACGTTTGACTTTCTCTGCTAAATGTAACAGTCGATCCGCAGCGTTACAATGATCCTCCTGCCTTTGCGCCACGTGTCCAGCATTTCCTGTAGTTTCGTAATGGTTCCTCAAAAATCGTGACCAAAAATAGCATGCAGCCTTGCTCCTTTGGTTTCACAGCGAAAACGTGACATGTCGCGAAATCACGACATGTCGCGATATCACGACGCTTTCATTCTCCGTACGCTTCGGCTGCAACCCCGTCGCGAAATCGCTACCGTTATCTCCATCGGGCCCTCTCACCGCAACCTGTCACGAAATCGCTACCATTTTTGTTCTTTGTACGATTTTCTACTTTGGGTGTGGTCTTTATTTTTTGTCGCAATTTCACGACGTCTTCTTTGTTCCGTACACTTTGCCAAAACCTATCGCGATTTTGCTACCGTTTTCTCTTTCGGACCATCTCTCTGCAACCTGTCGCGAAATTGCGACCATTTTCTCTTTCGGGCATGGTCTTCACCTTTTTGTCACGATTTCGTGACGTCTTTTCCTGGCTGAAGCGTTTCACCAAAAGTTGTGTGAAATCGCTACCATTTTCCTACTTAGGCTATTTTATCCATCCGCGTCGCGAAAACGCGACGCGTCACGATTTCGCGACACCTTTCGACTTAAGTGCCTTGTCTCCGGTTTTGTCACGATTTCGCTACACTGCTGGGCCTAAGACTCTTTTGCTCGGCTTTGTCATGATTTCGCGACCATTTTGTACTCTGTGCCTTCTGCCCGCCTTCAAGCCGCGAAACTCCAACACGTCGCGATTTCGCGACGCCTTTCGAACTATGCACCTATGTCCCAGTTTTGTCATGATTTCGTGACGCCTTTCCAATTTGTGCCCTCCTGCTGTCGTTGACTGCTTGACCATGATTTTTTGACACGTCGCGATTTCGCTATAGTTTTCATTCTACCTTTCTCTCTCCTCTCTGGGCCACGACGGAGCGACATGTCACGATTTCGTGACACTTTTCTGCTTTTGGTAGTGACACTTTGTTTGGTAGCGACCGCACAACATGTCACGATTTCGCGACACTTTTCTGGTTTCGGTCGCGACGGCGCAACGTGTCGTGATTTCGCGACATGTCGCGATTTCGCGACACTTTCTACACTTGTGCATTTTTTTGCCCCTTTTCTTCATTTTAGCATCTGGGTCACTGGGATTTTCTCTGAAAACCTACAAAAAATGTGGGTCCCCAATTTTGGGGCGTGTTGTGGATTAGCCACAACAAATGGCGACTCTGCTGTCAAATGCTCCAGAGCATTTTTGTGAGAACCCAACCTGAAATATACAAGCTTAGATACAGGCGTTAGCACATAAAAGATAAACAAATACCGATAGATCAGGAGTACATGAAACATCAGAATCATTAGTATTAGCTCGGTGTGTGCTATTTGTTTTCATTCCTTATCGCTTGGACTTGATCAACATTCCATTGTCAGTTTTACATGCATGCATGTGTGAGATTGTAAATGATTTGTGAAACCTAATGAATATGCTTAGAGATTTTGCTTTTACAAATGCATAGACCTTCTAATATCATACACAAATATTCAAGATTGTCAAACCCTCTTAGGATCAACCATGTGTATAATGAATTGTTTTATTAGATCCCAAAGTTGGTTATGAGTCACTACTATCTTGAACCCATGTGTAAGTGAAAGTGAAATCAGAGCTTTGGGAAATCAGACTCCCAACTTAATCGAGATGAGAGTTTAACCCTATTCTTACTACTCTGATTTGGAATTCATTACCTCACTTTGAGCAAAATGATTTAACCAATTATGGAAGAAATGGTCATGCTAGTCTAACCCTTTGAACAGTCAGTGGTCTTGTTTTTTAGACAAGACATGCTGTCATGCATGGGCATACCTAACCCCATAATCCATGACTTAACTTCATTTCTTTGGACCTTGGGGATGACTACCCATCCTTTGCAGAGGACAAGTAGTACGATCCTTTCAATCCAATATAAATATGAGATGGGAAACAGTTAATTTTACTTCTTGGATCTTGGGGATGACTACCCATCCTTGCTAGGGACATGTAGTACAATCCTTCCAATCCAAGTCTTAGATGAAAATGAAGAATATTATTTTTATTACTTAGACCTTGGGGATGACTACCCATCCTTTGCAGAGGACAAGTAGTACGATCCTTCCAATCCAAGTTTTATCTTGAAATGAGACATAGGAGCTTTGGGGAATCAGATTCTCAACCTAATCGAGATGAGAATTATGCCCTATCCTTACTACTCCATGTAGGTCAAATCAAAGCTTTGGGGAGTTGGATCCTCAACCTAAGTTCGATGAGGACTTAACCCTATCCTTACTACTCTGATTTTAGACTTTAAGCTTAATGGAAGTGGTAAAAACCATTGTTTTAAGGATCACGTTGCATAATAGGATAGACATGAAATATTCCTTTCGCTTGACCTTTTCTTCCAAGCAAGGTTTTGATCATTTTACCCAAGATCTTTTTAATGTGTACAAAATGTGCTTGGTTCTAGATAACTTGGGGCTCAGTTTCCAACCTTAGGATTTTTTCTTTATTTATGTTATAGTATAACCCTAAGAGGATTTAACACACTTTAATGATTTGTATCTGAAATGCATATGCAACTAAGATGGCATGTATATGCAAAGCGAGATGTACTATGAATGCATTGCCCTTTGAATTGCAGATGAAGTATTGCCATAATTTGTAAAACTGACTACTTTATGCATCACAAGCCTCAAACGATATTAATTAACATTTCGTGTTATATGTGGAGCTTTTTACAACATAATTCCAATGCTTCATATTCTCCCGATCTTAGGCATGTGTTACCATTTCAAACTTTTATTGCTTTTTTTTTTTTTTAACAAAGAAAACATGTCAAATAAACACACCACCTAAACGTCCAACCTGCACACACAAAGGAAACAAAGCACAGCATTAATACAAACCTAAACATGTCAAGAACACACAACTTAAATATCAAATCTGCACACAAAAGAAACAAAGCATGGCATAATTACATATAATACAAAACCCAGCTGCTTCAAGCCTGGAAGTAGTGTTTCAAGTGCAACCCATTGACCGGTAATGCCAAATCCTTACCATCCAAGGTTCTTAGTCTAAAACTGTTTTCCCCTAGGACTTCTGAAACTTGGTACGGACCCAACCATAAGTAGTCAAACTTATCATGATCCCCTTTCTTCTCATGTCTTTTGTCCCATAACAGCACTAGATCTGATATTTTAAAAGCCTTGGCTCTAGACTTTTTGTCAAACCATATTTTTACTACATCCTGGTGTTTACTAAAATGAAGCATAGCTTCATCCCTTTTTTCATCCAGATGCATTAATTGTGTTAGTCTAGACTCAAGTTTATCATTAGTTCCGAAATAATCTTTCATGAAATGCAGCGTTTGTAATCTGAGATTTGTAGGAAAAATGGGATCTTGTCCATAAACCAGATGGTAAGGAGATGTTCCTATTGCCTCTTTGACTCTGATTCTGTCGGCCCAAAGAGCCAACTTAAGCTTGTTATGCCAGTCCCACGGATTTCTTTCCAACAATTTTTTTATGACATTTAACAAATTCTTGTTAGATGATTCGGCCAATCCATTACCTTGCGGATAATAATTGGAAGAGAATTTTAGACTCACGCTGTTATCAAAGGCCCAATTAGCAAACTCTAGAGAGGAAAAAGCTGAACCATTATCACTTACAATGGAGTTAGGCATCCCGAACCGAGTGACAATGTTATCCTCTAAAAACTTAATAACAACCTCCGAAGTAGCATTCTTTGTGGGGATAGCTTCAGTCCACCTTGTGCAATAATCCGTAGCTATCAGAATGTATTTGTGGGAATCGGATGAATTGGGACTAATAATTCCAACAAAATCGAGGCCCCATTGTGCAAAAGGTCTAGATTCGATTACGGACTGTAAAGGCATGGAAGCACTCCTGTCTCTATTGGCTGCAGTTTGACATGTATGACATGACCTCACATGAGTATGGGCATCTTTGAACAGTCGAGGCCAATAATAACCGGCTCTGAGGATTTGATGGGCTGTGGCATTAGCGGACCCATGCCCTGTCCCATGTTTACCATGAAACTCCTCGAGTATTCGCACTGCCTCCTTTTGATCAACGCAACGAAGGTAAATACCTTCATGGTTTTTTCTGTATAACGTGTCGGATCTAATTAGGAAATTAGCAGACTTCAAGCGCAAGGCTCTTCGTTGAGTAGAATTCAAATGCGGTGGACATTTACCATTTAGTAGATAATACACCACATCTGTATACCACTCATCTTTGGTTATATCTGCGACTTCATAATGTTGACATGAAATTGCGAGATCCTGTTCTGCTATTGCCTTAACCAACCCTTGCCCCCGCACTATCTTCATCGACTGAATCTCAAGATCAAACTCCTGCAAAGTTGAAACCCACTTACCACGTCTCTCACCTAATTCATTCTGTATGAACATGGCTTTGACTGTAGGATCTGGGACGATAGCAAAGACCCTACTGTGGACTATGTAATGCCTGAATTTTTTTACAGTCTTAACCAGAGCATACATTTGCTTGTCCAAGATAGAGTATCTCAGTTTCGCATCTTTGAGAGGACTACTCAGGAAGGCAATGGGATTTTCAATGCTGCCTTCACTCTTCTGAGTTAAAACACTCGCAAAGGAGTGATCTGAAGCAAATGTGTAGATATAGAAAGGTTTCGTATAATCGGGACTCACTAAAATCGGGGCTTTAGAAATCGCGTCCTTGATATTTTTAAAAGCATCTATATTTTCATCTGTCCACTTGATCTGGACCTCTTTCTTTAACATGTCGTTCAAAGGTTTTGCTATTTCTGCAAAATCTGCAATAAATTTTCTGACGAAATTGATCTTCCCAAAAAATGATCTCAACCCCTTCTTGTTGTTGGGACAAGGAATCTGCTGTATGGCTTCTATTCTCTCAGGGTCAATGGAAATTCCATCCTTAGATATTATATGCCCCAACAGCTTTCCTTCCATCACCCCGAAAATGCACTTCTTTGGGTTGAGAGAAATGCCATGTTCCCTGCATCTTTGAAAGACTTTCTTAAGATCCCTGACGTGGTTTTCCCTGTTCTTAGAAAAGACAGGAATGTCATCTACATAGACAATGATGCACTTACCTATGAGCCCTTTAAAAGCAAAGTCCATAGCTCGTTGGAAAGTGGCACCTGCGTTCAATAGTCCGAAGGGCATTCTCCTATATGCAAAGGTGCCCCACTTTGTGGTAAAAGCAGTTTTCATCCTATCACTAGGATGGATAAGAACCTGATTATATCCCGAATAACCATCCAGGAATGACATCATCTCCGACCCGTTTACCTTTTGGAGTATTTCATCAATGGTGGGTAACGGGTAGTTGTCCTTTTGGGAGGCTTTATTAAGATTTCTAAAATCGATACACAACCTTATTTCTCCACTCTTTTTCCTCACGGGGACCAGGTTAGCAACCCATGTGGAATGCCTAACAGGAAATATGATCTTAGCTTCTAACAGTCGCTTCACCTCTTTCTCTATCAAGGGTTCTAATAATGGATTAACTCGCCTTTGTCTTTGCCTGAAGGGTTTGGAATCTGGCTTCAATGGAATCGTGTGCATTATGACATTCTGATCATAGGTTTTCAACTCCTTATAACTCCAAGCTATGCAGTCTATGTATTCTTTTAATGCATTGGCAATGGAATCCTTCTCCTGCTTGGTACATGCTTTTGCTATGAATACCTCTCGAGGGTTTTCTGCACATCCAATGTTAACCAAATCACAGGCTTCTCTGGGAGGTGGAACCTTTTTACCTTCTCTTGGTTGGTATCCGATATCGAAGGTTTTTTCTAACGAAGCCATCTCATCTGGCATCTTATTGTTTTTTCCAATAATTCTTTCTTCCAAATCTGCCTCCTTTAAATCCCTCTCATCTTCATCTATAACCTGCTTTTCAAATATACCAGAATTAGTGACAAAATGGAATATGTGCCTGTCACTATCGAACACTTGGAAATTCGTGACATTGTCTGGTATTGAGGGACAAGGGACCAGTTCTACAGAGAATTTCTTGCATTTCTTATGGTCCACTGGTTTCAACATACTCGCAGCTACGGCTAGAGAATCGGCCAGACGATTGCCTTTTCTAGAAATCAGAGATATGTTAAAAGCATCAAACTCGTCTATTAAATCTCTAACCCTGGTTCGGTAAAGTCTAAGCCGCCTGTCTTTGCATACGTATTGTCCCTTCACTTGTTTTACCACCAGTTCCGAATCACCAAGGACCTTGATACACTTAACTTTTTTTCGAAGGGCCAATTGAAGTCCGAGAATCAAGGCCTCGTACTCTGCCATGTTGTTGGTGGCAGGGAACTGCAGTCTGTATGCAGCGAACATAGGCTCCTTATCCGAACATGACAATTCAACACCGGCTCCTGCTCCTTGTCTGGACCTGGATCCATCAAATCTTAAAGTCCAAATGTCCTGATGTCCTTCAGTAACGTTGCACCCAATTCTTTCATTTTGGGAACTTTCAGGCGTTTCTATGTCCAAACAATATGCTCCCAGCTCTGCTTCAATGTATTGGATCTCATTCGGTTTGTTGTACTCCGTGATCATCTCCTTGAGCCTAGGTTCACTATCAATCCGAATTTGATTGGCCACTCCCCTCCACGGCAACCACATATGTGAAGAATCTATCACAATGTAACCATTCAGGTTCTTACTCCAATCTCTTCCCAAAACCATGCCATATTTGATAGGAATGTCGAGCACCAATATGTCTATGTGATGTTGAACCCTGGGTTCTGAATTGACTTGAATAAGAACATCACCCAATTCTCCCACTGCCTCCATGGTTGATCTATCCAGTTTGCACCACCCTCGCTTCTAGAAGGTTTTGGTGTAAATCCCAAATTTTTACAGATTTCTAGGGGCATGATGGTAGCCGAGGCCCCTGAATCTATTAAACAATTGTGCAGGTTTTTACCTGCAATTCTAATGGTTATCAGAAAAGGAGGTATATCTCATTTTTCCTTTTGTAAAACCAATCGGGACTCAGCACTTTTAGCTTCATGAACTTGGGCGAGATGGATCTAATATTTTTGGTGGACTTACTTCTTGGCCTAATAATCGGGACATGTCATACATTGAGACATTGGCCTTAGTTTTCTTCATGTCTTCCACCAAGTCATAAGTGGGTTTTTCTGAATTTGACATATTTTGCACCATCTTAGACTTTTCCACCATGGATGGAGGAGGGGGATTGACATCTCCTTTGAAATCAGGAGGAAGTAATTGGTTGTTTGGAGGAGTAGAGGAAGTTTTGGGCTCCTTAGAACTCCTAGTGTAATACTTGTGATTTCCTTTCCCAAAACGTTTGTTGGCATGAACTTCCAATGTTTCTTCATCTTCGTTTCCAAAAAATTCCACATCCTCCTCTTCTTCACTTTCTTGGGAATGTATAACCTCAATCAATATAGACTCATGCTTCCCGTGGCCACAGTGCATACAATCATTGTCACAAGGTCCCGATTCTCCAAAATCTTTCGAGACATCTGCTTGATTGGCTACGGGGTTGGGTACTCGCCCATTATTCGGCTGCGTGTTGTATGTTCCTTTTCCTCTATGGTTATGAGGCCGGTTATGACCCATGGCTTGGTCCACTTTTTTATTGACATTTCCCACCGTGACCAAAACTTTGGCCAAGGTTTCCTTCATGTTTTCTATGGCGGATTCAGACCCTTGTGGTTGAGGCACTGTAATTCCGGGTCCAGTTGTGTTTGTTGCATTAGCCACCTCTGGAATAGGTACAATGGCTTGGGTCTGGGCAGGTGGATTCCACCCTGGATTCACACTTTGAATGGGAGTGATTGTTGGATAAGTCGTTGGGCTTGGCGTGCTAATCGAAGCAAACCCCGGCATGGTCAACAAATTACTGCCCATGCCGAACCCGGGAAAACCCATCGGGCTATTTTGAATTAATCCCTGCGTTTGAACAGAGGCATTCGGATAACCTGGAAATGGCGTCACTTGGGTGGGTGTTTGGAAATTGTTCATCATAGGAACCTGTGGTGCCATTAACTGGTTCATCATGGCAAATTGACTGTATGGACCATATTGTCCCATCCTAGTCAATTGAGACAATCCTGCTCTTGGCAAGTTCATCTGTTGTTCGAGAGTCATTATTTTTGCATAGGCCAAAGGAAGCATTGTAACCTGAGGGTTCCTTCTAGTCAACAAAGACGTTAAAGGATCCAAGGCTCCGAAATATAATTGCAAGGCGATCGCAGGATCTACCGCAAAGTGACGAGTCAGATTCGTGTATAGTTTTTGGAACCTCCGGTTAAATGTTCGTATGGGCTCATTGGGTAATCTTTTACATGATACGAATAGATTGTAGATTATGGAGGGATCCAATAACATTCTAAACTCGGCTAATGAAAGCGGTTTCTAATTGGGCCCATGAAGTTATGGACCTTGCTAGAAGATTTCGATACCATTCATTGGCCGTGGGGTCTAGACTAGCGGGGAAAACTCGGCAAGCAACATCCTCGTGAGTAACCCCTTGCCTAAACATATAGTCCTTGTAGATTTGAACATGATCTTCTGCTGTTGTGGGACCATCGTGCAAGAATTTGGGTAATCCCCTTTCAATGTTTCTAGGCAAGTCATGGACTGCCCCTGGAATATCTAAAGGGGAACTTTGCGCACCGTACCAGAGGGCAGGTGGCTGTTGTTGTTGTTGTTGTTGTTGGGCCATGTTATTCAAAGGTGTTAACCCTATGGGAACAATTGGAATGCTTGGAACTATGGAGACAGATATCACGGGTGTTACTGTCACACTTGAACTTAAAGGTTCAGGCCCGCTAGATGTACTTGAGTCTAAAGAAATCCCTAACTCAAGTATACTGGGTGGTATTTCGATCTCTAATGTTTTGTTTTTTGGCCTCCTAGCAGTGGGAGAAAGGCTTTGGAAAATAGTTTCCCCTGTGGTTTTAGACCTAGTAGCAATGTACTCAGGTTGGGCCAGCTTGGAAACTCTAGAACTCAAAAGACTTCCCTCAACTTGCTTGCAAAATACAGTATCCAAATGTTATACCTGCAAGCACAATAAGTGGAAACAAAACTACCCACATTAATTGTTAGAACAAATCAAAAATCACAAAGCAATAAAGAAGGCCCTCCTTCTAGCGCCAAAATGTTGAGTGAATATTTTGTCCTAATACAAAATGAACACGCAACTGGAGTCTCAAACCCGCAGACTCTTCCTTGCAAAGAAAATTTATTATTTTAATTTCTCCAAGTTTCCTGTGAACAAACATTCATATGCATATAACCAATTAAGACAAAATGCAAATAAATGAATGTAATCTAGAACAACTTATTTTCTGCAAGTAACTGTTAACAAGGGGCCTTTGATGATTCCCAGCAAACTTTGTAACCCTAATCTGTCAAAGCAATCTAACAGCATAAAGCAAAAGAAAGAATAAAAACCCTTTCTTCTTTTATGATCTTGAAATTAATGAAACCCTCCCTAGAATGAATTAGCAACCTCTTTTATCTTTGGCTTAAAGAAGGATTTTAAATGAAAACATGCGTGGTATAGGCCACTTCATTTTAAGCTCCGTGCCTTTAGCATGAGGTTCATTTTATGATTAACTGGTTCATTTTATCTTTCATTTAAATGTTCTGTTATTTCTACGTTAGCGTTTGGAGTTAGCAAAAATGTAAAACGTATCCTGGAATGCACCAGAATCCGAGATGTCAATCTTCGAATAAATAGTAAAAAAATAATATCAAAACCTAGCACCGCAACATTGCTTATGAAAATCAGCTGGAAAACTAAAACAGGACGTTAATTCGGTTAGCAATCTCCTCCCTGCAAAACCCCAAGTTGTGAGACGAAGTTCTAAAACAACCCGACCTAACGGACTCGTACTAACACACAATCAAATCAAATCGGATGCAAGACTCTAAGGAAAGAAAATAATTGCATCATTCTGTCATTCACCTATCGTAACCCATCTCATGGCGTAAACGGATAGATACAAGAGAAAATAATGCAAAAGAAAGATTAATAGAGAAAACAGTAGTAATAGCTTCAATCTCCTTTTGGTTTTGCACACAAAAGTTGCTCCTGCCAAATAACTCCTTTATTAAAAAATAATGCTTTCTTGCTACAATTTCCAGCCCCCGTATCCACAACTCACTTCGGCTTTTAAACTTTCTGCTGCGGCTCTTGGTTCCCCTCTGCGACGCTTCGTTTCCTTTCCCTTAACGCTTCGTTTCATCTTCCCGCTTCTTTGATGCTTTTGACCTTCTATCTGAAACGTTTGACTTTCTCTGCTAAATGTAACAGTCGATCCGTAGCGTTACAATGATCCTCCTGCCTTTGCGCCACGTGTTCAGCGTTTCCTGTAGTTTCGTAACGGTTCCTCAAAAATCATGACCAAAAATAGCATGCAGCCTTGCTCCTTTGGTTTCACAGTGAAAACGCGACATGTCACGAAATCGTGACATGTCGCGATATCGCGACGCTTTCATTCTCCGTACGCTTCGGCTGCAACCCCGTCGTGAAATCGCTACCGTTATCTCCATCGGGCCCTCTCACCGCAACCTGTCACGAAATCGCTACCGTTTTTGTTCTCCGTACGCTTTGTCAAAACCTGTCGCGAAATCGCGACCATTTTCTCTTTGGGCGTGGTCTTCATTTTCTGTCACGATTTCGCGACGTCTTCTTTGTTCCGTACACTTTGTCGAAACCTGTCGCGATTTCGCTACCGTTTTCTCTTTCGGACCATCTCTCCGCAACCTGTCGCGATTTCGCGACCATTTTCTCTTCGGGCATGGTCTTCACCTTTTTGTCACGATTTCACGACGTCTTTGCCTGGCTGAAGCGTTTCGCCAAAAGTTGCACGAAATCGCTACCATTTTCCTACTTAGGCTATTTTATCCATCCGCGTCGCGAAAATGCGACGCGTCGCGATTTCGCGACACCTTTCGACTTAAGTGCCTTGTCTCCGGTTTTGTCGTGATTTCGCTACACTGCTGGGCCTAAGACTCTTTTGCTCGGCTTTGTCATGATTTCGTGACCATTTTGTACTCTGTGCCTTCTGCCCGCCTTCAAGCCGCGAAACTCCAACACGTCACGATTTCACGACGCCTTTCGAACTATGCACCTATGTCCCAGTTTTGTCACGATTTCGTGACGCCTTTCCAATTTGTGCCCTCCTACTGCCATTGACTGCGTTGATCATGATTTTCCAAGACGTCGTGATTTCATGACGGTTTTCATTCTGCATTTCTCTCTCCTCTTTGGGCCGCAACACAACGACATGTCACAATTTCGTGACACTTTTCTGCTTTCGGTAGCAACTACACAACACGTCACGATTTCATGACACTTTTTTGGTTCCGGTAGCGACTGCACAACACGTCGCGATTTCGCGACATTTTTTTGGTTCCAGTCGCGATGGCGCAACATGCGATGGCGCAAAAATATTTTGTATGTTTCAGTTGGAAATATAAGGTGTATTTCTTGATTATTGAATGTTATAAGTTGGAGTTATAAGGTATAGCATTGGCAATTTAAATTTGTATTTTGTATATTATAAAAGAAAGAAAGAAAAGGTTATTTTGATAGTATTAAAGCTTTATATTAAGTTTTAATGACGAAGATATAATGAATTATTTCTAGAGCTTTATTGTTTATATTTTGATAAGGGTTGTTGAGTGAATTATTTGAAATTTATTTAAGAAGGGAAAAAGAGATTTTCTAACCTATTTATGTAGTGGTAAATGAAAGGAAAATTATTTTTGACAAAATAGGTTTGGAAAACACATACAAAAGAATATTATCATCATTGTGGCAGATTTAAAGGTATGGTGATTTAATTTCTTTCTCAAGGGTGGTTTTGCTTGAGAAAATATTTTTATCGTCATATGGTTGGAGGTATAAGGAATTATTAGATGTGCATTGTTTTTGCTTGAAATTGGGAGTAAAGTTGCAAAGATTATAGATCAAATTTGAAAGTACATTGTGTGTTGTTCATGATTAATTTTAGGAATAGATGAGAAGGATAGATTTGTGCATTATGATTAGTTTTTAAGTGAATGTGGAAGTGATAAACTTAATTAATGTAAAGAACATAATGGGCATTTGTTAGTGAATATCATTTTCTATATGTTCATGAAGATATTTTTTTTTTGGATAGAATATGTCTGAATTACTTTAGTTGAAGAAACTATTTTTTTTGGAAAGCTATGAGCCTTGTTTGTATGAAAGATATGAGCACGTTGAGTAGTGTTTGTAAGAAGGTTTGAGAAATTTTAGTGAGCATATTTGAGCAGGTTTTATGAGTAAATTTGAGCAGGTTTTGTGAGAGATTTGAGCAAGTTTTGTGAGCATGTTTGAGCAAGTTTAGTGAGCAAATTTAAGTAGGTTTTGTGAGAAGATTTGAGCCATTTTTGTGAGAAAATTTGAGCAGTGTTTTATGAGCAGGATTGAGAAGATTTTGTGAGTAGGTTTGCAGAAGTTTAGTGAGTAAATTTGAGTAGGTTTTGTGAGCATATTTGAGCAGATTTTGTGAGTAAATTTGAGCAGTTTTTGTGAGCATATTTGAGCAGTGTTTTGTGAGTAGGATTGAGCAGGTTTTGTGAGCAAGATTGACTAGGTCTTCGAATAGACCATAGTAGAGGGGATTTGTGTATCCTATGGATAGAGGTCCAAAACTATAATAGAGTAGAGTGGTGTCCACTAAACCAGAGTAGAGGGGATTAGTGTCTCCTATGGAGTGGTGTCCACAAAACCAAAATAGAGTGGAGTGGTATCCACAGAACTTGATAGGGGATTGGTATCTCCTATGGATTTGTGTCCATGGACATTATAATAGGGGATTGGTTTCTCCTCTAGGTTGGAGCCCATAAATTTTTTTGAGAAATTTGAAAGAAATATTTCTCTATGTATATATCCCACATACTATGAACCACATTAAATCTATGTATCTCATATGTGTGATTATTTATGCATTGTTTCATTTATTGTATTGATATTATTTTTGTTATCATTTGGATTGAAAAGTGAAAAATTTTATCTTATATTGTTCATCCCCCTCTCAGTATAATATTGTGTTCTTCACACACATTAGTAGGAACCCCTACTATAGTGAGTTTACAAGGATCACTGGTGAGTGATCAATGTGGATAGTGGGGGTGTAGATATAGATAGCCATTTTTGACTATGGTGGATCACACCTAGGCACACCATTCTAATGATGTTGACCTCCAACATCATCTTACCAGAATCATCAGGTGTATGGTTCCCATTGAACTTGTTAGGGTTGGTCTATGATTTGATTGAGGAGCCCAAGGAGATGGTATGGGATCCTTATTTATTGTCATAGACATACCAAGAGCTATATGAGATACGATACCAAAATAGGCTAGGGTTGGGTTGTAGTTTACTACTATAGATTTGGGTATGGGAGCACATTAGTTTTGAATGACCTACAAGTTTATCATGTTTGATCTAACAAGTGTTGGAAGATCAATTGCCTTATGCCATCAGATGGAGTAAGGAAAAAAAGGAGGGTAGGAGCCATCCATTTCCTATGATTTGGTTGCATTATGACTAGAAGTTCATAAGGTTTTAGTTTGGGTAGGTATTATGGAGGCCACGGAGGGGTGGGCCTACTTGTTGGCAATTTTGGGTACTTTGGTTACATTGCCTTTGCTCAAATGTATAAGTTGTCATTGATGTCAAAAGGCATTTTTGTGTTGATATCAAAAGAGTGTGATGTCAAGAATATCTTGAGAAGCTTCATTATGTTAAAGGGTTTTTATTAAAACCATGTGACAAGGCTAAAGGTTTTTCTTAAAACCATTTGGAATCATGAAGGGTTTTTATTAAAACCAAGCTTAACTTAATGCAAAGGTCCATGTTTATTATTAATAATTAAATTAACTCAAACCTTTGTCAAAGGTCCAAGTTTAATTTATTATTAATAAAATAATAATTATTATTATTTTAATTATTATTAAAGGGTCTTTCAACCCTTAAGCGACGGAAGAAACAAGAATTATTTCGCCGATATGTTGCCATCGTTGGAGGAGCGCCGACGTCAAACAGTTAAGGAAAAATGGCTATATAAGTTGGCATGATTTTCAAAAGTGAGCACCTCCGATTAATGTTGATATCTATGATTTGTGGCTACTCTATTTTAGTTCGATTTGTGCTTGGCATCTACGATTTGCAGTTGCTCTGTTTTGTTCGATTTGTGTTTGGCGTCTACGATTTGCATTTGCTCTATTTCATTTTATTTGCGCTTGGCGTCTACAATTTGCATTTGCTTTGTTTTGTTCGATTTGCGCTTGGCGTCTGCAATTTGCATTTGTTCTATTTCCTTTGAACAACGCTTGGTGTCTTCGAGTTGAGATTGCTTTGTGTTTTCGAATCTTCGATTGACATCTTTGAAATCATGCTTATTCTGTGTCTTGGAGACTATGCTCGACAAACTCGGATTTGAGCTTGGGTTGCATCCTTACCTTTTTGCTTGACGGCAGTGGATTGTTTGCATGCGGTTTGTGGAAGACGTTTACATTTTCCAAATTCTTGGTGTCAAAGGAAGATAAAAGAGAGGGTAGTGGTGTATTACTTCGTTGGGCACTTGTGACCCAACGACGATGGCGTTTAAGCGGAAGTGCTAGAAGGCAGAGGTGCCACGTTCGATTCTCTTCATTGGATTTTCTTTTGGTCGCGGTGTGCAAAGGATGGTGGCTATGAATGCGCGGGAGGTATAAGGTTAAGGTATCATAATTGTTTTTGACATTGTTTTATTGATGTTTAATTTTTATGTGGAGTAATAATGTGTAAAGATGTTTTATTTTGTATGTTATTGTACTTTGGCGGTTTTTACTAAGTTGGAGAAATAAGGTGTTATATTTGGATCTTTATTATTGTGTATTATTGTATAGTTGCTAACTCTAATTGGTGGCAAATTGAGAGTTAGTGTTGTGATAGATTTTGAGTTCTCCTTCTTCATAAAAGTAAAGGTATGGGAAACTTCTTCCATGTATGTTGTTTATGGTATATTTTCTAAAATTGAGTTTGGAGTGAAAAGGTTGTCTACTAAGTATTTTTGGTGTAAATCTTATTTTTTGGATATTGAAGATTGGTTATGCATTAAAGTCATTGATGAATTTTTGGGTGAATGCATAATTCTGGTTGAGTAAGAGGAAGCATTTTTGCACTAGGGTTTATGTTAGTAAGTCTTGCTACTTGCATTGAGATGATGAAACCCTAGTTTTTGGTAAAAATAATATAAGTATCATTGTTATATAAGATATTGCATGTTTGGCAATTGTTGGGTTGTGTTTCATTTTCTTAAGAAAAGAATACTACATCTATCTTATTCTTTTGAGATTGAGATTGAGAGTGGGAGTTAAGTATAGAACATATTGGGTCCCTAAAAATTCTCTTTATGCTTCTATGAGATTTGAGATTGAGATTGGGAGTTAAGTATAGAACATATTGAGTCTCTAAAAATTCTCTTTATGCTTCAATGAGGTTTATGAATCACATTGGGTCTCTAACAATTCTCTTTGTGGGTTCATGCTAAGCAAGTTTTTCTTCGTGAGCTTGCTGAGGTTTTGGACAGGTTCTAGTGGGGACTTGTGAGCAGGTTTTGGATAGGTTCCAATGGGAACTTGTGAGTAGGTTGTGGAAAGGTTCCGATGGGGACTTGTGAGCAGATTTGGACAGGTCCTAGCAGAGGACTTGTGAGCTAAGTTTTTGAGTGTTCTATCAGAGAACTTGAGGACAAAGGTACATTGGTTCTTTGAGAAGAACTTGAGGACATATTTGGCAAGTCTTTGAAAAGGCTTGTGTGTAGAGGATTGATTTTTTTAAAGAGTTGGATAGATATTACAGACAGAGGAAGACTTGTACTAGATCGACTAATTATGTTTGGTACAGGTAGTTGAGCTGTTGTGGACCTGATCATAGAAGGCAGAGGTCTCTTAGGCTAAGCATTGAGGACAAGAGGTCTTCAATGGAAAGGAGTTCCACGTGCTGGCAATAGGTAGAGGCAGTTGATCTTCTGAGGGATCATTTCCAGAGCAGAGGGGAAGGTATCTCCTTTAAGCAGAGGCTCATAAATTTAGATTGGGGGAAGGTTTCTCCTTTGGGCTGAGGCTCATAAACATTGTAATTGGGAAGGTTTCCCAAAGAACTTTGAGATAAATTTTAGAGAAAAGTTTTTTGGACGTAGCCCAGGCATTCTAGGTGAACCACGTTAAAATTGGTGTCACTTTGTGGATGATATTGTGCATTGTTTTGATATTGCTTTGGGTATATTGCTTTACTATTTTGAAGTATAAAGGAAAAAGTAAAAAGAGGTCTTATACTGTTCACCCCCACCTCTTAGTATAAGATTGTGTTCTTCAATTGGTATCAGAGCAGGTGCCTTCGAAAATTTTAACAGCTTGAAGGAAAAGCTAGTAAAGAACACAATGGATCATTTAAGTGGCAATGCAACATCTATTCTTGATGGGTCAGATTTTGGTCTTTGGAGTGCAAGGATGAAGGTTCATCTAATGGCACTTGGGAATGAGGTTTGGGAAGTGATTGAAGATGAGTACACTATTCCTGAACTTGGTCCTAATACTAAAGAAGAAAGGCTCCTACATCACAGCAATTCAAAAGCAATGAATGCAATCTTGAAAGGCTTATAGAAAGCATATCTCACCAAAGTGATTCACTGCAAGACAACTAGTGAAATGTGGAATCAATTGAAGGTGGTTCATACAGGTGATACAAATGTTAGAAATGCCAAGTTGAGACACTTCAAAGGTATTTTTGAACAACTCAAGATGAATTATGATGAAAATATTAGTGACTACATGCTTCGTATGGATGAGGTTGTTAACTCCATGAAAGAATTAGGTCTTGAGCTTGTTGAAAATGATGTTTGTGATAAGATTTCAAGATCTCTTCCTAATATATTTAGTGAAAATATTTTTGCTATTGAGGAAGCTAAATATTTGAATAAGTTGAAAAAGGATGAGCTCCATAGTATACTTGCAGCATTTGAGTTATGAACTCAAGTGAAAGTTGATGTCAAGAAGGAGGCAACTTTCATGGCTACCAAGAAATCCAAAGGTAAACAGTTTCAAGAGAGTGATGAGTCTTCTGGTGATGAAGAGGCATATTACAGCAAGAAAGGCAAGTTCTCTAGAAAGCACAAAAATATGAAAAATGTAAGATGTTTCAATTGTGGAAAGTTTGGTCATTATGCTACTAACTGTATCGTTGCCAAGGATGAAAGTGATGAAGATAAACAGGATCTGTAAGAGCAAGGATTCGAAAAGCACAAGCATTATAGGAAAAACAAAGATGAGCACAACAATCAAGGAAAGAGGTATTCTCACAAACACAAGAAGAGTTTCTACCTAGACAAAGCAAGTAAGTGTTCTAGTAGTGATAGTGAAAGTTCTTCAAGTGATAATGAAAATGAGATGTTGTTCATATCTGAAAAAGAGGAAGAACAAAAACATAGATTCATTATCATGAAATGTCTTAGATGTGGAAATTTTGGTCACCTTGAGGATGATTGTACAAATAATGATTTGGTTTCTAGTATGTATGAGGATGCTTCAGAAAACTATAAGGAAGATGCATGAATGGTTTTTGAAAAGGGTAGAACCTCTAGTGATAAGAAATCTAAAAAATGCTTTGATGATTCTAAAAGTAAACATATAGAGGAAGGTGAAGTAGATATTAAAGGTGAACTTATTAGTGCTCTTAGTGCTTTGAAAAAGGAAAGAAAGAAGAATGCTAGACTCAAGGATAAGTTGGATGAATGTTGTATGGAGAGAGATGATCTTATAGAAAGTCTTGACTTCTCTATAGCTAAGACACAAGAACTCAAGGATGAGGTAGAGTCTAAGGTTCTTGAGTATAGTGAGTTAGAACAAAAAATGGCTTCTTTGAAAGGGGAAACTAAAGGGTACAAGGATAAGCTTCACAGGTTTCAAGATAGCTCCAAAAATGTTAAGTCTCTCATCAAAGGTCAAAGAAAGACAACAGATAAAACAGGCCTTGGTTTTTTTAAGCCTCACAAGGAACAAGTTAGAGAGTCTAGTAAGAGACTCCAAAAGGAAGAGAGTTCTGATGAGGAAAGTATTTCAGATCATGAGTCCTTGAATGATAGATGCACAGAAACAGAAAACAAAATTCAGAATGAGAAGAAGAAGTTTTTAGAGCCTAAGAGGTCAAATAAAGGGAAGTTTCAAGGTAGATGTTTTTCTTGTCATAGGTTTGGTCACACAACTTCACATTGCATGGCTCAAGTTAAGAAGGTAAATGACAATTTTATAGGTGGTAATTTCTTTCAAGGGTATTGCTACTCTTGTCAACAGTTTGGGCACAAGGAGGTTTATTGCAAGGCAAATATCAAAAATAGGTTTGATCAAAACAGGTTTGGTCAAAACAGGTTTGGTCAAAACTGGTGGATTCAAAGAACAGGTATGCCTAAAAGAAATAACATTGTTACTTGTTATAAGTGCAACAATGAAGGTCACACAGTCAAACAATGTAGAGCTAAAATTCTAGAATACAGGAACAGGAACAGTGGCATGATCAGGTCCAAGGATCAAGGCATGGATAAAAATAGGGATAAGAACAAGAACAAGAACAGTGATGAGAACAGGGAATATGGACAAAGAATTCAAGAGAAGGCCCAGCAAGGAAGTTATAGATGCTGATGATGATCAATGCCTAATGGGAGTTTTACTCCCACCCCAGAATTAATCACCTCATCAGGATGTGGGGGAGGGACTAAGCTAAGAGGCTAATTCTTAGTCTCGAGCCCCAAAGGTGGCCCTTTGCCATTGATGACAAAGGGGGAGAGATATGAGTAAGGGGGAGAGATTCAAAGTGAAGAGGAAAGCTTCAAGTTAGGGGGAGAAAAACTTCAAAGGAATATTCTCAGTTGTTAGCATAGTTGGTTTCAGTTTTGGCTTTTGAGAAGTGTTTTCAGTAAAGGTTTGCCATCAATGACAAAGGGGGAGATTGTTGGCAATTTTGGGTACTTTGGGTACATTGCCTTTGCTCAAATGTATAAGTTTTCATTGATGTCAAAAGGCATTTTTGTGTTGATATCAAAAGAGTGGGATGTCAAGAATATCTTGAGAAGCTTCATTATGTTAAAGGGTTTTTATTAAAACCATGTGACAAGGCTAAAGGTTTTTCTTAAAACCATTTGGACTCATTAAGGGTTTTTATTAAAACCAAGCTTAACTTAATGCAAAGGTCCATGTTTATTAGTAATAATTAAATTAACTCAAACCTTTGTCAAAGGTCCAAGTTTGATTTATTATTAATAAAATAATAATTATTATTATTTTAATTATTATTAAAGGGTCTTTCAACCCTTAAGCGACGGAAGAAACAAGAATTCTTTCGTCGATATGTTGCCATCGTTGGAGGAGCGCCAACGTCAAACAGTTAAGGAAAAATGGCTATATAAGTTGGCATGATTTTCAAAAGTGAGCACCTTCGATTAATGTTGATTTCTATGATTTGTGGCTACTCTATTTTAGTTCGATTTGTGCTTGGCATCTATGATTTGCAGTTGCTCTGTTTCATTCGATTTGCACTTGGCGTCTACGATTTGCATTTGCTCTATTTTGTTCGATTTGTGCTTGGCGTCTATGATTTGCATTTGCTCTATTTCATTCGATTTGAGCTTGGTGTTTGTGATTTGCATTTGCTCTATTTCTTTTGATTTGCGCTTGGCATATGTGATTTGCATTTGTTCTATTTCCTTCAAAAAATGCTTGGTGTCTTCGAGTTGAGATTGCTCTATGTTTTTGAATCTCTGATTGACGTATTTGAAATCATGCTTATTTTGTGTCTTGGAGACTATGCTCGACAAACTCAGATTTGAGATTGGGCTGCATCCTTATCTTTTTGCTTGACGGCAGTGGATTGTTTGCATGCGGTTTGTGGAAGACGTTTACGTTTTCCAGATTCTTGGCGTCAAAGGAAGATAAAAGAGAGGACAGCGGTGTATTACTTCATTGGGCACTTGTGACCCAACGGTGGTGGCATTTAAGCGAAAGCGCTAGAAGGCAGAGGTGCCGCGTTCGATTCTCTTTGTTGGATTTTCTTTTGGTCGTGGTGTGCAAAGGATGGTGGCTGTGAATGCGCGGGAGGTATAAGGTTAAGGTATCATAATTGTTTTTGACATTGTTTTATTGATGTTTAATGTTTATGTGGAGTAATAAGGTGTAAAGAGGTTTTACTTTGTATGTTATTATACTTTGGTGGTTTTTACTAAGTTGGAGAAATAAGGTGTTATATTTGGATCTTTATTATTGTGTATTATTGTATAGTTGCTAACTCTAATTGGTGGCAAATTGAGAGTTAGTGTTGTGACAGATTTTGAGTTCTCCTTCTTCATAAAAGTAAAGGTATGGGAAACTTCTTCCATGTATGTTGTTTATGGTATATTTTCTAAAATTGATTTTGGAGTGAAAAGGTTGTCTACTAAGTATTTTTGGTGTAAATCTTATTTTTTGGATATTGAAGATTGGTTATGCATTAAAGTCATTGATGAATTTTTGGGTGAATGCATAATTCTGGTTGAGTAAGAGGAAGCATTTTTGCACTAGGGTTTATGTTAGTAAGTCTTTCTACTTGCATTGAGATGATGAAACCCTAGTTTTTGGTAAAAATAATATAAGTATCATTGTTATATGAGATATTGCATGTTTGGCAATTATTGGGTTGTGTTTCATTTTCTTGAGAAAAGCATACTACATCTATCTTATTCTTTTGAGATTGATATTGAGTTGATATTGAGATTGGGAGTTAAGCATAGAACATATTGGGTCTCTAACAATTCTTTTTATGCTTCTATGAGATTTGAGATTGAGATTGGGAGTTAAGTATAGAACATATTGAGTCTCTAACAATTCTCTTTATGCTTCTATGAGGTTTATGAATCACATTGGGTCTCTAAAAATTCTCTTTGTGGGTTCATGCTAAGCAAGTTTTTCTTGGTGAGCTTGCTGAGGTTTTGGATAGGTTCTAGTGGGGAATTGTGAGCAGGTTTTGGACAGGTTCCAGTGGGGACTTGTGAGCAGGTTGTGGACAGGTTTTAGTGGGGACTTGTGAGCAGATTTGGACAGGTCCTAGCAGAGGACTTGTGAGCTGAGTTTTTGAGAGTTCTATTAGAGAACTTGAGGACAGAGGTACATTGGTTCTTTGAGAAGAACTTGAGGACAGATTTGGAAAGTCTTTGAGAAGGCTTGTGTGTAGAGGATTGATTTGTTCAAAGAGTTGGACAGATCTGACAGATAGAGGAAGACTTGTACTAGACCGACTGACTATGTTTGGTACAGGTAGTTGAGCTGTTGTGGACGTGATCATAGAAGGCAGAGGTATCTTAGGCTAAGCATTGAGGACAGGAGGTCTTCGGTGGAAAGGAGTTCCACGTGCTAGAAAGAGGTAGAGGAAGTTGATCTTCTGAGGGATCATTTCCAGAGTAGAGGGGAAGGTATCTCCTTTGAGCAGAGGCTCATAAATTCAGATTGAGGGAAGGTGTCTCCTTTGGGCCGAGGCTCATAAAAATTGTAATTGGGAAGGTTTCCCAAAGAAATTTGAGATAAATTTTAGAGAAAATTTTTGTGGACATAGCCCAGGCATTCTGGGTGAACCACGTTAAAATTGGTGTCACTTTGTCGATGATATTGTGCATTGTTTTGATATTGCTTTGGGTATATTGCTTTACTATTTTGAAGTATAAAGGAAAAAGTAAAAAGAGGTCTTATATTGTTCACCCCCCCTCTCAGTATAAGCTTGTGTTATTCACTACTTGGACAATGGATAGTAGATACTTGGTGAAGGTGTAGTGGTAAAGATGGATGGTGGGGCACCAAGGGATAAAGTATGAGCTCTTCTAGTACACTCACATACTATGATAGCTTGGGTTACCTCAGGGTGTTTCACCATTTTTTATGATATACACATGATGACAGAGGGAGTCTATAGTAGACCCTAAGTATGATCTTGTGGAGGCTAATAAGGATGGAGTGATGTCATTGGTAGAGGGTGATGACATAGGTATGATGCTATATTATGACATTTGGATAGGAGTGTAGGCTATGCAGCTAACAATAGGGGGTAGTGGCATCGATGGTGGGGAGGCCAGAGGTAGCATCATAGGAAGTGGGGCAAAAATATCCTTAGATTATATAGGGTGATGGGTATGGTGGTAGAAAAACCTAAGGTTAGGATCATATTGGGAGGCTAAGAAGGTAGCTCTATAGGGGAGCTCTAGTGAGGAGGGGTATAGAAGTAGTATCAACTTGATGATAGAGGTTTATGTGCTATCCAATTGAGTACATGTGTTAGAGAGATAGAAGATAAAGCTTGAGACTACTATTACCTAAGAGTGGAGTCAAGTGGATGAGAAGCACCAAAGATGGAACAACTGGGAGTAGTGATATACACTATAATCTTAGGTGCAGAGTTTGTAGGAGGAGGGGGCTAGGCTAGTGGCAAAGAGAGATGTGTTATGGACTGAGCATGACTTACTACTGGTAGAGAGGGATTTTGTGATGGTAGAGTATGATGCTCTATAGGCACAAGGTTTTGGTAGTATCTAGGAGGCTATAGTAATCCTAGCTTAGCTAAAGCAAGAGAGGGATCGAGTGGAGCAATAAAGGTATAGGGTGAGAACATCTTACTCCTGAAAGGTATGCCTATTCTAGATCTACCATCATCCTCCTCATCATCCTACCAAAGTTGAATGATTGAAGCATTAGATGGTCCTTTAGTTGCACCACCTATACCTTGATTTGTAGAGGGATTGACGTCACAGGCTTTAGGTGTAGGGAATTCACATGAAGTGGGCCAATTTTAGGGGAGTAGTAGTGGGTAGTTTCAAGGAGATCGGGTTGAGGGTAGCATGGATAGTGGCAGGGGTAGTTAGTAACATATGGACATCGAGCCCTGTATTATTTTTGGTGATGCCTTGTATCTTTTTGTATTATTATTATGATGAGGAATTTTAGAGGTCAACATATGTAGCCTATAGGTGAGACTTTATTATGTAATTTTATTGATGATTATATATATCCATATATGATCCATATTTATCCATGTTATGTGTATAATGTTTATGATTTGATGCCATGTTGTATTAAATTATTGATGTGATGAAGGTATGTAATGTTTGATGAATGCAATGAGTGTATGCATATACTTTTGATTATCTTTTTCCAAGATGCTTAGAAATGTATCATTATTCATGAATTTTAATCAACTAATAAAGGGCATCAACCCAAAGGTACTAACATACATGGGGAATGGATGTAAGTGAATCCAATGTAAGAATTTTCAAGCGATGTGCTACTATGAAGGAAAAGATGACATGACTTATTTTATCACCTATCTTAGGGGAGATGAATCTAAAAATACTTTCAGGAGACTAAAACACCCTAGTGACCAAAATCAAACGCATTTATTGTGTGTGTGGTGAATTTTCATTACCAATTTTGGGTAAGGTTAAACTCGTCATTTGTGACTTACACCAATAAGCTAGCTCATCCATGAATGGAAAAATATGTATAAAAAATAAGGTCACTAATGTGATATATATATCACCATGCAAGGTGTACTCCACTACTAGTCAGACGTCTATAGCCTTGATGGAGGTTAGTCCCATGATCTAAATACCTAATAATTCTAGGGATTCAAGCTCTTCACCACTTATTTTTTTTTGGGAGGATTTTTGGATACTTGCTTATTTTATTGAAGAGCAAGGGAATTTGTGTTTTTGTGGAGCTTGCTCATTTTGTAGAGGAACAAGGGAATTATATTGCTTTTTATTTTGCGTTTTGGGATAGTTGCTCATTTTGTGTAAGAAAAAGGGATTTTGTTGCTATGTGGGGCTTGCTCTTTTTGTAGAGGATCAAGTGGAATTTCTTTTTTTTTTAAGGGTTAAGCTTATATTTTTGCCAATTCTCAGGGTTAGACCATGTGCATAATAGGATGAGCAGGGAAAAATGTTTGCTTTATGGCAATATCTACTCATGATTTTATCCTTCCTAAACATCAAAATTTGATTTAATGTGTGATACTTATGCATGGTCTCAAATAAATATTAAAGTCACCAAGAATACCTATAGCATTTCAAGGACTTATGACGTTCAATTTAGGTTGAATGAGATACTAGGTATGGTTGAGTTACCAAAAGGACCTAAATATTTATCAAACCATAGATGTGGGAAAGACAACCTATCACAAGGTTTCTTCTTTCTTCTCATTTTTATCTTCTCTTTTTTTTATGGATGGTTGACGTAGCCTAACTTTGTCCTTGTCCTCTTCAAATATTTCATCAACAATATCATCATTGAGGATATTCATTTGTATATCAAATACATCAAGTAGTTTGGCAATAGTTAACACCTAAATTTCCTTGATCATTTCTTGTATTGGGGACTTCAAATATTTTAAATTATTCTTGCAAATTTGTAGGTGTCTTTAGGATATAGGATTTTTTTATATTTCTTGACTAACTCTTTCCTATTGATGCCTAGTTTTTATGCTTGTGCTATAATCATAGTGGAAAAATGGTTTAATACTTACTCTAATATTTATTTTGCAACAAACTATTCTCTAGCATACTTCTATCTTGATTTTATCCTAAATAGACTTGATTCATTACATGTCAAAATCCTTCTTAGGATATATAATTAAGTTTGTTTGTTTCAAAGTCATGAGTTCTCTTTTGAGGTATTCAATTATGTGTTCTCTCTCTTATAAGGCCTCTTGCAGTTGTTCAATCTATTTTTTTGCTTGTGCCAATTGTTTTGAGAGATCTTTTTGTTGTTAAGTATTCTTCTCAATATAAATGATGTGGATCTAAAAAGAAGATAGAGTTTTGCATTGATTAAAATGCTTAAATAATAATATTTACAACAATAGTCCTCAAAAAATAGAATATGCTTAATCATAATCTATAGTTAATCTAATATTCCAATAAAATAATTTATAACTAAGCTAGTCAAATAATAATAAATGACTTTGTCATCCATATATGCTAACATATTTTATTTTACTGACATGTACAATCTTGAATAACATTTGCAATTTATTTCTAACTTAGACTTAGGACTTTAGAATTTAGAAAATATTAAACATAACTAAGCCTAAAAACATAAAAATAAGCCTAAGCCTAAATGATGTCCTCATCATACCTCCCCACAATAGAAGCATTAGAATCCAATACTTTTACAATAGAAGTGGGAGGTTGAGACACAAAATGCTAAAAACATATCCCATTGATAGGACAAAGTGGAAGTTGAGATGCCACACCATCACTAGTTTGAACAAGGTTGAGGATGCTAATAGATGTCCATATTTGGATAGTTGTGTGTTGTCACAACTTTGTCACCAATATATGAAGGAAATTGATGAGGACTAAAGTCTTGTTGTTGAGTCTACAAAGTTTGCTGTAAAACAAGAACCTCTCTAACTAAAGGAGGTTGCGAAGAAGAGGTCCTCTAAATATAAAGAAGTAGTTTAGTATATGGGGTAACAATAAGGGTAGCTATAACATCAAATGGAAGAATTTATTGAGAAGAAAGGATCACCATATTACAAGGATAAGGTGGTGTAACTAAAGTTGGTGTGTCTTATGGCCTACTAAAGATTAAAGTAATATTTTGTGGCTAACTAGAGCAAAGAAAAAGTGTGATATTATTAAGGATATGAATGAAAAATATTTTATTCATGTAATGCAAATTATATTTATTTTTATATGAATCATACTAAGCCCTCTTATCATACTGATAGGGCTTGTCAAGAATTAAACTACAATTGTCCCTCTGAGTCACATCACAAGTGACTTGATCCATGGAATATGGGCCAAATGTAAAGGATACTAGAAGAGTTTATTTGATGTAATAAGTGGAACCATTATCCTTCCATCCAATTGAATATGTACAAGTATAGTTTGCCACAAGTAGCTACAACCTATCAATGATGGATTTTGTTGTCAAATTATTTTGCAATCTATTGTCAATAATACAATTCACAAAAAAATTGTTAGTGAGGTAGGTTTTTGTAATAAATAAATTGTCATAGACACCTTCAAATAAATTATGTTTCATAAGGGTAACATTATTCATTTTACCCTCCAACTCATCATACTTCCTATCTTTGTCTATGATCTCAATGAGACAACCTTGTGGTTCCTCCTTTTGAGATTGTATAATAATGGTGTTCCTCTTCCTAAAAAAATTAGAATCAAAATAACCTCTTCTTTTATAATTATTGTAAAATATGTTTTTATAAAAATAAATATAAGAGGAAAAATAAGAAGTAGGAAAGAAATCTGGTAGTCTTATTTATTGGTAGTTATTTCTATTGATTGGGCTCCTTACAAGTACCTAAATATTGAGATCCACTCGATTGGCTAGAAAATTTATCCTCTAGAAATTGTGATTGATCGAACAAAGTATCCAAAGTGGTGATAGGGGTATATTTAAATTCCTTAAATGTGGATTCCTACAAACCACTTTTCAAATTAATGATAATTATTATAGCTAAACTTTCTACACCATTAAAGATTCTCAATTTATTAAACTAGAAATGTAGTCTTGGACACTCATGTTGTATCCTTGATTCAAGAGAATCCATTTGTAGATGAGGTATATACCATAATTTGAGGGACAGAAACTATTTTTTAAATATTTTACAAGTTCATTCCAATTTTTGATGGGATTTTGATTGCATTGGCAATCAATTATCAAAACTTTGGCTACACCTAATAGTTTTTATTTGGAAAAGGGGACTCTACCATATTCAGTGTTTTTTCTAAAAATAAACGAAGTATCTAAGTCTAGGATTCAACTATTCAATACTTCAAAATCACATGAACCATCATATTTCTTGACTTTGCATTTTATTTTTTTACAAAATTCATTGATTTTAACGTCACTAGATCCACTTGGAATCGCCATATCATTAAATGTGTTAGACAAAATACTAACTACAGTAACTAAAGTGGTCACTTGCTTTGTTAAATCAGTAGCCATTTGTGACTGAGTATAAAACTAACAAATGAACACCTAAGGACCAAAAGAAGAGTTTACAACTTGTGCTTTTTTTCTAAGCACTTACAAAAGTGGTACAAAGTTTACAACAATATTTGCAATTTTTTCCTTCTCAAGGCAATTATAATAGCTTTCCAATATTTGAAAAAGGAAAATGGTGCATAAAATTTACCTCTATTATATGCACTTCATAAAAAAATTAATTTGATTATTAAATTTTATTTAATTAATTTAAATAATATTTTTAAAATAGTTTGGTTAAATTAATCAAATGAAACTACTTTTGAAAAAATAAATTAAATTAATTAAGGGGCACCCAAATTATCGACACCAACGTCCTTAGGATAAAACGTGATCAAGCTAGTCGAAAAACCAACAATCTATGGCCTAAATTGAGCCAAGTGTCACCTTGAGCCCCATGCACTAGAAATTGTTCAATTTGTGTATCAAAAACCTAGCCACAATTTACAAGGTTCTAGCCACAAGCATTGGCAATTTAATCACTCTTCTTGAAAACATTTTAAATGCAAGGAAAATATCCCACACCATGATGTGGGATAAAAGGCTAAATTTAAACCTCACTCCCACTCAAGTTTCTCATGTCTCATAGATCTTAATCATCACCAAAATATGGAAGGGAGGCCATTAAAACAGGGATATCACATCCACGATGTGGTATAAAAGACCAAATTTAAATCTCACTCCAACTCAAGTTTATCATGTTGCATGTATTTTAATCATCACCAGTAAATGGAAGGCAAGCCATTAAAACAATGATGACTAAGGTATTGTTTCCCTGGAATGTTGCCTAGCCAATCAATTCTTTTGCACAAAAATCAATGTGGTCTAAAGTGTAAATTATTGAACACCACTTGTATTCGTCACTAGAAAACAAAATCTGGGCCCATGGAAAAACATAGGCATATACATTCAAGGAAAGTAGTCTAGGGTCCATCAAGGAGAAAATGGCTTACAAATGACCTATCACTCAGATGGGGGTATTTTCCACTAGTGAGAAGATGGTCGAAAAATGACCTATCATCGAGAGAGGGGTATTTTCCATCAAGATGAAGATCTATGCCCATAAATGAGGTCACCAAATAATAAGATCTGAGGCCCATCAATTAGTAGAAGCTATCAACATCAAGGATCAACCAAGAGTTAACATCAAGGATTGACTAGGAGTTGGCATCAGGGGTCATTTAGGAATCAGTTGATTGAAGTGAAATGGGTGCCTATGATTGGAATACTGCCAAATGACCTTCTATTGGCTAAAGTTAGTAATTGGTGCCTATCTAGCCTATTAAATAAAATATTTTTCACTAAATTTCATAAAGTAGAAAAAAATCAATTTTTATGAAATAAAATATTAAATGCAATTTTGTAAAACAAAAAATCAAACTTTTAGCTTAACTAAAAGCTAAGTGTGGAAAACCCAATGAAGAAACTAAAGGTTAAAAATAATCTTACACTAAACGTTTGCTTCAAGCTCAACCAAATCTGGTTTTTGACCAATTATCAACCTGTAATTAGAATTAAAAATTGTTTTGCTAAAAATTCATGCAAACTAAACCTAGCAACAAGAGCTTGTAAGACTTGCATATAATAATACAAAAATGATGGGTGTTGGAATATATTACATTATTGGTACTTGCTAATGTATCATCATGGGTACATGTTTATATTAGGAGTTTATCTTAGATTAAGTATTTAATTTATGCAAAGGAATAAATACACAAGTATGTGCAATGATGTAAGTGTGCATGTTGTCCACATGTACATGAGTACTCTAGAATAGGAAAAACAAGTGTCATTGGTTAGGTGTGCATGTGCACAAGTGTCTATCATGCAAAATGCACATGTGTCCTTTGGGTAGGAAAGGGAAGAGTAACATACTGGTATATGTTTATGACTAATATTTGTAATTGAGAGTGAAGAAAGCATTGTTCATAGCATATTCATATTGTATCAAGTTCCAATTTTTGTGAGATTTAATTAATGGCTATTTCATGAGTATTTTTAGAAGTTTCTACTCTTATTTTTATGCTTATTAGTTATTCATTATCATAGTAATAATATTTATTGGTTATTTCACTACTTTTGGTTGCATTTCCTTTAAGTTTATAGCATCAAAATCTAGCAATGGTATCAAAGCACAAGGTAGATTGATAGGAATTAGAGAGAGAGCCACAAGAAAAATTTGAATAAATTTTACAAGTAGGAGAAGTCCCTAAAATAAGAATTCTGGGAAAATTGTTGCCATCTAATAACAAACCCAAAAAGGAGAGGAATCTACAAATAAGATAAGGAGAAAATTTTATTTTTCTTGAAATTGCAAATTTCACAAAGTTGTGGCAACAAGAAGGTGAACCAAATCATCAAAAGACTAGCAAAAAGGGAGGTCAAAAGGTATGAGAAAGTGGTGCTATGAAAGGTCATTTCTAGAAGCATTAAATCTAGTTCTTCATAAGGTTTCTTGAAAGCATCATAGTAGAGTTGCATAAGGAGAAAAAGCTATTTTACTTAAGTATCTTCATACCAACGAAGGAAACCACATTGTTGCTTAAAATTTGGAAGATAAAAAAACACATTTAGAAGTTAAATATTGCTTGATAAGGAGTGACAAGTAGAAGGAAGTATATATTTTCTTTCATAACTAAAGTGCAGTCTTGTAAGTGAACACTGAAGACATCAAGAAGGTACTCAAGAGCCTTGGTGAAGGTAAGCTAAAAAAGTAGTAATTTATTTCAAAAAAGAATCATGGGACACCAAGACATGGACGTCATTCGGCCAACATAATAGTTTTATAGATTACAAGTTAATCTAGTGATTTTTGCACCAGTCAAATAAGGAAAATAACAAGAGTTCTTCACTACAGTTTGTAACTTAGTTGGCACCTAAAATAAGTGTGGAAATTAGGGGACATTTGCATCCCATATCACCATAAAATTTTTGAAGGATTACCATCAAACCAATTGAATACACTACCATATAGGGAGGTGAAGATATCCATGAGTGTTAAGGGGTTACAAAGAAATACAATGAGATGTTGAGTAGCTTTTAAGGAAAATGTTGAGAATATTAGGGCACATAAAGAAAATACCAAGTGTTTGAAAAGCACTCGCCATGTGGATAAGATGTTACACACCATTAGAGAGTGTATCTTCGTCGATAGTGAAGAGGACTCACTCAAGAAATATAACACTCTCACAGTAAGTGTTAGTCAAGGAGAATACCTTAGATGATGTTGAATAAAGAAGTGAAGACCTTGGTGCCACTTGTCACAAGCATTGGATAAGTGAAAGGTGTTGCAGAATACGTTATCAAGGATTTGAAGAATCTTAATGTCACTTGGAATTAGCCATCTTTCATGTTAGTTAGAATAAAGAAGGAGAAGAACATCTAAAGAATATTTATATAGTGTGTGAATTATAAGTCAAAGGAGCACGTGATTAGAATGAGGAGGAGTGCAAAAAGATACTATGTAGAGGAACAAGGAGTCAAAGACCAAACCACATTGAGGAGCTATTGTAGTCAAAAACCATTAATACACAGAGACCGATTTGATTGTAGGTTAGGTTGAGCACATAACACGCGCACATTGATCCTTATTACTTTTACAATACATTAAGGATTATTAAGGGAAATATATTAAAGTTGGAATTAATTAATTTTTTTATACTCTAGGGATATTTAAATAGTAGGAGTTATAAGGTGTTAAAAGAAAATCTAGAAAGTATATTGAATGCCTTAGAATGTAATAGTAAATATAAACATTGAAACTATTACCCATATGACACTAAACATTTACAAATCATTAAACAAGGAGATATAATATTCCTTACAAATTTAAGTGAAGTTTAATTTTGTAGTGACTAACCCCAATCTGAGAGAACTGATACTCTGCTTTGTTTTTGGTAATGCTTGGTATTTTGTAATTTTTTTGTAGTTTTTTCAATATATGTTTTTTTTTCTTTTGAGAATGATAACACACAACTGGAAATGAATACTATCATAACTTTCAAACTACTTAACCAAATACAATGAAATTTTGGCACAAACTTCTTTTTATCATAATACATAAACCCAATGAAGGAAAATGTAGAAAGATAAGTTTACCCGTAAAAATATCCGGTCTGATATTAAACTTGAAATTTGCATCAGCTACAGAAAAACATGTTTTGCTCATAACTTATAAAATATTGACTTCTCCATTGATTGGAAAATAGTTACAAATACCCCTTTTTGCTGCTTAAAAAATTCCACTAAGTATCTCCATTCAATCGATGAGGAATGGACCCAAACACCCACGTGGGGCTGTAAATGTACGACCCAATGTTGCAGAGGCACGACTGCCCTGTAGGTTATTTGCTGCTCTTAATATGCTTCTCAAAACTGACTTAGAACCCTCATTATAGTCTACAAACTGCTAGTAAGCAATGTCAATGTCTTTCTTGTGATATGCAACTCGAACTCACCAAAACCCTTCCAAAATTATTCGGCCAGCTAGGGAAAATACCCAATAGAGATTGAAGCTGGAAACTTGATAATAACTCTGCATATGATCTGAGCTAACTTCACACATTTATTAGAAAACTACCTTCAATGTCTTCTTCACATGTAAACTAAAAATCCAAGCATTATGATGGTGTCTTTTAACCACAACAACACTATCCTTGAGGGTGGGCTATGTCACCAACAAGCTGAAGCTTCGAACTCCTGCTCACAACAAGAACTCTCATACATAAAAAATAGTAAATGCTCATCCCCAAATTGAGTTTTCAAACCCTTGCTATAGATATGGTAATATTCCTGACTAAAATTTTGAACCATGCAAATAAAAATCAGATCTATAAATAACCCAAAAAAATACACCATAAAACCCTAAGATTGTCACAAACACACCACAATATTTTATATTATCTTTTATGGAACCACAATTACATAGATCACACCTGAAACATTAATATAAACCCTGGATGCTGAACAAACAACACAACCTCTGCTAAATTATTGAATGAAAACAACTCACAAATGCCCAGCCACAAAACTGTTAAACTCTGTTGCAAAAATCTGAAACTATAATGCCACACCAAATCTGAAATACCACACCAAGAAGGGTTCCCAAAACCCCAAATCTGATCTCCCCCAAATCTGATATGAATGCTGCCGAAGAAATCCTCAATAAATGATGCAGAATGTCTCAATAAACCCAATTGTAAACCCTGGCTGGATTTACCTCAAAGAGACTCTAGGGTTTTCATCCTAGGTTTCTAGCCAAGAGGGTTTTCGTCCTCAAAGCTATCCCTTGCAGGGTTTCGTCCACAAGAGAGAATTCTCTCATATGGTTTCGTCCACAAGAGAAAAGTGTATTAGCTGCAAAGCCAAATACAACAATGTAGAAGAGATAAAATGATCCAAGCTCCCTCAAATGAACCCCCTACTCCTCTTTATATAGACATTCTTTTAATTCTTTATTGAGGTTGCACTTTTTGATTTCACTTAATAATACCTTAGAAAATAATAATAAAATGATATTTATTCTCCTAATGGGGCATACACCCTCATTTCCCCCTTTTTATTATTTAATTGCCAAATTTCACCAAAAATACTCTTAACACACCAAAACACATCAAGACTCCACTCCACAACTATGTATAGTAAAAATATGAAAAATGGGGACATTACAATACCACCCCTCCCAAAATTGCTTGTCCTCAAGCAATTCCAACACCATCTTCTTATCATCAATCTGAAACCAATGGTGATTCTAGGATCCCAAATAAATGTTAAAGGAGTAGGTCCATCATGTTGATGCTGCGCCACTATCTTCTTCTTGGTAGCATCATCATGTAGAGACACAATTCTCCAAGTATCCATCAAGGCCACTCCAAGGTCCATACATGCTGATTTCTGAAGTACTATCTTTGCCATATATGCTTCATCTTTCATGTTTTGCAAATAAGTGTATATGAAGTCTACCAATTCATGTTCCTCAATTTCCCTTTTCGAAACAAACTCAGTTCTAATTTTTGAATGAAAAGCAGTCTTTGACATCATGAAAAACATTCTTGTACACTTTCTATCATGAACAATTTCATTCCCCCTCTCAATCAACACTAAAATTTGGTGTGATGTAGTAGCCCTTCTAATCAAGTAAAACACAACAAATATGAGAAAATCAGACTTGATATGAAGCATAGCCCCTGATGTCTCATCAATTAGCCTATACAAAGTGAAAACTGTTTCCAATTTTGTCTCACAAAGTGTAGGTGCAGTCATAGTTTGAATGCAAAATGAATCCCAATGAATTACCAGCGATGCCAACTTTTTATTCCCAAAAATAGTTTCAATGGCTGCCCAAAAATCAGTTCTGAGAATTAGCAAGATATCATCTCCAAATGCTAATGTCCTACTCTCAAAATTACTCCATAATGCAGCCCAATTTCTTCCACGTGACATGATTATGCCATACCAATTACCAGCTCCATCCATCATCAATATTTCATTCCCATAACTTATCAATGTAACCAACTCATGAATGCCAAAACTCTTGAAACAACTATCATAAAAATCAGAATGAATGTCATACCTTATGTAAGTAGTATCATGGTTGATCCATGTCTTCAAGTGGTGCAAAAGTGACCCCAACAGAAGAGCATTTTTCCCCAAACACCCCAATACTGAAGATGTGTTCCCAAGATTATCCAAGAATGAAATGGTATCTTCCTCCTCCTTATCAAAACAATCTAAGCAAGGCTGATCAGAATGTAATGTCCCATGGCTAATCAAAATTGTAGTCCTTCTTATAGAAATGGCAGCCATCAATGTGTTATCAACAGAATAAATTATGGTTGCTTTTAGGATGCCATTAGCAACCTTCCAAGGCTCCCGGGATGCAACGTCTATCTTCCCAATGTTTACAGTCCCTATTTTCCATCCTATGAATGTTTCTAAGGCCCACCATGTGATAATACCAATGCCAAACTTGCCATTTACCTCAAATGCCCTTACCAATGCTGCCCAAAATAGCTCCTCAAGAAACACATATCTAATTTTTGAACAAAAGACAGTCCTAAACAACATGCAAAACACCTTCTTATACATCATGTAAAGTGCCAATTCAAACCTCATGAAGATCTCAATTATCTTGGGAGGAATTTTCCCAAACAATGTGTCACATGTAGCCCCAAAACTCATTGTCAACATAGCTGCATCAGTCATCATTATTGCAGTCCTATTTGTCATGGAGTTTGCAGTCTTCTTAATAAAAAACTTGGCCAAAGCTTCCCACAAAAGTGCTGTCCAATGAGTCAAAAACACAGCCCCATCGGTCATAAAAAATGCAGTCCAGTATGTTGTCAACATTTCAGTCTTAACTCTTTCAACAAATGTTGCCTCCAAAGAAAAATATGCAGTCTCACAAATAAACCAACATGTAGTCCCATACATCTCCAACTCTGTCCCAGAATTCATCACAAAAACAGTCTTAAAATATAGAGAAGATGCAACCTCAAAAATTAGTGAACAATCAGTCCAAGTTGCCCTTAGAAAAATAGCCTCATTAGTTATGAAAGATGTAGACCAAGGGGTCTCAAATAGAGTGGTAAGATTAGACACAAAAGTCACAAACACAGCCTCTTTTATCAAGAAGTGCATGTCCTCATAGAACATGAAATGTGCAGCCTCAATCTCCATCAGTGATGTAGTCATTTTGAACAAAAACTCAATCCATTCTATCATCAAAGATGAATCCTCATTCATTAACAAAAATGCAGTCTTAGGTCTCAACAAGAATGCAACCATAGGTGCCATCAATGTCTCTTTTTCCACAATGCTAATGCTGCCCATAAATGGAGAACTACTGTTATATTGCCAAAAAAAATCAGAACTGATAATATACCTTCTTGCAACTTCCTTAAGGCTGCTTTGTGCCTCCCCATGGCTCAAGAGTGGCTCCAAGGGGGGATGTTTCCCAAGCTCACCCAAAGACTCTCAAAAATAGGACGAACTTCTTGGAAATTCAAAACTAAGTTTTTGGAACTCTGAAATGAAATGTGGATGGTATTGAAGTCAATAGGGCATTCATTCCCCATGGGTACTTCCTCACATCTAGGTGCTAATATACCCGGATCCCAAGGTGTGAATATGCTGTCCCAAATATTCATAATATCCCCATGTATGCTATGAGATCTACATACCCTTCCAAAGAACAAATGAAACTCCTCTATTGTTGTTAAGATGACTGTAACAATAGGGAAATGAGCAAATTCATTCATTACAACCCTCGTATAATTGTTACCTTTATCTTTGGCCAATTTGGTGATGTAATCCATGGGCATGTTTCCTTGTTTTAAGGCTAAAATACTTGGATCCCATGCGTCTAATGGCTGATGTATTTTTGGTGTTGCATGCTTATTGTAAATATCATGTTCATTTTCCAAATCAAACCAATACTCACCAACTCTGTCATTACTGAAATCTAATTTGTAAACTCCTGTGTGTTCACTCTCATCATACTCTCCATCATGCTCTTCAAGGGCTTTGAATGTCACTTGTGTTTCATTGAACACATCAATTTCCAGAGTAGAATCTGATTCCACAAAGCTATCTACTTCATATTCATCTTGTTGTACTATGCCATCAATTTGTTGCCTTGCTAATTTTTCATCAATTGCATTTGGTACTAATATCTGAGACAAAGGAGTTGAACTTGTAAGGTATCCAGAAGAAATATTATTCTGCTGCAAAACAAAATTTGTTGTATCCATATTTGATAGAGGTCCTACGACCTGTAAACCACTAGAAACCATTTCTTTTTCTACCAACTGCCTTCAAAAGTTTTTTGGAACAACAAGTTCTTCTTTTATCATCTCGACCTTCTTGGACCCAACAACGTTTCTTTGTATAGGAATTGAGGTGAGAGACATTGGTTCATCTTTTCTCTCCTTCTTATGCAACTTTTGTTGATGATGATTACCTCTCCGATTAGGTTGTTACCTCATCCTCATGTCCACCCAATCATGAAGAGACATCATTTCTTTGAATTTCCCACTAGCATTGGTCCATTCCTGAACAAATTGATCTCGTAACTCTGAGATGGGGGGCTCAACCTTAGCCTTAGAGGAAACCGTAGGTGCTGACTTAGGTGACATAGCAGCTGTCAACTTCTTGAGAGTTTGTTGTAACTCTCTCTAACCTTGCCAAAACTCATGTTGAAACCTATCCCAATAACTGTGTGGCTCCATCTTCACATTGAACTAACCAACTCTCAGCTGTAACTATTATGAGAAAACACACTAGATAAAGAACCCAGATAGGCTAGCAGAATCTTTGGCTCTGATACCACTGTAGTGACTAACCCCAATCTGAGAGAACCGATACTCTGCTTTGTTTTTGGTAATGCTTGGTATTTTGTAATTTTTTTGTAGTTTTTTCAATATATGTTTTTTTTTCTTTTGAGAATGATAACACACAGCTGGTAATGAATACTATCATAACTTTCAAACTACTTAACCAAATACAATGAAATTTTGGCACAAACTTCTTTTTATCATAATACATAAACCCAATGAAGGAAAATGTAGAAAGATAAGTTTACCCGTAAAAATATCTGGTCTGATATTAAACTGGAAATTTGCATCAACTATAGAAAAACATGTTTTGCTCATAACTTATAAAATACTGACTTCTCCATTGATTGGAAAATAGTTACAAATACCCCTTTTTGCTACTTAACAAATTCCACTAAGTATCTCCAGTGCAATCAATGAGGAATGGACCCAAACACCCACGTGGGGCTGTAAATGTATGACCTAATGTTGTAGAGGCACGGCTGCCCTGTAGGTTATTTGATGCTCTTAAAATGCTTCTCAAAACTGACTTAGAACCCTCATTATAGTCTGCAAACTACTGGTAAGCAATGTCAATGTCTTTCTTGTGATATGCAACTCGAACTCACCAAAACCCTTCCAAAATTATTCGGCCAGCTGGGAAAAATGCCCAATAGAGATTGAAGCTGGAAACTTGATAATAAATCTGCATATGATCTGAGCTAACTTCACACATTTATTAGAAAAATGCCTTCAATGTCTTCTTCACCTGTAAACTAAAAATCCAAGCATTGTGATGGTGTCTTTCAACCACAACAACATTGTACTTGAGGGTGGGCTACGTCACCAACAAGCTGAAGCTTCGAACTCCCGCTCCACGACAAGAAATCTCATACGAGAAAAAATAGTAAATGCTCATCCCCAAATTGAGTTTTCAAACCCTAGTCGTAGATATGGTAATATTCCCGACTAAAATTTTGAACCATGCAAATAAAAATCGGATATATAAATAACCCAGAAAAATACACCATAAAACCCTAAGATTGTCACAAACACACCACAATATTTTATATTATCTTTTATGGAACCACAATTACATAGATCACACCCGAAACATTAATATAAACCCTGGATGCTGAACAAAAACACAACCTCTCGCTAAATTATTGAATGAAAACAACTCACAAATGCCCAGCCACAAAACTGTTAAACTCTGTTACAAAAATCTGAAACTATAATGCCACACCAAATCTGAAATACCACACCAAGAAGGGTTCCCAAAACCCCAAATCTGATCTCCCCAAATATGATATGAATGCTGTCGAAGAAATCCTCAATAAATGATGTCGAATGTCTCAATAAACCCAATTGTAAACCCTGGCTGGATTTACCTCAAAGAAACTCTAGGGTTTTCGTCCTAGGTTTCTAGCCAAGAGGGTTTTTGTCCTCAAAGCTATCCCTTGCAGGGTTTCGTCCGCAAGAGAGAATTCTCTCGTAGGGTTTCGTCCACAAGAGAAAAGTGTATTAGCTGCAAAGCCAAATACAACAATGTAGAAGAGATAAAATGATCCAAGCTCCCTCAAATGAACCCCCTACTCCTCTTTATATAGACATTCTTTTAATTCTTTATTGAGGTTGCACTTTTTGATTTCACTTAATAATACCTTAGAAAATAATAATAAAATGATATTTATTCTCCTAATGGGGCATACACCCTCATTTCCCCCTTTTTATTATTTAATTGCCAAATTTCACCAAAAATACTCTTAACACACCAAAACACATCAAGACTCCACTCCACAACTATGTATAATAAAAATATGAAAAATGGGGACATTACAAATTTGTAAATACATAGTTTTTTCTAAAGTTCTAAACTAGGGAGATATAAGTAATCCTACATCAAATTTAAATTATAAAATTTAAAAACTACATTATACAAAGGTTTAAGGAAGACAAGATCTAAAATTGATTAAAATTTAGAAGATTGTTTTTATTAGTATCATTTGCAAATTGAAGAGACATAGAGAATCCAACTTAAATATATTGAATATATTGAGAATATTATTCTTTAAAATTACATCTTTAAGCTTTCTACAAGGGGATATAAAACATTAATTTAAGGTGATAGGAGTTGAACATCATTCTACACACTAGAAATAAAAAGGGAACTCAACTCAAAGTAAAACCTTCAAAGCTAAGCATACTATCAAGTTCACTGCACATTCAAACATTTGCAAGATAGAAGAATTTTTATATAATTTGTAAATTGAAAATTTCTTATCAAGTTTGATCATAAACTCATATTAGGGAGTCATAAGGTAGTCAAATCCCTTCAAACTAAAGAATTAGAAAATATGGATTATTGGTACATAGATTCAGGAGCAAGCAAACATATGACTAGAAACAAACAATGGTTTGAATCTCTAGAAGAAAAAAAATGAAACACTGGTAGCTATTGCAGATATCAAAACTTACATAGTAAGAGGAGTTGGAAACATTCTTATCAATCTAATGAATGGAAAAGTAATAATTAACAATGGGTTATATGTTCATGGATTAACTATCAATCTTATTTTTATTTCTCAAATCATGGATCAAAATATGAGAGTAGAATTCAGAGTGTTCAATGGTACAAAATAATGTCATATTATCAAACAATGTAAGAAGATTGCTTCAAGTTATTATAAAAATGGTCTCTTTATTCTGGATATTACTACACATTCAACTTTTCAGCTAAAAATTTAGATCTACGGCACAAATGCTTAGGATATACCAATATATCATCTATAAATAAAATGTGAAAATACCAAAATGGTTGATGGGATATCAAAATTATCTTTAGAATCTACTATTTGTCCAAAATGTCTAGTGGGCAAACAACATAGAATACCTTTTGAACTTTATCAACATAGGGCTCAAAAACCACTAGAATTAGTATATACAAATCTATGTGGTCCAATGAATGTCACAAGTATAGGAGGACATGAGTATTTTCAAATATTTATTTATGATTATATTAGAAATATGTGGGTATATTTCATGAAATACAAATCAAAAGAATTTAGTCAATTTAAACAATTTATACTTCAAGTAGAGAAAGAATCAGGAAAGACTATTAAAATACTTCATTTATATAGAGGATGTGAATTTGTATAAAAATAATTTGATTTATTCCTAGAAGAAAATGAAATTAAAATACAACTTACTACAACATATTCACCATAGCAAAATGGAATTGCAGAAAGAAGAAATAGGTCTATAATGGAAATGGTGTGATGTATGTTAAATGAAGCTAATATTGATCATCAATATTGGGAAAAAGTAGTCAAAACAATAGTTTACATACAAAATATACTACCTACAAGAATACTCAAGCATGTTACACTAGAAGAATCATGGTCAAGACAAAAACCAAATATTGAAAAACTAAATTTTTTTGGATGCAAAACATATATGCATGTTCCAAATTTTTTTTGATAAAATTAGATGACAATATGATCAAAATATTTGTTGGGTATGATGATGACTCTATAGGGTATAGAATAATGAATCCAAGTACAAAGAAGGTATATATAATCAAAGATGTAATTTTTGATGAAAAACTCAAGGTTGATGCTAAAAAATAAAGTAATGATATAGAAGTCATACTAAACTTCTCAAAGGAAGACTTAGAAAATATAGAGACAAAGTCAAAATCTCATGATGAAGAAAATAAACATACAAAATCATCCACAACTTCTCAAATAAAGGAACCAATATGGCTTTGGGACACTCTCAAGGAATCAAACTTGGAACAAATACCAGATATTACTACCACTAGACCTCAAAATCGTAGTCAAACTAGAATGAAAAGATGATTACTAAGTACCTCAGTAGAGCTAACATAAAAACTTCAATATCTAAATCACTCTCATTGGAAGACATCCATGGAATATGAATATTCACCTCTACAAAAGAATAAAACATGGAATTTAGTAGAATTACCTCTAGGAAAGAAAGTTGTGGGTTGAAAATGGATTTACAAAATTAAATATAAAGTAGATGGCACACTTGACAAGTACAAAGATCGGTTAGTAGTAAAAGGATATACTCAAATAGAGGGAATTGAATATGAAGAGACATTTGCACCAATAGCCAAAATTATCACTATCAAAATAGTATGTGCTTTAGGAGCTCACTAAGATTGGAAACTTCATCAATTGGATGTAAAATATTTTTCTTAATGGTGACTTAGAAGAAGTCTACATGTCACAACTAGAAGGATTTTTTGTTAAAGGACAAGATCATAAAGTTGGAAAATTGAACAAATATTTATATGGTCTAAAACAAGCTCCTAGTGCATGGAACATAAAAATTAATAATCATCTACTACAACATAGTTTCAAATGAAGTACATCAAATCCAAGTCTATATACAAAGAAAATTGGTAATGATATTCTAATTCTTATAGTATATGTTGATGATATAGTGATTACTAGAAGTTCTGAAAAACTAATATGTGAGATAAAAAAGGATATCGATAAAGGTTTTGAGATGACAAATTTAGGACTGATGAATTATTGTCTTGGTTTAGAAATTCATCAAAAAGGAGATAATATTACCATTACTCAGTCAAAATATGCAAAATCCCTACTTGAGAAATATAAAATGAATGATTGTAAGTCTAAGGACACACCCATGGAAGAAGGAATTCAATTATCCAAAAATTATGGATCACCTTTAGTGTCAGCTACAAGGTATCGTAAATTAATTGGAAGTCTCCTATACTTAACAAACACTCGACCTGATATAGTATATGCTGTAAATTATCTCTCAAGAATCATGCAAGAACCAAGAGAGTCATTGGAAAGCTACAAAAGAATACTACAATATATTAAGAAGACTACAAATTATGGAATAACCTATATAAATAATGTTGAAGATTTTTGACTATATAGTTACTTAGAATCTGATTATACTGGGTCTATTGATGATAGAAAATCTACTATATGATACATTTTCTATCTTGGATCAGGACCAATATCCTGGCACATCAAGAAACAACATATAATAGCACATAGGTATCAAAAAAGCACCAACTCTAATACATTGTGATCATCAAGAAGTACTCAATCTGATAAAAATCCAATAGTTCATGAATGCACCAAGCATATTGAAGCTCAATGTAATTTCATTTGAGACCATTTTCAAAATCATAATATCAGGTTGATTATATTCTTACAAAATAACATATGGCAGATATATTTAGAAAAAATCTAGGCACAAACAAATTTCAAACATTCATAAATTCATCTATGCAGATCAAGATAAATTTATGCAAAGGAATAAATGCACAAGTATGTGCAATGATGTAGTGTGCATGTTATCCACATGTACATGAGTCCTTTAAAACAGAAAAAACAAGTGTCATTAGTTAGGCATGCATGTGCACAAGTGTCTATCATGCATAATGCACATGTGTCCTTAGGGTAGGAAAGTTAAGAGTCACATACTAGTATATATTTGTGACTAAGCTTATAATTGAGAGTGAAGAAAGTATTGCTTCTACCATACTCATATTGTATCAAATTCCAATTTTTGTGAGATTTCATTAATGGCTATTTCATGAGTTTTTAAAGAAGTTTCTACTCTTATTTTTATGCTTATTAGTTAGCCATTATCATAGTAATAACATTGCTTGGTTATTTCACTACTTGTGGTTGCATTTCCTTCAAGTTTATAGCATAAAAAGCTAACAATTAGCAAATATAAAGCTATGAAGACCCAAACCAACTCATAGTAAAAAAAAAAAAAAAATAGAGGCCAAATTTTTGTTTGGTTAAATTGTTGGATAAGCGTATTTACAACAATAGTCCTTCAAAAATGGAAGATTATTAACCATAATATATAATTAAGCTACGATGTTGACAAAATAATCTATGACTAAGCTAATCAAATCCTAAAAAATGACTATGCCAACATCCTTTATTTTGTCAACATTTATAATTTTGAATAGAATTTGCAATTTATTTCTAACTTAGACTTAGGACTTTAGATTTTAGAAAATATTAAATATAACTAAGCCTAAAAATAAGCCTAAGCCTAAATTATGCCCTCATAACTTACCAAGTTGAGATTTAAAATCCGTAATCCACTACTTTAGCTGGTCTCTTTCAGAGAGATCCTTCTTCACTACATCATTTTTCTTCTAGAATTGTTTCTTTTGTGCCTTGAGTTGTTCTATCACTACTTTGAGCTCTTTATTTTTCTTTATGAGTGCCTCATAATATACTAATAGCTAGCTAAATTTTATGTTTACACCAATTGAAATTTGGTTAAGGAATTGGATCATTTGATATGGATCTATTTGTCTTAAATCCAACAGAAATATTTTGTAGTAAAGTCTATAGAGGAAGTTTCCATCTTGTATGGGTTAAACTATTTTATTTTTATATTGTGAATATTATCCTACTTGTGTCCAAGTTGTGACCTTAGCAATATATAGCCTTGGAGGTTTTATCCTTCAACCACTTGTATTATTTCTTCCACTTCTTTTCTTCTAAAGCAAGGATGTCAACTGCCTTTTTGGAATTTGTCTCCTCTATTTGATAGATAACTTTCTACATGAAGGCCTAAATTGACACCACAACTACACTATATTTAGGGGGTACTTCTACAAACTAAGCCTCCTTGGCTAGAATAAGTGACATCATCACCTATAGGAGGATTTACTCACTTATTAAGGTGGATAATATAACCGAGTTGATATGATCAATAAAGTGTATTGGATGAAAATGGAAGTTAATATGGTAGGCATGAAAGGGGTTGATTGATATACCAATTACACTAGAGATTTTTCTAGTGGATATATCATTGGTGATGAGATGGATTATGGTTAAGGTGATAGTGCATATGGGACTAATGGTTATGTAGTAGAAATTTGGATGGATGGAGATAGAAACAAGGTGATGGATGTGGTACCAAGCATTACTATGATGATTAGTGGTAGGGTGACTCAAGGAGAACCATGGAATACACTAGCAAAGGGTGATATAAGTGAAATAAAATAAGGGGTGGGAATATAATAAAGGATATTAAATGAAGTGAGATCAATGGAAGATGGAATAAGAGTGAAGATGGACACAAAAGTTACCATAATGTTGATCATTCCCAACTTGGAAGGGCATCATCCTTGAGGGATTTACCTCCTTAAGCTGAGGTGTTTATATTTGCTACTCTTGTACCATTTATACTTTTATAAATATCAAACTATACTTTTCAAAACCCCTTTATCCTTCAATTGTCATTTTTTGCATTATTGATCTAAACAATTTTGTATGTGTGGTAGAAATGATGATTTTTGGTGTTGGTGCTTATCTTGGTATCTATGGGCTAGACGGGATTGCTAAAAAATTTCCTATTTTTCTAGACCTCTTGGTAATTTTTGGATGTTTCCAATCCCGCATGGTTGAAAACTAATCATGAAATTGATAGTCGGTCTTGTCAACGTGTTTGTTTCATACTGTAATTTTTCATACTAATATGTTTTGCATATGTACCCTAGTTTTCTTAAGACCCCTATATTCTAATGATTAATCTTGATGTATGGATTAAATTCAAATTTGATCTTCATGTAGAATTGATGCCATTATAATGGGTTATTATACTACTATTGGATTTAATTTTCATGCTCATGTATGCTTCCCAGAGTGGCCATGACTTTGTTTTTAATGTTATATCACTTCTCATATATGAATAAGGTGTTTAGCTCCTTGGTGTTGAGGGTGGTTTTAAATACCCTTATTGGGCCATAAGACCATTGGTGTTTGATATGTTTGATTCCCATATCTCTTAGTTTTCCTTTTATAACTTTGTGGAACCTATGTAGCTTTGGAATAATCTTCATTATTGGTTTGTTAATCAAGTAGAAGGTTATTTTATTCTATCCCTTTAAGTATTTCAAGTCTATATAGTTAATTTGCCTCACATATTTCAGGTTTAAGATATAGTTTAGCAATGTGGGCACTTTAAGGGCATGGATCAAAAGTCATAGAGGTAAATAAACAAGTTGGTCCTACCCCAATAGAGGTCTTCATTCAACCATTCACATGACTTCAATATTTTTCATGTCTTATATAGCAATATCAACACTTCCCCCTAAATTTCTTTATTATTATCTCATACATCTCATTATAGAATCCATAGGAGGAATTTTATATTTCTTGGTAGGGTACATCTATGCACTTAAGAACTAAATGGGTTCTCCATTTTCCCCACTTGGTCTAACAGAAAAGTAGGAAACCAATGCTTCTTCTAGTAAATGATGAGACGCACTAGTTAGGAAGTGTATATGAATTTACTCTCTTCCTTGAATGTCTTTAATTGACTATCCATTTGATTGACACTATACTTGGTCTTTTGGCTAGTGAATTGCTAGCATAAGGGACTTGAAAAAAGAACTTAGAGCATAATTGTTTCTTGGTTTAAATTATTTGCCTCATGACTAGCAAGACAAGGAACCTTGATGAGGTTGTACCTAGTCAACTCATGCAAATTAAAGTGATAAACCACCTATAAATGTGTAGATGATGCATATGGATTGGTCACTAGTGACATGGATGTCAAGTATCTCATTCAAGTGAAAAGAAGTATTTGGTTATTGGGTGCATGTTTTTTGCAAGTGATAGTGAGGTTTACCAAGCAAACTTGTGGGAGAGGACTTGGGTAAGGGCTTTATAGCCCTTTTTCCATGCAAAATTTACTCGCTCACACCTGCTAGTACCTAATATAAGGAATATTAGGTAGGTTAATTGGACCATCAAGGTTTAATTTGTTCATCTAGGTGATTGTCTCATGGTGGGTGGCACTAGCAAGCATGCCTCTTGCCTTTGTGAGTGATTCACTCATTGGCCTACAACATAAATTTTTGCTTGATAAGGATAATTATGGGATTTACTTCTTCTTAGAATTAGTAGTTATTCCAAATACCTTGGAATAAGTAAAAGGGGCCATAAGAGGAAGCAAAAATCCTACTGAAGGAAAACTAGGATTTTAATAAAGTTTATATCTTTAAGCAAGAAAACTACCCAAAAAACCCTCATAGAAAAATAAAAATAATTTTTCAAAGAATCCTTAAGAGAAAAACCTCAATGGGATTGTTCAACCTAAAAAAAAAAGCAACAACCAACACAAAACCTATGATAATAAACCTACTTAAACCCTATGGGACAAAATGGAAGATAACCTTAGAAGGTGCATTTCATGTTGGGTTCACCAGTTTTTTTATGGAGAAAATGGATTATCTCACAAATTAATATAATTATTACATGATAAACCAAAATAGCAAAGCAATAAGTATACAATTAAAATTAAAAGTGTCCAGCTTTAAGCAAATATTAAGAGAGAACATTTAATAATATACTACACTAAGATCATCCATGAAAAATTATAATCTAGGGTAAATCCTAATGTAGTAAATTAAATACTTGACACCTATGGAATTAAAGACCAAAACATTCATAATTAAGCATGATAAAATTCTCACTTCTACTCTATCTTGTTTGTAATGTCACCACTATAAAAAAGGAGTGACCATGCATATAATAAATGTAAAAGATTTTGTGTCTTGGAAACTAGTCCTTGAATGGCAATTTTTAATCTTTGGCTAAAAATCCTAGTAGAGCATCACATTATCCTCTATGGAAGGTAATGAACTAGTAGTTTATGGATTTAGTTATACTTACAAGAACAAGAGAGATAGAAATAGATCAAGAAGATCATATTTCATGGTATCAAGAGCAATAAAAAGTTTGATATTTATTTTAATAATGATAATAAATGATAAGCAAATTCATGGTGGTAAAGTAATGGTAAGGTGAAAAAATGAAAAGATGAAACCAGTCTCTACAATAGATGAAAGGATAAATTTTCCTTTTGTGGGTGGACTATTGTATTACACTCTTTTTGAGGCCATAAATTACAACGATTGGTCCAAAAAACATGTTGCCTTAACCCTTAGCATATAAACATACTAGGATCATGATCGTACATCAACTTTCCTAAAAGGAAATCAATGATCATTATCACCACTTAAAGTGGTGATCTTGGTACCATGGATCTCAAGGATTTATACTTTGGGGTACACTTGTAAATATATCTATTAATCATGACTATATCATTATTTTGGGATTCTAGAAAAATTAATAAGTAGAAATGAAAAAGAAAGGTGGTAGAAAGGCAATAATTAGTTATGAAATGGAATCAAAATCATCACCCAACATGGCTAATCATCTTACTACCCAATAACTAACAAATTAAGTTCACCCCCTATCACATATGTACAAGGATGAGACTTTCCACCATAAACAAAATTAGCTTTTAGTGCTCTTTGTATAAATACATCTCCATCTAATAAAACTCTACCTTTTGAAATTCCTCCTTACAAAAAGTGCAACAAGGATTCTTAAAATACCTTTAACCTTTATTTTACTCTTGATTAGACTTCTTCTCAGTTCTTATTTTGATGATCTCTTTTGCATGTGCCTAATAGGTTGAGAATGACCCTTATGCCTATGTATGTAAAATAGATGATGAATAAGATAATTGAATGCATCATTGAGAAGAGGAGAGGTGGTAATGTATACTTGAAGCATCTAAAACATAATAGTGATTGTTTCATATGGATCAAATATGTTATTAAACACAATGTTAAGGAGGTTATTGTCCTTCTTCCCAATGTTAATATCCTTATTTTTCTTATTATTATTCATCTCTTTGGTACTTTAGATATCATCTTATCTTATTAAACTAGACAATATACTTATCCTTGGTCTCAAAAGCATCCATTCACAAAGCAATAAGGTTTATCTCTAGTCTATTAATTTGAGTAGATTCAATGCAATCATATAGGTTTTGAAACTTATCATGCAATTTCTTAGAATTTTAGATACTACTAAGATGAGTTCCATAGACATTACATATATGAAGAGCTATATAACCAAGCATTTCATCCTTCTTATTTCTAAACAATTGCAACCTACCCTTAGAATGTATCTTTTGTGGTTCCTCATTTAAATATTTGAGTCCCTTACTTCAGAGAAAAGACTTATTTTTATTTTCCATGTGCCATAGTTTAAACCATTCATCAAAGGCACATGTTTTTTTAGTTGAAGTAAGGCAAAGTACAATGGGTCACATAATTAGGGGCATAATGGGGGCCTCCCTCCCCATGATTTCAACTTGGGTAGTTTTGATAACACATCAAGGAAATATGTTGATCCATAAGAGACTTACCAATGAAAAAGAGACTATCATATATTGTTTCCAGAGTGGTTGAGGGGATTTCAATTGGGTGCTAACCAGATATGGGAGTAAAAAATATTCTACTATCACATGTTATTTTGTGTAAGGGGGTACCACTAGGATGTTGACTATGTATATCATTGGATATATTATTGACTAACTATATGATGACACAAATCATACCCTAGTGCATTCTAAAATGCAATATTTAGTACATCTATTTGAAGAACACAAGCTTATACTAAGAGGGGGGTGTACAGTATAAGACCACTTTTTACTTTTATTTCCCAATCAATATTATGCAATGTAAAGATAGCAATATCAATAGTAGTAATCAAATCAATGCATAAATCACCACAAACAATAGAGACACCACAATTTATGTGGTTCATCCAATGTGGGCTACTCCATAGAGAAAATATTTCACTAAATTTTTCTCAATAAATATCTTGGGAATCCTTTCCCTATTACGATGTTTATGGACCTTTGTCCAATGGAGATACCAATCCCCTGATCAATTTTGTGGAACTCTATCCACAGGAGAACTCCTTTCTCCTCTTACTTTGGTTGGTGATCTTTTAGAAGAACTGCTACCTCCACTACACTGGCTAATGGATTTCTATCCACTAAAGACTTCTATCCTCACGTAGAATATCTATCCTCACTGCCATGGCTAATGGACCTCTATCCACTAGAGACTATTGTCCTCTATACTCTATAACCTCTAAAGCTTTGTCTAAAATCTACACTAAACACAGTCCATCGGTCTAGCACAAATTTGCTCAATCTTTATTCTCAAATATACACTAAACACAGTCCTTTAGTTTAGCACAAAACTTCTCAATATCTGTCTCTGATCTAGCACAAATCTATCCTCAAATTTGCACCAACTCTTGTTATTTAATCTATACTAAACACAATCCTTCGGTCTAGCACAAATAAGTCCTCAATATTTGTCCTCAAGCCTTAACTCAAAGCTTGAATCAATATCAAATCAACTTTGCTAGATATTCATAGGTTTTGTTCACCCAATGTGGGCTACTCCACAAAGAAAATATTCATCACTGGATGACTCATTTCTTTATTATGACTTCTTCATCACTGGATGACTCATTGTTTTATTATGACTTCTTACCCTTTGTCTTCTTGATTGATTTGAATACTACTTCTTTTTGAGGATTTGGTTCCTCTTTTGTTCTTATCTCAAATTTTGTAATAATACCAAGCAACATATCTCTTGTCAAATATTCACCATCCATTGACACTTCTATAGTAGAAACCTTTTCACTGAATCTTTTTGGAAGAGTTCTTAAGACTTTATCACAAACATTTGATTCATAAATCTTCATTCCAAGTCCTTGCATATCATTAACAACCTCATCAATTCAAAGTAGATAAGTACTAATATTTTCCTTATCCTTCATTCTTAATGCTTCAAATTGTCCTTTGATATTTCATATCTTTGCTTTATTGACACTTTTATCTCCTTCATATACTTTTTGAAGTTTATCCCACATTTATTTTGCAGTTTGACAAAGCATAAATTTTAGAGAATTTGTTCTATGGAAACCTCTCAAAAGTGCATTCATTGATTTTGAATTGTAATGTTATAGGAGCTTAATAATGATCATACCTTCCACAATTGAAACATTTAATAGATCTTGTATCTCTAGATATTCTTGAATCCTTATTATTTTTGCCATAATTTGCTTCTTCATCACTGGATGACTCATTTATTTATTCTAACTTCTTACCCTTTGTCTTCTTGATTGATTTGAATTCTACTTATTTATGAGGATTTGGTTCCTCTTTTGTTATTATTTCAAATGTTGTAATAATACCAAGAAACATCTCTTGTCAAAGAATCACCATCCATTGACACTTCTATAGCAAAAAACTTTTCACTGAATATTTTTGGAAGAGTTATTAAGACTTTATCACAAACATCTGATTCATCAATCTTCATTCCAAGTCCTTGCATATCATTAACAAACTCATAAATTCTAATTAGATAAGTACTGATATTATCCTCATATTTCATTCTTAATTCTTCAAATTGTCCTTTGAGATATTGTATCTTTGCTTTCTTGACATTTTTATCTCCTTCATATATATTTTGTAGTTTATCCCACATTTCTTTTGCAGTTTGATAATGCATAAATTTCATAGACTCTGTTCTATGCAAACCTCTCAAAAGTGCATTCATTTATTTTGAATTGTAATGTTGTAGGAGCTTACCTTCCTTATCTATAGGAGGATTAATTAAGGGATCGTATCCAATTTCAACTACTTCCCAAATTTCATTGCCAAGTGCCAGCAGGTAGTTCTTCATTCTCATACTCCAAAATATATATTCACTTCCATAAAATATTGGTGCTGAATTATCTTAGGACACATTATTAGAATCCATTGTGTTCTTGTTATATTTTCCTTCAAGCTGTTAAACTCTTCGAAAGGAACCCACTATGATACCAATTGAAGAACACAAGCTTATACTGGAGGGGGTGAACAATATAAGACCACTTTTTACTTTTATTTCCAAATAAATATTATGCAATGTAAAGATAACAATATCAATAATAGTAATCAAATCAATGCACAAATCACCACACACAATAGAGATACCACAATTTATGTGGTTCACCCAATGTGGGCTACTCCATAGAGAAAATATTTCACTAAAATTTTCTCAATCAATCTCTTGGGAATCCTTTCCCTATTACAATGTTTATGGACCTCTATCTAATGGATATACCAATATCCTGATCAAGTTTGTGGAACTCTATCCACATGAGAAATCCTTTCCCCTCTTGCTCTGGATGGTAATCTTCTAGAAGAACTGCTACCTCCACTACACTGGCTAATGGATTTCTATCAATTGAAGACTCTTGTCATCACTTAGAAGACCTATTCTCATTACTCTGGCTAATGGACCTCTATCCATTAGAGACTATTATCCTCTATACCCTATCACCTCCAAATCACTGTCTAAAATCTTCACTAAACATAGTCCATAGGTATAGCACAAATTTTCTCAATATCTATCCTCAAATATTCACTAAACATAGTCCTTCGGTCTAGCATAAATATGCTCAATATATGTCTCTGATCTGACACAAATCTATCCTCAAATATGCATGAAATCTTGTCCTTGAATCTATACTAAATACAGTATTTCAGTCTAGCACAAATTAGTCATCAATATCTATCCTCGAGCCTTAACTTAGATCTTGAATCAATCTCAAATAAACTCTATTGGATCTACCCCAGACCTTAACTCAAGGTTTGAAAAAATCAATCAATTCTGCTCACAAGACTTATCAAGACCTATCTCAAATCTATCTTGTAAGCTTCCACAAAATCTCACACCAATATGTCCACAAGTCCTCTCTAGAACTTGTCCAATCTTCTCAATAAGTCCTCTCAAGAATTTAACCAAATATGCTCAATAAGTCCTCACAAGAACTTAACCAAATCTGCTCAAAAACTATATTGTAAGCTTCCACAAAAGCTTACTCAAATTTATCCACAAGTCTTCTCAAAGACTTTCCTCAAATCTTCTCAATAAGTCCACACAAGAACTTGTCCAATCTCATAGAAACACAAAGAGAATTGTTAGACTCAATATGCTCTATAATCATTATAATTCTCAATCACTTACAATCACTCTTTCATAAACATATAGAGAATTTTTTGAGACTCAATATGATTAAACTCAATACTCAATTACTTTCTCAATTCAATTCATAATATAGAATAGTTTGTTTTATGGAACTTGAAAAATCACTTCACACACCCACTTGACTAGGCTCAACAAACTCTACTCAACCAATCACTTAATGAAATAATCCTTTCTCACAAAACCTAGTCCAAGCATATGATTCTTCACTCAAAATGTTTCCAACAATGCTCAACAACAAATCTCACATAACAATGATACTCATGTTATTTTCAAATCCTAGTTCAAGTTATTTTCTCAACAACTCACTTCAACAACAATGCTTATAAAACAACTCTCACATAACAATGATACTCATGTTCTTTTCAAACCCTAGTTCTTTGCTCAACCAATGGCTTCAACAACAATTCTTATAAAACAAGGTTTTAATAACAACTCTTTATTCCATAAAACCTTGAAGCATTAACTCAAATACACTCAATAAGGAAGCCCTAAAAAAATCCTTTTCACTCCAAACTTATTTTTAGAAAACCAATCAATCAACTCAACTATGGAAGAATGTGCTCATTGAAGAACACAAGCTTATACTGAGAGGGGGGGTGAACAGTATAGCGCCCACTTTTTACTTTCTTTCCAAACCAATATCAATTAGTATCCTTAATTGCAATAACCAAATATAGCAATGTGCATTAATGACATAGATAGCAATAGTAAGCAAGAGCACAAATCACCACACATAATTGAGACACAATATTTAATGTGGTTCCCCCAATGTGGGGTAGTCCACAAGATAATATCCTTATAATATTTCATAAATAAATAGGGATCCTTATCCCAATACAAATGATTACTTTGATCTTCTCAAATCTAGGCTATCCATTGATCTGCTCAAGTGGGCAATCCACTGATCTGCTCAACTAGGCAATCCATTGATCTACTCAACAAGGCAATCCATTGATCTACTTAGCTAGGCAATCTTGATCTACTCAGGTAGGTAATCCATTGATCTACTTAGCAAGGCAATCCACTAATCTACTCAACTAGGCAATCCATTAATCTTCTTAGCTAGGCAATCCACTGATCTACTCAGCAAGGCAATCCACTGATCTGCTCAGCTAGGAAATCCGCTGATCTGCTTCAACAAGCTCACTAAGAACCTACTCAAAATCTACTCTAGCAAGCTCACCAATAACTTTCTCAAATCTATTCCAACAAGCTCACCAAGAACTTGCTCAAATCTACTCAGCAAGCTCACAAATAACTTGCTCAAATATTCTTTAGCAAGCTCACCAAGAACTTGCTCAAAATCTGTCCATAAATCTATCTCAAAAACCTTATCAAAGGCTCAATCAATCATGCACAAAAGCTGCCTCCAATCTATCTAGAAATATGTCCCAAAAGCCTTCTCAAAGGCTCAATCAATCATGCACAAAATCTACCTCAAATCTGTCCAAATCTGTTTCCCAAAAGCCTTCTCAAAGGCTCAATCAATCATGCTCAAGTAGCACTCAAATCTCATCCACAAATCTATGAAGGCAAGGCTCAATGATGAACTCAACAATGAATGGCAATGCACTCTTCAATGGATGACAACAATGATCCACAATGATCTCAACTCAAATCAATCTCAACTCAACTCAATCTTATAGAAGCATAAAGAGAATTGTTAGAGACTCAATATGTTCTATTCACAAACTCAATTTCTTTCTCAACTCAAACTCAACTCAAATCAGAATATAGAATAGTTTGTTTCATGGAACTTGAACAACCACTTCACACAATCACTTGACTAGGCTCAAACAACTCTACTCAACCAATCACCACAAGGAATAACTTTTTCTCACAAACCCTAGTTCAAGCATGAATCACTCAACTCAAAATGTTTCCAACAATGCTCAACCACAAATCTCACATAACAATGATACTCATGTTCTCCTCTAACTCAAGTTCAAGTTCTTTGTACAAGCAATGGGCTTCAACAACAATGCTTATAAAACAAGGTTTAATCACAACTCTCAAACCAGAAAACCTTGAAGCATTCAACCAACCACTTTTGAAAAGGAAACCACAATCAATCCTTTTCTCTCCAATGATATTTCAGAAATCAACCACCATAAACAAAGTCAATGGAGAATATTGCTCATACCTTTTTGATGCCTTATTAGTTGTCCACTAAATCTGCCACACTCAACAAAATTTCTTTTTCAAATTTCAATAAGGGTTAGAGATCTTGATTAATAACACAACAATAATATCCAAATAACACCTTATTACTCCTACTCAATAAAATACACCATGTCCCCTCATGAAAGAATTAATCCCCTTTGAAAAAGAACAAAGCAACCTTCACTTTTGAACCCCTTTACAAAATCAGAAATATCTCTTTACACACACCTTATTTCTCCCTCTAAGAAATTTAATCAAATAGCCCTCGAAATAAGATTTCCAATGATATATAATATGATATACTTCCAAAAAGAAAATCACCAGAAATCTCTTTTTTCCTAAAGTGCATCACAACCCTTATTTCTCCTAGGGCAACTTTAGAAAAATAAAATATCAAAAAATATTAACTTGCCTTTGTCCTTGATGGGATTTGATCCCTTGACGCCTCCTTGCTCAGTACCTTAACCATGGCCAAGCCACCGTTAGGCCACATGCCCTCACGTGTTCAAAGGGGCACGAATCAAAATAAATACCTTAATATTTTACGCCCTTCAAAAACTTAAAAATGCTTCGAGCGTTTCAACACAGCAAGCATCCCCGGTGAGACTCGATCGTAGGACCTCCTGCTTCATACACAGTGCATGAACCACTAGGCCAAAGGTGCCTACGTGCTTGGTTATCCTCCATGAACGTTTCTTCAACAGACCCAAAATTTCGTAAACCTTTCACAAGCCTTTTTCGCACATGCTTCAAATTCAACACACAGGCTCTTTTGCTTTCCAACAATCGCATTAATTCATGAGAGCTCACCCAAGATTAATAAACCTTAGGCATCCTTTTATATAGTTTTCTCCCTCATATTCGATGACGTCGACGGATTACTTTTATTTTTAATTTTAAAATTAAAATTAAAATTTTAAATAATTTAAAATTTAAACTAAATATTTAAAATTAAATATCTCCATCATCGGGGCACATTTTTTGATGAAACGAAAAGCCAACTTGGGTTTTAAGAAAAACCCATTTCAAATATGCCATCCATAGTTTTAAATAAAACCTTTTATTTTTCCTACCTTGGTTTTCACAAAAAAACTTGTATATATCCATGCTCTCAAAAATATCATAAATGATTATTTATGAAGTGCTTTTGCCACCAAAACTCAATGCAATCCATGTGACATCAATGACAACATAAAATAACTCAAATTGCCAACAATCTCCCCCTTTGTCATTGATGGCAACACCTCTAATGCAAATCACCACAATCACTGCAAAAACCATCTCTAAGAATCAAAGTTGCTCCCCTTGACTCAATACTCTCTATGGAGGCTGCTCCCCCTAACTCAATGCTCTCTTTGGAGGCTACTCTCCCTAACTCAATGCTCTCCCCCTTACTCAAATATCTCCCCCTTTGACATCAATGGCAAAAGGGACACCTATGGGGCTAAACGATATGACTCTTAAGCTTAGCCCCCTCACCACCTTCTCTCTTGAGGTGATTAATTTTGGGGTGGGAGTACTTTTACTCCCATATTACATTTTTTCTTTCCTCTATCAACTTCCTTCCATATTTTTCTGATATCCTTTTCTTGATGAGTTACTTGATCTTCTTGTCTTGAACCTGTTTGACCTTCTTGCCTTGAAATTGCTTGACCTTCTTGTCTTGAACTTGTTTGGAATTGAGTCCTACACCATTTTGCAATATGTCCAAAGTTATTGCAATTAAAACACTTGATATTGTAGCCTTTGGATGGTGCCCATATCCTGAATTCTTTCTTGAAATAATTTCCATATCCATTCCTTTCCTGAACCCTGTATTGTGAAGTTCTGTTTTCATAATCATTATGACCATGACTTTTGAATTGTGTAGCTCTAAAACCAAAACCATGTTGCTCATTTTCTTTGCACTGAGAAGCTCTATGACCAATCTTGTTGCATAAGAAGCAATGTCCCTAAAAACCATACCTTCTTCCTTTGGAGTTCCTTCTAGCAAAATCAAACTTCTTTGATCCATAGACCCTACAGTGTATAGCCCTGTGTCCAAATCCATTACAAGAAAAACAATGTCCTTGAAAAGCCCTTTTTTCATGCCTTGGTTCCTCATACCTTTCTTGACCATTATCCTTGTGATCATCTTTGACTTGTGCATTGTATCCTTGATCCTTTCTTGTAGTATCTAAATCCTCTTCCTTAATTTCTTCCTTGCTTTCCTCTTCAAGAATTTCTTTTCCTCTTGAACTTGATTCACCTATCTCAAAACAAGATCCAAACTGGATGTTTGGAGCCATAGGAACTTTGGAACTTTCTTCATAAATATTAGGTGCTTCCTTGCTTTCATATTTTAGAACTTCCTTTCCTTTTGAGTGTGATTCCCCAAACCTAAAATATGAGACCTTTGGTGCTTTGGAACCTTCCTCTTCTTTCTCTTCATTTGTGTCAAATAGCAAATTGGCATCCATATTTATTATCTCTGAAATACATGTTTCCTTCTTAGTGAAAATATCTTGACCTTTTGAGTCATGTGATGGATCAAACTTCTCAAGTATGGAACATCTCAATTCTTTTAGATTCTCCTTAACCTCTTGTAGTTGCTCATGGATATCATTGAAGTCTTCCTTTAGATCAATTGAGACTTCTATCTTTCTTACAATATTCTCTTGTTTAACTTCTTCTGTTTGAAGTGAATGTTCTTCTTCTACTTCTTTTATCCCATAGAAAAACCCTTCTTCATATTCACTGTCACTAAGATCATTATAATCTTCTATAGCAAACAAACTCTCATGATTTCTTTGACCATGCCTGTTTCCTTGATGTGTCATCTCATCTTCACTATCACTGAAGCCATTGCAATATCCTGATCTGTGATCTCTTTGACCACACACAAAGCACTTGTTCTCTTTCACCTTCTATTCCTAGGAATAGATGTTCTTCCTTTTCATCATCTGACTTGTCTCTATCACTGTGATCTGAGCTATCACTTTCTTCTTCAATGTAGAAAGTTTTCTTTGTCTTACAAAAATTTTTCTTCTTATCATACCTATGTTTCTTGTATCTTTCATATTTGCCATGCTTATGCTTTCCATATTCTTTTATTCTGTGACCCTGTTTTTCATCATCACTATTTTCTTCATGTGGACACTTGTTTGCATAGTGACAAAAATCACCACACTTGTAGCATTTGACTTTCTTCATATCCCTATAATTTCTTAAGTCCTTTTTCCTTTTGATGAAGTTAGCTTCCTCATAATTATCTGAATCTCTATCTGTCTCTGGATATTTCCCTTTATTTGAAGCCTTGAATGCAATTTCTTTCATTGGAACTTGATGCTTACTTATCCTCATCTCATAAGTTGTGAGATTTCCTTGTAGTTCTTCCATTGTTAGCTTGTTGATATCCATTGTTTCTTCTATTACTGAAACCTTTGCATCATACTTCATGGGAAGTGATCTCAAAACCTTTTGAGTAACATCTAATTCTTTCATCTCAAATCCTAGACCTCTCATGGTGTTAGTAATCTCATCAACTCGAAGTAAAAACTTTGCAATATCTTCAGAGTCTTCCATTTTCAATTCCTCAAATATTTTTCTATGAGTTTGTAGTTTTGCCAACTTTACCTTGGAATCTCCTTCATAGGTATTCCACAACTTGGTCCACATTTCATTAGCTGAATTACATACCATGACCTTTGCAAAATCTGTCTCACGTAGCCCACTCAAAATACAATTCATTGCCCTTGCATTGATCTCAACCAATTTCTTGATAGTCTTATCTGCCTCAGGATCACCTTCAACCTTATACTCTTTTGCAACCATCTGCCATACCTCATATCCTTGTGATATCAAGTAGTTCTTCATTCTCATGCTCTAGAAAGCATAATTGTTATCGTCAAATAGTGGAGCCTTACTTGTAGATGATCCATTATGTGAAGCCATCTGTGTTCTTGTAGAATTTACCCTCAAGCTATTAGCCTTTTCGAAGGAACCCGCTCTGATACCAATTGAAGAACACAAGCTTATACTAAGAGGGGGGTGAATAGTATAGCACCCACTTTTTACTTTCTTTCCAAACCAATATCAATTAGTGTCCTTAATTGCAATAACCAAATATAACAGTGTGCATTAATGACATAGATAGCAATAGTAAGCAAGAGCACAAATCACCACGCATAATTGAGACACAAGATTTAATGTGGTTCCCCCAATGTGGGGTAGTCCACAAGATAATCTCCTTATAATATTTCATAAAGAAATAGGGATCCTTATCCCAATACAAATGATTACTTTGATCTGCTCAAATCTAGGCTATCCACTAATCTACTCAGGTGGAAAATCCACTAATCTACTTAGCTAGGCAATCCACTTGTCTACTCAGCAAGGCAATCCATTGATCTGCTCAACTAGGCAATCCTGATCTTCTTAGCTAGGTAATCCATTGATCTACTCAACAAGGTAATCCACTAATATGCTTAGCTAGGCAATCCACTGATCTTCTTAGCTAGGCAATCCACTGATCTGCTCAATAAGGCAATCCATTGATCTACTCAGCTAGGAAATCTGTTGATATGCTTTAGCAAGCTCACCAAGAACCTTCTCAAAATTTGCTCCAACAAGCTCACCAAGAACTTGCTCAAATTTACTCTAGCAAGCTCACTAAGAACTTGCTCAAATCTGATCCAACAAGCTCACCAAGAACTTGCTCAAATTTTCTCAACAAGCTCACCAAGAACTTGCTCAAAATCTATCCATAAATCTATCTCAAAAACCTTATCAAAGGCTCAATCAATCATGCACAAAAGCTGCCTCAAATATATCTAGAAATATGTCCCAAAAGCCTTCTCAAAGGCTCAATCAATCATGCACAAAAGTTACCTCAAATCTGTCCAAAAATCTATCCCAAAAGCCTTCTCAAAGGCTCAATCAATCATGCTCAAGTAGCACTCAAATCTCATCCACAAATCTATGAAGGCAAGGCTCAATGATGAACTCAACAATGAATGGCAATGCACTCTTCAATGGATGACAACAATGATCCACAATGATCTCAACTCAAATCAATCTCAACTCAGCTCAATCTTATAGAAGCATAAAGAGAATTGTTAGAGACTCAATATGTTCTATTCACAAACTCAATTTCTTTCTCAACTCAAACTCAACTCAAATCAGAATATAGAATAGTTTGTTTCATGGAACTTGAACAACCACTTCACACAATCACTTGACTAGGCTCAAACAACTCTACTCAACCAATCACCACAAGGAATAACTTTTTCTCACAAACCCTAGTTCAAGCATGAATCAATCAACTCAAAATATTTCCAACAATGCTCAACCACAAATCTCACATAACAATGATACTCATGTTCTCCTCTAACTCAAGTTCAAGTTCTTTGTACAAGCAATGGGCTTCAACAACAATGCTTATAAAACAAGGTTTAATCACAACTCTCAAACCAGAAAACCTTGAAGCATTCAACCAACCACTTTTGAAAAGGAAACCACAATCAATCCTTTTCTCTCCAATGATATTTCAGAAATCAACCACCATAAACAAAGTCAATGGAGAATATTGCTCATACCTTTTTGATGCCTTATTAGTTGTCCACTAAATCTGCCACACTCAACAAAATTTATTTTTCAACTTTCAATAAGGGTTAGAGATATTGATTAATAACACAACAATAATATCCAAATAACACCTTATTACTCCTACTCAATAAAATACACCATGTCCCCTCATGAAAGAATTAATCCCCTTTGAAAAAGAACAAAGCAACCTTCACTTTTGAACCCCTTTACAAAATCAGAAATATCTCTTTACACACACCTTATTTCTCCCTCTAAGCAAGTTAATCAAATAGCCCTCGAAATAAGCTTTCCAATGATATATAATATGATATACTTCCAAAAAGAAAATCACCAGAAATCTCTCTTTTTCCTAAAGTGCATCACAACCCTTATTTCTCCTAGGGCAACTTTAGAAAAATAAAATATTAAAAAATATTAACTTGCCTTTGTCCTTGACGGGATTTGATCCCTTGACGCCTCCTTTCTCAGCACCTTAACCATGGCCAATCCACCATTGGGCCACACGCCCTCACGTGTTCAAAGGGGCACGAATCAAAATAAATACCTTAATATTCTGTGCCTTTCAAAAACTTAAAAATGCTTCGAGTGTTTCAACACAGCAAGCATCCCCAACGAGACTCGATCGTAGGACCTCTTGCTTCATACACAGTGCATGAACCACTAATCCAAAGGTTCCTATGTGCTTTTTTATCCTCCGTGAACATTTATTCAACAGACCCAAAATTTCATAAACCTTTCACAAGCCTTTTTTGCACACGCTTCAAATTCAACACATAGGCTCTTTTGCTTTCCAACAATCACATTAATTCATGAGATCTCACCAGGATTAATAAACCTTAGGCATCCTTTTATATAGTTTTCTCCCTCATATTCGACGACGTCGACGGATTACTTTTATTTTTAATTTTAAAATTAAAATTAAAATTTTAAATAATTTAAAATTTAAACTAAATATTTAAAATTAAATATCTCCATCATCGGGGCACATTTTTCGATGAAACAAAAAGCCAACTTGGGTTTTAAGAAAAACCCATTTCAAATATGCCATCCATGGTTTTAAATAAAACCTTTTATTTTTCCTGCCTTGGTTTTCACAAAAAAAACTTGTATATATCCATGCTCTCCAAAATATCATAAATGATTATTTATGAAGTGCTTTTGCCACCAAAACTCAATGTGATCCATGTGACATCAATGACAACATAAAATAACTCAAATTGCCAACACTCATCCCTTTTCTTGATGATGAAGGAACCTCAAATATCTGTCACAATCACAACCACTTCTATGCCAAACTCAAAGAAGTTAGAAGTTAAATATTTCTCATAATGTAATGCAAAAACTCAATTACACCTTATCACTCCATATATAAAAACAACCATCAATGTACATAAAATATTTTTCCAACAACACCTTTTAATCTCCCAACTAAAATAAATTTAACATCCACAAAAATTTAACTCAAAAACCTCTTTAATTAAATTTTAATGGCAAGAAGAACTTTGGTAATAATAAAATCCACTTTCCTTATAACTCCAATAACATAAATCAATTACCAAACAAGCAACCTTTCATATACCCTTATAACTCCAAATAACACCTTATGAAAATATTAGACAAATAAAATATTTAATAAAAATTACCTTTTCCACTAGTGGGATTCGAACCCCCAATCACTACCTCCTCGTGCACCCTAGTCATGGGCTTGCCCACCATGTGCACTAGATGCACGCTTGGAAGGCTAAGAGCACCTCGTGCTATTTCTTCCAATTCTGGCACTCTAAATGAGCATGTACCAAAAGTTTTTCTCCTCAATGTTCAAGACAAACACACCAACAACCTCCATGCGAATCGATCGTGGTCACTTCCACTTTCAATGCTCTCGCAAAACATGCACTGCCAATGGACCACACTGTCCAATGTGAGTGAGGCCTTAAGCCCTCTAATTTCATCTTCTTCCTAGAGCTAAAATACAAAAATAATTCTTTATTTTCTTCCTCAATGATTTCACAAAAATACTCTTTACTTTGGTTGCATGAAAAATTAATCTAAGAAGGGCAAGTTTTGAATGCCCCTTTGGCATATTATTTATAAATAAAATTCATCATATGGCTTAGACGTCGACTCTCCATTAAATTTGATGACGTCGATGCTTTTATAATATTTATAATTTATAAATTATTTAAATTCTAAAAGAATTTATATTTTATAAATTACACTTATAAACCTTTGAATTTAATAAAAATTAAAGTCTCCTTGAGATAAAATTTAAAACTTCATTTTTACTTCACTTATTTGATGAAAATTATTCTACCACCATGGTTTTAATAAAAACCTTTATAAAACAATATTTTGACAACTTTTCTTCAACTCTTTGCATTGCTCCTGGTGTCAATGATGGTGTACTCCATGGTATTAATGACAGCTTCATGTATTCACTTTGGCATCAATGACAACTTCTCACCTTGACATCAATGACAACTAAATGAGCTCAAAATGTCCAACACTATTATTGACTATATGAGTTCTAGAACATATGTTTTGAGTCGTTGGTTTAATATAATAGGTCAAACCTATTTTTATAAAAAATTATGGGATACACTTTGCCCCAAACTTTGATGCCATATCAACCATTATTATTTCATAAAGTGCCACATCACTAAGCTCTACATCATCAAGCTATTTCAACCAATTGTCAATTATCACATCATTACATGACATATCATAAATTATGGGTGCCCCATCATCATAGTTCCCTTTAAAAAATTAGGGATGATGTTACAACCTTGGATCTACTAAATATAATGCATTAGAAAGGCATTTATTATGCACTAGGGTTAGTAACACAAACATAAACCACATAGAAGTGTTTTATCACTTTAAATAGTTTACATACACCACATGCCTTTGAGTTGAGATCCTATGGATATCAAACCCTCAACACCTTAGTGGGGATGACCCCATAGGTGGAACATTGACCATTACAGTGCTAGAATTATCATGTATGGGTTGGAGTTACATTATTCATAACCCTACACCTCCACCACATGTCTTGATTAAGGAACTTGTAACACTTTTTCCTAGGTTAGATGAGCTCAAAACTACCCATGTTGACCATGAGTGACCTTTAAACTTTGTACCTACAACACATGTACCCATTTAAATGATGCATATTTCTAAAACATGTGTTATTATTTGAATAATTCTTGCTTCTAACATAGTTCATCCCTCTCTTTCCATAGAATTTTCTCTAGAATATTGCCCTTCTATAAATTAAAAAAAAAAATGGGGGGCAAAAAGAATTTATTTAACACAAAAAATTAATACTTAGAGTCTGAATGACAAAAAAATGTTGAACTAGGACCACCTCAAATATTGAAAAGAATAAAAAAATATTGATGGTTCACTCATATTTATCATGGTTTACCCAACCAAATATTTTTCTTGAACACAACCAATTAAGCCATCTTCTTGTGCCTATGAAATAGAAAACTTGCTAGTCCATTTTGGAAACTTTGCCAATTTTTTAAGTGGTTCAAAGGTATTTATCATACATGGATGTTTTCCCATGACTTCTATGGAATATGAGGGATATGAAAATATGTTTATTTTCTTCTTTTTTTCAATGGTATTTATTCAAACTATCCTATCATCTATGCTAAATTTAGACTAGAATTTCCAAATAAGAAAGGGAAATGGATTATTTCAAGAAATCCATAGAAGATAAATAAGGATTTTAAAAAACTCAATAAACTTAATTTAGAAATTAGGGCATCCACCTAGTCAAAAAATAAAGAACATCGATTTGAGTTTCAAGAGAGGAAAAATGGACTATGTAAATATTTCTTCTAGAACAAATATGTTGGAAACCAATGCAATCTAAATGATGCAATTCCTCTTAGGGTTTCAACATAAAACCCTTACAATTATTAGTGGCACACAAATATTATTCTAATTACTTCAAATAAATATTTTCCTTTGGAATCATTGAAGAACACAAGCTTATACTGAGAGGGGGATGAACAGTATAAGACCACTTTTTACTTTTTCCTTCAATTCAACTTTCAATTCAATATTATGTAGTGTATAGATAGCAGTATCAATAGCAGTAATCAAAGCAATGCACAAAACACCATCCACAATAGAGACACAATAATTTACATGGTTCACCCAATGTGGGCTACTCCACGGAGAAAATATTTTACTAAAATTTTCTCAATCAATATCTTTGGGAATCCTTCCCAATTACAATGTTTATGGACCTCTATCCAAAGGATATTTTGATCCCCTAATCTCAAGTTCATGGATTTCTTCCACAGGATAACTCTTTCCCCTTCTACTCTAGCTAGTGATCTTCTAGAAGACTATGTCTCTCTACTACTCTAACTTGTGGATATCTCTCCACTTGAAGACTCCTCACTTAGATTTGTCTTCAATTATCCTAGTTGTTGGATCTCTATCCACTGAGACTCTATCCTCTATACTCTATCACCTCCAAATCTCTATCAATAGGTTCACTTAGAACCTCCTCAAATCTGTTGAATAGGTTCACTCAAAACCTATTCAAATCTATTCAATAGGCTCACTCATAACCTGCTCAAATATGCTCAATAGGCTCACTCATAACCTGCTCAAATATGCTCAATAGGTTCACTCAAAACCTGGTCAACTTTGCTCAATAGGCTCACTTAGAACCTACTCAAATCTACTCAATAAGTCCTCTCTAGGACTTGCTCAAATTTGCATAGCAAGCTTTCATAAAAGCTTACTCAAAATCAGTCCACAAGCATTCTCAAAGACTTACCTCAAATCAGCTTAACAAGCTCACACAGAACTTGTCCAATCTCATAGAATCATAAAGAGAATTGTTAGAGACTCAATATATTCTAAATTCAATGCTCAATCAATATCTCAATTCAATCTCATAGAAGAATAAAGATAATTGTTAGAGACTCAATATGTTCTATACTCAAATCCCAATCTCAACTCAAATCAATCTCAACTCAACTCAATCTTATAGAAGCATAAAGAGAATTGTTAGAGGCTCAATATGTTCTCTCACAAACTCAATTTCTTTCTCAACTCAATATCAACTCAAATAAACTCAACTCTTTCTTATAGAAGCATAAAGAGAATTGTTAGAGACTCAATATGTCTATTCACAAACTCAATTTCTTTCTCAACTCAATCTCAACTCAAATCAGAATATAGAATACTTTGTTTTATGGAACTTGAACAATGACTTCACACATTCAATTGACTAGGCCCAAACAAATCTACTCAACCAATCACCTCTAGGAACAACTCTTTCTCACAAACCCTAGTCCAAGCATGAATCAATCAACTCAAAATATCTCCAACAATGCTCAACCACAAATCTCACATAACAATGATACTCATGTTCTTTTCTAACTCAAGTTCAAGTTCTTTGCTCAACCAATGGGCTTCAAAAACAATGCTTATAAAATAAGGTTTAATCACAACTCTCAAACCAAAAAACCTTGAAGCATTTAAACCAACACTTTCAAAAAGGAAACCACAATCAATCCTTTTCTCTCCAATGATATTTCAGAAATCAACCACCATAAACAATCAATAGAGAATATTGCCCATACCTTATTAATTCCAAGAAGTTGTCCACAAAATCTTCCACACTCAACACAACTTTCCTTTCCAATCTCAATGAGGGTTAGTGGACTTCAAATAATAATCACAAAATAAAGCATAACTCAATTTACACCTTTTTACTCCAACTCAATAATCACATCCACCAAAGATATATTCAATAACCCTCAAGCAAAATATTTTTCTCAAGAATGTTTCAATAATTAAAAGCACTCTCCAAATAACATCTCAAAAATGTGCCAAATAAGTAATAATCCTTATTACTCCTCAAACCACTTATACCCTAAAGAAATTAAAATCTATGCCTACCTACTTATCTCTCCAAAAACCACTTTTACTATAAAATTTATGCACAGATTTTAAACTAACTTTTAGCACCCAATAAAACAAAAAAATTGTTTTAATTTTCTTTTACAACTTTAATGCATACCTTGGCATGAATTTTGGAATATCAAACACAACATATAAACCTTGGTAGCATGCACATGAAAAACCACAACCAGCACACTATTTCCCTTTTACACAACAAAAGGGAGTTCACAGGATTCGAACCTGAGTCCTGCGGCTCCTGCGTCCTAACGGACTCTTGTGCACCATGTGAGATAGCACTCCACACAAGACCAAAGGCGCCTCACTCTCCTTTATCCTCCACACAATAGCCAATGTAAAATAGATTTATCCTTTCTAAAAAAAAATGAAGTGCATGTGATTAGGACACTCAACCACTTACCTCCCAATGCCTTTGCACTGCTCGAGTTGCCAACAGGCCACACTGCCCATGATGTCTTGGAATATGACCACACCTCAACTTATTCGTTGCCTCTGCCTTTAAACATTTTTCACACGAGCTCTTTTCATTTTCTAATAATCGCATTAACCACAAGAGCAAGGATGAGGAATAATAAACCTTAGTCATCCTTTTATAGTCTTCTCCCTCATATTCGACGATGTCGGAGGATTACTTTTATTTTAATTTTAAAATTTAAATTTAAATTTTAAATAATTTAAAATTTAAACTAAATATTTAAAATTAAATATCTCCATCACTGGGGCACCTTTTTTGATGAAACGAAAAGCCAACTTGGGTTTTAAGAAAAACCCATTTCAAATATGCCATCCATGGTTTTAAATAAAACCTTTTATTTTTCCTGCCTTGGTTTTCACAAAAAGACTTTCCTTACACTTTTCACAAAATATAGTGCATGCCATCATAGATCCTTTTGACATCAAATAACCTTTTGACATCAATGACAAACATTTTAGCTTAGGGACTCAAAATTTCCAACAATATCCCCCTTTTTCATTGATAGCAACCCATATTAATTTACTTAAATCTGACCTTCTTTTCTACTCCCCCTGGGACTTTTCTCCCCCTGGCTCAATCTCAAAAATAAAATATCTCCCCATATCAAAAATTTACTTAATATACACAAATATCTCCCCCTTTGAAATCAATGGCAAAGGGTCACCTTTGGGGCTCGGGGCTAAGAATGAGCCTCTTAGCTTAGCCCCTCCCCCACCTCCTCATGAGGTGGTTAATTTTGGGGTGGGAGTATTTCTACTCCCCAAAAGCACTACTCTTTACCTTTATCTTTCTCTCTTCCTTTCTGAGTTTTTTGAATCCTCTCACTATTTCTTTCCATTTAATCATCACTTCTATTCCTATTCCTATTCTTTTCTCATCCATGTTCTTGTTCCTATTTTTTTTCTCATCCAAGTTCATGTTCCTATTCTTCTTCCTATTCTTGTTCATGTTCCTATTCCTATTCTCATCCATGTTCCTGTTCATACCTACTTCTAGAATATTTGCTCTACACCATCTTGTTGTATGACCATCATTATTGCACTCATAACAATTAATGTTATTATTCATTTGAGGTGTAAATGTCTTAGTATACCTCCTAGTGAAGCCAAATCTTATTCTACCATGAACTCTACAATTTCTTCTTCTAAAGTTTATTCTTCATCAAGACTTGAAGTAGATTCTTTTTCCTATTTCTTTCCAAAGCCAAGACCTGTTGAACATGATATTCTTTGTTTTCCACAATGAACTTATCCAAGTTCTTAGAGCTATTTGTGAAAATATTCATCTTGATCTTGGAGTCCTTTAAATCTTTCTTTAGAGTAGCCACTTCTTGTGCTAACTTCTCACATTCCAAAATCTTTGCTTCTAACTTTTCTTTGAACTTACTTACCTTAGCCTTTGACTTCTCTAAGTCTTCTATGAACAATAATATTTCTTCATCACATTCTTGAAACTGATTTTCAAGCTTAGAGTGTTGTTTTCTTACCTTATTCTACTTTGTCAAGGGCATAGGTAAGTTCTCCCTTGAGATCATAACCATCATCTATTGAGTAATCCTCTATTTGTTTTGCCTTTGTCCTTATCATTACTTCATTTTGTCTTATCTTCTATAGGATCACTTACTTCATCTTCTAAAGCCATTAGAAGATTCTCATATGGTCTTTCAAGTGCATCTTCAAAACCATCATCACCGAAACTATAGCCATCTCTAGTGCAATCATCTTCAAGATGTCCAAATTTACCACATCTAAAACATTTGAGAATAACTAGAGTCCTTTTCTCTTTAACCATAAATAGGACTTCATCTCTATCATTGTCTGAAAAACTAGCATCACTATCAAATGAGTACTTACTTGCATTATCTGCATAGTAGCTTTTCTTTTGCCTTTGGAAGAACTTATTTCCTTGTTTTTTCTGTCCATCCTTGCCTTTCTTCTAGTACCTATGTCTTTCTAATTCCCTATACTTGTGATCCTATTTTTCTTCATCACTATTGTACTTTGGATTTTTGCACTATGTTGCATAATTTCCATACTTTCCACAATTGAAGCACTTAATAGATCTAACATCTATGAATATTTTGGAACCTTTATCTCTCCTACCATAGTTAGCTTCTTCATCACTAGATGACTCACTACTCGATTCTATCTGCTTTCCCTTTTTCTTTTTATCCACTTTGAAAGCAACTTCTTTCGGAGGAATAGGATCTTTTGTTCTTATCTCAAAAGTAGTAAGAATGCCAAGCAAATAATTCCTTTTCAAAGAATCACTATCAATTGATGTTTCTATAGTAGAAACCTTTTCACTATACCTTTTTGGAAGAGTTCTCAAGATCTTATCACAAGCATCTGATTCATCAACCTTCATTCCAAGACCTCTCATCTCATGCACAAGTTCATCAATCTTATTGAGATAATCACAAATATTTTCATCATATCTCATTATTAAGTTCTCAAATTCTCCTTTGAGATTTCTGATCTTAGCTTTCCTGACACCTTTATCACCCTCATATATATCATGTAGTAGATCCCACATATCTTTTGTTGTTTTACAATCCATAACCTTCATAGATTCTGATCTACCCAATCCTTTTATAATTGCATTCATAGCTCTTGAATTTTTATGCATTAGAAGCTTACCTTCCTTATCTGTCGGAGGATTGACTATTGAATCATATCCAAGTTCCATTGCATCCCAAACTTCATTTCCAAGTGCCATCAAGTAAAATCTCATCAACATACACCAATACAAGAAGTCACTTCCATCGAAGACTGGTAATGCATTATTGAAGGGTCCATCTCTTTGATCCTTTTGATCCATTGTTTTCTTAGACCGCTTTTCCTTCAGGCTATCAAACTCTTCTGAAGGAACCCGCTCTAATACCAATTGAATAACACAAGCTTATACTTAGAGGGGGGTGAACAATATAAGACCACTTTTTACTTTTTCCTTCAATTCAACTTTCAATTCAATATTATGCAGTGTATAGATAGCAGTATCAATAGTAGTAATCAAAGCAATGCATAAAACACCATCCACAATAGAGACACAACAATTTACGTGGTTCACCCAATGTGGGCTACTCCATGGAGAAAATATTTTACTAAAACTTTCTCAATCAATCTCTTTGGGAATCCTTCCCAATTATAATTTTTATGGACCTCTATCCAAAGGAGATGCTGATACCCTAAATCTCAAGTTCATGGATTTCTTCCATAAGAGAACTCTTTCCCCTTCTACTCTGGCTAGTGATCTTCTAGAAGACTCTGTCTCTCTGTTGCTCTAACTTGTGGATCTCTCTCCACTTGAAGAATCCTCACTCAGATATGTCTTCAATTATCCTAGCTATTGGATCTCTATCCACTGAGACTCTACCATTTGTACTTGATCACCTCCAAAGCTCTGTCAATAGGTTCACTTAGAACCTCCTCAAATCTTCTCAATAGGTTCACTCAAAACCTACTCAAATCTCCTCAATAGGCTCACTCAAGACCTACTCAAATCTTCTCAATAGGCTCACTCAGAACCTACTCAAATATTCTCAATAGGTTCACTCAGAACCTGCTCAAATCTGCTCAATAGGTTCACTCAGAACCTACTCAAATCTTCTCAATAAGTCCTCTCTAGGACTTGCTCAAATCTACATAGCAAGATTTCACAAAAGCTTACTCAAAATCAGTCCACAAGCCTTCTCAAAGACTTACCTCAAATCAGCTTAACAAGCTCACACAGAACTTGTCCAATATCATAGAATCATAAAGAGAATTGTTAGAGACTCAATATGTTCTAAACTCAATGCTCAATCAATATCTCAATTCAATCTCATAGAAGCATAAAGAGAATTGTTAGAGACTCAATATGTTCTATACTCAAATCCCAATCTCAACTCAAATCAATCTCAACTCAAATCAATCTCAACTCATCTCAATCTTATAGAAGCATAAAGAGAATTTTTAGAGACTCAATATGTTCTCTTCACAAACTCAATTTCTTTCTCAACTCAAATCAACTCAACTCTTTCTTATAGAAGCATAAAGAGAATTGTTAGAGACTCAATATGTTCTATTCACAAACTCAATTTCTTTCTCAACTCAATCTCAACTCAAATCAGAATATAGAATAGTTTGTTTTATGGAACTTGAACAACCACTTCACAAATTCACTTGACTAGGCTCAAACAACTCTACTCAACCAATCACCTCTAGGAACAACTCTTTCTCACAAACCCTAGTCCAAGCATGAATCAATCAACTCAAAATGTTTTCAACAATGCTCAACCACAAATATCACATAACAATGATACTCATGTTCTTTTCTAACTCAAATTCAAGTTCTTTGCTCAACCAATGGGCTTCAAAAACAATGCTTATAAAACAAGGTTTAATCACAACTCTCAAACCAGAAAACCTTGAAGCATTTAAACCAACACTTTCAAAAAGGAAAACACAATCAATCCTTTTCTCTCCAATGATATTTCAGAAATAAACCACCATAAACAATCAATAGAGAATATTGCCCATACCTTATTAATGCCAAGAAGTTGTCCACAAAATCTGCCACACTCAACACAACTTTCCTTTCCAATCTCAATGAGGGTTAGTGGACTTCAAATAATAATCACAAAATAAAGCATAACTCAATTTACACCTTTTTACTCCAACTCAATAATCACATCCACCAAAGATATATTCAATAACCCTCAAGCAAAATATTTTTCTCAAGAATGTTTCAATAATTAAAAGCACTCTCCAAATAACATCTCAACAATGTGCCAAATAAGTAATAATCCTTATTACTCCTCAAACCACTTATACCCTAAAGAAATTAAAATCTATGCCTACCTACTTATCTCTCCAAAAACCACTTTTACTATAAAATTTATGCACATATTTTAAACTAACTTTTAGCACCCAATAAAACAAAAACTTTGTTTTAATTTTCTTTTACAACTTTAATGCATACCTTGGAATGAATTTTGGAATATCAAACACAGCATATAAACCTTGGCAGCATGCACACAAAAAGCCACAACCAATGCACTATTTCCATTTTACAATGGAAAAGGGAGTTCGCAGGATTTGAACCTAAGTCCTATGGCTCTTGCGTCCTAACATACGCTTGTGCACCATGTGAGCTAGCGCTCCACACAAGACCAAAGGCACCTCACTCTCCTTTATCCTCCATGCAACAGCCAACGCAAAATATATTTCTCCTTTCTCAAACAAAATTAAGTGCACATGATTCGAACACTCAACCACTTGCCTCCCAATGCCTTTGCATTGCTCGAGTTGCCAATAGGCCACACTGCCCATGATGTCTTGGAATCGACCACACCTCAACTTATTTGTTGCCTCTACCTTTAAACATTTTTCACACGAGCTCTTTTTGTTTTCTAATAATCGCATTAACCACCAGAGAAAGGATGAGGAATAATAAACCTTAGTCATCCTTTTATAGTCTTCTCCCTCATATTCGATGACGTCGATGGATTACTTTTATTTTAATTTTAAAATTAAAATTTTAATTTTAAATAATTTAAAATTTAAACTAAATATTTAAAATTAAATATCTCCATCACTGGGGCACCTTTTTCGATGAAACAAAAAGCCAACTTGGGTTTTAAGAAAAAACCATTTCAAATATGCCATCCATGGTTTTAAATAAAACCTTTTATTTTGCCTACCTTGGTTTTCACAAAAAGACTTTCCTTGCACTTTTCACAAAACATAGTGCATGCCATCATAGATCCTTTTGACATCAAATAACCTTTTGACATCAATAACAACATTTTAGCTTAGGGACTCAAAATTTCCAACAATCACTATAGAATATTACTTGTTGGAGATAAGTAACTAAGTAATGGATATTCACAACCATTTTGTTACCATGTTAGATTTTAGAATACTTTGAAATGGATGGAACAAACATATTACACAAATAAGTAGAAATAACTCATACATAATAAGAATATGCACAATATAAAGGTTATTGTAGACACCAAAATATCTCACTAAAGAGAATAGATTTACACTCTAATTGATGATAAAATAGTTGGAAGGAATTCATATAAATACCCATCTACAAGATACCTTTAGGTTAGGGTTAATGAACCGATTGTTAGGTTAAATAACTAATATTTTAATAAATTCACCTATGCAAAGTATACAATGATCTAAAAGGCTTATACAAGGAATATAATATAAAATATAGGTGTGTCCTCAAATGAATCTTAAAACCACATATTCCAACAATTTTATCTTAAATTTTTATTATTACTACTCCTAGAAGTAGAATCATGGGTCCCATAGATAAAGACTATCAAGTCTTATATAGTTCCATAAAGTTCTATATATAGTAAAATTTATAATTTTCACAAGTACTTTATACTTTGAAAGTGTGGAAGTGGGAAATAATAACACCAAAAGGAAATAAGTTTTAAACACAATTTCTTTTATTATAACCAGTAAATCCATAGAATAAAAAATTTTTAGATTCCTCCTATGTATTACAAAACTACTAAAAATTTATTTTTCTCTTTACTTTAGTTAATTTATTGAACATTGTACACCCATGAGAAAATGTGTAATTACTTTTAATGGAATACATACTTTAGTAAAATTTTACTACACCAAGTAAATCCCACCAAAAGGAGAAAGATGAAAGTTAAAAGCAAAATAAGAGGACCAAAAGCCCCTTCAATATAATAGGTAGTCATTGACAGAGGGCCATTCAAAAGGAGTCCCCACCATAGGCAAATAGCAAATCTCAAGCCCCCCCTTACCATGAGGGCATACTGACCAATTGTACATGGAAAGTGATGAATCACAATCTTTTTAATGGAAGCTAAGCAAACCATCACCATTGGTAGGAGTCCCTAAGCCTTCTTAGTTATAGCAAAAATAAATTCACCTCTACTTGGTTTTACACCCAAATAATGGTTGCAAACTCTTCTCCCCAAAGAAAACAACACATAGTGTTGGATGTCTTCCACATTTGATTGGGTTTGCAATGACTACCCAATTAGTTGATATTCCTTTATGTAGTTACAAGAATTGCACTAGTGATAAACATTAAGGAGTAGAACCCAACAACTATGGAAAAATAAGGAGCAAAGATTAGAGCTGCAATTGACATGCAAGTAAGATCCCAAGGCACTACTTTGCAAAAAATTCCTACTAGAAAGCTGAAGAGGAAAGCTTCGATAGCTCCAAAAATTTGAGAGGCGAAAAGGCAAAAATTAGCAAAGAGTTTGAAAGCATTGAAAATAAAAAATCCAAGGATAAAGAATTTTAAGAAGTTTAAAGGAAGAAAGGAGACAAAATTTCTTATGGCTAATGTAGTCTTGGAATCTTAAGGCAAAATGTTTTTTGAAGATTGCTAAAATGTGAATGGCCAAAGGTTGTCAAAACTTTTAAAATTTCTAAATGAAAGAAAAAAAAAAAAAATTTTAAAGCCACAACAAAAGAGAAAATTTTTATATTCAAGGAAACCAAAAACTTTGTTGGAAAGGGATAAACAAAAGTTCTAACTTCTAAAGAGTTTGGGTCATATTGGAAAAAAGAACAAATTAGATTCAAAGGCAGTATTAATGACACACAAGCTCCTTTGAAGAGTAGATAAGATATATTAATGTACAATTTTGTAAAGTGGATATGGATCATCTACTAATATCATTTTAATTTAGCAATCCAAAGAAAGTTAGGTGGTCTGTTAAAGGTGAAGGCATGGTGCTAGCACCAATGACAATCCCAAAACTAACAAAAGTAATGGTGAAAGATGCTTCTATTCAATTTTTGGCATATTTAGAAAGAGCAATTGGGATTGTCAAAAAATCCTACATAGTATTGGAGGGAAAATCCCCTTAATTCTATATATAAATAGTAGTTAGTTTACCATTGTAAAGAATTTTCAAGATATACATTTCATATAGCTTTCTCTTCATTTTCCCTTGTATAGTAGTTTTCATATTCATGAATAGTCTTGTAGGCTTGTCCTTGAGCCCTCACTTCTAGCATAATCTTGTAATGTTTTTGTATTCATACACACATACTAGAGGCCTATGATAATTTTGTTCCAATTTTTTGGTTCTCCTTGTCCCATTTCCTTTATGTAGTGTGTATATCTACACTTATATATGTTGAGGAGAGGAATTATTCACCATGTCTATGCTTTATAATCAGGGTTGTTGTGTAGGGAGATCTTCTCTTGATATTGATGCATTGACTTAGTTAGCTTAGGTTTTACTTTTCTATTAGTTATTTTTTGCATATCACTAATACTTTCCTTGCAAAGCTATTAGATTAGGACTATGCACTCAATATCACATCTTAAAAGGATTCAACCTTGTAAAAATCCAAGAGGCCATTGATAGAGCTAAATCTCACACTATTGGGACTAACTCTACTATGTCACTATATCCAAGGTACAATATTCTTGACCATCTAGTCCAACCCATTCAATAGCCTAAACAATTAGAGAGGATAATTTTTTAATGAAATACCCAATGGGATCCCATTAACTTATCATTGGTCACATAAAATAACAAGTTTGGATTTGACTCTAGTGAGGGTCTCTACCTATTCTACTTGTTGAAGCACCTTAAAACTCATCTAGTGACTCTACTCTAGAACAAACATATAGAAGAAGCTACTTTTAAATACATTAGATTGAGTTGTTGGTGAAGACCTTGATCTATCAACTTCTAGAGAACAAGTTATATTCACCTAGTGATTCTATTCAAATCAAAGGACCTAGAAGTGTATGAAAAAGAGACTTGTTACCAAGTACTTTGCTACTAAAAATTTGTAAGAGTTGCTCCCTCCACTCAACACCATTCCATGAAGAAGAAGATATAGAATCCAAAATATGGCTTCTACAGAGCCATCCAAACCATTCCCTACATAGAATAATAAAAGTTCCTTCAAACCTTCCACTCCACATGAAGTATGGGAGGTGATTTTAGTGTCTATTTTAAAATATCTCCCATATATCACTAGGGAGGACCTTATCACTCCAATCAAGCATGTAAACCACATGGTGAGATTGTGCATTCTTCAAAATATATCAGATCAAAACATGGATCCAAGATTACTAGCAACCTCATTCAAAGACAAGGCTAGAGAATGGTATTATGTGATTCCACCTAAATCTATGTTAGGATCCCATCCTAATATTCTTTTGTAATTCTCATTGGCTTATGTAATGACCCACTTCCAACATGGGGGATTCTATTATAATTTTATTTTGTAATACTTTGTAATGTATGTGGCAAGTAAGGCACCTAGCCAAGTGGTGTCATCTCATGTAATCATTATCAATATTGTAACTAATTTTTGGTAGAAGATTCTAGCTTGAGCAGCATTTTGCATGTAAGTTAACTCTTGAGCCTTTAGGTAGGGTTGCATGCAACTTTCTCTTTAAAAGACATGAATCCATGTACAAATGTATCTTTTTGAAAGTTAATGAAATATTGAAGGAGGTTGCCCCCTCGAAGAGGCCTACGATTCTGAGTTATTTGTGAGATTGTTATAATTCTACAATTAGTTTTTGCATAGTGTTATTCTATTATTTGATGTATTTCTATTATTTTTTTAGTATTTTATGTGAGTGAGCTTTATTTTAAAAGTAGGTTCCTAACAAGTGGTATTAGAGCGCTTTCCAAGGTCGAGTTCTACTACAACTATGATAATTATTTCTTAGCCATTTCTACCTATTAGGTATAATTTTCTTGTATTTTTCATTATGTTTTTCTTTATTTAAAAACAAAAAAAAATTAGCAAAAACCAAAAAAAGCCAAATAAAGTACAATTTTTTTTAGTAGTTGAGTAGGCTGGAAACTCTATGTTGAGGGTTTTAAAATATTGCAAAGGAGATATCGTTATTAGCTAAGATAGATAGCCCATAAAATGTCTAGTGAAGTGAGGAATGATCAGGCTCCAATAGTCAGGACTCATACAACACTTACGCATGAATTTGAGCTCCTACGCATCTTTGAGTGTATCAAGAGACCATTTTAGGATTAAACAATATTTTATCCAGTATGAATCTTTTTGGCCTTGTATCATCCATAGTCCATGAGACACATCATCCCAAAAAATTACCCTCCCATACTATCAGAGAATTAGATAGTGTGCTCAAGGGAATGTGTGGAATCACCTTGGGTAGTGGCCTAAAATATTGGTTTGAGCATTATTATTTGTTATTGTGGTATAATAGAGGGCCTATGGGTGTTACATAATCCTCTATCTACTATACCTTGGTTCTATTAAAAACTTCAACCTGCAAAAAAACATCTTCCTATTATGCTAAAACTACATTCATGACCCCAAAAAGTGAGCATATAGAGGACTTCCCTATCACTAAAGAACAAAATTGCATGCACCAAACAGTTAGGACAAAGTTTGTAAGCATGTACAATAGTCTAAAATATTCTAGTACCATCTGGGTTAGTGGCAGTAATAATCAGGTCAATGATAGTAATATTTGGGTCAATAATAGTAACAATTAGTTCTATAGTGGCAGTAATAGTAATTTGTAATAGTTAAAAAATATAGGTGGTCAAGATCAAAAATAGAAGTGTCAACTGGATAGTACAAAGGATTCTAAGATTAGAGACATGAATAATGTTAGTAAATGTAGTATAGGTGATAGGGATAGTGACAAGGTGATTAGTCGATAGAATGCATAGGTTAGAGATAGTTGATCCAAAATCCAACTTTTGAACAATATCTCTGAATAAAAAACCGACCACACCAGTAGACTCATCAAAATAGAGGATTAAAAAAATTCTAGGGTGTCCAAAATTAGTGTTGTGGGATATAGCTCATTGTGATCGTATTTTTGAGCTAATAATTTTTATATATAACACCCAAGCACTTTTTTGAACTCCTTACTAAAAATAGTAACTCCTAAAACTACATTTCTATTTTTAGTAATTTAGTAAAAGAGGTTCAAGACTATTCAAAATGGTTGGTGGCACTTACGGATATCAAAAATAGAAATATTTGGTCACCTCATTGTTGGAAACCCTCCAAAGAACCATTGATAGCATGCAAGTCTCAAATCAAGTTGTGATGATAGAGCTTCAAAATTTTAGAGATGATTACTATACCTCCATAACCCACTTAAAAGAACTTGCAGATGTTGAGTCTAAATTGCAAGGTGGTCCAAGAAAGTATGAGTACCATACTAAACACTCACATTATGATAGAGGTAAAGGAAGGGCAAAAAATAACTCTCACCCTCACTATGATTGTGATTCTACCTTTAAGATTCCTAAATTAGACTTTCCTAAGTTTAATGGGAAGGATTTGGATGGGTGGTTATGTCGTGTTGCTCAATTTTTTAAACTCCACGATGTCCCCATATATTATCCAGTTCAAATGGATTCCTTCAAATTAAAATATGAAGCTTTATAGTGGTACCAATGATTGTAGAACACTACCCCTGATCCTTCTTGGGACGACTTTGAGTCTCAATTACTCACTCACTTTGGCCCTAGTGAGTATGATGATTTTATAGGATAATTGAAAAAGTTGAAATAAACTTCAACAATTTAAGATTTCCAAATACAATTTTAGAAATTGGCCAACAAAACTAAGGGGCTAAATGAAGGGTTCTTTATGAGTTGTTTTGTTAGTGGTTTGAGGGAAGATCTCCAAGATGAGGTCATGATTTTTAAATCATAATCCATGATGTAGTTTATCAAGTTGGATTGTTTGGTCGAATCCAAATTTTCAACTCAGAGGTGGATATATAAATTTTCATAGGCTAGACCCTCTTTTCCTCCTAGATTCCAAAATCAAAATAAACAAAAAACTATTAAACCCACTACTGCACCTAAATGTCTAACCACTATAGAAATGGATGCACGATGCACCCAGGGGTTGTTCTACAATTATGATGAAAATTTTTCTTGTGAGCATAAGTTTACCCAAAATAATTTATTCCTCATAGATGCTAATGAGCCTGACACCAATAACCATAGTGATGATGATACGTAATCAGTAGAGTAACCATCCAAACCGAAGGAAGAAAACCAAAATAGGCTAAAATTTTTGTTCATGGTCTTGCTAGCATTACTACTCCCTAAACCATGAAAGTTATGGGTTACTTCAAAGGCCTATGTCTTACCATCCTGATTGATTCTGGAATTACACATAACTTTATTGATCCTCGCATTGCCAAATAGGCAAATTATTACTTACATACATGTAATTCCTTTGAGGTTATGGTAGCCAATGGTGGGACCTTACCTTGCAAAGGTAGATGTAATGTTAAGGTAGAAATTAGGGACTATGAGCTCAAAAAATATATGTTTGTGCTTCAAATAGGCTGATGTGATATTGTGTTGGAAGCTCAATGGTTGGGCACCTTGGGAACCATCTCATGGAACTTTGCTGAACTTTAGATGCAATTTTTATAGAATTGACAATATCACACCCTCCATGGCTCAAAATAAAGGCCTTCATAGATTATTAGTTCAATCTAGATGGAGAAATTGTTAAAAAATTATCTCAATGAGTCATAGCTCAGATATTTGGGATCCAACCTCACCCCTCTAAGGAGGATTCCATTCCTTTCGATTTACTACTCATTTTTTCCAAGCACAATTCTATTTTTGCTAAACCATAAAAATTATTGCCTCATCGCTCTTAAGAACATGCTATTCCTTTGTTAGCTGGAAATGCACTACCCAATATTATACTGTACCTATATCCTCATGTTCTTAAGTCTAAAATTGAGAAGTTAGTATAGGAATTATCAAAGGCTAGCATCATTCAGCCTAAAAACAATCCTTACTCTTCTCTAGTTTTATTGGTACATAAGAAATATGGGTCTTGGTGGTTGTGTATTGATTATCATGAGCTTAATATACTCACCATCAAGGATAAGTTTCCTATTCCAGTGGTGGATGAATTACTGGATGAACTACATGGGACTATGTACTTTTCCAAATTAGACCTTCACTTTGGGTACCATCAAATTAGGCTCAAGGATGAGGATATTCCTAAGACTACTTTTCGTACTCATGAAGGTTACTATGAGCTTTTGGTGATGTCATTTGACTTTAATAATCCTCCTTCCACTTTTCAAAGCCTCATGAACAACATTTTTTGCCCATTACATCAAAAATTCATCCTCATTTTCTTTGATGATATTTTGGTGTATAGTTGCTCCTAGGAAGAGCATCTTTTTCATGTGGATCAAACTCTATAGTTTTTGGCATAACATCAACTCTATTCTAAGCGGTCCAAGTGTTCTTTTGTGTTGACCAAAGTGGAGTATTTGGGAAACATTATCACCAAGGATAGCATCAAAGTTATCCCAAGAAGATCCAAGCAGTTTAGGAATGGCCGAAACCTCACTCTCAAAGGTCTTCAAGGATTTTTAAGGCTTACAGGGTATTATTATTAATTTATTTGTAACCATGGTAAAATTGTAGGTCCACTCACTTCCATGTTAAATAAGGACTCTTTCACTTGGTCATAACCCACTGAATAGGCTTTCCTCGAGTTCAAGCATGCTATGACCACCACTCCAGTTTTAGCCATGCCAAAAATTTCCAAATATTTTGTCATTGAAAGTGAAACTTCTTGTCATGATATTGATACCATGTTGATGAAAAAAGGATGACCCTAGGATTTCACTAGTAAAGCTCTCTAGTCGTAATTCAGAAAATTCCACTTATGCCAAGGAGATGATGGAAATTTTGCATATGGTGATCCATTGGTGACTGTATCTCATTGGGCATAATTTCTCCATTAAAACGGTCCATAAGAGTGTCAAATACTTTTTGGAGCAACAGGTTGCCAGCCTTGAACAAAAATAGTGGATCTCTAAACTCATGGGCTATGATTATGATATCACCTATAAGAAGGGCAAGGAGAATATTGTGGTTGATGCTCTCTCTCACCAATTTGAGACTCTTAGTATGTTTTGTGCCATTTCATCACCTATTCCCCAATGGATTGATTCCTTATGCTAAGAGGTACTTCAAGATTATGATTTACAAAATTTGGTTGCCTCCCTACACACTGAGTCTACTTCTTCTCCAAGATACACTTGGATAGCCATGATTTGCATTATCACTAATGCCTTGTTGTTCCCCACACATATCCACTTTAGGAACTTCTCATGAAAGAATTGCATGCCACCCCATCTACAGGCCATTCATAATTTCTCAAAACATATGAATGGCTTAAGCGCACTTTTTTACATAAGTGTATGAAAAAAGACATTTAGGATTTTTTTATGGCTTGTGATACCTATCAATGGATGAAAGGTCAAATAGTGCATTCTACTAGCATTCTTCAACCCTTGCCTATTATTGACTAGGTTTGGATGGATATTTCTATGGATTTTATTGAAGGGTTACCTATGTCTAGAGGTAAACCCATTATCTTTGTGGTAGTGGACCGTATTTCAAAGTATGCTCACTTTTGTTCCCTCTCCCATCCTTACATAGCATCCACCATTGCCCAAATTTTCCTTGATTCTATTTTTTGCCTTCATGGTATGCCTACCTCTATCATGTTCGACCGTGACCCAAACTTTACTAGTCATTTATGGCAAGATTTATTTAATTTACAAGGAACTCAGCTCAAAATGAGTTTAACATATCATTCACAAATGGATGGCTATACTGAGATTATCAACAAATGTTTGGAGACCTACCTTTGCTAGTTTTTATATGATCATCCTACTCAATGGGTAAAGTTGCTTCCTTTGGATGAATGGTGGTACAACACTTCCTATCACACAAAAACCAAGGTCACCCCTTTTGAGGTATTTTATAGGCACCCTCCACTCATGCCTTCCTCTTACTTTTTAAATAACTCCAAGTTACATGCCATCAAAAATACTCTCAGTCAACACACTAATGTCCTCCACCAACTGGAGCTAGATTTGGATGCAATCCAAAACCAAATGTGCCAATAAGTTTACCAACATCATTCTAAACATAATTTTGATTTGGGTGATGTGGTTTTCCTTCACTTGCAATTGTACAAAAAATCATCCCTCCAACTTTGCAGGTTCTAGAAACTTGCTACAAAATACTATGGGTCCTATAAGGTTTTATATCGGATTGGTGCCACAACTTACAAATAGGACCTCCCACCTACCTCCAAACTTCATATTTTTTCATGTCTCCTCTCTTAAAAAGGTTGTTGGCACTCAGATACATGTTCAATATGCACTCCCAGAATTATATGAAGAAGGTTCTATATTTCTCGAGCCTAATCATTTGTTTGATCATTGAAATCAAACTTTTTGAAACCTCACCATTATTGAGATCCTTGTTTAGTGGTGTGGACTTCAACCAAAAGATGCTACATGGGAGTCTCTCCACTAGCTATAGCACCAGTTTCCTCATCCCAAACTTTGAGGACAAAGCTTTTTGAAGAGGAATGACATGTTAGGATCCCATCCTAATGTTGTTTTGTAATTCTCATTGGCTTATGTAATGACCCACTTGCAACATGGGGGATTCTATTATAATGTTATTTTGTACTTTGTAATGTATATGGCAAGTAAGGCACCTAGCCAAGTGGTGCCATCTCATGTAACCATTATCAAGATTGTAACCAATGTTTGGTAGAAGATTCTAGCTCGAGTGGTATTTTGCATGTAAGCCAACTCTTGAGCCTTTAGGTAGGGTTGCATGTAACTTTCTATTTAAAAGACATGAAGCCATGTACAAATGTATATTTTTGCAAGTTAATAAAATATTGAATGAGGTTGCCTCCTTGAAGAGTCCTATGATTTTGAGTTATTTGTGAGATTTTTACAATTCTATAATTACTTTTTGCATAGTGTTATTCTGTTGGTTGATGTATTTCAATTATTTTTTAATATTTTGTGTGAGTGAGCTTTATTTTCATAGTAGGTTCCTAACACTCTATATCTAACTAGGACCAATTATCTACTCTATTCATAAAAATATTTTAGAGAGAAGGTGGATTGGGTGCCTCTCCTAGAATAAGTATCAACCACAAAGATATCTCCCATGGATATTGTAGATGAATTCAACCTCAAATTTTACTAGACATGGCATAAAATACCTTAAGAGATTCATCCTCCCCTAGGTATGGTATTTATATACTATTTAAAGGCCTTAGATTCTAAAATCTCATTAATAATTAAGTTTAGAGGTGGAAACTCCCTACTAGATGCCTATGGTATAGCCATCCAAGTTGAACATGATCTAATTTATATTGGAAGGCTAGATCCTAGGCCTCCCATGCCTTTGTATTCCAACATAAAATATCCATACCAACCTTCCCTAGTCTCATAGTCAAAAACCTTCTAATCAACATCAATATCACTTGTAGTTAGTCCTATCCCACCTACTATAATGTTGTCTTATTTAGAAAACCCAAAGATTAAATCAATTCAAAAGTAGCTCATGTTGATCAGTAATGAGATGCTAACTATGAGGAGGGAATGTAACACCCAAAGGTACCCATATCAGAGTAACCAGAGGTCTCCTTTCCCACAAGGAAATTAGGTCAATAGAGCTACATTTAATGGCTACCCTAGGCCCGAATTCTAAGCCAATTGGGAAAATTATTGGCAATTTGAGTTATTTTATGTTGTCATTGATGTCACATGAATCATTGATGTCATATGGATCACATTGAGTTTTGGTGGGCAAATGATATTTTGGAAAGCATGGATAAAATCAGGGTTTTTGTGAAAACCAAGGCAGGCAAAATAAAAGGTTTTATTTAAAACCATGGATGGCAGATTTGAAATGGGTTTTTCTTAAAACCCAGGTTGGCCTTTCGTTTCATCGAAAAAGGTGCCCCGGTGATGGAGATATTTAATTTTAAATATTTAGTTTAAATTTTAATTATTTAAAATTTAAATTTAAATTTTAAAATTAAAATTAAAGTTAGCGCCGACGTCTAAAGAAAGAGGGAAAATCAATAATGCACCGACGTCATCGAAAATGAGGAGAAGACTATATAAAGGGGGATCCTAAGGTTCATTTGAAATTAATCCTTGCTCGTGTTAATCGTTGGCTAAGCATCCGAAGAGAGCTCGTGCGAAAATCATTTTGAAAAGGGAGACAACGAATAAATCCAAGGTTGGTCGAAAGCCCAAGACATTGTGGGCAGAGTGGCACATTGGCAATTGGATTTTTTGTTAAGGTGTGTGGCAGCGCTTTACGTCAAGGTTCGAATCTCCTTGACTGCATTCGAAGGCATTGGAAGGAAAGCGCTCGAAGCACTTTTGGTTTGCGTGGAAGGGAGGAAGGACTTAAGGCACGTCGTGCCTTTTCCTTTCGAACGAGCGGCTAGCTCATGTGGCAACCTTAGCCATGGCTAAGGCGCTCACGATGTGTGCAAGTTGGGGGTTCGAATCCCCTTGAGGAGGTAATTATGTTTTGCTCTAATTAATTTCGTTGATGCCCTAGGATAGGAGTTATAAGGTGGTTAAGGAATAATTAAAGTTTTTAATTAAAATTTATTTTTATAAGGGTTGTGATTATTATTTCAGAGGTGGATGAGTTGTTGATTTATTTTGATATTCATGAAATTGAAAATTAAGATTTAGGAGAAATAAGGAGTTGTTATAAAATATTTTTGAGAGCCTTATTGATTATTATTTTTGATAAGGGTTTTTATTAAAAAGGACTTTGGTGGATGTGTTTATTAAGTTGGAGTAAAAAGGTGTAAATTGAGTTATGTTTATCTTGTGATTATTATTTGAAGTCCACTAACCCTTATTGAGATTGGAAAGGAAAGTTGTGTTTAGTGTGGCAGATTTTGTGGACAACTTCTTGGCATCAAAAAGGTATGGGCACATTCTCCTATTGATTGTTTATGGTGGTTGATTTCTGAAATATCATTGGAGTGAAAAGGATTGATTGTGGTTTCCTTTTCTAAAGTGGTTGGTTGAATGCTTCAAGGTTTTCTGGTTTGAGAGTTGTGTTTAAACCTTGTTTTATAAGCATAGTTATTGAAGCCCATTGGTTGTGAAAGAATTTGAAAAGAACATGAGTATCATTGTTATGTGAGATTTGTGGTTGAGCATTGTTGGAAACATTTGAGTTGGTTGATACATGCTTGGACTAGGGTTTTTGTGAGAAAGAGTAGTCCCTTGTGGTGATTGGTTGAGTTGAGTTGATTGAGCCTAGTCAAGTGATTGTGTGAGGTGATTGGTCAAGTTCCATGAAACAAACTATTCCATAATTTTGATTTGAGTTGAGAGTGAGATTAGAACATATTGAGTCTCTAACAATTCTCTTTATGCTTCTATGAGTTGACTTGAGTTGAGTTGAGTTGAGTTGAAGATTGAGCTTAGAACATATTGAGTCTCTAACAATTCTCTTTATGCTTCTATGAGTTGATTTGAGTTGAGTTGAGTTGAGATCATTGTGGATCATTGTTGTCATCCATTGAAGAGTACATTGCCATTCATTGTTGAGTTCATCTTTGAGCTTTGCCTTGATAGATTTGTGGATGAGATTTGAGTACTACTTGAGCATGATTGATTGAGCCTTTGAGAAGGCCTTTGTGGATAGTTTTGGGACAGCTTTGTGGATAATTTTGGGATATATTTGTGGATAGCTTTGTGGACAGTTTTGGGATAGATTTGTGGACAAATTTGAGCAAGTTCTTGGTGAGATTGCTAGAGCAGATTTGGGCAAGTTCTTGGTGAGATTGCTAGAGTATATTTGAACAAGTTCTTGGTGAGCTTGTTAGAGCATATTTGGGCAAGTTCTTGGTGAGCTTGCTAGAGCATATTTGGACAAGTTCTTGGTGAGCTTGTTGGAGCATATTTTGGGCAAGTTCTTGGTGAGCTTGCTAGAGAAGATTTGGACAAGTTCTGTGTGAGCTTGTTATTCAGTTTTGGACAAGTTCTATGTGAGCTTGTTATTCAATTTTGGACAAGTTTTGTGTGAGCTTGTTATTCAGATTTGGACAAGTTATGTGTGAACTTGTTATTCAGTTTTGGACAAGTTCTATGTGAGCTTGTTATTCAGATTTGGACAAGTTCTGTGTGAACTTGTTATTGCCTAGCTTTGAGTAGATCAAAGAAATCATTGTATTGGATAAGGATCCTTATTTCTATGTGAAATATTATAAGGAGATTATCTGGTGGAGTACCCCACATTGGGGGAACCACGTTAAATATTGTGTCTCAATTGTGTGTGGTGACTTGTGCTCTTGCTTACTACTGCTATCTGAGTTATTAATGCACACTTCTATATTTGGTTATTGCAATTAAGGACATTAATTGATATTGATTTGGAAAGAAAGTAAAAAGTGGTCTTATATTGTTCACCCTCCCTCTCAGTATAAGCTTGTGTTCTTCAATTGGTATCAGAGTCGGGTTCCTTCAAAAAAGCTAACAACTTGAGGGCAGATTCTACAAGAACACATATGGCTTCATAGAATGGATCATCTACAAATAAGGCTCCATTGTTTGATGGTAACAATTATGCTTTCTGGAGCATGAGGATGAAGAACTACTTGATATCACAAGGATATGAGGTATGGAAAATGGTTGAAAAAGAGTATAGGGTTGAAGGTGATCCCGAGGCAGATAAGACTATCAGAAAATTGGTTGAGATCAATGCAAGAGCAATGAATTGTATTTTGAGTGGGCTTCGTGAGATAAATTTTGCAAAGGTCATGGTATGTAATTCAGCTAATGAGATGTGGACCAAGTTGTGGAATACTTATGAAGGAGATTCCAAGGTAAAGTTGGCAAAACTACAAACTCATAGAAAAATATTTGAGGAATTGAAAATGGAAGATTCTGAAGATATTGCAAAGTTTTTACTTCGAGTTGATGAGATTACTAACACCATGAGAGGCCTAGGTTTTGATATGAAAGAATCAGAAGTTACTCAAAAGGTTTTGAGATCACTTCCCATGAAATATGATGCTAAGGTTTCAGCAATAGAAGAGACAATGGATATCAACAAGCTAACAATGGAAGAATTGCAAGGAACTCTCACAACTTATGAGATGAGGGTAAGTAAGCATCAGGTTCCAATAAAAGAGATTGCATTCAAGGCTTCAGAAAAAGAGAAAGGGAAAGTTTCAGAAACAAGTAGAGGTTCAGATAATGATGAGGAAGCTAACTTCATCAAAAGGAATAAGGACTCAAAGAATTTTAGGGATATAAGGAAAGTCAGATGCTACAAGTGTGGTGATCTTGGTCACTATGCATACAGGTGTCCACATGAAGAAAATGGTGATGATGAAAAATAGGGTCACAGAAGAAAAGAATATGGAAAGCATAAGCATGACAAAGATGACAAATACAAGCAAAACAGGTATGAGAAGAAGAAAATTTTTCGTAAGGCAAAGAAATCTTACTACATTGTAGAAGCAAGTGATAGCTCAGATCATAGTGATAGAGACAAGTCAGATGATGAAAAGGAAGAACATCTATTCCTAGGAATAGAAGGTGAAAGAGAACAATGCTTTGTGTGTGGTCAAAGAGATCACAGATCAGGATATTGCAATGGTTTCAGTGATAGTGAAGATGAGATGACACATCAAGGAAACATGTATGGTCAAAGAAATCTTGAGAGTTTGTTTGCTATAGAAGATTATAATGATCTTAGTGATAGTGAAGATGAAGAAGGTTTTTTCTATGGAATAAGAGAAGTAGAAGAAGAACATTCACTCCAAATAGAAGAAGTTAAGCAAGAGGATAATGTCTCAGTTGATCTAAAGGAAGACTTCAATGTTATCCATGAGCAACTACAAGAGGTTAAAGAGAATCTGAAAGAATTGAAATGTTCCTTACTTGAGAAATTTGATCCATCACATGACTCAAAAGGTCAAGATATTTTCACTAAGAAGGAAACATGTGTTTCAAAGGCTATAGAGATGGATGCCAAGTTGCTACTTGACACAAATAAAGAAAAAGAAGAGGAAGATTCCAAAGCACCAAAGGTCTCATATTTCAAGGTTTGGGGAATCACACTCAAAAGGAAAGGAAGTTCTAAAATATGAAAGCAAGGAAGCACCTAAGATTTGTGAGGAAAGTTCCAAAGTTCCTATGGCTCCAAATATTCAGTTTGGATCTTGTTTTGAGATAGGTGAATCAAGTTCAAAAGAAAAAGAAATTCTTGAAGAGGAAAGCAAGGAAGAAACTAAGGAAGAGGTTTTAGATGCTACAAAGAAGGTTCAAGGATGCAATGCACAAGTTGAAAATGATCATAAGGATAATGGTCAAGAAAGGTATGAGGAACCAAGGCATGAACAAAGGGCTTTTCAAGGACATTGTTTTTCTTGTAATGGATTTGGACATAGGGCTATACATTGCAGGATCCATGGATCAAAGAAGTTTGATTTTGCTAGAAGAAACTTCAAAGGAAGAAGGTATGGTTTTCAGGGGCATTGCTTCTCATGTAACAGGATTGGTCATAGAGCTTTTCAGTGCAAAGGAAATGAGCAACATGGTTTTGGTTTTAGAGCTTCACAATTCAGAAGTCATGGTCATAATGGTCATGAAAATAGAGCTTCACAATACAGGGTTCAGGAAAGGAATGGATATGGAAATTATTTTAAGAATGAATTCAGGACATGGGCACCATCCAAAGGCTACAATATCAAGTGTTTTAATTGCAATAACTTTGGGCATATTGCAAAATGGTGTAGGACTCAATTCCAAACAGGTTCAAGGCAAGAAGGTCAAACAGGTTCTAGACAAGAAGATCAAGTAATTCATCAAGAGAAGGATATCAGAAAAACATGGAAGGAAGTTGATAGAGGAAAGAAACAATGTGATATGGGAGTAAAAGTACTCCCACCCCAAAATTAATCACCTCAAGAGAGAAGGTGGTGAGGGGGCTAAGTTTAAGAGTCATATCTTTTAGCCCCATAGGTGTCCCTTTTGCCATTGATGTCAAAGGGGGAGAGATTTGAGTAAGGGGAAGAGCATTGAGTTAGGGGGAGCAGCCTCCAAAGAGAGCATTGAGTTAGGGGGAGCAGCCTCCATAGAGATTATTGAGTCAGGGGGAGCAACTTTGATTCTCAGAGATGGTTTTTGTAGTGATTGTGGTTTTTGCTTTAGAGGTGTTGCCATCAATGACAAAGGGGGATATTGTTGGCAATTTGAGTTATTTTATGTTGTCATTGATGTCACATGAATCATTGATGTCATATGGATCACTTTGAGTTTTGGTGGGCAAATGATATTTTGGAAAGCATGGATAAATTTAGGGTTTTTGTGAAAACCAAGGTAAGCAAAATAAAAGGTTTTATTTAAAACCATGGATGGCAGATTTGAAATGGGTTTTTCTTAAAACCCAGGTTGGCCTTTCGTTTCATCAAAAAAGGTGCCCCGGTGATGGAGATATTTAATTTTAAATATTTAGTTTAAATTTTAATTATTTAAAATTTAAATTTAAATTTTAAAATTAAAATTAAAGTTAGCGCCGACGTCTAAAGAAAGAGGGAAAATCAATAATGCACCGACGTCATCGAAAATGAGGAGAAGACTATATAAAGGGGGATCCTAAGGTTCATTTGAAATTAATCCTTGCTCGTGTTAATCGTTGGCTAAGCATCCGAAGAGAGCTCGTGCGAAAATCATTTTGAAAAGGGAGACAACGAATAAATCCAAGGTTGGTCGAAAGCCCAAGACATTGTGGGCAGAGTGGCATATTGGCAATTGATTTTTTGTTAAGGTGTGTGGCAGCGCTTTACGTCAAGGTTTGAATCTCCTTGATTGCATTCGAAGGCATTGGAAGGAAAGCGCTCGAAGCGCTTTTGGTTTGCATGGAAGGGAGGAAGGACTTAAGGCACGTCGTGCCTTTTCCTTTCGAACGAGTGGCTAGCTCATGTGGCAACCTTAGCCATGGCTAAGGCACTCACGGTGTGTGCAAGTTGGGGGTTCGAATCCCCTTGAGGAGGTAATTACATTTTGCTCTAATTAATTTCGTTGATGCCCTAGGATAGGAGTTATAAGGTGGTTAAGGAATAATTAAAGTTTTTAATTAAAATTTATTTTTATAAGGGTTGTGATTATTATTTCAGAGGTGGATGAGTTGTTGATTTATTTTGATATTCATGAAATTGAAAATTAAGATTTAGGAGAAATAAGGAGTTGTTATAAAATATTTTTGAGAGCCTTATTGATTATTATTTTTGATAAGGGTTTTTATTAAAAAGGACTTTGGTGGATGTGTTTATTAAGTTGGAGTAAAAAGGTGTAAATTGAGTTATGCTTATCTTGTGATTATTATTTGAAGTCCACTAACCCTTATTGAGATTGGAAAGGAAAGTTGTGTTTAGTGTGGCAGATTTTGTGGACAACTTCTTGGCATCAAAAAGGTATGGGCACATTCTCCTATTGATTGTTTATGGTGGTTGATTTCTGAAATATCATTGGAGTGAAAAGGATTGATTGTGGTTTCCTTTTCGAAAGTGGTTGGTTGAATGCTTCAAGGTTTTCTGGTTTGAGAGTTGTGTTTAAACCTTGTTTTATAAGCATAGTTATTGAAGCCCATTGGTTGTGAAAGAACTTGAAAAGAACATGAGTATCATTGTTATGTGAGATTTATGGTTGAGCATTGTTGGAAACATTTGAGTTGGTTGATACATGCTTGGACTAGGGTTTTTGTGAGAAAGAGTAGTCCCTTGTGGTGATTGGTTGAGTTGAGTTGATTGAGCCTAGTCAAGTGATTGTGTGAGGTGATTGGTCAAGTTCCATGAAACAAACTATTCCATAATTCTGATTTGAGTTGAGAGTGAGATTAGAACATATTGAGTCTCTAACAATTCTCTTTATGCTTCTATGAGTTGACTTGAGTTGAGTTGAGATTGATTTGAGTTGAGTTGAGTTGAGATTGAGCTTAGAACATATTGAGTCTCTAACAATTCTCTTTATGCTTCTATGAGTTGATTTGAGTTGAGTTGAGTTGAGATCATTGTGGATCATTGTTGTCATCCATTGAAGAGTACATTGCCATTCATTGTTGAGTTCATATTTGAGCTTTGCCTTGATAGATTTGTGGATGAGATTTGAGTACTACTTGAGCATGATTGATTGAGCCTTTGAGAAGGCCTTTGTGGACAGTTTTGGGACAGCTTTGTGGACAGTTTTGGGACAGCTTTGTGGATAGTTTTGGGACAGCTTTGTGGACAGTTTTGGGACATTTGTGGACATATTTGAGAAAGTTCTTGGTGAGCTTGCTAGAGAATATTTGGGAAAGTTCTTGGTGAGCTTGCTAGAGCATATTTGAACAAGTTCTTGGTGAGCTTGTTGGAGCATATTTGGGCAAGTTCTTGGTGAGCTTGCTAGAGCAGATTTGGACAAGTTCTTGGTGAGCTTGCTGGAGCAGATTTTGGGCAAGTTCTTGGTGAGCTTGCTAGAGCATTTTTGGACAAGTTCTGTGTGAGCTTGTTATTCAATTTTGGACAAGTTCTGTGTGAGCTTGTTATTCAGTTTTGGACAAGTTCTGTGTGAGCTTGTTATTCAGATTTGGACAAGTTCTGTGTGAACTTGTTATTCAGTTTTGGACAAGTTCTGTGTGAGCTTGTTATTCAGATTTGGACAAGTTCTATGTGAACTTGTTATTGCCTAGCTTTGAGCAGATCAAAGAAATCATTGTATTGGATAAGGATCCTTATTTCTATGTGAAATATTATAAGGAGATTATTTGGTGGAGTACCCCACATTGGGGGAACCACGTTAAATCTTGTGTCTCAATTGTGTGTGGTGACTTGTGCTCTTGCTTACTACTGCTATCTGAGTTATTAATGCACACTGCTATATTTGGTTATTGCAATTAAGGACATTAATTGATATTGATTTGGAAAGAAAGTAAAAAGTGGTCTTATACTGTTCACCCCCTCTCTCAGTATAAGCTTGTGTTCTTCAAAAATAGTCAAGTCTAGAGCCAAAACCAACAAATAATGCTAGTGTTTACCCCTCTACAATAAGAATTATTTAGCCACTCTAGGGAGATGGATCTTTTATAGAAAAATTATGTGGAAGAGTGCTTATATTGGTATTTCCTAAGTCTAGATACCTAATCCACCTATGTTAATCTTGGAGAGGTCTACTAGCTACTTGAAGCCATGACAAGTGATATATTGCCTTCTAAAGCATCTACTTCATATTCAAGAGCTAAAGCTAAAATGGAGAGTCAATATTCCTTGATCCCATCCCCCATAGATTCAAATTATTTTACCTAAAAATAAATCTTAGTGACTTGGGATGAGGAAGAGGTCTATGTAGTATATGAAAGATCAAACAATTTGTTGTCCAATCGGCCTTGAGTCAAATTGAACTATTTAACAAGGTATAAGAAGAAAGTAAATGAGAAGTAAGATAGGAACAATCTAATGGGCCCAAAAAACTAGATTAGAATAGTTGGACTAAGTCAACAACCTCCTTCCATGTTGCCCTTGAAGTTGAGTGCATCACAACCTACTACTAGAATTAAGAAAAAATATTATATGGTCTAGGTTGGTCAAAGCAAAAAAAATAAGGTCTATAGGAAGCCTCCAATTTTTGTTTCGAAGTGAAGCATCATGAAGATACCAAAGCACCCAATGCCTTACTAAAAATCAACTTAAAGCCCTAAACTAATTGAGTACTAACCCACTACTAGAAAATATTGTGCAAAGGCCCACCCCTCTCAAGGCCTTCAATGTCATAGATCATCTAAAAATATCCATAGTATCATGCATGTATGGGATTTCTTGGCCATTCTTGGAAAGAAGGATCATTTAAGGATATCCCTAGAAGAAGAAGAGGAGAAAGGATAGCAAAGATCACTTCTTGTAGACACCAAAATCTAGCCACTTGTTCTCCATCCATGATTTCCCATCATTTCCACCACCAAAATCATAGCCACTTGTCCTCCATCCTAGCTTTCTCACCATTTTCGCCTGTTATTTATATATATTTATAAATATTTATAATATATATATTTATAAATAATATTTTAAATGTTATATTATATATATATTTATATAAATAAATAAATACCAACCATCAGATTTCATTTAATATCATCCGTCCATCCACATTAATCCATGCCACACCCTAAATTTAATATCCACCCTTAGATATGCTTTAATCTTAGCCACATGATTAGTGTCATTGAAACCCTAAGTATGCCCTAAGTTGTATTATAAATAGAGGCCATTTTGATGGCTCAACCCTTGAGTCTTTTTCTAAGTTTTTGAACACCTTGAGTCCCCTAAGTTTTCTGAGTTCCCTGATTTGGTTAAGCTCTAATTGTCCTAATTTTTGGATTATCCTATGCTTCCAAGAATCATGATTTCCCAATTTACCATTTGTATCCTAGCCCCCACTTCGTCCACCTCATCCTTAACCTCTGCAATCACTGCCATTTTACCTCCCTTTCCACCATAAGATCTACTTCTATAGGTTTGAACTAACCCCCCAAATGCCTTGCTACTCTCCATCCCAGTCTCGAGCACTCTGTTGTTCTCTATAGTTGCCCTTATACTCTCCATCCCAATTTTGAGTGCCATGTCACTCTCTGTAGGTGCCCTGCCACTCTTTGTAAGTGCCCTTCTGCTCTCAAGTGCATTCCTAGGTGCCTTTTTACTCTTCTTGAGAGCCCTGCTATGTTTCAAAGTCCACTTCTAAAGATTAGTGAGATCCTTGGGTGTCATTAGGGCATGTCTACATCATAAAACTACAACAAGATACATTATTCCATGAACAAACAATAATAAATAAGGTAAACCACACATTTTTTTTGTATTTTATTTCATATATTTAGATTTACATGCAATTTCATTTATCAATAGCTAGGGTTTTATTGATATCTGAGGATCTCATGCAACAGAGCCCTCACGATTATTACTAAATCTCTATTATTATTGTTATGTGTATAGTTTTGAATATCTATTAGTGTTGAGTAGCCATTTAAGCTAGAGTGGATTGACATCGGATATCAAGAAGCCCACTCAACACTATTGGGATCAAGAACACACCTAAAGACACCACAACCTTGTTGTTAGGGTTTTGAAGAACCCTAACCCCTGTAAAATTGTATCAAAAGGATTACAAAATATCCTAATTGTAACAATAGAGTTTTTAAGCTCCACCATTAATACAAGATCAATTTATTATTATGCAATTTTAATTCTTTTGTGTCTATTTCATTTAGCATTTTTTGGCACAAATTTCACACATTTTGCTAGATCTAAGGTTTCTAAAAATTTTGCAGAAGTTGGAGGCAGTGCGCAAACACCCTGCTACACTCAAGATCATCTAGAAGCACCTTGAGGCATTCTAGAATAACCTAGTTGCATTTTCATAGGTCCATAAGTGCCCTGGGATGTTTTACAGACACCCTACTATGTTTTTCAAAGATTTGGAATATATACGTAGGATTTATGGTATCTTAAATTTAAGCTTCTATTTTTACGTATTCTGGGTTGTCTACTATATTTTTCAGATTTTAAACATAAAACGAACCATAATTAAGTAATCTGGAAAAAAATCCATTTTAGCTTGCATTTTTAAGTTTGCATTCATTCACATATTTTGATTAGGGTTTCTATTTTCTTAATACAAATTTCTACATTTTGTTTGCATTTGAACTAAAAATTTGCATAACTTAGTGTTGCATCTTAGGGTTAGAAACACTTTATTTCATTTATCTAAGTTGGAATACCATTAGACTACTAAAATTATCCCTACCATTGGGTGACACTAGGTAGAGGGGTGGACGAACCCTCCAGTTGTTATTTAGATAGGGGGTTTTAAGTGGTGTACTTCACACCCTTTGGAGAACTTGGAATTCTCTTGTTGGATTATGATTTAGATTTATGAAATTAATTCTTTTTAACATTGTTTGTACACAATAGAAAACATAAGATTTAAAAATAATTCACACACATCACGAATCATTCAAAATAGTAGTGGTTGGATTTCATTACCAATCATTGCTTGAGATTTGGTGATGGTGGAATTCATCTCCATCCACCAATATCTACCCTTAGCCACCATAGGATACCCCTAAGAAAACTTGTTGGATTTCATCACCAACAAGAATATTGTTGCCCTATCTTCGCCATAGTTTTTTCACCTTTGTTTCATTAAGAAATATTAGAAAATCAAAACACACAAATCTAACACATAAAATGAATAAACTTTAAAAGGATATAATCAATGAATGAGGTAAGTCACATTGGTTGAGACTTATAATTGGTTCTTTGTTTCCTTAAGCATTCTATTTTTTATGTTACATTTGGTATTTTAATTTGTATCTTGATTTATTTTGCTTACGGTATTAAATAGAAATCAAAATAAAGCAATAAGTCAAGATAATTTAATGGAATCTTCATCCATATTCCCTACCACTTCTATGGTAGATTCTTTAATTGTGATTGAGGAAGATTTATCTATAGGTCCCTCACATTCTTTTCCATCCATAACCTTCCACATGACCATGCCCCAAGGAGTCAACCTCCCCTATAATTGATAACCATATCACCCATATTGACCTAGATAAAGTAGAAGCTCTTATGAAGTCTTCTAATCATATCTTGGAGTCTATTCCCAATTCATCTAGACATAAGTCTACTTTACAACAAGAGCCTTTCTATTCCTATCCACCATCTAGGTTTACCTAGGTGTATACTAACCCTCTTTTTGAGGCATCGATTGCACCTTCATCCCATGTATATATTCCCCAACCTTCGTGTGCTCCTAGCACCTCATACACTTCCACCTACACCAACCCCTTGTATGAAGCACATGTAAATGCTGCTTCACAAGTCCCAACCTCCCAAGTTACCATACCTAGTGTAACTTGCTCCCAAACCACATCGTCCATACCCTCCACCTCCATACCCTTAGCCTATGATAGAGAAATTAGTGAGGCATGGGAGCACCTAAAAAAATTGCTTAGATAACATCAAAACACTCAATAGAAAGTACAAGTTAACCCTAAGCCTTTACATACTTCTACTCAGGCTATCCTTTTCAACCAGGGTCCATCATGGGCACCAAAGTCTTCAATGGTTTCTATCCTTGTTTCTCCATCAAGCCATACCATTACCCATCCCATTCCCATTGTCCAGCCTAGCCATAACCTCCATCTATCAACATCATTTCATAATTCCCCATCGTTTCATCAATAGCCCACCATTCATTATATTCCATATAATTCACCAAGCCATAAATACCAATCTCCTCATCACCTAATTATGGCTCCATAATATTTCTCCACACAACCACAAACCCATTAGGTTATTCAGGGTTTTCATTTTCCTAAGGAAGAATAAGACCCTCAAATTGAGGCCATGCAAAAACAAATAGATCAATTGATGCAATATACTCTTGGTTTTTCAAACCAAAAACCTACCTTATGCCAATTGATCAACCAACCAATTCATCCTTCGGTACCATCACTGCCATATTCGATAGACTTTACGATACCTAAGTTTGAAAAATTTAATGAAACTAGGGATCCCAAAGAACATGTGAGCACTTTTGTACATGCATACTTCAGAATTCAAGATGAAAATGCTCTCATGCTTTGAAATTTTCCTCAAAAATTAGGAGGGGATGCCATATAATGGTATACTCAATTTCCAAGCCATAGTATCTATACTTTTGACCAATTGATTGATCAATTCTTTGACCATTTCATCCTAAATATTAAAAATAAGATCTCATTGGAAGATGTCTATGCTTTAAGGCAACAAGATGATGAATCTATCTATGATTTTAGTAACCGTTAGAGGGTCATCATCACTAAATTATCATTCATCCTACCAATGGATAAGCTAATTAAGTTATTCACCAAGAGTTGCTTAAAACCTATCTCTTGGATGCTTCAACTGCAAACTTATCAATCATTTGAAGAAACTTTAGCTCAGGGTAGTGTCATCGAGGATATCAAAATCCAAGAAGGTGTACTAAAGCCGAAGAATAAAGAATGGCATAACAAGTTCCAATATAAAATTAATTACTCTAGACAAAGGAAATTTGAATATTTTCCCTAGCAAAGGCAATTTCAATCAAGAAAACTATGTCTACCAAAAAAAGAAAAGAGAGGGTGTAGGGTCCCAACAAGACAAAGGAAAAAAATAGGTTGTTGGCAACCAAAATACTCATGTAAGTTCCAATCCTCTAGTTTCAAATAAATTTTCAATTCTATCCAATATGGGAGTAGGAGGATTATTGGAAGACATGAAAGCTCAAAAACTTCAAGCTAACCTTTTTGACTCTCTAGAATCCCCATCCAATTCATTATCCTCAAACCCTAATGCTAAAATTACTATAAGCCCCATGGGTATCACAAATCCAAATTCTAATGCCCAATATATAGAATCCCCACACAAGTCGAGATCCTTAAACCCCAATGTTGAAAATACTTCAATCCCAGTGGGCATCCCAAAGCCAAACCCTAATGCTAAAGAACTTATGAAGAAATTTGAGGTATTGGAAAATAAAAAATATCATCTCCCTAACATCATAACTAGGATCTAGGTGAATGCTACTAAGGGGTTGTCCTATAGACCATGGGAATATAGGAAAAAAGGAGAATATTTGGATGTAGGGGTGGAGATATATGAAACTCTTTAGAATGAGGAATATGATAGTCCAGTTCTACAACAAATTGCCTCCCCCAATTTATTCCTAAACAAACCAGGAGCACTATGAAGTCTCCTATAGATTTTGGCAGTGAAAAAAGAAGACGGAGAATATCAAATGCTCAGCATAAAAAAATTAAAATTGATAATGACATTGCCAATGGAAAACAAAGAACCTTGTTTCAACAGGTTATTATGGGTTATAAATATAACAAATTAGGAAAACCCTCTCAAGGGAGGGGGAGAGGAAGAAATCCCAAGCAATCTAAATTAAGTTCCTCTCATGGAACGTGAGAGGCCTCAATGGCCTGCCCAAACACAGGGAAGTCAGTGCAATAAGAAATCAAGTGAATCCAACTATTATCATGTTGCAAGAAACAAAAACTGATGAGATTCAATAAAAAAAAGTAGCAAAAAAAATTGGAATCATGGGGAGATGGTTTACAAATTAGAAAGAGGAGTGTTTGGAGGCCTTATGACTTTGTGGGATACCTAGATAGTATAAGGCACCATTATTCAGAAAGATGATAGGGTTCTTAGTGTTTTATTTAAGGAAATAAATAACAATAGGTCATGGATCCTTTCAAATATTTATGCCCCAACTTAAATTCAAGGGAGAGCTCTACTGTGGGAGTACTTAGGCAATTTGATTGAAATCTTCCATAATGTCCCTTGGATTCTGGCTAGGGATTTTAACACTCTTATTTACCCTTCAGACAAAATGGGTGGAAATGGATCACCTATCAGGTGCATGGATGAGTTCAATGAATTTGTGAACTCCAACATGTTGATGGATGTAAAAATTAAAGAAGTGAATTATACTTGGAGCAATCGGTGGATAGGGTGTCATATCATTCAAGAAATGCTTAATAGGTTTTTTCTATCAAAGGAGGCTACAACTATGTTCAATGATTCTACCCTGTAAGCCCTTCCTAAAATTACCTCTGATCATAATCCCATTTTTTTGGATATCCCTAACTCTTTGTCCTTCAAGAAACATTTTAGATTTCAATCTATGTGGATCAAACATTCTAGTTTCAAAGGTAACTTAATTCAGTGGTGGCAGCAGCTTGTCAGGGGTAGTGCAACTTTTAAACTTGCAAGCAAATTAAAGTTTGTTAAAGAAAATATTTGAACTTGGAACAAAGAGGTCTTTGGGAACCTCTTTGAAAATAAAAAAAATGTTGTTGAAAGTTTGAAGATAATTGATCAGAGGATTCAACATGGTGATGCTAATGAAACTAATAGGCAGGAGGAACAAACAAAACTAGCAGAGTTTCATAACATTTTGGCCTGTGAGGAAATCTATGGGAGGTAAAAATCAAGGGCTCTTTTGTTGAAATATGGAGATTCAAATTCTAAATTTTTCACGTCACCATGCTTAGAAATAGAAGCAATAAGAATATAAAAAAAATAGATGGTTCTATTATTTAGTACTTAATAGAAATTAGAAAGGAAACAATAACTTATTTCAATTCTATCCTTGGTCAGGAATCACAATGCAATGAGGAGGCCAAAGATATCTCTTGCAATCCATTCCTAGCATAATAAATGAGTATATAAATCTCAAGCTTCTAGCTCCATTTTCTAATAAGAAAATTAAGGAAGCCTTGTTTAGCATTGAGCCAGACAAAGCCATGGGACCCAATGACTTTCCCCCTCGTTTCTATCAAGATTTTTGTGACATCGTAAGTGAGGATGTAATTTTTTATGTCAAAGAATTCCAAGCAAGCAATCATATCCCAAAAGGTCTCAACTATACTTTTATTTCTCTAATTCCTAAGAAGCAAACCCCTGAATCTATGGTTGACTTTAGGCTAATTAGTCTGTGCAATGTTTCTTATAAGATCCTACCTAAAGCCATTGCAAACAGAATGAGAGATGTTCTGCCCTACATCATAGATCTGTGCTAGGGAAGCTCTACCTAGGGCAGGTCAATCTTGGATGGAGTTATCATAGTTCATGAAGATCTACACTCTGCTCATAATACTAACATGTATGTTTTTGCCCTCAAGCTTGATATGAACAAAGCATTTGATAGGCTAAATTGAGACTTTCTAATTACTGTCCTCCTTAAGTTTGGTTTTCACCATCAATGGGTTATTTTGATCAAAGAATGCATTTCTAAAGAATGGTTCTTGATTTTGGTTAATGGAACAACTGCTGGTTACTTTTAAAGTCATAGAGGAAATTGGTAGGGGGACCCTATCAGCCCCATGTTATTCACCATTGTGGTAGAATATTTAGGTAGAACCATAAAAAATATTTGCAGTTCAAGGCTAATATCATGAATCAAGGTAACATCTCTCACTAGGGCTATTTCTCGCCAATAATTCATCGATGATACCCTTCTATTGACTAAGGCATCAGTGGTTGAGGTCAAAATAATTAAATACATCCTACAACTCTATGAGGACGATGTCGGTTAGAAAGTTAATTTCAGTAAAAGCAAGTTATATTTCTTGAACACCCCCATTCAGAGGTAAGGAAGGATTGTAAAAATTTTAGGGTGTGATATAGGAAACCTCTCGAATTTGTATCTTGGTCTCCCTATTTTCATTGGTTCTCCGAGAGAGTCATTGTGGGACAGGGTTATTGAAAGAATTCAAAAAAAAATTGCTGGATGGAAAGGTCATATTCTATCTCAAGAATGAAAGTTGACCCTCAATAAGGCCTCTCTTCAGAGCATTCTCGTCTATTTCCTCTCCATTTTCAAATTCCTTGTGAAGGTTTTCCAGAAAATTGAGAAACTCCAAAAATAATTTTTATGGAGTGGATCAGAGGAGAAAAAAAGGATACACCTTGTAGGATGGACCAAAGTGTGTAGAACTAGGGAAAATGGGGGCTTAGGTATGAGGAGAATTGCTCATATGAATTTAGCTTTACTAGCTACACAAGTATGTCACCTTATTTATGGTGAAGAAAATGAATGGACAACTATCATCAAATGAAAGTATCTTCAAAATATGGAATTTCTAAGTGACTCAGTTCCAATCAGAGGTTCTGATTTTTGGAAAGAAATTCTCAATTGTAAGGAAATCATCAAAAAAGGTTTAAGATGGGTTTTAGGCAATGGTGAGAGGATAAATTTCTAGAATGATAGGTGGGCTAAGGACAAACCACTGACGCAATATCCTAACTTAGCCCGAATCAGAGATATCATGGAAGAACTCATTGGCAGAAAAGTCTCCGATTATATGGTTGAGGATAGAGGCAGAATGAAGTGGAAACAAATAAACACTCAGGGATTTCAAGTAGAATAAAATGATCTTTGTAACATTCTCGAGAAATAGTTTATCCCCATGAGACCCAAGGAAGATCAAGTGACCTGGGCTCCTACAGAAAATGGGCAGTTCACTGTTAAATCAACTTACAAGCTTCTACTTGATGACTATGATTTTTTCCTCCAAAAGGACTTAGTTTAGATAAAAAATTTAATTCCAAAAATTGTAGTCTTTTCATGGATGGTTATCTAAGGAAGAATTCTAACCATTGATAATATGATGCATAAAGGTATTTATATCACTAATTGCTATTATTTGTGCAAGGATAATTGGAAGACCATTTATCACATTTTCCTTGAGTGCCCGTTTTCCTTGACTGTCCTAAGTGTGGTTTTTCAGGCCTTCAATATTTCTTGGGTTAAACCAGCCATCATACTTGATTTGTTCATCTAGTGGCCTTGCCCCTTTTCAAGCCAAAGACTTAGATACATGTTTAAAAATCTATCTCAATCGCTATCTTTGGCAAGTGTGGTTATAAAGGAACCATAGAGTCTTTAATGAGTCTATCCATGATCATCAAACTATCATTGTCAGGATCCTATCCTTTGCCAATGAGTGAACCTTATCCCTTTTGATAGCCATAAACCTCATCTATAGGAGATCATGATTACTCAATATTTAAGATTAAGCTTGTTATATGAGTCTATGCCTAGGGTAGTCAACCCTAGAGACAATGTTAAGTGGTCCCCACCTCCTATGTGTTGGTTTAAGCTTAAATTTGATGGAGAAGCTAAGGAAAATCCTGGTAGAGTAGGCGCTGGCGGCATTGTGCGAGATCATAATGGGAATATGATGCTTGCATTTTTTGAATATTTGGGAACAAGGACGAACAATGAAGCTAAAGATAGATCTATGTGGAGAGGCCTTCAAATGACTCAAGATTTAGAAGGCAATTTGATCATAGAAGGAGACTCTATGCATGTTATAAATCTCCTCAATAATTGGAAAACACCTCCTTAGAGGATTAAAACAATTGTTGAGGAGGCTAGGATCCTTTTCTAGGGAAGACATGATAGAAAAGCCCAACATGTCTTTCGAGAAGCTAACAAAATTGCTGATAAGATGGCCAATTTGGGTGTTGATGGTGACATACTTTTCAAATGGGAACACGATGTCTAGAGTGAAGTAGAGGAGCTTATTCAACAAGAATGCCAAGAATGATAGTCGAATTTACCAACAGGGAAGTCACTATAAGTTCAAAGGCTAGGAGTATTCCCATATCTTTTTTGAAATGGACTCAATAAATTTATTCGAGTTGTCAGTCTTCGTGGATGCTACTTGGAAATACCATAAATACTAATGGGGATAGTCACATGTCATATAAAATGGCTCCTAGTTGTCTTATTAATTTGAGGTTGGTTGATTATCATAGGGTAGGAAAGAAACAACAATATAAGACTTCAAACCAGAGCCACATGGACCACCAGATAGCCACCACCATAAATCTAGCCAATAGGTTCACTTTTCCAAGGCTAATTGGCCAATAAGGGATGTAGTCCCAAAGCATGTCATATATGAAAGAAAGCAATTACCAAAGAATTATTAAGGGTAACTGTCAATACAGAGCTTGTGGGAGTTTTTTTAGTACTCTGTTGTGTGTCTACAACTTTTTTTTTCTCCACTATTTCAAGGAAGGGACCCGTGTCTGTTTATTTTTTTGTAATTATGATGCAGGTGTGTTTTCTTGGGGCATACCCAAAATTTTGTATGGGAAGTTTTTTTTCTATAACAGGCTATGTGCCTTATCGGATGTAATGTCTTTGGCAGCATGTAAATTTTACATATATAGGATCCTTAGTAAGGACATGTTCATCAATAGCCCTGGGCTGATTTTTGTAAAATGTTTTGGGTCAACCTATAAAACCCGATATTAATGCTATAGTATCTTATCTACCAAAAAAAAATGTAAGTTACAATTCTCCTATAATTGTACTTACATTGGTTAACTTAATTTTACTCATTAATTAATAACTCTATCATTCTCTAGGGTCTCTCTTGCCTTCTCTCAAGGTATCTAACCCAAAGTCACACATCAATTCAAGGCTCAATCTAAGAACACTCCATGTAAGCTTCTAGTCCTATGACCTAGAGCTCTGATAGCAACTGTAGCAACCCAAAACTACCAACCCATTTTTTTTATAGGAGCACTTACAAATAGAGGCTCACACGAGGAATATCCCTATCTCAACATACAAGGCTTCACCATATTTGAGTTCCAAGTCATTGTAGATAACACTCAATGGACAGAAGTGACCAACTCCCATAATTTTCTAGGGTTTAGCTTACTAAATCTACATGTTGATAAGGATATCAAAAGTGATCCCCAAACCTTTCCTATACCCTCCTCGATATAGGATCATGTGACCACAACATAGGGATTACCCTTTAAGGCCCATAACACTTAAAGGAAGATACCTATTCCTTAACCTAACTCTAAATCCTTCTAGGTAGGTTAAATGACGTAGAGCCCTAGTGCTTATTTTCCACACCTCCATGGGATAACTAAGGTCATTGCCACTACTATATCAAATGATATGATCACCCAATCCTAATTGATCTGATGGGTAACCACTACTATATTGTGAATGGATTTCCTAATATTTAGTTGGGACATGCCCGATCCTACATGATCAAGGTGTGGCACTTCACAAGTACCTTGGCTATTGTATTCACACAACTCCTTATAGGATCATGCAATTCCTAGCTATTGCATGCATGAAACTCCTTCTAGGACTCATATTCACTTGGTTATTGCATACTCACAACTCCTACATGTTTGGACTATAAGGTTTACTAGAGGAACATTCCTACCCAACCTAGGGATAGGCAGGCATTTCAGAATAAATCAAAAACAAGAAGTATAATACTTAACATCAAATATGTTGATAAAGAATTCAAGATCTCCCCTACTAAAACCATAATTAATCATTACATAAAACTTGATATAATGATTAAGAAAAAGCTACCTAAACCATGATAGCATTAAACCACATTACCAGATTCTAAGCTTATCAAAATATTTCAATGAAACATTCTCTCAACTAAAATGACATAGCAAAAGAGATAAAAAATAGGCCCATTTCCACATTTAATGCAACTTTTATCAAACTAAGAACAAGATTAAAACAACACTACAATGCTCATAATATAAGTAAAACAACATAATTCTTCTTTGAATCAAAAGTCAAATTTACAATTCCATCAAGCAAATACAAGCCTTTGCTCAATTTATAGTAACACCTTTTTTTTTATTTCTTTTTAAAGAACACCTTTCCAAGTCTTCAAACAACTAAGCATTTGCAAGCTTCTTTGATGGGATAAACCACCTACCATTCATAAAATATTCTTAAAAATCATAACAACATTGAATGCAATGCAACTTAATTCATGCCTTACTCTATTACGTAACAACCATGCATATAACAAGCAAGCTAAAGAAGATATTCCTACTACTCTTTATATTAATCCTCCATTATTTTAATCAAACAATACTAAAAATATCCATAACAATCTATGAGAAGCTCTTACTTCTCTTTATAAAGATTCCTTAATCCACATAGATATAAAGAATCATTATAACCAATTTCTCTTACAAACTAAATATTGCATATCAAAATATGAGAATCCCATACTTCTCCTTATAATGATCTCTTAATATACATAGATCTCAAGTATCATTATAATTAATTTCTTTTATAAAACCAAATTAAACAATTCATAACCATACAAGAGAAGCCCATACTTCTCTTTATAATGATCCCTTATTCTACATAGATATCAAGAATCATTATAAATAATTTCTCTTACAAAACTGAATTAATATTTTATATCAATATAAGAGAAGCCCATACTTGTATTTATAATGATCCCTTAATCTACATAGATCTCAAGAATCATTATAAACAATTTCTCTTTACAAAACCAAAATAACCAAATCATAACCATACAAAAATTCTCACAATCAATATTCTATCTAAAGCAAAAACTTAATTAAGGGTTCCTTCCTTTAATTACAGTACATAGCTCTAATCTAGAAAGGTACAAATTACTCTACGCTAATCGATAAACCTATAAAAATACTTTAATTTAATTAAATAAAAAAAATTAAAAGGCTCAACACCAAAAAACCTTATAAAACCAAAATAAAGTCATGCATCTTATTAAAATAAAAGGTGCAAAAAAGTCAGTGCTCCACAATGTAAAGTAAGTAAAACATGGAGTCAAACAACCCTAAAATACAAGTTCCAAAACTTATAAACCAAATATAAAGGAGAAGATAACACTGACCATCCACAACAAACATCAAACTCACTAGTAGACTAGCTCAAAAATGAACTCCAATGAAAGTTACTACCCAAGCCCCCCCTTCTACCAAGTCAACAATGGATGGCAGCGATCCAAGAAGATAGAGCAGGGTGAACAAATAATAGCTTCCTAACCTACAAATTTGTAGTATTCTATGCATCTACAAAACCCCATTGGGTATACAAGATACGACTAGCGATCGACACACAAGAAGATGTTCAAAAAAGAGGATGTACACAAGAGGGATACCAACATAAAATTATGGAGAAGGAAAAGTCTTAGAACACTCTAAAACTAATAACTAAATAGAACCTTCCCACACAACAAGGATAGCCTGACCACACAGTAAAATAGGAGAACACAAAAAACAACAAGATAAAGTATTCAAACCAAGGCATACTCAATAGTGAACATAAAACTACATACATAATAGAACAACTGAGCTTAGGTAGCAATGATAAGAAAAAGTAAATATATTTAAGTTTCCAACATCAATAGTATTTGTACTCCCTTAAAATTACCTTTATATTTCCAAAGGAACATTGCACTCCTCATAATATTTAGCCCTTCCATCACCTGAGTTCACTTCCTTCCAAGCTAGCCCAAAATCTGGTTGTAATCTGATATTCTCACAATGACACTGAGAGGGGGGGTGAATCAGTGTAGCTATTTAAATTCAAATCTACAACTCTTAAAGCTAAAGCAAAGAGAACTTAAAAGTAGATAAAGCAATTATCACAAGAGAGCACACCACAACACACAATGTAACGAGGTTCACCAATTTGGCTACTCCTCAAGAATGACTGCTTGGACTACGGTCCAAATCTAGCCTTTGCAAATCACCAATTTTACAATCCGTTTACCAACACCCACTGGAAGGAGCACCAACCCTTGATTTATATACACCAATAGAAAGGATCACCAACCCCTATCCAAGCACCAACTTGGATCACAGTTTTGAAAACTATATCAATGACATAAAAATGCCTTCGCTTTTACAAGACCCTGACTGGTCTACTATTTATCAAAACATAGTAAACACTTACGGCTCTGCTTGTCGCTCTCTTACAGAACTCTTCTAACCCTCTTTCGGAAGCACTTTCACACATTCAACAGCAATTTAATTCTCCATGCAGACCTCCTTTTATAACATAATTATGATTCTATTTTTAGCTTCCATATTTTCACATGCAGCTTATTAATAGAAAATTCTATATTCAACTTCCTTTATCTCATAGTATTCTTTCATGCATCCTATAAATAGTTACGGTTCTTTATTTGGTCTTCGACTAATGACTTTCAGTTTAACCGCCGCTTGATGCATTCACTCTGTAACTAACCTTGTAACTGTCGTTTTCACTCTAGTTCACTGTTCTTATTTTAGATGCATGATTTTTCTCTATAAATGCACTTGTAACTATTGTATAACTTCAGTTAACTCTTCTTATTTAAGCTGCATGTATTTCTTCTGCAATTGCCCCTATAACTGTCATGGAACTTCAGTTAACTATCTGTAATCATGCTGTTGCGACCTGTCACGAAATCGTGACACTTCTGCCTCTTTGTACTCTTCTTGCCTTTTACCCGTGAAAACATGACATGTCACGATATCACGACATTTCTACCCCTTTGACCTTTTCTTGGTTGTTGACCACAAAAACATGACATGTCACGATATCATGACACTTTTCGCCTTCTTGTCCTCTTCTCAGCTTGCACCCGCGAAAACATGACATGTCACGAAATCGTGACACTTTTCGCTACCTTGCACTCTTCTCTACTTGTACCCACAAAAACATGACATGTCATGAAATCGTGACACTTTTCTCTTCCTTGCACTCTTCTCTGCTTGCACCCATGAAAACATGACATTTCATAAAATCGTGACACTTTTCGCTTTTGTACACTCTTCTCTACATGCACCAGTGAAAACATGACATGTCATGAAATCATGACACTTTTTGCTTTCGTACACTCTTCTCTGCATGCACCAGTGAAAAGACAACATGTCGTGAAATCGTGACACATTCGCTGCCTTGTGCCTTTTCTTGCCTTGACCTCGCGAAAACGGAACATGTCATGAAATCGTGACGCTTTCGCCTTTGAGCTCTTCCTCCTTGAATTTGTCATGAAATCATGACGCTTCTGCTTCCATGCTCTTTCATTTTGCTTCTATCATGAAATCATGACACTTTTCGCTTCAGAGTCTTCCTCTCTGCTGTTGTCGCGATATCGCGACATTTCTATCTTCGTACATTCTCTCTCCTCTCTTAGTCACGAAAATGCGACATGTCGCGATATCGTGACATCTTTTCTTCTTAGACCTTCTCTTCTCTTTAGGTCACGAAAATGCGACATGTCACGATATCGCGACACTTTTTCTCTCGAGCTCTTCCTCTTGCAATATGTCACGAAATCGTGACACCTTTTATCTTGCCTTCTCTCTCCTGCAATATGTCGTGAAATCGTGACACTTTTTCTCCTTAGCGCTTTTCTTCTCATTGGATCGTGAAAACCCGACATGTCATGAAATCGTGACACTTTCTCTCCTTAGCGCTTCCTCTTGCAAATTATCGTGAAATCATGACACTTTTCCTTGCGAGCTTCTTCTCTCGAACCTGTCATGAAATCGTGACACTTTTTCGTCCGTACAATCCTTCTTGCAAATTGTCACGAAATCGTGACACTTTTCCTTACGAGCTTCTTCTCTCGAACCTGTCACAAAATCGTGACACTTTTCTTTGCTTGCGCCTTCTCTCCGAACATGTCATGAAATCATGATAGTTTTCTTTGCTTGCACCTTCTTTCCAAACATGTCACGAAATCGTGATAGTTTTCCTTGTGCTTTCTCTCTCTTCGAACATGTCATGAAATCATGATAGTTTTCCTTGTGCTTTCTCTTTCGTCCAACATGTCACGAAATTGTGATAGTTTTCCTTGCACTTTCTCTCTCTTCGAACATGTCGTGAAATCGCGACAATTTTGCCAGCATTTTCTCTCTCCTTCGATATGTCACGAAATCATGACAGTTTTGCCAACATTTTCTCTCTCCTCCGATATGTCACGAAATCACGACAGTTTTTCCAGCATTTTCTCTCTCCTCCGATATGTCGCGATATCACGACAGTTTTTCTTTCCAACCAAACATGTCGCGATATCGTGAAAGTTTTCTTACTTGTCTTTTTCTTTGATCTTTTGAATGTTGGCCTCTTCTGTCTTCTTGGAAATTCATTGTACATGCTCTGGCTGACCTCCGAACTCCTGTCCACTGCATCAACCGATCTATCTATCTGTGTTGACAACAATGACAATATCTGTTTCTCCACCTTGCTCAACAATCTCCCCCTTTGGAATTGTTGGCAACACATGTGCAATTTCTTGTAATTCTTCTCCCCCTTTGACAATAATACCAAAGGGCTGTTGCAGACTCCCCCTGAGTCTATGCACAACATTCTCAGACAAACATTGTTATAGTTAGCAAAAATCATGAATATGAGCAAAACTATAAACATAGACATAAATGCTCCCCCTGAGAATGTGGTCCCGATTGCTAGTCAATTCTTGGGAAACGTGACCACTCCCAACTTACTTCGAAGGTACTCAAAAACTTCTTTGGGCAACGGTTTTGTGAAGATGTCCTCTACTTGCTCTGTAGTTGGAACAAAATCCAATTTAACCTCACCTTCCGCAACTTTATCCTTCAAAAAGTGATACCGGATTGCAATATGTTTGGTTCGAGAATGCATAACTAGATTCTTTGAGATGTTAATAGCACTAGTATTATCACATTTAACTGAAATTGGCTCTTTGAAGTGAATACCAAGATCTTTTAGGGTTTGTCTCATCCATAATATCTGTGTACAACACGTTGTTGCTGCAATGTATTCTGCCTCTACTATGGATAGAGAGACTGATTCTTGTTTCTTGCTGTGCCATGCTACCAGCCTGTCTCCAAGATAAAATGCTCCTCCACTGGTACTCTTTCTGTCATCTATACATCCTGCCCAATCTGCATCTGAATATGCAATAAGAGTGAAGTCCTTACCTTTTGGATACCATAACCCATACTCCATAGTACCCTTGAGGTATCGAAGAATCCTCTTCATAGCTATCACATGAGTCTCTTTGGGACTAGCTTGAAATCATGCTACCATGCATACTGCCTGTAAGATATCTGGTCTTGTAGCTATTAAATACAGCAGGCTCCCAATCATAGATCTATACATGGTTTGATCAACATCTGGAGATTTGTCATCCTTGCTCAACTTGCAACCTGTTGTCATGGGAGTGCTAACAGGTTTACAATCCTCCATTGTGAATTTTTTTAGCATTTATTTCACATATTTAACTTGAGAGATAAAAATGCCCTTTTCATTTTGATTAACTTGCAGTTCGAGGAAATACGAGAGTTCACCAATCATAGACATCTCAAATTATTTCTTCATTTTATTTTCTATGTCTCTACAAGACTCATCCATGCTGCTACCAAATATGATATCATCTACATAAACAACAAGTACAATAAGATGGCCATTCTCTATTTTGACATACAAATTGTTGTCCACCATACCTTTCTTGAACCCCTGTTGAATAAGATAGTTATCCAGTCTTGCATACCATGCTCTGGTGCCCGTTTCGGACCATACAAAGCTTTCTTTAACTTGTAAACAAAATTGGGATTGTCATCGAGTTGGAAACCATCCGGCTGCTCAATATAAACTTCTTCTTCAAGTTTTCCATTCAAAAATGTTGATTTCACGTCCATCTGATAAACTTTGAAATTCTTGTGTATAGCTAAAGCCAAAAACATTCTGATTGCCTCGAGTCTAGCCATTGGTGCAAAGGTTTCCTCAAAATCAATACCTTCAACTTGAGCATAGCCTTTACAGACCAATCTTGCCTTATTTCTGACAACCTGTCCATCTTCGTTCAATTTGTTTCGAAAAATCCATTTAGTACCGATTATGTTTTTATTTGCAAGCCTTGGTACTAACTCCCAGGTTTTGTTTTTCTCAATCTGATCTAGTTCTTTGTTTATTGCCTTCATCCAACTTTCATCTATGCTTGCTTTAGCAACATTTTTGGGCTCAATTTTGGATAATAGAGAGTAGTTCCTTACTACTATTCTCCTTGTCTGAATACCAACTGTGGGGTCCCCAATAATTTGCTCTCTGGGATGATTTTTCTGCTAGTTGCCTATTTTGAATTTCTTGTTTTCTTCTACTTTTGGATCAATACTTAAATCATCTGGGTCAATTTCCTTATTCTCTTATGTTTCCTTTTCTTCATCTCCTTCAATAACTTCTTCATAAATAGGGTAGTTTTCTTCATAGCTAATTTCTCGTTCCCTACCTTCATCAACCTTAACATCGGCACTCTCCACAATTTTCTTTAGCCTTTTGTTATAGCATGTGTAGGCTTTGCTTTTTGTCAAATAGCCAAGAAAAATTCCTTCATCAGCTCTATATTCAAACTTACCAAGATTATCTTCAGTTCTTTTGATGTAGCACTTGCTGCCAAAGACTTTGAAGTATCTTGTTGTTGCCTTTTTGCCGAACCATAGCTCATAAGGAGTTTTGCTTTCATGTGTCCTCAACATGCACCTATTTTGGATGTAAACCACAATATGAACTGCCTCTTTCTAGAATTTGTCTACTATTTTGTTCTCTGTCAACATTGTCCGTGCCATTTCCTGCACTGTCCTGTTCTTTCTTTCAACAACACCATTCTGCTGAGGTGTCCTTGCTGCTGAAAACTGTCTTTTGATCCCATATTTTTTATAGTACTCTGCAAACTCCTCTAAGATAAACTCTCCTCCTCTATCTGATCTTAAGCATTTAATTCTTTTTCCTCTTTTATTCTCAACTTGGTTTTTGAAGGTCTTGAACATTTCAAAGGCATCTGATTTAAGCTTTAAAAATAGTACCCACGTCATCCTGGAATAGTCATCTATGCACAACATAAAGTATTTGTCACCATTTATGCTTTGAGTTCTCATGGGTCCACATAAATCAGTGTGTATTAGCTCTAAAGGTTTACTGGTGAAGTATTCCTTTGATTTAAATGTGGATCTAGTTTGCTTCCCTTTTTGGCATGAAGCACAAATGCTATTTAATGGTTTGCCAATGGTGGGTATATCTCTTACTACCCTTTTTGAACTTATTTTTACCAGATTGTCAAAGCTAATATGACCGAGCCTCTTGTGCCATAGCCAATTTTCATCTTCCTGTCCAATCAAACATGCTCCTTCTGAAGTCTCTGAGAGAGTATACAGGTTTCCATAAGTCCTCGATCTAGTAGCTATCAGCTTCCCACTATGTGCTTTTATGACTTCACAGCCCTGCTTCTTAAAAATGACTTCATGACCTCTGTCACAAATTTGGCTTACGCTCAGTAGGTTGTGCTTCAAACCAATCACAAACAGGACTTCTTTGGAATTGATTTTTTCGTCACTTATCTTGACTGATCCTTTGCCAACTATCTTGGCTCCATCATTATTTCCAAATTTAACTGAGCCACCTTCATATTTCTGTAACTTTTCAAACTTTTGTTTATCGCCTGTCATGTGACTAGAGCATCCACTATCCAGTATCCATGGTGCAAATTTGTTTTGTGCTTTGAATGTTGTCTATACAATCAAGGATTCCTTTTCTTCCTTGGGTCACTCCTTTTCTTTCCACTCTGGTTTGACTACAGTTTTGGTCACTTGTTTAGACTCTTCTTTGTCAGTGGCCTGTGCATGTTTTTCTGAGAATTTTTTGTTTTGTCTTAAACCATTTGGTTGAGATTTTCTTCCCTGATATTTATTTGCTACATATGTACTTCTACAGTTTCTTGCAATGTGTCCAAAGTTATGACAGTTATAGCATTCTATTGCAAAATCCATCAAGGGTGAAAAGACATTTCTACTGGTGAAATTTCTTTGTCCTATATTATAAATGCAGTCTAAAATCTTATGACCGTAAGCATTGCATTTAAAACAATAACCAGAAAAGGATTGATTGAACCTAGGAGTTGGTCTTTGCCATTTTGTAGTAGGAGCCACAAATCTTCTTCTCCTTTGATGTGAGACGTTTGTGAATCCATCATTGTCAGCGCTCTTTTCATGCATGGCATTATTGCTTTCTTTTGCATGATTTGTTTTTCCTTGATCAACCCTGATCTTATCTTCTTTCTTTATGGGTTCTATAGTTAAGGCCTTTGATCCATTTGACGATTCTCCTTCGATGAAGCCCAAGCCAAATTTGATGTCTGTACTCCTTTGGCTATTTATAATCTTTTCCAGCTTCACAGAACTTCCTTCAAGTTTGTGATAGCAACTCAATTTTTGATTCATCTCTTCTAGCTGAATCCTTAAACCAACAATCTCTTCTTCCAGTTTGTTGCACTCATCTATTTTCACGGTTAATTGTACTTCGAGTTCTTCAGATATTTTCTTAAATTTGTCTATCTATACTTTCAAACTGTTTATTATGTCATTGGAATCCTCTAGATTTATTGAAATATTTTTATTCTTTTTCCTTTATGTACTCAACTCTTTAAGTGCAGCAACCAACTCACCTTCCAGACATATTTCAGCCTCATCCTTTTTATCACCTTCCTTTATTTCTTCTATTTTTTCTTCTTCAAATGCCATGAACAAAGCTTCACCTATTTCTTCTTTAGAATCCTCTCCTGAGCTTTCTTTAGAAGAGCTGACATTCTTGGATATGAAACTTTTCTTCTTGAAGTTGCTTTTTCTAAAATTTGGTTTCTTCTTCCAGTCACATTTTTCTTGGTGTGACCCTTCATCATTTTTGGTTTTCTCATTCATTGGACATTTAGCTGCAAAGTGCCCGATGCCTCCACAGTTGAAGCACTTAAATGGTAACTTTCCTCTGTATTTTCCTTTTCCCTTTATAAGTTTTCGAACAAAGTTAGCTTCCATTTCATCCGATGTCTCTTCATCCTCAGATTCTTGTTTAGCTTTTATATTTTTGTGTGCTTTAAAAGTAGCTTCTCTTTCTGTGGTCTTGGCTTGTCCTATTCTCATTTTGTATGTATTCAAAGAACCATGCATCTCATCCATGCTAAAAGTATTGAGATCTTTAGCTTCTTCTATAGCAAAAACTTTAGAATTAAATCTTTTGTGAAGAGTTCTTAGTACCTTTTTCATGATGATTGCATCTTCCATTTCCTCGTCGAGTCCTCTAATCGCATTAATGATTCCATTGACTCTCAGCATATAGGCCTCTATGTTCTCATCGTCATTAATTCTTAATGCTTCGAACTGAGCTTGATGCGTTTGTAGCTTGGCTTCCTTGATCTTGTCATCTCATTCATGAATGCTCTTCAATTTGTCCCACATGTCTTTTGTCGATTTACATCTCATGATCCTTATTAGTTCACTATCCACTAAACCACACATTATAGCATTCTTTGCTTTAGAGTTATTCTCAAATGGTTTCTTATTGACAGCATCGGTTGGAGGTGTGGCGGGTATTGTGTATCCACTTTCTACTGACTCCTAGATGTCGTATCCCAGAGCACAAAGATATGTCTGCATCCTAATTTTCCAAAATGAATAATTAGTTCCATCAAAAAATGGAGCTTTATTTGATGAGAATCCTTCACCACCTGCCATTGTGTTCCTTCCAAGATCACCTTAGCTGATTAAGCTTATTCAGGAACCTTGCTCTGATACCAATTGATATTCTCACAATGACACTGAGAGGGGGGGTGAATCAGTGTAGCTATTTAAATTCAAATCTACAACTCTTAAAGTTGAAGCAAAGATAACTTAAAAGTAGATAAAGAAATTATCACAAGAGGGCACACCACAACACACAATGTAATGAGGTTCACCAATTTGGCTACTCCTCAAGAATAACTGCTTGGACTACGGTCCAAATCCAACCTTTGCAAAACACCAATTTTACAATCTGTTTACCAGCACCCACTAGAAGGAGCACCAACCCCTGATTTATCTGCACCAATAGAAAGGAGCATGAACCCCTATCCAAGCACCAACTTGGATCACAGTTTTAAAAACTATATCAATGACATAAAAATGCCTTTGCTTTTACAAGACCCTGACTCGTATACTATTTATCAAAACACAGTAAAAACTTACGGCTCTGCTTGTTGCTCTCTTACAACACTCTTCTAACCCTCTTTTGGTAGCACTTTCACACATTCAGCAATAATTTAATTCTCCACGTAGACCTCCTTTTATAACAGAATTCTGATTCTATTTTTAGCTTCCATATTTTCACATGCAGCTTATTAATAGAAAATTCTATATTCAACTTCCTTTATCTCATAGTATTCTTTCATGCATCCTATAAATAGTTATGGTTCTTTATTTGGTCTTCGACTAATGACTTTTAGTTTAACCGCCGCTTGATGCATTCACTCCGTAATTGACCTTGTAACTGTCATTCTAACTCTAGTTCATTGTTCTTATTTTAGATGCATGATTTTTCTCTGTAAATGCACTTGTAACTATTGTATAACTTCAGTTAACTCTTCTTATTTTAGCTGCATGTATTTCTTCTGCAACTACCCCTGTAAATGTCATGGAACTTCAGTTAACTATCTGTAATCATGCTGTTGTGACCTATCACGAAATCGTGACACTTCTGTCTCTTTGTACTCTTCTCGCCTTTTACCCACGAAAACATGACATGTCGCGATATCACGACATTTCTACCCCTTTGACCTTTTCTTGGCTATTGACCGTGAAAACATGACATGTCACGATATCGCGACACTTTTTGCCTTCTTGTCCTCTTCTCAGCTTGCACCCACAAAAACATGACATGTCATGAAATCGTGACACTTTTCGCTACCTTGCACTCTTCTCTACTTGTACCCACAAAAACATGACATGTCACGAAATCGTGACACTTTTTGCTTCCTTGCACTCTTCTCTGCTTGCACCCACAAAAACATGACATGTCGCAAAATCGTGACACTTTTTGCTTTTGTACACTCTTCTCTGCATGCACCAATGAAAACATGACATGTCGTGAAATCGTGACACTTTTCGCTTTCGTACACTCTTCTCTGCATGCACCAACAAAAACATAACATGTCGTGAAATCGTGACACATTCGCTGCCTTGTGCCTTTTCTTGCCTTGACCTCGTGAAAATGGAACATGTCACGAAATCGTGACACTTTCGCCTTTGAGCTCTTCCTCCTTGAATTTTTTGCGAAATCACGACGCTTCTACTTCCATGCTCTTTCATTTTGCTTCTGTCGTGAAATCATGACACTTTCCACTTCGGAGTCTTCCTCTCTGTTGTTGTCGCGATATCACGACATTTCTATCTCCGTACATTCTCTCTCCTCTCTTAGTCACAAAAATGTGACATGTCGCGATATCGCGACATCTTTTCTCCTTAGCTCTTCTCTTCTCTTTAGGTCACGAAAACACGACATGTCGCGATATCGCGACACTTTTTCTCTCGAGCTCTTCCTCTTGCAATATGTCACGAAATCATGACACTTTTTATCTTGCCTTCTCTCTCCTGCAATATGTCATGAAATTGCTACACTTTTTCTCCTTAGCGCTTTTCTTCTCATCGGATCACGAAAACTCGACATGTCACGAAATCGTGACACTTTCTCTCCTTAGCACTTCCTCTTGCAAATTGTCGTGAAATCATGACACTTTTCCTTATGAGCTTCTTCTCTCGAACCTGTCGTGAAATCGTGACACTTTTTCATTCGTACAATCCTTCTTGCAAATTGTCATGAAATCATGACACTTTTCCTTGTGAGCTTCTTCTCTCGAACCTGTCACAAAATCGTGACACTTTTCTTTGCTTGCGCCTTCTCTTCAAACATGTCACAAAATCATGATAGTTTTCTTTGCTTGCACCTTCTTTTCGAACATGTCACGAAATCGTGACAGTTTTCCTTATGCTTTCTCTCTCTTCGAACATGTCGCGAAATCGTGACATTTTTCCTTGTGCTTTCTCTTTCGTCTAACATGTCATGAAATCATGATAGTTTTCCTTGTGCTTTCTCTCTCTTTGAACATGTCATGAAAATGTGATAGTTTTGCTAGAATTTTCTCTCTCCTTCGATATGTCATGAAATCACGATAGTTTTGCCAGCATTTTCTCTCTCCTTCGATATGTCACGAAATCATGACAGTTTTCCCAGCATTTTCTCTCTCCTCCGATATGTCGTGATATCGCGACAGTTTTTCTTTCCGACCAAACATGTCGCGATATCGCGACAGTTTTCTTACTTGTCTTTTTCTTTGATCTTTTGAATGTTGGCCTCTTCTGTCTTCTTGGAAATTCACTGTACATGCTCTGACTGACCTCTGAACTCCTATCCACTGCATCAACTGATCTATCTATCTGTGTTGACAACAATGACAATATTGTTTTTGCACCTTGCTCAACATAATCCTCCTTAAGAATATTATGGAGGAAGAACCTTAATCATACATGGAGATTGTCATCTTATAACATTGAAGAAGATGTTCTCTCAAAGACATTTGCCACCCTAATAACTAATAGGGTGGCATGCTCCTTAATAACCTACACTTGTTCTCATTAAACCAAATTGATTCATGATTCCACTAAAACTATTGTTTTACCAAACAAAATAATTAAATTTGATTTTATTAATTTCTCTCAAAGCCTAACTATTATAAGCTATTCAATACTTATCTTAAAGTAATAAATCTATTATTTGAGCAATTTATTAATTCAATACATTGGAAAACTAAACAAAGCTTAGAAGATCTTAAGTGAACATAGACAAACATAGATATACACTCATTCATGCTTCATACCATTGCTTTATCCTTAAATGGATGATCTCCTTTAAGATAGACTAATGCTATCATCGACCAATTTTAGGGAGGCTCATTACAAGCAACTTCTTGACCCAACAATATGAATCATAAGAACAAACAAAATACAATGCATCTACACAATGAGTAATTTTTCTTGTTACCCTAAGCTATTGATGAGCAAGCCATCATCATCATTTTTATAGATATCCCTCATGGTAGGTGGTTTACCCATAGCCCCACCAAGGAGAAGGTACTTGATATTGCATCCACAAATACATCAATAGTACCATGTTCTATACTTAGAGAAAGCACTCATTCATTATTTAATCATCATGAAAGAAACTATACCATTACATAATCACATCAATACATAGTTAATTGTTCATAAAAGTTCTACCAAGAAGGGGTGTTACAGTTTATCAAACACATTCACCAAATTACCTAGTTGATTTGTCTATCCCCCAACTCAACTAGGATTTCATGCAACTCAACTCTAGGGTTAACTAATATGGTACTTAACAATTTGTGCCCATAATAAACCTCCTAACCCAAGGATCATATTCAATATATTTGCCTATATTCCAAAACTAAAGTTTTATAGTAAATCATACCAAAATTCAATACTAACATCAACATAACATATTTAAAAAGACTAGAGAAATTAGGTATTTCATTCCTACATAACACTAGAAATTAGGTATTTCCTTTATTTAAATAAAAGGAAATAAAACAACATCTAGAAATCATAAAAAAATTTCATTAATTACTTTCTCCTATTAATCCATCATCATTTTCAATAAATACAAATAATCTATCTTGATATCTACAAATTATTTTTAAAGAAACATAATATAGAAGGAAAGCAATAATTCATCTTTCACTTTTTGAAAAATATTAATAAAATTTATGATAATACATCAAGAATGTTTACAAGGATATCCATTCCCTCATCATAATCATTACATAGCATAACTTCTACACATGACACCTTTTAAGTTTTCTTATCTCTAAATACAATTAATACATTTCAATACATTAATACATAATAGTAACTAAGTCTCATCTTCTTTTTCAATACCTTCTACTTGATAGGTCTTTTCTCCATCATACTTTTGAACATAAGTATAGGTATCAGGACAACTCTTTGAATGTATATGCAAGCCTAACATGCATCATGCAATATAATCATTCAACAACAATGCAAGATCTCAGTTCCATGATACACTTCAAAATATTCTTCTGATGCTTATTATTAATAAACGAGATAATCCCATACTTCTCTCACTCAATTATGGTTCTTTTGCTACACAAGCCACATCTATCCCCTTGGATTAATTTACTAATCATCCCTTCAATAGTAAATAATAATTCCTCATTTCTTAAATATAGAGTTATTTCCAATACAATATTTCCATTAATAATTCTTACATTTTTTTAAAACATGGGGTTTTTACTCCCCTAATAGACCCAACTATAATCCTTATATATTTTCCATAATTAATAAATTAATATTAATTATTAAATAAACACATTATTTAAGCGATATTTTTTTTATTTGATAATAGAAGGGGTTTTGAAAGGGACCCCAAACCTTATTACAAAAAGGATCTAAAAGATATTGGGGCCACATCCCAAAACTCCAACAAGAACAACCAAAGTAAAAAAGGTATTTATCCAAAAAATAAGTGGATCAACCATAACAACCAAAGAGGATCACAAATTTTGTAGGCTAGATACAGGATTACAATCCGCCAAAAGCAAACAAAAAGTAACATACCCTACAATAAAAGTGATTGGATTACAATCCACATAAAACATGACAAGGATCCCATAAGAGGTAGACTACACAAAAAAAGAACTAAATCCCCAAAGCCTAATTGAGAATCAGATCTCCCTTTTGTTGCTAAGCCATTTTGCTAATGTCCTAGATGTAGGAAATTACCACTTGGAGAGCACCTAACAAATCCCGATGTTTTTCATCAAGGTTACTAAGGAAAGGCAAGAGGACTAAGGGAAAGGGTACCAAAGAGGGGGAAACCTCCTTGGCTTCATTTGTATCCTTTGAAGGCTTTGTTTTTTCTTCTCTAGTAGGCATTCATCTGAGTCAGCCATCTCAATCGAGATTGGGGAGTTTTCAGCCTTCATTGCCTTTGAAGAAAGTTGTTTAGATCGACGTGTACGAGTCCTCTTGATATTACTAGGGGATACTGCAACTCTACTCTTAGCCTTAGTCTTCCCTTTCATAAGGGGAGAGGGAGTAAAAAATCATGAGATTTAAACTCTAAGAATTCACTTGAGGTTCCAAAAGATGTAAGAGGAGGGTTAATGGTCGGAGGAATTTTTTGAAATTTGACCTTCACTAGTGCCTCCTCCACCATAATTCCTTTAGACTTTACCACATTTTCAAAGGTCAGGAAAATTAGACCTTGATGAATTGGGTCCAACCCTTTCCCTCCCCTTACATTCTTCAAAGATTTTGCTAATGAGTGGTAAAGGAATATTGAAACATTCATGAGCCTTTTCCTCCCAATTTGGTTCAAAAACAACATATGGAAGTTGTACAAAACCTCTTTGTTCACATCTAGAGTGAAATAGTCCATTATAACCTTAATGACATGATTTTAGGGTGCCTTGAGAGATTTAGCATCATATCCATTTTGCAGCTTCGGTAGATATTCCTCAACTTCTCGAAAGAAGTTCATTATTTAATCAATATTAATTAAGACAAAAGTCTTTGATTAACTATTATCAATATTCTCTTAACATTAATTAATAGTTCCAACCCTTTTAATTTAATATTAATAAATATTTACAAAAAATGACTTCATAAAACTATTAATTCTATTTACAACATTATTAATAAAAATATTAACACATATTATAAAAATTGAATATATTAATAATTATCCTAAGATAAATAATTATCATTATTAATTAACCACATTATTAATTAATTATTATTAAGATATAAATTAATTGATTTCATTATAAATTGATTAATTAATCTCAATATTAATTAATCTAGTTTTTAAATTTAATTAACTTAACCTGGAATAGTAACTAATCTAGATTATCAATAAATAAGATTATCAATTAATATTAACTATAGAAGCTAATATTAATGAATTCATTAAACAATAATAAATCAAAATAAAATAGTGATTATAAACTTTGACACTAAACACATTAAATTTTATAAAGAATAATATATAAATATCAAACCTTGTTTATAAAATAACTTTATAATATAAATTATAAAGTTTGTTAGCCACCACACAGGCTACAAGTTGGGAAGAGTCACTTGACAACACTGGTCCACTTTGATAAATAATATCTCATAATTTCTTTTAAAGGGTCATTTCATATAGCAAAACTGGTACCTAGTGTGGAAAGGTTGAAGTATTTACTAAAGACCTGTGGATGTATACCATTTCAGATTCTATTTTTTTATATATATAAATGAAAATAAGGATAGATGCACATGATATGTTAGCTATTAATAGGAAATATTATAAGTCTCAAATATGTGCTTGTTTAACTTTAGCTAAGGATTTGAGGAATAGGCAAATCAACTTGTTAAAATTATTTATCTGAAATACATCTATAGTTTTAAGAAGTTTCAAGCACATTCAAGGAACTAAATTTTTCTTTCAAATGCTTTCAAGTGTCACTTTATCTTTGTACCATATGTTATTACTTTCATCCTTATCAGGCTTGAACTTGTATTTACCAAAAAATCTACTTAAGAGAACTTGTTTTATGATTACAACTAACTAGAATGGAAATTCATATGATAAAATGGATGGTGCCAATGATAACTACACCCATGAGTAGGTAAATGTTGAGCATGAAGATAATGAGTAATCTAAATATGAGACCCATCACATTGAGACCAATGGTAAAATAAGTGAGATAGAAGAGCAAAGCATATAACAAGCATTTACACTCAATCAAGAGGAGAAAATAGAAAGAGATTACCTCCACAACAAGAAAATTAACAAACTTAAAATCTTCTTCCTCATTCTCCCTAACCCTACACACCTTGTAGTTTTCTCCCCAGCTAGCAATCCCACCATCCCAAACCTCAACAACAAGAAGAATGAAATAGAATTTGGAGGGGAGAGGAAGATCAAGAGGATGGGGAAGATGAAGCTCAAGAGTCAAGGTGAATCTTAGTTTTCTCTTTGTGTTTCAAAAATGATTTTATTAGTTTTCCATCACTTTATAAAGTTCCTCATAATATTTTAAAAATATGAATTTTATTCATTATAATAATATTTATTTATTAAATATACCTTTTATAAAGTATTAATTCAATAAGGTTAATATTAATTTACTAATACTATTTTAACAAAGGTATTAGTAATTAAATTATTTACTTATTTCATAGTATTAAATTAATTAATATTATTACTAATTTCTCTTGTCTAGTGCTAATTTTTATTATTTACATTAGTATTTAATATTTTTAAGTATTAATAATATTAACATCATTATTAATACCTTAATTGTCAAATAATTGGTCAATTAAGTTCTATATTTAGAAGCACAAGTATTAATGCATCCTAATGATAAATTAAGAGCCTAAGCAACACAATGGCTCTTGCCAAAAGTTGTCTTTGCTCGAACTAAGATGCATCCAATAATAATAAAAAAATAGATAATGCACACATATTACTATTCTCTACGCAGGAGGCATCATGATAACTACAAGATTATCAACCACCTACAAGAGACACCTAAACATAGGGACAAGGGCTATTTTACCTTTACAGTAATCTCTTTAACCTAATGATGCATTTAATCACACACACAAATACAAATGTTTCTATATGATTGTTTTACCCCTATGGGTTGTTAGACTAGAAATCCATCATCTCTCATTTCACACTTCTCTCAAATTTGGTGGTTATCCTATACCAATCCATCCATGAGAGTACCTAGTCTTGTAACCACAAAATTCATCAATAGTATCAGGTTCTAAAAAATAACATAATCTAACTCAAGTAAGCATAAATTACAACTATCAATTCATCTTGATAGAACAAAATAGAACCATTAATTAATAATCAACACATATATACATCAATAAAACAACAAGGTAGGTCCTATCAAGATAGGACATTACAAGAAGACTAGACAATCCAATAAATAAATCATTGAAGAACACAAGCTTATACTGAGAGGGGGGTGAATAGTATAAGACCACTTTTTAATTTTGTTTTCAATTAATATTATGCAATGTAAAGATAGCAATATCAACAATAGTAACCAAAGCAATGCACAAATCATCACACACAATAGAGACACCAATTTAACGTGGTTCACCCAATGTGGGCTACTACAGGGAGAGAATATTTCACTAATATTTTCTTTATAAATCTCTTGTGAATCCTTTTCCTATTACAATATTTATGGATCTCTATCCAAAGGAGACACCAATCCCTTAATCATGTTTATGGATATTTATTTACAGGAGAACTCCTTTCTCCTCTTGCTCTAGCTAGTGATCTTCTAGAAGAACCATTGCCCCCACTACTCTGGCTAATGGATCTCTATCCACAAAATACACCTATCCTCACTGCCCTAGCTTAATGGATCTCTATCCACTACATATTATCATCCTCTATACTTTCTCACTTCCAAAGCTCTGTCTCAAATATGTACTAAAAATAGTCCTTTGGTCTAGCACAAATTTATCCTCAATCTTTGTCACTGGTCTGGCACAAACCTATCCTTAAATATATACCAAAATCTATCCTTGAACCTATACTAAACATAATCCTTCACTCTAGCACACATATATCCTTAATATTTGTCTCTGGTCTAGCACAAACTTGTCCTCAAATTTATACCAAAACATGTCCTCGAATCTATACTAAATACAGTACTTTGATCTAGCACAAATCTATCCTCAATCTCTATCCTCAAGCCTTAACTCAAAGCTTGAATCAATCTCAAATCAACTCTATTGGATCTACCTCAAACCTTAACTCAAGGTTTGAACAAATCAATCAATCAACTCTACTCACAAGCCTTCTCAAAGACTTGTCTCAAATTTTCCTCGTAAGCTTCCACAAAAGCTCACACCAATTTGTCCTCAATTCCTCTCTAGAACTTGTCCAATCTGATAAATAATTACTCACAAGAACTTATCCAAATTGTCTCTCAATTTGTATTGTAAGCTTCCACAAAGCTTGCCCAAATCTATCCACAAGTCTTCTCAAGGACTTACCTCAAATCTGCTCAACAAGTCCACACTAGAACTTGTCCAATCTCTTAGAAACTTAAAGAGAATTTTTAGAGACTCAATATGTTCTATACTCATCACAATGCTCAATCACTTTCAATCACTCTTTTAGAAACATACAAAGAATTGTTAGAGACTCAATATGCTTCAACTCAATAATCAATCACTTTATCAATTCAATTCAAAATATAGAATAGTTTGTTTTATGGAAATTGAATAATCACTTCACACACCCACTTGACTAGGCTCAACCAACTCTACTCAACCAATCACTCAATGAAACAATACTTATTTACAATACCCAATCCAAGTATATGATCCTTTACTCAAAATATTTCCAACGATGCTTATCAACCAATATCACATAATAATGATACTCATGTTCTTTTCGAACTCTAGTTCAAGTTCTTCACTCAACAACTCACTTCAACAACAATGCTTATAAGACAATATTCACATAACAATGATACTCACGTTCTTTGGAAACCCTAGTTCAAATTCTTCACACAATCAATGGCTTCAACAAAAATGCTTATAAAACAAGGTTTTAACAACTCTTTATTCTTGAAAACCTTGAAGCATTAACTTAACACACTCAATAAGGAAACCCTAATCAAGTCCTTTTGACTGCAAAATTATTTTCCAAAAAACCAACCAATCAACTCAACTATGGAAGAATGTGCTCATACCTCTTTCTTAATGATGAAGGAAATTCAAATATCTGCCACAATTACAAACACTTCTTTGCCAAGATCAAAGGAGTTAGAAGATACTAAACTCTATCAAAGATACAATGCAAGTATCAAAAAACACATACACCTTATCACTCCATATTAAAGAAATCGTCCATCAATATATACCAAAATTATTGACCAAATACACCTTATAATCTTCCAATTAAAATAATATTCAATACCAGAAATAATGTCAATGCAATCTCATTTTCAAACTAACTCAATGGCAAGAAGTCCTCTTAAATTTAATCACTCTTCATTTCACCTTTTGATAAATATAAAATGTCACAATAAATTTATTTAAAATAAAATTCAATACCTTATTTCTTCATTTAATAAAAAATTAATAATTAAAACAAGCACCTTTTCATAACCACTTATAGCTACCTAAACCTTATGTTTACACCTTAGGTATTTAAAAATAATAAAAAATTTATTACCTCTGCCTAGGTGAGATTCGAACCCTAGACGTAGCCTCCTCGTGCGTCCTAGCTACAGCCTCAGATTTCATGAGTGTTAGGTGCTTCTTTGATAACCAAAGAGCACCATGTGATCTATAATATCTTTGCTGACATCCATTCAAAAAGGAAACTTGTGTTCTTGCCACGATGTTTCAACCTTAACACTCTCAAAACATGCTTGTCATGAATCAAACGTGGACCACTCTACACCCATGCACCTTAACTCATGACCGCTTGCCACTAGGCTACATCACCTTGATGGATATGAGGGTTTAGCCCTTGTTTCTCTTATCACTTTTGCTGGTGCTTAAGACAAAGAGTTTATCTTCTTCCTCTCATGATTTTTCACAACACTTGCCTCTTTAATTTCTTTCAAACGAAAGATAGTTTCAATGCCACTAAGGTATATACTTTATATACTAATTACCTCCATTAATTTTGAACGTCAACGCCTTCGAAATTTGAATAATTAATTTATAAATTATTTAAATTCTTTAGAATTTAAAATTTATAAATTAATTTTTAAATCCTTTTTGGATTTATTAAAGCCCTCTTTGATTTTACCACTTTGTATAAATAATATTTATTTATAAAATTTAAATTCAATTTGAATTTAAATATTTTATAAAATAAATATTAAAATCTCCTTTAGATTTTCAAAAAGCTTCCTTGGGTTTTATGAAAAACCTTTTATTTTTCTCATCCATGGTTTTATTAAAAACCCTTCTACATATGCTTCCACATAATATTAAAAATATTATGAAGCTCTTTTTCCATTAACCTTTACATTGTTCCTTGACATCAATCATGGCTTCGTTCCTTGACATCAATGACAACTTTGACTCAAAATGTCCAACAATATCCCCCTTTGTCATTGATGGCAACCCAAATTATTTTTACTAGAAACTTAACATTTTCTTGGTTCTTCTCCCCCTGGGACATTGGTCCCCCTGGCTCAATGATATTTTCAAATCTCTTCTCTTTACTCAAATACCAAATCTCTCCCCCTTACTCAAATCTCTCCCACTTTGACATCAATGGCAAAGGGTCACCTTTGGGGTTCGGGGCTAAGAATGAGCCTCTTAGCTTAGCCCATCCCCCACCTCCTCTTGAGGTGGTTAATTTTGGGGTGGTAGTATTTCTACTCCTAGAAAGCATTGGTCTTTACCTTTATCCTCTTTTCTTCTTATCCAATCCATCTGATTCCTTTGACTATTCCTTTCCATATCCATGTTCTTGTTCCTATCCATGTCCATATTCGTATTCATGTTCCTATTCATATCCATGTTCTTGTTCCTATACATATCCATATTCTTGTCCCTATTCCTATTCCTATTCCTGTTCATATCCATGCTCCTATTCCTATTCCTATTCATATCCATGTTCCTATTCCTGTTCCTATTCATATCTATATCCCTTTTCCTCTTCCTATTCCTGTTTATACTTGATTCTGGAATATCTTCTCTACACCACTTTGTTGTGTGACAATCATTATTGCACTTATAACACGTAATGTTATTATTCCTTGGAGGTGCAAATGTCTTAGGATTTCTCCTAGTGAAGCCATATCCTATTATATCATGAACCCTACAATTCATTGCCTTGTGACCAAACTGATTATATGAGTAGCAATACCCATGGAAAAATTGTTTTTTCCCATATTCCTGTCTTTCATGTGTCCTGCACTATAAAGCCATGTGTCCAAACCTGTGACATGAGAAACACCTTCCATTGAAATTTCCTTGTCTTGACCTCATTGGTCTCTTAGTCTCTCTTAGCCTATTCTGATTGTTGTTCCATTTGTTCCTTACTTGTGCATTATTCCTTTTCTTGTTGAACTTTCTATTGTCCAACCTATCCTCAGAAGTCTCATTCTTTCTTTCACTTTCTTCTTTTGATGCTTATTCTTCTTTGGTGCTTGAGCTTGACTCTCATTTTTCTACTTCCTATTTCCCTTGTTCTTATTCAAAACTAAGTCCAAAGTCTTTGAGTTTTTCTCAAAATTGTGGAGCTTGTCCTTAGAGTCTTTCACTTCCATCCTTAGTGGAACTATCTCATGTTCTAATCTTTCACAGTCTAGATCTTTTGTCTTTAATTTTTTAGTCATACCTTCTTCAATTTTTATTGCCTCTTCAACCTTAATTTTGAAGTTGGTGAGCTCTTGTAGAACTTTTACTTTGATTTGTCATCTTATTTAGTTTGAACCCTTAATTCTGAGTTCTCCTTTTTTATTTCTTTGAGAGCAACACTAAGTCTTTTATATTCTTGCTCTTTTACCTTTGATTGTTCAACCACACATTTTTCAACTTTCCTTACCTCTTCAACATTATATTTCAAGTCAGAGAGATCTTGTAGAATATTTGTCTTACATTTCTCATCCTCTTGTATTTGAGCCTTTAATTCTAAGTTCTCATTTTTCAACTTAACAAGTTCCTTAAGAGTAGCTTCCTCCTTTTATTTTTCTAAATTTATCTCTTTTATTTGGTCTTCAATAGGAGTATTTTCTTCTAATACTAAAAGTAGAGTTTTTTCTTCATACCTATTTTGATTGTCCCTATTATCCTTTCTTGAACCAACCTCTAGGATTTTATTTCCAATAATATCATCTTCACCGCTAATAAACCCATTGCAATAACCTGCATCATGACCGAGTTAACCACAAACAAAACATTCTTCACCTTATTGTGGACAATAAGTTGCATGGTGACCTATATTCCTACATCTGGTACAAAAATTTATCAATATGATATTTTATCCACTACTTGATTAATCTCTTGAATCTATTTCCACTTTTCCTCCCAAAACAACAATATCAAATTCATCTTCCTTTTCTTTCATGACCATGTGTGTTCTTTTCTTCTTGTGTCTCATGGTTCTACCTTTGCATTTCTTTGCCATTTGTGTTCTTGTAAGATCTTCCTTCAAGATGTTAAACCTTTTTTGAAGGAACCAACTTTGATACTAACTGAAGAACACAAGCTTATACTGAGATGGGGGTGAATAGTATAAGACCACTTTTTTTTTTTTTTTCAATCAATATTATGCAATGTAAATATAGTAATATCAACATCAGCAACCAAAGTAATGCATAAATCATCACACACAATAGATACACCAATTTAACGTGGTTCACCCAATGTGGGATACTCCACGAAGAAAATATTTCACTAATATTTTTTCAATAAATCTCTTTGGAATAATTTCCTTATTATAATATTTATGGATATCTATCCAAAGGATATACCAATCCCCTAATCATGTTTGTGGATCTCTATCCATAGAAGAACTCCTTTCTCCTCTTGTTATGGCTGGTAATCTTCTAGAAGAACTGTTACCCCCAATGCTCTGGATAATGGATCTCTAACCATAAAAGACACCTATCCTCACTACCTTGGATTAATGGATATCTATCCACTAGAGACCATCATTCTCTATAATCTATCACTTCCAAAGCTCTATCTCAAATATGTACTAAAAATAGTCCTTTGGTCTAGCACAAATCTATCCTCAATATCTATCTTTAGTCAGGCACAAACCTATCCTCAAATATGCACCAAACTCTGTCCTAAAATTTATACTAAACATAGTCCTTTGGTCTAGCACAAATCTGTCCTCAATCTCTATCTCTAGTCTAGCACAAACATGTCCTCAAATCTGCACCAAAACCTATCCTCGAATTTGTACTAAACACAGTCCTTCATTCTAGCACAAATATATCCTCAATCTCTATCCTCAAGCCTCTTAGCTCAAATCTTGACTCAATCTCAAATCAACTCTTCTAGATCTGCCCCAAACCTTAACTCAAGGTTTGATCAAATCAATCAATCAACTCTACTCACAAGCCTTCTCAAAGACTTATCTCAAATATGCCTTGTAAGCTTCCAAAAAATATCACACTAATCTGTCCTCAAGTTCTCTCTAGAACTTGTCCAATCTGATCAATAATTCCTTACAAGAACTTATCCAAATCTTATCTCAATTTGTATTGTAAGCTTCCACAAAGCCTACCCAAATATGTCCACAAGTCTTCTCAAAGACTTACCTCAAATCTACTCAATAAGTCTAGACTAGAAATTGTCCAATCTCATAGAAACATAAAGAAAATTGTTAGAGACTCAATATGCTCTATGCTCATCACAATGCTCAATCACTTTCAATCACTCTTTTAGAAACATATAGAGAATTGTTAGAGACTCAATATGCTTCAACTCAATAATTAATCACTTTCTCAATTCAATTCATAATATAGAATAGTTTGTTTTATGGAACTTGAACAATCACTTCACACACCCACATGACTAGGCTCAACCAAATCTACTCAACCAATCACTCAATGAAATAATCCTTGTTTACAATCCCTAGTCCAAGTATATGATCCTTTACTCAAAAAGTTTCCAATGATGCTTATCAACCAATCTCACATAAAAATGATACTCATGTTCTTTTAAAACCCTAGTTCAAGTTCTTCACTCAACAACTCAATTTAACAACAATGCTTATAATACAATTTTCACATAATAATGATACTTATGTTCTTTGCAAACCCTAGTTCAAGTTCTTCACACAATCAATGGCTTCAACAACAATTCTTATAAAACAAGGTTTTAACAACAACTCTCTATTCTAGAAAACCTTGAAGAATTAACTTAACACACTCAATAAGGAAACCCTAATCATGTCCTTTTCACTACAAAATTATTTTCTAGAAAACCAACCAATCAACTCAACTATGGAAGAATGTGCTCTTACATTTTTCTTGATGATGAAGGAACTTCAAATATCTGCCACAACCACAAACACTTCTTTGCCAATATCAAAGGAGTTAGAAGATACTAAACTCTCTCAAAGATACAATTCAAGTATCAAAACACACATACACCTTATCACTCCATCTTAAAGAAAACATCCATCAACATATACAAAAATGATTTACCAAATACACCTTATAATCTCCCAATCAAAATAATATTCAATACTAGAAATAATGTCAATACAATCTCCTTTTCAAACTAACTCAATGGCAAGAAGTTCTCTTAAATTTAATCACTCTTCAATTCACCTTTTGATAAATCAAAAATGTCACAATAACTTTATTTAAAATAAAGTTCAACACCTTATTCCTTCATTTAATAAAAAATTAATAATTAAAACAAGCACCTTTTCATAACCACTTATGGCTCCCTAAACCTTATGTTTACACCTTGGACAATTAAAATAATGCAAAATGTATTACCTCCACCTAGGTGGGATTCGAAACCTCGACGTAGCCTCCTCGTACGTCCTAGACGTGGCCTCGGCTACTACGAGTGCTAGGCACTTGTTTGAAAACCAAAGAGCACCATGTGCTCTATAATGTCTTTGCTGGCATCCACTCAAAAAGAAAACTCACATGCTTGTCATGATGCTTCAACCTTAACACTGCCAAAATGCTCTTACCGTGAATCGAACGTGGACCACTATGCACCCACACACCTTAACTCACAACCGCTTGCCACTAGGCCATGCTGCCTCGACGGATATGATGGTTTAGTCCTTGATGCTCTTATCACTTTTTTTGGCACTTATGATAAAGAGTTTGTCTTCTTCCTTGCATGAATTTTCACCACAACACTCAGCTCTTTAATTTCTTTCAAATGAAGGATAGTTTCAATGCCACTAAGGTATATACTTTATATACCAATTACCTCCATTAATTTTGAACATCGACACCTTCAATATTTGAATAATTAATTTATAAATTATTTAAATTCTTTAGAATTTAAATTTTATAAATTAATTTATAAATCCTTTTTTGCTTTATTAAAGCCCTAATTGATTTTACCCCTTTGTATAAATATATTTATTTATAAAATAAAATTTAAATTCAATTTGAATTTAAATATTTTATAAAAATAAATATTAAAACCTCCTTTAGCTTTTCAAAAATCTTCCTTGGGTTTTTTATGAAAAACCTTTTATTTTGCTCATCCATGGTTTTAATAAAAACCTTCTACATATGCTTCCACATAATATTAAAAATATTATGAAGCTCTTTTGCAATTAACCTTTGCATTTTTTCTTGACATATTCCTTGACATCAATCACGACTTTGTTCCTTGACATCAATGACAACTTTGGCTCAAAATATCCAACAATCACGATTTTCTTGTATTGCAAGATAATAAAACATTTAAGATTGTTGTACCATGCTAAGATATAGAATAATGATAAACCAATTTTAGTTAAGCTAAGAAAATAAAATTTCTTAATGATTGGAAAGCATTGAAGATAATGTGGTGCAATTCATAAAGTTTCACAACAATGATAAACCACATCCTTTCTGAAATTGGCATATCAAAGCATGGGCTTACATGGACAATTATGGAGGTTTACATGAAAAGTTATGGTTTAATATTTAACCATTTCCCATGTCATATTTTTTGAACCTATCTAACTAAAAAATATGGACTCGAATTCATGAAGTGATCTACTTGTAGGTCTTGGGAATGATAATCCCTAAATAATACCACTTACTTTATTGTGTTTAGCTACATTATAGGGTCACATGCTTGCTTTTTGATGTTTTTTGCACCTTAATTTTTGATAAGATTATTCTTATTTTTTAATTTAGTTATATATGCTAAACTTGCAACTTCATATGTATCTCTTTCCTTGAAAAAAATAGGATGCTAAGGTTTCTATGTATAGCATACCTTGATTTTTTTGCTTAAAAAAAATGAGCATTGTGTAACCTTACATAGTAGATGTGCATTGAAAATAGCAGTTAGGATATGAAGTTCATCATATGGTCGAAGATTTTATGATATAAAGCATTGAGTACTTACCCATAACAAAGATATACTCATTCAAGAGTAGCACCATTACATCATATGGACTACATATACCTTGATGGAGATGTGTTAGATTTTACCATTGGATATGTCTCCATATTATCATTGTCTGTCCTCAATCTTATGGTATTGCAAATTCTAACCTCCTTCAATAGGAAATAGACTTAGGACATATTGTTATCATGAAAGGAGACATATCTTGAGGTAAGTGCTAAACATGAAAGTCTCTTAGACCATAAAAAAATAAAGCTCATGTGTCCTCTTATATGATATTATCTAGGATTCATCATAGTTGTTAAATATCTAAAAACAATTATTTATGAATTCTCTTAAATGAGATTCAATAAGGGATTAATTCTACTAAAAAAGATCTATATTAAAATTTATTTGCCTAAATCCTTGGGTCTAATCATAGCTAGGATTTCCCATGACTTGGCCTTGCAACTTATATATTTTTATAATAAATCTACTTTTCTTAGCATTATTATTAGGGTTATGCATAAGGGGTTGGACTCAAAATGTACTTGTCAAAAAATGGTGAATCCTAATCAAAATCAAGGTGAATCATGGTGAATCCTAAACAAATCAAATCAATCATCTTCACACCAAAATTTAGGATATTTGAAGCCCTAAAAAGTAAGTTCATCTTTAGGATAAATTTTTTCCTATTAAATCACCTTATAACTTCATAAAACACCACCATTAGATCAGGCTTGAAAAGAGATTTCCAAAGAGTACAAATATGCCTATGTTTGGATATATATTTTGGCGAATTAACTCTAAGAAAAAATTGGTCTCAAAAATTTTAGGCGAATGGGCCGACATTGAGGGTCCTCATATTCATCAATTTCTAATTTTAAAAATCCTAATATTTGCCTAATTTATGAATATTCGCCACTATGCATAACCCTGATTTATTATAGAACCAAGTCTTCTTACTATATTTCAAGCCATCTAAGGCACTTTTGGATTCTAGTTTATATATTTAACATGAAGATGGACATTGACACATACTAAACACCACATGTTATTTTATATTAAAATTGGAAGCTTTAAATTTTTATGTTGTTCAGAATATGTTTCCATAATTAGTACCAATATATGTTTGTAGAATGTGTGTAGATTTATATCTTATCAAATATATATTTATAAATATTTTTACATTGTTCAAGGTTGATGTGTGTGCACATATCATATTTGAAAGTGGATTGTGCACTTCCTATCCATAATCTATCTATTAACTGCAACATAAAACACAAAAAATAATAAATGTTACCTTCCATTTCATAAAGGCTATATGTACAACCAAATAAACATAAGAGAAATAGATGGGATGTACCTTGTTTGTTCAATTTTTGAGCCATGAACTATACTATATGTAGAAACAAAGAATGTATAATCATTTGTAATAATATATGGAATAACAATTAACATTACCATTAGTGTATGGAATATAAAATATATAAATTGATTTTTTATATTCTTGTACCTTTTTTAGAAGTAGTTTTTTATTTTCCATTGATTGTGTGTCCTTTTATAGTAATAATAATATAAATACATTATTACATTATTTTTATCAAGTATATTGTATGTGTATGCATACACTTCTATTATGTGATTGTAACCATTAAACGTAAATAACATTCCTATTTTGTGTGGACCTATCACTCAAAGACTGAATGCTTGACTAACTACCTATTGGAAGATGGTAACATGACCTTGTTGGCCAACATCACTAAATGCTTGACTAACTACCTATTGGAATATGGTAACATGACCTTGTTGGCCAACATCAATGTTGTATCATGTGATATTATGGGGAACCATGATGTTAGACTATAGATAATAATTTTTTGTATTCATCCCTAGTAATATTGATTAAATCATTTATAGGGTTAGCATTTATTAACCTTCATCAAGGGTTTGATAAGAAATGGTTGAATTTAACTTAACCTTGAGCCTTATGTAAACCTATGTTAAATGTATCATGTAACTATTATTTTTTAACTTTAGGCATTGATATAAATACCTCCAAACATGCGATCAATTGTATTAGTGTATAATTATTATTATCTAAAATAATTATTCAAGGGAATCTATCCAATTATGTTTATCATTATTTTCTTTTTGGTATTTATTTTTTTAAATAAAGGGGTAAAAATTTATTGATAAAAACTTGGATTACAGAGTACAACTGATCTTCCAACCAAGACTCAAATAAAAAGTCTAACAGGCTAAAACCACTAGACTAGAATGACACCCAGAAAAGAGAACAAGAATAAACCACATTAAGTATATAGATCCTTGTGGATCAACTCCCACAAGCATTGAGAGTCCCCAGATGGGAGACTCTCCCAATTATCGATACTCTAAGGATCTAGCAGCTCAAAAGCAATTTTGGCCAGGTAATCAGCAACCACATTCCATTCCATTGGAATGTGCACAAAGGATATAAATTAGAACTTTTCACTTATTCTGAGAATCTGAACGGCTATAGAGGCCACCTGCCAATTAACTTCCTCCACGCTTTTACTATTTAAAATATTAACCACAATTTGAAAGTGAGACTCATAGATAATCCTATGCCAGCCAAGAGAAAACTCCCTCCGCAAGGCCTCAAGAATTGCAAGAGCTTTCATAAAATTGTTGAAATGAACAACTTTATAAATGGAAAAGAAAAAACTGACACCACCAATAGAATCTCTCCCAACACCACCAATGCCAGCATGTCTAGGATTACCCCTAGATGATCCATCAATATTAATTTTTAAAACTCCTCTAGGGGGTGGCATCCACCTACCATCTCTCCCAACCTTCTTGCTGAGTTGAGGAACCCTACTAGGGATATAAGATTTAACACCATTCCAAAATAGACGAAGGGCTTGTTGTACCTTCTCCTCACTAGAATCCAAAATAGGGTCCACATCACATTTGCTACGGATGGTTTCCTAAACCATATACAGGATCGTTTTCTAGATTTGTTGAACAACCAAATAATTGCCCTGAAATATGTGTTGGTTTTGTTCAAGCCAAATTTGCCAGATGATGCAAGAAGGGCCCAAATTCCAAACCACCCAAATGAAGGGGGCCTTGGTCGGAGGTCTACCCAGACTACTCCAAAAATCCACCAGGGATAGCACATGAAAACATGGATGGTTCCAGGTGCTCCACCAACAGTGCCAAATGTATCTAGAAAAGGAGCATTGGAAAAATAAATGAGAAGATTCATCCTCATTCTTACTGCAAAGGACACAAAAAGAGGGACCTTGAAATCCCCTCTTCCTCACATTATCCCAAGTGAGGCATTTATTACGAGCTACCAACCAGAGAAAGAAGTTACATTTTGGCCAGGAAAATTTGTTCCACATATTTTTCCACCAAGTGATAGGAAGACTCCCATACTTTTGCTTATAAAGAACCTGATAACCATAGGCTACTGAGTAGGTTCCCTTAGGATCAGGGTTCCAAGCCAAAATATCTTCACCCCTCAATGAATAACAAGGCCTCCCCATAAGAATAAGAGCAAGCACCTCTATTTCCTTGGCCAATCCTCCCTAAGGCCATTCTTGCAGATATTTCCACCTATACATCTTCATATTTCCAAAATACTAGATTATTTTAAGGTCCTCCACACGAGACTAGCCTTCTTCCCAGAAAAAAATGCTTAGGGAACTTAACCTAGGATATTGATTCAAGATAGGAGGGTGGCCATCCCAAGAATCCTCCCAAAAAAGAGCATTTAATTCTTGATTACAAATCCAGAACAAACACTGCTTGATTAAATTAGATCCTCTTTTCAAGGTGTCCTAGATAACTGAACCTTTTCCAACCAAGCTGATTCTAGGGATTTCAGCCTTAAAAATACCTCTCAAGTATTTACAAGATAATATTTTAACCCAAATCTGATCTTGAGAGGTACACCATATCCAATAAATTTTTGCCAAAGCCTACCTAAAAAGAGTTGTTTGTTGCAACCCAAGGCCTCCCTCTTGCATCAGCCTACATATAGAATCCTACCTAACCAAACTCTATTTAGATTGATCAAGTTTTCCAAACCATAAAAACTATCTTGACAAAGCATCCATGTCCTTGATGAAGTGATAGGGAGCTATTTGTACAAAATATCTATAAATGGGTAAAGCTTGAACAACAGATTTTAAAAGCAACACTCTACCTGTAGTGGATAGCCATATAAAAGTCCAGTGATTCACCTTCCTTCTAAACTTATAAAGCATAGACTACCAAGAAGATCTAGGTATAGGGTGAGATGAAATTGGAATACCAAGATAAATGAAGGGGGGAGTCATAACCTGTAATCTTAGAATGTGAACAATCTTGGCTTGAATAAGAGGAGGGGTATTGAAGAAGAAAATAGAGTACTTGTCCTCATTAATCAGTTGTCCAGAAGAACCAAGATATATGTCAAGATATTTTCTAATATTTCCAGCTTCCCTGATAGTGGAAAATCCCAAAAAAGCACTATTATCAACAAATTGAAGGTGGGAAAGAGGTGGAAAACTACTATCCCACTTCCACCCCTAAATGAGACCCTGTATGACTTGAGACTTGAGCAATCTTCCCAACACTTCCACCATAATGATAAACAAATAAGGAGATAAAGGATCTCCTTGTCTCAATCCCCTTGAGGCCTCAAATAGCTCTGATGGCTCATTATTAACAAGACAGAGAATGAGGAAGAAGAAACACAAATCATCACCCATCTAATCCATTCCTCCTCAAATCCAAAAGCAACAAGAACTTTCTGAAGAAAGGACCATATGACCCGATCATAGGCTTTGGCCATGTCCAACTTAATGAACATAGTTTTATCCTTAGAAGTTTCCATCGAGTGAATAGTTTCTGTAGCAATAACCCCATCCAATATTTTTTGGCCAGCAACAAATCCTCCTTTCTCCTTAGAGATTATTTTGCTCAACCATATCTTCAGCCTCTTAGCAATAATTTTTGTGATGATCTTATACACAACATTGCAGAGAGCAATAGGCTTGAACATATCCAAGGAATTTGATCCCTCTTTTTTGGGTATAAGTACCACAAAGGTAGAATTTAGGGCCCTTAGCATATTTTTGTTCTTTTGGGACTCATGGACCACCTCCAAAAGATCAAATTTGATTAAATCCCAAAACTCTTGATAAAACTCAATTGGGAATCCATTTGGGCCTGGGGCTTTTCCTTTTTTCATATTGAATACAACATTTTCCAACTCCTCAAGGGAAATTGGACCCATCAAGTGCTCATTCATATCTCTAGAAATAATCACTGGAATATAGTTTAGAATAAGCTTTTCATTCTCATCATATGATAGGGAGTCCTCCTTGAAGAGATAGGAAAAATACCTCTTTGTCTCTTCTAAAATATCCCTGAAAGAAGAGAGCAGGACACCCTAAGAATTCACAAGAGAGGTAATCAGGTTACCATTACGGCGAGCCATAACTGAGTTATAAAAGAAGGTTGTGTTCCTATCCCCTTCCTGAAGCCAATCTACTCGAGATTTTTGTTTTCAAAAAATTTCTTCTCTCAGTTCCTATTCAGCAAGGTCTTTCATAGCCTTAGATTCCTCAACAAGAAGCTCCTTCGTGAATCCCTGATCTCTAATCTTACTTGAAGCTTATCCCATCCTCCTAAGAGCTGCCAGCTTAGCCATGGAAAGGTTCCCAAAATTTAGTCTATTCCATCTCTTCAATTTATGTTTTACAAATTGTAGTCGCTTCATAAAGGAATACAACGGTGCCATGAGGAGGTTTGCCAGTGGTCCACCAACCTCGCATGAAATCATGAAGCTTAGGATCACAAAGCCACATAAGTTGAAATTTAAATGAGGGATTCTTTTTTAGCCCTAACTCCAAAGCTGAGAGTTTGATAGGCCAATGATCAGATCCCCTACCCTCCAAAATCATAGAACTAGCACCTCTGTTATTACCCATTTAATAACTAGATATCAAAAACCTATCCAATCTCTCTGATATGGAAGCTTTCGCAAACATTCTATGTGCCAAGTAAATATCCCATTATCTGGATTGATTTCAACCAAGTTTAGGGCCTGGATATGAGCACTAAAGATAGAAGAAAAAGGCTCAAGATGGTCCACCCCACCACGTTTCTCCTCTAGAAAAGTGATAGAGTTGAAGTCTCCAGCCAAAATCCATGGGTACAGGGGAACCAAACTTCTTACAAAGCAAATGTGCTTCCATAAATTCACTTTACCATTGTAATAAATAGGAGCATACACATTTGTAAGTAGGATGATTTCACCAGATTCATTATCATGCCCAACCATTAAAATAGACCATCTACTGGAAATCCAAGTAAGAGGGGATATCTTAACCGGATCCCATAAACAAGCAACGCCACTAGCATATCCACATGCACCAATACACTAGCATTGCCCCCTTCTCCACAACTTGGGAGCAATATTGAACATACTATCAATAACCAATTTAGTCTCCTGAATAAACACCACATTCGAAGAATGCACACGAACAAAATCATGAATAACTTTTTATCTGGGGATGCTATTCAACCCCCTTACATTCCATGAGAGGATAATCATTTTTGGGGGTTATAAAAATGGGAGTCCAATGTTCTCACCAAGCCTAACCCCACCAAAGTATCCTCCATTAACTTAATTTTATCCTAGTCCTTCTTCCGACCCACCTTCATATTCTTATCCGAATTTTTTTTTTTAATTATTTTTTGTTGCAATCCCAACACCGTAGGAGTTTTACAGTCCAAGGATGACTGCATCAGTGCCTAAGTAGGAGAGGGCATAACTAAATATGTATAACTTTCCAAAATAGTTTTCCTTATAGGGCTAGACCCAACCATGTTCCCTATACTTAGATCTAAAGCCCTTTGTTCTTCATTTAAACCCCCTAGATCTGATTCCTTAAGTTCTCCCTCAATAAGAGACATCTGATTCGGCCTTGTTATATTTGCATCAGGTAGCAATGTTTCAGGTATCTCCATGCACTGATCAAGATCATCTAATATTTCAAAACGATTGAGTAGAGCATCTGGCTGGATATCCTTAAGGTCTTTGTTTGCACTTCGTCCTCTATTTTGGGCTTTTACCAGAACAAAAACTTCCTTATCCCATTCCCCTTCATTTATCGGGGCTTTTCCTTTATCTAAACTTTGTCCAAACTGAGAGGTCCCAGGATTTGAAGCCATAGGAGAGACAAACTTAGGGAATTTTCTTTGTAGGTGGCCATATTCATGGTAAATAAGGCAATAAAATGGAAGAGCTTCATAGTTAATTTTTTAAACCCATGTAGTTGATGAGGATGAACAAACACGAACAAAAAAAATGCTAGGAAGTTAAATCAGAATTATTTTAATCATGTCAGCCCAAAGGGACAAAAATTACAATGCCAGACTTATTCAATATTGGAACCCAATCCCAGATCGAAGACCCTATTTCCAGATCCAAAATCCCCTTTTAAAATCTACCTTCCCCACCCAACTGGCGGCTGACAAAATTTTAAATTCTACTTTCCCGCCCAACTGGCGGCTGACAAAATTTTAAATTCTACTTTTCCGCCCAACTAGCGGCTGAAAATTTAAATTCTACTTTCCTACCCAACTATCGGCTGACAAAATTTTAAATTCTACTTTCCCACCCAACTGGCGGCTGATAAAATTTTAAATTATACTTTCCCACCCAACTGGTGGCTGACAAACACCAAGGCAAAACACTTAGAATTTTTTTATTTGTTTTTTTTTTTGTTGATGCAAGATTTCTCTGCTGCCACTGGATGCTCCTGCATCAGACACCCAAGGTAAGTTTGAGAAGTGACCTCACTTCTTTGTTGTTGGAGGAAAACCAAGGCGGTCAACCTTGGACTTGGATAGCCAAGTTGAATCTTCTACAGGCCTTCCCTTCCATTTCACTAGATATTCTTCATATTGTCTGTTTCTTTTAATTCTGTCGATGTGGGTATCCAAGATTTCCTCTATCTCTTCTATCACTGGAGCTGATGTCGAAACACTCCACAACTCTGCAACTGGTTCCTTAAAACTGTCACCTTCATGATACTCTACCAAATCAAAAATATTGAACACATGTGATATGTTCAATCCACTTGGCAACTCCACCTCATATGCATTTCTTGAATCTCTTTTTTGTATGATCTTGCATGGTCCAAACTTCTTCATTTTTAGCTTGTTATATGTTTTAGCAGGAAACCTCTCCTTTCTCAGGTGCACCATGACTTCATCACCAACCTGGAACTCCTTAAACATCATTTTCTGATCAGCCTTTGTCTTGTACTGAGTGTTCATCTTATTGATGTGTTGTTTTACTTCTTCATTCAAATCCTTCAGGTGCTCTACAAAGTTCTCAGCTTCAACACTATTCTTTTCTCCCCTGTCCAACTTCCTCAACTCAAAAGCATTTCTTGGACTACTCCCACATACAATATGGAATGGTGATTTACCAGTACTCCTGTTGACAGTCCTATCCAGAGTAACTAGGGCTGTACAAGCTCTCCAAGATTCAACAAAATCTGGGTCTTCAGGGTACAAACCCTTAAGTTCTTCAAACCCCACAACTTCCACTCTCATTTTTGTCAGCAAACTCTTTTCATCCATATCCTTCAGTGGCTTCAGTTTATGGCGCACTCCTTCGTTTGTTAGGGAGTAAGTGTTGGCATGTCCATCATGGACTACACGACGATCAAACTGCCATGGTCTTCCTAACAACATATGGCAAGCATCCATAGGCAGGATATCACACAAGACCTCATCCTGGTATCTCCCAATATTAAACTTGACTAAGCACTATTCACTGACCAATGCCCTATGGTCCTTCTACAACCACGCAATCCAATATGGATGCGGGTGTCTCCTCCTCTCTAGCTATAACTTAGTAACCATTTATTCAGAGACCAAGTTATCAGTACTACCATTATCTATAATAACATTACAGACCTTACCTAAACATTTGCACCTTGTGTGGAACAGGCTCTTCCTCTGGTCTGGTTCCTTCTCCTCATTCAACAAGGTTCTCCTTGTGACCATAACTTCTCCTCTCTTTACCTCCTTAGAGTACTCTGATTTAGCTCTTTCATCTACAATAGCAGCTTTGGCATTACTCGCTGGCCTCCTATTTGGCTTCTCTTGGTGATGTGGACACTCATATGCTCGATGTCCTCCTTCTCCATAGTTGAAGCAGGTTCCACGAAACCCTCTTTCTCCATTTCCTTGACTATATCTACCTCTTCCTCTTGGGTAGTTGTTCTAACCACGAGATCTGTAATCATTATCTCCCTTCTGATCCTGACTGCTACTAGCTTCTTCTTTCTTCTCATCTCATCCTCCATCTATTCTTCCACTAGTTCTTTCTCCATGACCTCTTCCTTTTTGCTTACCCTCAAACCTTCTGTTTAGCTTCTCTTCAACTTTTAGAGCAAACTGGTAAGCATCCTCAATGGTGCTCATCCTAACTAGACTCAACTCTTCTTGAATACTGGTTCTCAATCCATTGATGTAACGGGCTACCTTCTCCTTGTTAGCCTCAAAATGGCCGGTTCGGATCAAGATCTTGTAGAACTCATCAGTGTATTCTTTGACAGACTTTCCTGACTGTCTCAAACTTTGCATCTTCTTCAACAGATCCAACTCATAATCTACCAAAATAAATTGCCTCTTCAGCTTTTCCACCATTTGTTTCCATCTAGTGATCCTCTTTTTTCCCCTTCTATTTTTGTCAAGTTGTACTCCTTTCCACCAGATTCTAGCATGACCCTTCAGTTTGGTCTTAGCAAACTTGACCCTCTCAGGATCTTCAACCTCCTCATACTCAAAGTATTCTTCCAAATCATTGATCCAATCAATCAACTCCTCTGGATCAAGATTTCCAGAATACATAGAAACCTCCATATTTGGTCTCTTTCCAATCTAAGATATGGCTTTGTATAACCTAGCTTGTGCAGGATCTACTACCTCTTCTTCTTCCTCAAACTGGTCCTCTTCTTCTTCAACTTCATATTCACTACCTTCTTCTCTCCTTGGCTCAAAACCTCTACGCACCTCCTCTTGTAGAGCCTGAACTTGCCTCTGCAAAGCTCTGAAATCTTCCTCTGGCACCATATTTCTCCCACCACCATGGTTTCTTCATGGAGGCATTCTTCTCACTTCTCTCACAAACCTTAACCACAGATCCTGGTGTAAACTACCTCACGTCCGGTGATCTGTTTACACACTCAGGAACTCCCGCTCTGATACCACTTGATGAGGATGAACAAACACAAACAAAAAAAAATGCTAGGAAGTTAAATCAAAATTATTTTAATCATGCCAGCCCAAAGGGACAAAAATTACAATGCCAGACTTATTCAATATTGGAACCCAATCCCAGATCGAAGACCCTATTTCCAGATCCAAAATCCCCTTTTAAAATTCTACTTTCCCGCCCAACTGGCGGCTAACAAAATTTTAAATTCTACTTTCCTACCCAACTAGCGGCTGAAAATTTAAATTCTACTTTCTCGCCCAACTAGCGGCTGACAAAATTTTAAATTCTACTTTCCCACCCAACTGGCAGTTGATAAAATTTTAAATTCTACTTTCCCTTCCAACTGGCGGCTGAAAAACACCAAGGCAAAACACTTAGAATTTTTTTTTTTGTTTTTTTTTTTTGTTGATGCAAGATTGCTCTGTTGCCACTGGATGCTCCTGCATCAGTAGTTGATCCAAATTGTATTTCAATAGAATCTGGAATAGGATTATTTAAGTCAATTTCAATACAAATACGAGTAACAAAGATTAACTTTTTATCCATTGTCTGTTGTGACGGTCCAATCGGCTTCCCAAATAGAAGGATAATCTTATGCAAGATATCAGTTCTCTAGAATTCCAACAAGAGCCATGGAAGCCGCACCCATACTAGAACCCACGACGACCGCTCCTCTGATGGGTTGAAACCCACATGCCAGGGTTTAAGAAAGAGTCCCACCTGGTTATAGAAATAAGTACCCCCTTCAAATTCTTTGTTATGATCTACAATACAAGAGAAAACCACCATAAAATAGTTGTTCACACTTAGCATCACCTCCACATCACCTTCAGGATTCCATGTCTTCCTGACCCAAACCTCCTCTTTTTGGTATTTCTTATTTTGTAAGTTTTAAATAAATTTATTAATTTTATTCTTTTTTGGAAATTAGTGAGAAATCTAAAATGGTATTAGAGTGGGCATTAAGCATTGTTAATTGGTCATGAAGAAGGTTAGCCTCCAAATTTTATTTTTATTATTAGAGTAAATTATTCCTCGAAACTTCATAAGTATTTCTGACATAACAAAAAAAGAGAATATCTTATTTATTTTTTATTAACAATTATTCCAAGGCTTTTAAAGAATTTGTGTCTACTCTAATTTTCTCTCCACTAACATTGGGACACATTTGATGTAGTTTATGCAAGTTTAATTCATCTACAATAATGATAACTTTATCACATTTATTTTGAAAGGGTCTTTGCTTCTCTCCATGGAGAGCTAAGCATTCTACCACCATAAGAGATTTTTTACATTATGGAAAAGAAGATAGGAGAGTCATATATTTTTTGATACCTAAAAAATTTGGCACTTTGGATAGAAGTAGGAAAGTAAATCATTGTTGTTCATTGTTATGCAAGTTTGAATCATGTGCATCATATCAATTTGAAATCATGGTGTCTTTTTTATTACCACCAAAGTGATATCTTTCTTCAAGGAGAAGGGGAATAGACCTACCCAATCAAAGGTGAGACTAAGGTATATAAATGCATGGCATAGGGTCTTCTATATTTTTTATCATAGTTTAAAATCCAATTTTATTCACCATAAAGTATAGGTTAACATGGACATCCTTATTCTTTGTTCTAGTATAAAGGCTAACTCACAAACACCCTTATTGAGGGGAATTTTTGGGTTTGAATTGTGTGCCCTACCTTTGGATAGCTCACAAACACCTTTATGAAGCTAAAAAATAATCCTACGGAGGTGTAACAAATTTATCAACATGGCACCTTTGGTTTGGTTGGCTATACATTGTGAATAATTTTTTTTGAATGCCAGGTCTCAAGTTCCAAATTGAAATCCTCTATGGATAATTTTTTTAAATTGCATAGGATTCTAAGCTCAAGACAATTACGACGGAAATGGCCCGTTGCAAGTCCCTTGTTGAAGGGTTTTCACTTCTGGTGGAAATGGCATAGGCATATAAGGAAATAATATTTAGGGTTATCTTCAATGTTCAATTCTCTATGTATTAAAGTTATAAACATGTTGGAGTGTAATGACTGGTGGCGTTTTGATGTTCTTTCAGGATGGGCACTGGAATGTGAATTTGAGTCCAGACGTGGGGTGTAGGCAGCTGCTGTTCCATAATAGAAGTCGAGAGCTCCCCAAATTCCAATGAGCTTAACTACCAAGGCACGAAAAAACTGGAGGGGGCTGGTGATGCAGAAGAAAAATGCGCCACCGGGGACGAGGTCGGAAGCCACTGCGCGACCTAGAATTCAACCTCCTCACCGAGGAAGTGAATGCACGGCAAAATCCATAGCCTTATAATTTTTTTTAATACAGAGGGGAATGACAATTGCTTTTTGAGCAACTGGTTAAAGGGTCAAATCACATTGCCTCTTGTGTTAGCATCAAATCATGGAGCTACCACTATGACCCCTATCTCGCATTGGTAAAGGCTTCTCCTTCTATTTAGGTGTTGTATTTATTTATTTATTTTTATATTTTTTAATTCTAAGTGTATTTTTGTTTTATTCATTTATTATTTAATTTTACATCATAATCATAATCTATATCTTTATTAATTAAATGTTAGTTGATTTTTTTTATGTATAATAATTTTCTCATAATTAGGTTAAATAAGTGTTAAGGTGATAAGCATGTTAAATAGATATTTTGTTCGTATTTGTCTTTACAGGTATGAATGAAAGACAATAATGATAAAATGGAGCTATTCAAGCCTCCACTGAAGACTAAAATCTGTTATTAGATGATAAATGGAATTTCACATAATGTGCTATTAGATGATAACTCGACTTGCACATTTAGCTTTGATGTATTTCATAGGATGGGTTGTATAACTTATTGAAAAGTTTATATTCTTAAAGATATGGTAGTATTTTTGTATTTGAGTAGGTTGAGTTGTAATATAATTTTTAGTTGGCATTGTATATATGTTAGCCACATCAAAGCATATTAGCTTCTCTCTAATTCCAAATGTTCAAAAGCTCTACATATGCTTCATTAGCCTACAAATCTTCTTGGCACCTAGGTACATTAAACTACTAATCTTTTATTAATATAAAAATAAATTTTAATTTGTTATTATTTGATGGGGAACCAAATTTAACAACAAGAAGAAAATCTAATTCTCATTTAACAACTTGGAAAGATTTATAGAAATATTTATTTTACAAATTCTAGGCTTCCCCCAGCCCATGGAAGAAAAAACTTTGCAAAGTATGTCTAGAATGGCCCTCTTGCCTTCACTTCTGCAACTCTACTTCAACTATTTTCCAACCCTTCTGCATGCCTTTTGCCTGCCCTTTTATAACGATCATTTCTCTTTGTAACCACCGCTCGAAGATTTCACTCCGTAACGGCCCCTGTAACCGTTGTAACGGCCCCTTGTAACCGTTGTAACGGACCCTGTAATTGCCGTACTGACTTTCGTTAACTGTCACACTGTAACTCTGTAACGATCCCTAAAAATGCAACATGTCGTGATATCGTGACACTTTTTCCTCTTGCTTTTTCTCTCCTCAATTGGTCGCGAAAATGCGACATGTCGCGATATCGCGACACTTTTTCTCCCTTGCTTTCTCTCTCTTCTTTTGGTCGCGATAATGCGACATGTTACGATATCGTGACACTTTTCCTCCCTTGATTTCTATCTCCTCATTTGATCGTGATAACGCAACATGTCGCAATATCATGACACTTTTCCTCCCTTGCTTTCTCTCTCCTCATTTGGTCACGATAATGTGACATGTCGCGATATCGCGACACTTTTCCTCTCTTGCTTTCTTTCTCCTCATTTGGTCGCGAAAATGCGACATGTCACGATATCGCGACACTTTTATCTCCTGCTCATTCTCTTCCCTTTTGGTCATGAAAATGCGACATGTGATATTGCGACACTTTTCTCTCCTGCTTGTTCTCTTCTCTTCTCATCGCGAAAATGTGACATGTCACGATATTATGACATTTTTATCTCTTGCTCTCTCTCTTCTCTCTTGGTTGCAAAAATGCGACATGTCGCGATATCACGACACTTTTGCCTCTTGCTCCTTCTCTTTTCTTTTGGTCACAAAAATGCGACATGTCGCGATATCGCGACACTTTTCTCTCTTGCTCCTCCTCTCGCCTTTTGGTCCCGAAAATGCGACATGTCGCGATATCGCGACACTTTTCTCTCTTGCTCCTTCTCTTGCCTTTTGGTCATGAAAATGTGACATGTCGCGATATTGCAACACTTTTTCTCTCTTTGCCAACATGTCACGATATCGTGACACTTTTTCTTCTTTGCCAAAACATGTCATGAAATCGTGACAGTTTTTCTCCTTGGCAATATTTTTCTTTTTCTTCATTGGATGCTCCTACATCAGACAACCGGGGTGGATGGAGAAGTGACCTTCACTTCTGGGCTATACTATCCCCTTCTTAATAGTAGGAATTAATGCGTAACACATAGAATCCCTCTTCAGGCCATCCAAAAATTTCTTACCATCTACCAAACAGATTCTAGCACTACTACATACCTTTTCATCCATTGCCTTCAATGGCTTCAGTTTGTGGCGCACACCTTCATTTCTTATGGAGTAAGTGTTGGCATGTCCATCATGGACTACACAGTGATCAAATTGCTAGGGTCTTCCTAAAAACATATGGCAAACATCCATAGGCAGGATATCACATAGGACCTCATCCTGGTATCTTCCAATATTAAACTTGACCAAGCATTGTTCATTGACCAATGCCCTATGGTCCTTCTGCAACCATGCAATCCGGTATGGATGCGAGTGTCTCCTCATCTCTAGCTGTAACTTAGTAACCATTTCTTCAGAGACTAAGTTATCAGTACTACCATTATCTATAATAACATTACAGACCTTACCTGAACATTTGCACCTTGTGCAAAACAGGCTCTTCCTCTGGTCTGGTTCCTTCTCCTCATTCAACAAGGTTTTCCTTGTGACCATAACTTCTCCTCTCTCTACCTCCTTAGAGTGCTTAGATTCAACACCTTCATCAATGACCGTAGCTCGGGCATTACCTTCAGGTCTCCTATTTGTCCTCTCTTGGTGTTGTGGACACTCGTATGCTCGATGTCCTTCTTCCCCACAATTGAAGCAGGTTCCACGAAACCCTCTTTCTCCATTTCCTCGACTATATCTACCTCTTCCTCTTGGGTAGTGGTTTTGATCACGGGATCTGTAATCATTATCTCCCTTCTGATCCTGACTGCTACTAGCTTCTTCTTTCTTCTCATCTCATCCTCCATCTATTCCTCCACCAGTTCTTCCACCACGATCTCTTCCTTTCTGCTTACCCTCAAACCTTCTGTTCAACTTCTCTTCAACTTTCAGAGCAAACTGGTAAGCATCCTCAATGGTGCTCATCTTAACCAGACTCAACTCTTATTGAATACTGGTTCATAATTCATTGATGTAACGGGATACCTTCTCCTTGTTAGCCTCTAAATAGCCAGTTTTGATTGAGATCTTGTAAAACTCTGTATATTCTTTGACAGATTTGCTTGACTATCTCAAACTCTGCATTTTCCTCAACAAATCCAATTCATAATTTGTAAGAATAAAATGTCTCTTCAACTTCTCTGCCATTCAATCCCATTTTGTTATCCTTTATTTTTCTTTTTTATTTCTATCTAGCTGCACTCCCTTCCACCATATGCTAGCATGGCCTTTCAACTTCATTTTTGTAAACTTGATCCGATCTGGATCTATGACCTCTTCATACTAAAAATACTCCTCCATAACATTGATCCAATCAATCAACTCCTTTGGATTGAGATTCCTAGAATACGTGGAGACATCCAACTTTGGCCTCTTCTTGATCTAACATATGGCCTTAAATAATCAAGCTTCTACAGGATCCATTGCTTCTTCTTCATCTAATGGATCATCAGCCTTCCAAGCTTCATCTTCACTATGGTCTTCTCTCCTTGGCTCAACCCCTCTTCGCAACCCCTCTTGCAAGGCTTGCACTTGCCTCTACAAAGCTCTAAAATCTTCTTTAAGAACCACATTTCTCCCACCACCATGGTTTCTTCATGGAGGCATTATTCCTCACTTTCTTCTCACAACCCTTCACAGCTCCTGGTGCAAGCTGCCTCACTTTCGATGATCTGCTCACACACTTAGGAACCCTTGCTCTCTCTTCTCACAACCCTTCCACAGATCCTGGTGTAAACTGCCTCACGTTTAACGATCTGTTTACACACTCAGGAACACTCGCTCTGATACCACTTGATGGGGAACCAAATTTAACAAGAAGAAAATCTAATTCTCATTTAATAACCTGGAAAGATTTACAGAAATATTTATTTTACAAATTCTAGGCTTCCCCCAGCCCATGGAAGAAAATTTTTTGCAAAGCAGGTCCAGAATGGCCCTCTTGCCTTCACATCTGTAACTCTGCTTTAGCCATTTTCCAACCCTTCTGCATGCCTTTTGCCTGCCCTTTTATAACGATCATTTCTCTTTGTAACCATCGCTCGAAGATTTCACTTTATAACGGCCCCTATAACCATTGTAACGACCCCCTATAACCGTTGTAACGGCCCCTGTAACTGTCGCACTGACTTTCGTTAACTGTCACACTGTAACTCTCTAACGGTCCCTAAAAATGCAGCATGTCACGATATCGCGACACTTTTTCGTCTTGCTTTCTCTCTCCTTAATTGGTCATGAAAATGCGACATGTCGCGATATCATGACACTTTTTCTCCCTTGCTTTCTCTCTCCTCATTTGGTCGCGATAATGTGACATGTCGTGATATCGTGACACTTTTCCTCCCTTGCTTTCTCTCTCCTCATTTGGTCGCGATAATGCGACATGTCGCGATATCGCGACACTTTTCCTCCCTTGCTTTCTCTCTCCTCATTTGGTCGCGATAATGTGACATGTCGCGATATCATCACAACACTTTTCCTCCCTTGCTTTCTCTCTCCTCATTTGGTCGCTAAAATGCGACATATCACGATATTATGACACTTTTCTCTCCTGCTCGTTCTCTTCTCTTCTGGTCACGAAAATGCGACATGTCACGATATCGCGACACTTTTCTCTCCTACTCGTTCTCTTCTCTTCTGGTCACGAAAATGCGACATGTCATGATATCGCAACATTTTTCACTCTTGCTCTCTCTCTTCTCTCTTGGTCGTGAAAATGTGACATGTCGCGATATCGTGACACTTTTGCCTCTTGCTCCTTCTCTTGCCTTTTGGTCGCGAAAATGTGACATGTCGCGATATCGCGACACTTTTCCCTCTTGCTCCTCCTCTCGCCTTTTGGTCACAAAAATGCGACATGTCGCGATATCGCGACACTTTTTCTTCTTTGCCAAAACATATCGCGAAATCGCAACAATTTTTCTCCTTGTCAGTATTTTTCTTTTTCTTCGTTGGATGCTCTGCATCATTATTAAATAATATAATGAATTAATACTTTAAATTATGTAAATTTTAATTATTTTATTTATATTATCTAAAAAAATAAATTTTTAGACTTTCGAAGAACTGTTATAGTGGTGCACATCTCTCACTCATTAGGAACTTCTTTTGGTAGTAGCTCTGTAATGGTTAGGTTTTACCACATCCATAATTACTAGGTAAACTCAACATCAACTCCAATTACAATTGAGAAATCATCGATCCATTGAAGACATAAATCAATGGACAACTGCTTGAAATAACCTCTTGCACCACTTCCTGTAAAAAAATAGCTAATAATATGAAACATATGAACATGACATTCATTGCATAGTTGAACATGACATTCATTCCGTGCACTCTCTACCAAAATATTCATGGCAGACAGGGGCGTGTGATCTCCAGCAGAGTGACTTCGAGGCAATAATAGATGTGTGGGCCCTATAGGCTAGGGCCACAAATCAGTTTTCAATGGATGAGTGTAGGTTTTTCTTCAGTAGTGCAGTGAAATAACCTCGAATGGGGCATAGCCACAGTGAAGTCTGTTTCAACATAGACTACCGAGAGCGTCATCAACATTTGACGTGGATAGATGTGCCTAATGTGGCGCTGGCTCACGAGGGGAAACACCTTCGGTACGATAGCCGGATGTCATTGTGCAGAGCAGTGGTGAAACCCGGTAGGATGTGAACCCCACTTGGGTGTTTGAAACTGGGTGAAGGAAATCAATTAATTGGATTTTTCATATTAAAGAGGGATAAAGTATTTGTAATGAAACAATGTCAAAAAGGTAGCAGATGGTTAGGTCGGGTACATAAAAATAAAATAAAAGGTATCATTTTTACCTTTTATAAGGTCACCTCCGTGCTTATGGCAGACCGTTATGGAAGGGTGTTATAACAAGAAATAAAGGCCTATGACTATTATGGGTTTTTTTTTTTAATAGAGAGGAAAAGCCAAAAATAAAGGTGACATTCGATATCAGGCCACACAACACTATAAGAAATAAAATAAAAATAAAAAAAAATAAAAAATCATGGTAAAAGGCCAAGTGGATATTTGTGGTCAGGGAATAAAACAAATCTCTTCTCTATTTTAAATAGGAGAACATGTTGTGCATAACCGTCCATGTGGCATTGCGATGAGGTATAAACGAACACATGGGCATGCATGTACGTTATAAGACGATTTGAAGGATGCCATTACCTTTATAGATAGGTAATAATAATAATAATAATAATAAAAACTAAAGGCATAATGGAAAGTTCAACGGTTACGAAGAGGGACAACATGCGCATGATGCATGCATTGAAGGAAGATTGAAACGGAGCATTGGAAGGTGAAGTAAAATATAAAAAAAATTTAAGGGTTTTTTAGGGGAAGGCTTTAAAATTAGGAAAATTTTCGATGTGAGGGGCTGGACCTTTCGAAGAAGGCCCAATGCTCTTAATTTTTCAATGTAAAATTTGAAAACATTTTTTAATATAACAATATTTTTCAGAAATTTCACTTCATTGAAAATGAATTTTGGAGGATTTAATTATGATCTTGCTAATGAATTTTAATTTAGACTTCATTGAAAATGAATTTTGGAGGATTTAATTATGATCTTGCTAATGAATGAAAGAGATAACATGCAAAGAATCAAAAACTTTCTTTATACATTAAAAACTATAGGAACAATTCTTATGGAGGGATGTGGACAAAGATTACATCTTTGTATACTATATTTTACTAACCTACCTAAATAGCTAAGTAAATGCATAGTAATGAATATATACAAAGAAAATATCAAGAGATGTTAAAGAAGATAAAATTTTTCATATTTTAACAATTACAAGCAAAGGAGATAATATTATCTAGAAATGTTATACCTTCATGTTCTCTTTGGTAGCAAGGAGGATGCACATTTTTGTCCTTGATGGAGACGTTTTAGGTCATAATCACTATTGCCTATTACATATGGTAACACTATAATTGGTACCTAGTGGCAAGTTTGAAACTAGCATTGATATCCACATGATGCTCCATATTATGGACTAACGAAGGCTTTAGAGGCTATTAATAGCATCTCCCAACTCCTTTTTGGTATCAATTGTTTTTCCTTACAAAGAAATAAAAAACACTACAAGATATTGAGTTAGATGAGGACAAACATTCTTAATTTTATCATTAGCAAATCTTAAACTATTTAAATTATTGGAGAAGAATACCATCTCATAAAATTTAGTGTATTTTATGTGTGTGTGTGCACATGCAAACATGTGAATGTGTGTGAATTTTTTATAACTAAAATTATGCAATCAATACTCACTTTTAAAGTCTAAATTTATATTGTAGTATACAATATTTTTAGCATAGAAAAAAATTTAAGCAAAGAGGCTTTAAAGTGAAAATTGGATGAAGATAAATTATGAAGGAGAACTTACTTCTAAGGATTTATATTTTAATTGGTTAGTGATTGCTTATATGGACTATAACAACGACATTTGATATTTCACTTTAATCCATTATTCATCCATTTTTTATTAGAAATAAATATTTAAAAAATAACATTATGCAAATGTGGAACACAATGCTTGTCATAATGCTTAGTATATTTGGAAATTCTCCACTAAAGGATATCATAGATTTGATGGTGGATATATTAAATAGGTTTAACAAACCTTCTTCAAAATGTTTATATGATAAGGTATGATATAGCTATATTGGAAAATATATCATCCAATTTGTCTACAAAATAAAACCCATCAAAACTTGTAGGAGCACCTGATATAAGTTCTATGCAGATTAATTTTTGAGGCTTGTTAGATGTTAAAAATGGTGTATAATTTTTTTTTATTATTGCAAGGCTTGGTGATTACACAAGTAGTATGAAATTTTACATATTTGTTGAAATTACCAAGAATTGTAGGTTAATAAAATTGCTTTCACAGGATGATCAAAATTTTGGCTATGGTAAAATGATAAACTATATCACTCTAATGTACTTCTTAGTTTATCCTCTTCTTTTGATTATAGGAACACAAAAATATCCTAATCAACATAGAATATTGTCTTATTAATAGCTATAGATGTGTCTACATATGTATAGTGCCTAATAATTTTTTATGAACTCATGGAATAAATTCTTTAGATATGATTTTAATGATTTTTATTCACTACTCTAGTAAAGCATCTTTAATTGTGTATTTCTAAATGGGCTTACATTTACATTTGTTTTGAAAAGTCTTAAAGCCTTCAAAATTTTTCAAAGAAGCTATAATCATAAAAGTGACCAAGTATAAGATACAAGAGATCCATGTAAATCAAGAGGTCCATGTAAATCAATGGATTCAAATCCATTCCAAAAGCAATCCAAGGCATAAAAAGATCATTGGAAGTGATCAAGTGTCATCCATATGAGAAAATTAGATGGTCAAATCTAAAAATTATCTAAGTTCAAGAGTATATACATTATTTGCAAGATATGTAATTAGAAAAAATTATAACAAATAAGAGAGAATAATTCAAAAACCATGTTAATATTCCAAACAAATAATTTTTCCAAAGGTCTAATTTTCTCAATAAGTGATCAAGATTGTGCTATTAGTTTTATAATAAAATATAACTATATTATTTGAAGGACTCTATTTTCATCCAAAGCAAACCAAAAAATATCATACACTTGATCCTAAAGGGGTCTTTCTTAGGGGAGTATATCTCCAAATGATATAGTGAATCCATGAAAATAATATCTCCATCATTCAACCATACAAATATTAATTTTTAACGCCAAAAGGTCTCCTCCCTAGCAAGTAGATTATGAAATTCAGCAAAACTACCTTTATCCATCCTGTCTAATTCCTTTGATATTCCCTAACTATGTTATTTTTCTCAATTTCATCTAACTCTTTCATAGTGGAGCACTTTTTTTGAAATATATTACCAAATTCTTCTATGTTCCATTTATTTAATTTTTGTTTTATGATTTTGAGTTTCTTTGATACTTGAAACATATTTGTGCCATATACATTTGATGTCCACCATTCTTTAATCAAACCTTCTAGATCCTGATGACTAAACCACATAGCCTCAAATCTAAAAGGAAATCCTTTTGATTTCATTTCCTCCATAAATTCTAGCAAAAGAAGGGCTATTATCTAATGCTACTCTTGGCAAAGTCTTCAAGTTGTAACGATGAGCATTCAAGATCCAACTTAATAAAGCTATAGATATATTTATTCTTGATTGAATCAATCATATTCTGATTCTTCTATTGGACTAGGTATATATGTATCCTTGAAGTTCTATGTCCTTCAATCCTAAGGAAGCTATAAACTCACCAAAATCCTCCAGGCTATTAGAGAAAAGGTTAGACCCTCCTTGTTTCTCATATGTAGAAAGAGTAGAGTTAAAATATCCCAAAAGTAGTCAAGGTATATCTATTACAATACCTAATAAATTGAGATCTCTCGATAGCCTCCTATCTATAGACAAATTAGGAGCATACACATTTGTGACCAACCAAGAATAATTTGACTTCTTACACATAAATAAGACTGAGAGAAACCTATATAATTCATGGATTAACTTTCATTCTACTATTCTTGTATCCCAAAGCATACAAAACCCCCATGACACTCCTTGAGCTACTCTACAAACTCCTTCAGATTTATTCCAGATAGAATTTTTTATTTTTTCATAAATTATTGATACCTACTTTGGTTTTTCTTGCATAATGAAAATATAAACTCTAATATTCTTCCTATATTCCTTCATTACCCTTTGCTTTGATGGGGCATTTAATCCCTAAATTTTATGATATAATCTTCATCTTCTAGGAGATTTTAGTACTTTCCCTCCACTCAATTGTAATGTTTGTTGTGTTCCATCAGCTAATTCTTGGGCTGTTTTCCTACTCCTCACATCTATAATTTTGGGTCTTCCTCACTTTTTTCCACTTTCCAAATATGTTGAGTTTCTAGTGCTTCTCATTATTCGCATAGAAATTTTTCCCTCCCTATTATGTTGCTTTGCTGAAGATTGGATTTGTTGTTTCCTGACCCCTTTTTTGATCTTCTTCATTTTCATTTTATTCCCTAACTCTTGAAAAACTTCTCCTTCTTCTGAAGAGGACCAAATATATTTTGATTCTCCTTCTTGTTCATTGGGTAAAAACTCTTCCTCTCCACCACCCCATTGAGTCTCACTTACCACTTCCTCCTCTTCTCCTTCTTGGTATAACTTTATCTCCTCTCCGAGGTTTTGGACTACTTTATTGGGAGTGTTTTATTTTGGAGCTCTTTTTTCAACAACCAATTTATTTTGATCTAGTTGTTGATGGGCCATATTTCCTTCATCCTCTCTTTATTTTTCTATTTCTTGCTCATTTATCTCCTCTAGAACTTCAAACCTATTTTAATTATGTGCTTTTGTCTTAGAATATTATCCTTTATTGAATATAGTTGATTTTTATTCTGATTGAAACTCTTTTATCTTCTAGATTTGAGTATTTCCCTTCTTTAACTCTTTTATCTCTAGGAATTTTGCTTGTAAGTGTCCTACCTTCTTACAACCATAACAGATTGGAATTGAGGACTCATAATGTATTTTTTGTATCCAAACTCCTCCATATGAGACCAATTTGATTGTAGTAGGTAAGGTTTTCGTGAGATCTGCATTCATGAAAAACTGAGCAAAAACCATCCTTTTTTTGCCCTTATCGATGGATCAAAATCTATCAATTTTACCATTGATTTGGCTATTCCTCAAAAAATATCTTCATCCCAAAAAGTCACTGGAAGTCCAAGTAATCAGAACCAAAGAGGAGTCATATAAATATTTTATGTATCTAGGTTAAATTTTGGAGTCCATTTTCTCAAATAAAAGCCTTTTTGCCCAAAAAACCATGGCCCTTTCAATAGAGTTGAACTCATATCTTCTTGAAACTTAAAGTTGAATAGTAAAAAACCTTTGGTCAATGCCACAATTTATATTCTTCCTTTCACTTTCCATTTTTGATTGAATCCAAATTTGGTTGGATACCTATAAATTTGCCAACCAAAGTGTTTTCTCTTTATTTTGACATTCTTTGAAAGATAGGTTATGGGATTCTCAACATTGGGATTTCCTCCTCTTCTATGGGATGCAAGTCAAAGATCTCCCTCTCTAAGTTATTAACTCCTATCACTACTTTCGCCCATGAATGATGCTCTCATAGTTCTGGAAGAGATGTTCCTCCTTGATATACCTCCTTACTACCGGTCTCCTTAGAATTTTTCTCCATTATTCCAAAGACCTATAGAGAAGAAAGAAGAACAGGACCCCAAAATGTGGCTTCCTAGAGGCTTAAGATAAATCTCATCGGCCATAAGGGTTGTATAATTGAGTACAGCTCTCTAATTTCCAAAAATATCCCACTAAGGAATATTGCTAAGAAACCAACCACATGTTTACCTCTAAATGACAACTCCTTATATACACTCTTAAGGGAAAAACTACTAACAGCGTGTGGGGCCGTTGACCCTTTTCACTGACAACACACTCAAACCAATTACGCTAGGGTTCTTGGGGTACTCATAATGAGTTTTAGGACAAAAATAAATCCAAATGTAGGTGCTTTTTAAGCATAAAAAAAATTTATTAGCCTAATGTAGGTGCTTTTTAAGCATAAAAAAAGAGCAATGTTGTGCACTATAGCAACCCTTTTGTGTATTGTAGCAATCCTATTGTGTACACTATAGCAACCCTATTATGTGCACTGTAGAAACCCTATAATACCCTACAACAACCCTATTTTGTATGGTAGCAACCTTGTTTTGCACTGTAGCAACCCTATCAAGCATTGAAGAAACCTTGTTGCACATTGTAGCAACCCTGTTATGCACTGAAGAAATCTTGTTGTGAACTATAGAAACCCTATTTTACACTGTAGAAACCCTATCAAGCACTGTAGAAACCTTGTTGCACACTATAGCAACCTTATCAAACCCTGTAGAAACCCTAGTGCAACTCTATAAAGTACTGTAGCAACCTTGTTTTGCACTGTAGCAACCTTGTCAATCACTATAGTAATCCTATCAAACCCTATATAAATCTTATTTCACACTATAGCAACCCTGTCAAGCATTGTAGAAACCCTATTGCGCACTATAGCAACCCTCTTAGGCACTGTAGAGACCCTGAATTGCATTGTAGCAACCAACTCAAGCACTGTAGAGACCTTGATGTGCACTGTAGCAACCAACTTAGGTATTATAGAAACCCTATTGTGCACTGTAGCAACCCTCTCAGGTACTATAGAGACCCTGATGCACACTGTAGCAACTAACTCAGGCATTATAGAAATCCAATACAGCTTTATAAACCTTATCAATCACTATAGCAACCTTGTCGAACCCTATAGAAATCTTATTTCACATTGTAACAACCCTGTTAAGCACTGTAGAAACCCTATTGTGCATTGTAGCAACCCTCTTAGGTATTATAGAGACCCTAATGTGCACTGTAGCAACCAAATAAAGTACTATAGAGACCCTGATGTGCACTATAGCAACCAAATAAAGCACTATAGAAACCCTATTGGGCATTGTAGCAACCCTCTTAGGCACTGTAGAGACCCTGATACGCACTATAGCAACCAAATCAAGCACTGTAGAGACCCTGATGTGCACTATAGCAACCAATTCAATACTGTAGAAGCAGGTCTCATCAAATTATGATACCAAGACATTGTTAGTCATTTCATCTTTGACAAGATTTTTAACTTCATATTCCAAAACAATATTGACTAAATCATCAAATGTAGTTTCCATATTTAGTACTTGTAAAGAAGTAACTAATTTTTTATAACTTTCTGGAAATGCTTTGAATGTAACTTGAACAAGAAATGTATCTTCTACATTTTCTCCCATAGTCAAAATTTTAGCTTTTATATCCACTACTTTTCAAAGAAAGAGTTCTATACTTTATCGACTATTATCCTTTAAATAATATAATTGAGATTGTAAATTCAAAATTATTGCTTTGCTTTTTCCTTCAAATATTTTATGTAATGTATTCAATACATCTATAGAATTTTATGCTTCACTTAAATATGGCTATAGTTCATCAGTTACTCTAAACGTAATTAACATGAGTTCCTTTTCATTACATTCTTTAAATTTTTCTATTTCTCTTTCATCTTCACTAGTTTTTTTTGTTTGTTCCATTTACTATATCCCATAGTTTTCCTATAGTAAGAATTGATTTCATTTTGATCTTCTATGATGCAAAATTTGGTCCTTCGAGAGTTTAGATTCAAAAAGAAAAATTTTGTTGTTTGATATAACTCCCTACTTTATTAAATTTACAAATCCTAAATATCTTCAAACTAAAAAATCAAAAAATAAATTTCAAATTTTTTCTTCAAGTTTCAAAAACCAAATTCAAATCTTCTAACTCTTCAATTTTCTAAAGAACTTTAACTTTCAAAATTTTATTTAATTTTTCTAAATACTTAAGTACAAAACCTTATCACTCCAAAAACCTAATAAATTCAAAATTTTGATTTTTGTTTTGAAAAATAAAATTCTAAAAATCAATAAGGTATAAAACCTTATAATGGTTAGTATACCTGAAGGTGACCCTTTGATCATGCATAGTCATAGTGATACCAGTGTTGCAATGTATTCTTCCAAGTCTCCTTTGGATTTAATGAATTTTCTCTTGGGAGGTGTGTTGAAAGGTTTAGTTGGTGAGTAAGGCGATTTAGCTCCTAATGACCCTATTTTAAGAGAGACAGTAAGTAAGAACTGGGTGGATCAAGTGAGAGATAATAAAATTTCCATCATTGTTGGAAAGAAGAATATTTTCATTCCTTAGGTAAGTGATGAGAATGGGTTGGCCCTAAAAATTCTATATAAGATTTTAGATAGAGCCTAAAATAGATTGAGTAATAGTTTAATTGGTAAATTTATTGATTATAGACCATCTATAGATAAGATTAATAAATGGGTTAATCTCAGGTGGAAAGTTAAAGGGATTGTGGATTTCTCAGCTCTTCCAAGAGGTTTCTTTTTAGCCTCTTTTTCTGCTATGGAAGATAGGGATTCAATTTTTTTGGGTGGCCCATGGTTTATGGGATGATCTAGACTTTTCTTGAGGAAATGGGCTCTTGGGTTCAATATAGCATCCAAAAACACTGAGGTTGCTCCCATTTGGGTTAAAATTCTAGCTTTACCCCTTGCGTTATAGAAAAATAAAATTTTAGAAGTTATTGGCAATTGCATTGGTGGCTTTCTATTTCTAGATTTTGCTACTAAGGAAAGGAGGAAGATGGTATTTGGTAGACTTTGTGTGCTAGTTGGATCGGATAAATCTCTTACAAGCTCCATTAAACTTATCTCAAGTAAAGGTACTTGGACATAAGATATTTCTTACAAAAATAATCCTTTTGGATGTTGGAGATGTGGCAAAACATGTCACCTAGCCAAAAAATGTCACCTTAACAAATATTCTAGAATTAGTCTAATATATCAAAGAAGAAAGGATAAGGTAATTGACAGTGAAATATACTCACAAAACTTTAGAGGATATTGAACAAACCCCTAAGTTAAGCCATAGCAATCCCCCGAGTGTGCAAGAAAATATAAATGTATGTTATTTTTTAGGATTTCATGAAGAGGTAGAAGCAAACCAAAGGGTCATGGAGCAGTTGGGTATAAGCCCCTTGGTATATAATGAAGCTATATAGGCCATGGAAATTATCCCTTATACATTACCACGACTACAAGAGAAATATAATATGAATATGGTGAATCCAGGGTAGGAAGGGCCAATATGCCCTCAAGTGAAATAAGATGTGGATATGGTGAAGATAAAGCAAGAATGACCAAATTATTCTTAGGAAGGACTAATTTATTTCAATGTGGATATGTAGACTGGTCCTTCTACTTTACCATTGGCGATTATGATGAAGATTAGGCAAGAAGACCCAAATTATTCCCATGAGAAATACCAATTAGAGATTGATACTCGTAAGTTTGTAGATAAATAGATTGTTGAGAAAGGTCCATCCTCTATTAATTCAAATGTAGGAATTACTAGAAGTTCTTGTAAAGCCTCTGACCTAGGTCGAGAAGAGTCTAGCAAAGTGTGCAGGAAGTATCTTAAGGAGAAAAGGTATAATGAAGTATAAGAAGAGAAATCTATGTGGTCTCAGCCTACTATTAAGGAAATTCTTGTAGGTATGAAAAAGCCTGCACCCCATAACCAATGAAACTCCTATGTTAGAATTCTATGGGCATGAAAACCCCTAGAAAACATAGGTTGGTTAAGGGCCTTGTCCTCTCTTACCAACTAGATTTCTTGCTTCTCCAAGAAACTAAGTTGAATCTTTCAAATTGGCTAAAATTTCATAAATGTATTTGATAAAACGCTAATATTTTTTAATAGGAATCTAAAGGGGACTCTAGAGGGATTATATCTATTTGGAATTCCAATATTTATGAGGGATACTTGCTAGCTAAAAGTTAATATCAGGTCACAGTTATTCTCAAGGCTAAATATTCTAAAGTTTCCTTTGTGATTTCCAATATTTATGCTCCAAAATAAAGTAAAACCCGCAAAGATATTTGTATATATTTAGGGGAATCGGTAAGTACTTTAGAGGTTTAACATAGATTGTGGTAACTAATTTTAATACCTCATTATCTCCAAGTGAGAAGCAGGGGAGTGTGGTTGAGTTCTCATAAGGCATGCAGGATCTAGGGAGGTTTATAGTTGATGATGGTTTGTTTGATGAGGATTTAGATGGTAACAAGTTTACTTGGATAAACATACACTTTGGTAGAAACTTTATTCAAGTTCAGTTAGATAATGTTCTTCTTTCAGAGGCTTGGTTCCAAAAAAACTTCCTGTTTAATATGATATCTCTTCCTAAATCTAGATCTGATCACAATCCTCTGCTCTTTTGGTGTAGTGTGGAAGATCGAAAGTATAATGACCATTTAAAGTTTGAATTTATGTGGCTGCAACAACAAAAAAATTATAAAGAAATGGAAAAATGGTGGAGTATTCCTTCCCAAGGTAGCAAGATGCAAATTATTTCAAACAAGCTTAAGACTATGAAGAAAGAAGTAAAAAATTGGAATAGGGAGGTATTTGGAAATATCTTTCAAAATAAAAAAGCTATTTAGTTAGAGTTGGATATGTTAGAAGAAGAGATTAAAAATTTGGATATGTACCAAACCAAATTCCAAAGAGAAAAGGAGCTTAATTTTGAATTGCACACCATAATAGCCAATGAAGAACCTATTGCAGGCAAACGTCTAGGATCCAATGGTTGTAGGAAGATGATAGAAATTCTAAGTTTTTCCATGTCTCTAATATCAAAAAAAAAATATTTGTCTGCATTGATGAAATAAAGTATGATGACCAAGTTATTATAGAGAGTGAAGAAATTGAGCATGAGGCTATGGACTTCTATCAAAATATTCTAGCTGAAGATATGGAAGAGGATGAAACCACAATTAACGATATGACTAATCACATTCCTAGGTTGATATCCAAAGAGATCAATTCTCAGCTTCTAAAGGAGATTAAGGAAGAATATGTAAGTATAGCCACTTTCTCCCTTGGAAGAGACAAAAATCTAGGTCTAGATGGGTTCCAAGTAGTTTTTTCCAAACTTTTTGGGATATTGTTAAATTTAATATTTTTGAAGCAGTGAATGAATCTTTAAAGTCTGGTTAAATACTAAAGGATTTTAACAATACCTTCATTTTTCTAGTTCCTAATAAAAAAGGTTAAAAACATTCAAATATTTTACACCCGTAAATCTTTGTAATGCTATTTACAAGATTATATCCAAAATTATAGCCATCAGATTGAAGATCTTCCTACCCTCAATTATATCTGATGAGCAAGGTGGCTTTGTTAATGGTAAACATATTTTGTATGGGATCATATCCCTAAATGAATCCATGCATTCTATCAATATTGGTGAAAGAAAAGGTATGTTCCTGAAGTTAGACATGAGAAAGGATTATGATAGATTTTCATGGAGTTTTTTAGATAAAGTTTTGACTGCCTTTGGTTTTGTAGACAGTGGAGAATATGGGTTGGAAGCTGCTATAAGATTGCAAGGTACTCTATTTTGATCCATAATAAACCAAGTTTTTTAGGAGTAGTAGAGGTCTTAGACAAGGTGACCCTCTCTCCTTATATTTTTATTATTATGGCTGAAATGCTTGGAAGATACCTCAATGTTGCCAAGGCTTTCAAGAAAATAGGGGGTCTTCAACCAACTCATAATAGTGAGGGTATTACTCATTTATATTTTGTGGATGATACAATTTTACTTGGTAATCCTACTATGGTAGAGGTAAATGAGTTTAAAAGAATATTAGACCTCTATGAGTGTACCTCTCACCAAAAGATCAATTTGGAAAATAATAAGATCTTCTTTATTAACACTAAAGTTTCTCTCCAGAGAAGGGTGGCTAAAGTGATAGGGTGTCATGTGTCAACCCTACCTTCTTCTTACCTTGGAATTCCTATGTTCATGGGAAATTGCAAGGCACCTCTTTGGAATGGTTTGGTTGATAGGTTTCAATCAAAACTTGTAGATGGAAAGGTGATCTCTTGTCTCGAGCAGGTAAAGTGTTATTGATTAAGAGTGTTTTTTAGGTTATCCCAATTTATCTTCTATTCCTATTCAAGATCCATTATAAAGTTTTTGAAATCATAGAAGGAATTCAAAAATAATTCTTATGATCAGGGTCTGAAGAGAGGAGGAGGGTTCATCTTGTATATTGGGAAAAAATATGCCATCAAAAGAAGCATGGTGGTCTTGGTTTGAGGATACTCAGTCTAGTTAATAGTGCTATGGTAGCCAAGGTGTGATGGAGAGTTCTAGGGGATGGTAATACTCTTTGGGTAAGGATTCTTAAATAAAAATATCTTAGCAGCCAAGAGAATACCAGATTTCTCACAACTCAGGATCCATGTCATGGCTCTTCTTTATGGAACCACTTGGAGATGGACCTTATAGAGGCCTTGTGGAAGGGTGTGAAATAGCGTGTTGGAGATGGACCTTATAGAGTCCTTGTGGAAGGGTGTGACAACCAGATTTCTCACACGCTTATAGAGGTCTTATGGAAGGGTGTGAAATAGCGTGTTGGATATGGAGCCTCTATAAGTTTATGGGAATATACCTGGTTAGATGATAATCCTGTAGCCAACAATGATATTTTATAATCAATTTTATAACAATGGATAGATATGATAAAAACGTTTATGATTACATGAATTTATTGGATAACTAGTTGAACTAGAAATATTTAGAGACAAGCCTTGAGATTTTGGAGGCTTTAAAGCTCCTTAAACCTAAAATAAAGGCTTATTACTTAGGTATTGTCAGGAAATGAGACTCTATGGTTTGGAGCAAAATTGAGAATGTTGAATTCATCGTGAAGATATCCTATGATATTTTGGATCTTGTTGTAGATAATGGTTTCCCTTGGAATAGAATTTGGCGTAAGAGAGCTATTCCTAAACTAAAGATTTTTCTTTGGGAAAAAATCCAAAATAAGATTCTAACAGTGGATAATTTTAAGAAGAGAGGTTTCCAGTTACCTAATAGATGTAGTTTATGTGAAAAGGCAAAAGAATCAGTGGAACACATCTTCTTGGAATGTCCCTATACTCTAAATATTTTATAGCTCCTCAACATGATGGGCATATCTTGGGTGATGATTTCTAATATGATTTTGTGGTTACAACAGTGGGAGGACCCCTTTTTTTAGTCCTCATCTTAATGTAATTTGGTACCCGATTCCATTTATTTTGTGTGGGGAGTTTGATTAGAGAGGAACACGAGAATTTTTAGAGGAGAAAAAGGTCATTAGTGAGAAGTTTTGGCAATATCACCAATTTTTTAGAGGAGAATGTTAAATATATCAAGTACCCTATTAAGAAAGAGAATAATGAAGATAATATGATATCTAAGGCATGGAATTTGGAACCCATCAGTAGTGGAAAGGCAAATTCTCAGGTTAGAACTGATGTAAAATGACAACCACCTTGAGATGAATGGTTGAAGTTAAATTTTTATGGGGCATCCAAAAGTAACCCAGGTAAGACTGAAGTAGGAGAAATTTTGAGGGATAATCATAGGTATATTGGTGGGGGCATCCTATAATTTTTTGGTAATTACTACTAGCCATAAAGCTGAAGTTAATGCTTTACATCTAGGGGTAGAGCTAGCTAAGGATATAGGTGCTAAAAAAATTATCTTTGGAGGAGACTCCTTGACTATTATAAATTTTAAAAAATAAGGGAGAAGCTAATTGATGAATTTATTACATTTTGCAAGATATAAGAGAGATTGTAAATCATTTTGAAGAAGTTGAATTTGTTCATGTCTTTAGAGAAGGTAACAAACCAGCAGACTGGATGACAAAATTTGGTACCATTAAATAAGAGGATAGGATATGGATCCCCCCAGGGGTGGTCTATGAGGACATAGAAAATTTCATGAGGGAAGAATGTAGATAATTGGGGTCCAAGATGGATATTGTTTGTCTTGCATCTAGGGGATTTTTGGCTACTTGCCCTTGGTAGTTGTCCATTTGATGGGCTGACTTTGTGTTGTAAAAGGGTTCGGGCCCTTTCAAAATATCATTTTTACCCTAATAAAAAAAACTTATAACTCCCACCTAAATACTTCTAAATAATTCAAATTTAACTTAATTTAACTTTCCATCCAATAATAATATGAAAGGTAATTTATCATACCTTTCCTCCTCACAATCCACTAAATCTGGAACATTCTTAATTAATGCTCTTCAAATTGTAATGTTTGAACATTACCTCTAGGATTGGTAGCTAATTTATCTCCTCCTTCAATGCTAAATTATTCCACCTACTATATGGTGTGCAATGCTTTACTTCACCTAATTAATGGCTTGTTCCACCCTTTATTCCTCCTCTCAAATAATTTCATTTACCTTTGTTTCCTTCATTTTTTATTTTATCTACCAATACTATCTTTAATTCACTCTTTCATATTTTTTGGTTATGATAATGGTGAATGCATGTTTTCGAATGATTCTAGAAAATGTTGTAAATTCTAACATGGTATCAAAGCAAAGATAAAAACAACATTGTATAATTGTTGAAAATTTTTATCCTTCCTTTTTATTCAATATGTAGATTTAGCATGTTGTATTAGAGGGAAAAACATTAGAATTTGAATGCAATTTAAAAATTCAAATTTAGAAAAAATTATTTACTCTAATCTCCTTTGCTTCATGTGCACCATATCTTGTAATGTTATTTGTGTGCTTTGAGTAGATGTTGTTTACTCTTTATTTTCCTAAATACCAACAACATACTATGGGGATTGTCAGAGGTAGTTAGCATATTAGTATTGATGTTGGTTGCTTGCAAAAAAGGTCATGGTTTCAATTCTCTATGATTTTTTTTTTAATTTCATAATTTTATCTTTTCATATTCTTGTGCTCTACCATATCTTGTCCATAATAGAGAGTGGATGATAACATGGATGTTGGTTGTCTAACAATATATCTCTAGTTTGATCCTTGGTTTAGATTTATTTTTTATAGGAATTGGTGTTTGTAAGAGAATTGCCCATGGGAAATGCTAGGGTGGCATATGCATTCCCCTTATCCTACCAATAGATCAATTGAGCCCTTTAATATTCTTTTACATAAACAATTATACCATAATGGTTGTACTTCTTTTTTACTTGACAATGGTCATTGGTTTGAATCATGGGTATTTTTTGGATTGCATTACTTGTTAATGGTATTTTGTGAGTTTGTTCTCCTTTATTTTTCCAATGAAACATTATAGTGCAATGTTTGGATATTTCTCTTCTTGAATAGAGGTTGGTGGTTTGATTCTTGCATGTTGTCTTTTTTGGAGGAACTCTTGATTGGTGGATCACATACATGTGGTTAAAGGTAATATGGTTTCCTTCCTTTTTCCAATAATATCATTGGCACAATGGTTGGATACATGTATTGTGGCTCTTTGGTTCTTAATTAAAACCTTGATATGACCCTCCCTTTTAGGATAGTATGAAACAAGTAGTTTTATTTTCACATTCATATCCTCCTTTATTTCAAACAATACACATGGCACATAGATTTGTTCGTGCACTTAGATTAGCAAGGTTGTTGATTTGTAGCCAACAACCCTTTGGCTATGAGCCTATTAAAAAATTATATTATATCTATCTCTCTCTCTCTCTCTCTCTCTCTCTCTCTCTATATATATATATATATATATATATATATATATATATATATATATATATATAATATATATATTGTGCTAAGTTATTGGATTTGTTTTGGAAAAGTTTTTCTAAGGTTTGATAATTTGATTTTTTTCTTGATTTTAGTGCTAATATACCAAATTATTTGAACGTTATACTTTTGTAAATAGAGGAATTTGGTGCATATTTTTGTAGAATGTGTGATTCTTCAAGCTCTACATAATGGTGATATTGATTTACAAACTTATTAGAGTTCTACATGGGAATTGTGTGTGAAATGGATTACCTAAAGTATGTTACTAACCTCAATGGGAAAATTTATAACACTTGGCTAGTTCAAATGGGAGAATGACTTAGAAGTAAGAATCTCTAGTTTATTTTCAATAGTGACTTAGAAGATCTTAGTGATTGTCAACATGGTAAGGATTAAGTTTTTGGACTCTTTTTCATGTTAGTTGATCCACATGTACTTTTCCACATCACGAAGAAAAATGATCCTATTGAGGTATGTACCACTTTGAAAGATCTCTATAAAAATGTAAATGCTAGAAAAGTTAATATAAAAGAGATAAAGCTTTATTATCTTAATTTTTAGATTTTAATAGTATTAAAGACTATATATCTCACTTCAAAGACTTAAACGATGGGTTAGATATGGTGAGAGGTAAGGTAAAGTGTGATGAAGAGTATGTTAAATCTATTACTTCAAATTTGTCTCCTCATTTTCATATAATTTTCATGGTTTTTGATGTGAATGTTGTGACATCAAGGATACACAACCTATTTCTCTTGATGGAATTTTTAATATTCTTATTCATTATGAAGTTGCAATAAAAAAAATTGTAAAGCTTTTTATCATACATAGGATCATCCAAATGACTTCAAATCCATGGAATTAAAGGCTCAATTTCTCAAGGAAAAATTTAAGGTTTCAAAGAGGTCAAATACTCAAATCCATGGAATCAAAGGCTCAATTTCTCAAGGAAAAATTTAAGGTTTCAAAGAGGTCAAATACTTGTGAGTATTTTAAAAAGGAAGGACACTTTATTTTTAATAATGAAGATGAGGTCATGTTAGGCCAAAGGAAAAAATATGAAGTTCTTATGAGCATTATTAATGTAGCCTATAGGAATTTTTCATTCTCTCTCTTTTCAATTTTCCTATAGATACATGCCCTTCATTCTCTCTTCAATTTTCCTATTGTTTATCAATGCTTCTGATACGTGCCCTTCATTCTCTCTCTCTCTCTCTTTCAGAAAATCTAGTGACACAGTATTACATGAATCAGGAGTGTAATCCATGCTATTATATTTAATCTTGAAAGATATCTTCCAAGTACATCCATCGACATTCCAACAACATTTCAAACCAACAAGGATGTGACTTCCATTATCCAAAGCAAATGGTGTATAAGCAACAAATTAAATCTGAAACCTCCAATACTGGCGACTACAATATATATAGTATCTCAAAAAAATACTATTCGCAAGCTTATTGATACTCGATATGCGAGAGAGTTTATAGATCACTAGAAACAATACGGAATAATGTGGTACTATAATGGAAGTAAATGACAAAATTAATACGGTACTGCTCAAACGAACTAATCAGCAACCCCAAAATCATAAATATTTTGAGGCATGAAGGAGGTTATAGCTTTGGATTGATTCCTCCACCTCCACCATTGCCATCGTTCTGATATTTACTACTAACCCAAAATCTTGCAAATAACAACATCGATTCAAAAAACTACAACAAATAAGTGCCAAAACTTTACAAGAAACTTATTAACTGGGACCAATGGAAACTATTCTACTAAACGCAAAACTCACCTAATGCCTTCCGGGAGGGTCTGGAACATAACATTCTCTATTTGAGCCACTCTCACCATCATTCTCCCTCTTTCCCTTAATCTCAGCGTATTATGGATTTTTTGAAGCAACAACTTCAGACTTGGGGAGATGTCCAAGTCCATGATTGGTCTTAATCAAATGATTAGATTTAATTATGGTTGAGGAGAAGTTAAACCACAAAAATTTATTGTAATGCAGATTTAAAATATTATTAATAAGAAGGGTATGATTTTCATAGGAATAGGAGAAAAGAGACAAAAAAAGGAATATGATATCTTCTAGAGACACCCAATGTTGGGAGCATTCAAATATGTGTTTCCTGAGGATCTATCAAGGTTACCCCTATGTAGGGAATTTGTTTTTTTCAATTGAGTTGTTACCAGGAGCTACATCAATTGCAAGGACATCTTATAGGATGACTCCTATAGAACTACAAGATCTCAAAACACAACTTTAAGATTTGCTAAAAAAATGGCTAATCAAACCAAGTGTGTCACCCTAGGAAGCTCCTATCTTGTTTTTTAAAAATAAAGATACTACCTTAAGGATGTATATAGATCATCAAATGTTGAATAAGATTACTATCAAAAATAGGTACTCGTTACCAAAAATTGATGATTTATTTGATCAATTAAGAGGAGTAATCATATTTTCTAAAATAGACTTACAAATATATCCAGCTATTCTCTAAAAATAATATTCATGAGATTCATGAATGTGGCTAGGGTGTTGGTTAGCCCAAAAGATATGATAGTAAACTCAAAATACCCATACCTTGTTTTAAATGTTATTTCAGAAGAGTCTTCCAAAAGGAAAAGGGAGAATTATCAACATAGGATAATTATGCTTGATACTCTTAGAAAGAATTAATTATATGAAAAATTAACCAAATGTGAGTTTTACAATCCACAAGTGCAGTATATTGGACATTTTGTCTCTATAGAGGGAAATGTAGTAAACCCAAAGAAGATTGAGGTAATTACTGATTGGCCATCACCTACTAATGTTTTAGAGGTGCAAATTGTTATGGGAATTGCATGATATTACAAATGGTTCATGACAGGGTTTTCAAGAATTGCTTAGCCCATTACAAAAATTTAAAGAAAATGGAAAATATTCAAATAGATAAATCAATGTGAAGAGGCTATGGGAAAAGATTCAAATGGATAAACCAATGTGAAGAGGGTTTTTAGGTTTTAAATAAATGTTAACAATTGCATTGATCCTGCAATTTCCTAATCCTAATAAATAATTTACAGTCTATACTAACGTATCAATTGAAGAGCTAGGTAGGGTTTTGACCCAAGATGATGTGGTTATTGCCTATGAGTCTAGAAATTTAAGAGGCACAAGGTTAATTACGTTACTCATGATTTAGAGTTGGAAATGGTAGTGCATGCCCTAAAATTTTGGTGACATTGTTTATTGAGAAAACCATTTGATTTAAATATATATCATCAGAGTCTAAAGCATACCCAACCCTTATTGAATGTTGAGCAACAATGCTAGATAGAATTCTTGGTAGAGTATGATTTTGGCATAGAGTACATTAAGGGTAAGGATAATAAGGTCATCAACACTCTAAGTAGAAGATGGTGTATTACTGCAATGGCAAAATACTGATATGATCTGCTAGATCAAATTAAAATATGGTAAGAAAAAGATGAATTTTGTCAATCATGTATGGGTCAGGATTTGCAGAAACAGAGTGAATGCAGAATATGTTTTCAAGAGAGACCTGTTATATTTTAATAATAGGTTGGTAGTACCTAATTTAGGAGTATTGAGGGAAAAAATCCTTAAGGAGGCTCATAATAATCCTTATTCTGCACATCTAGGACGGGCAAAAATGTGTGAAAATTTGAAATAAGCTTATTATTGGCTAGGAATGAAAAAAGTTATTACCAATTATGTGGCCAAATTTTTGGAATGTCAAAGAGTGAAAGCAAAACATGTGCATCAAGCTATAAATTTGTACCACATGAGAGACCTGCACAAAAGTGGCAAGTGGTATAAATGGATTTTATAGTGGGATTATCTAAAACAAGATTTAGACATGATACAATTTTAGTAATTGTGGATAAATTAACCAAAGTTATACATTTTATACTAGGTAATGTGCAAGATGATGCAACTGTAGTAGCAAGTAAGTTTTCTAGGGAAGTGGTGAGACTACACGGTTTTCCAAAAGTTATAATACAGTTTTCCAAAAGTTATAATATCTGATAGAGATTCTCATTTTACTTTTGAATTTTGGCAAGTGTTGCATCACGCATTAGGGACTAAATTGAATATCAGTATTGCTTATCATCTTGAGATAGATGGACAAACTGAGAGGGCGAATCAAGTGCTTAAAGACATGTTGAGAATGTAATGCATGGATCAACACATAAAGTGGTAAGACTACTTATACCTAGTACAATTTACATATAACAACAGTTACCATGCATCACTAGGTATGGAACCTTTCAAATATATATATGGATGACGGTACAAAATTACCTTATATTTGATTATTCCAAAATATCGGGTAGTGATAGAATGGTAAAATAAAAGGAGGAACAATTGAAGAGAATTTAGCAGAAGCTCAACGACAACGCAAATCGCTAGAAAAGCTATGTGGAACTCAAGAGATAACCAAGGGAGTATTCTGTGGGAGATAGAGTATTCTTAAGGGTGAAGCCAAAAAAAAATTCCATAAAATACTTCAAGCTTGACTCTAGATATTTGGATCCATTTGATATTGTAGCTAACATAAGCCTTGTAGCATATAGACTGGCTCTACCACCCAGTTTATCCAAAATTAATAATGTTTTTTATTTGTCCCCCTTTAGAACATACATTCCTGATTCTACTCATGTTTGGGATGTTTCCAAATTAAAAATGATCAATCCACTAAATATTGTGGTTTGACATGTTTGCCTACTTGGTTTAAGAACCATGAACCTAAGGAAAAGAAGCATAGATGATGGAGACCAAAAAATTGCAAACACGCAAAGCTCAATTTTCATTCAAAAATTTTCAAATTAATTTATAGTTTATAGCAACATCCCACAGGCTTAGAAATTTTCTATTCTAATCTGCTGCAATATCTAGCTCTCCATCCCTCTCCTATTACAATGCCTGGGTTTTTATAGAGACCTCGACCCTTTGCATCTAAAATTTGATTTGACAGCTCCTCGGCTTTTCCCAATTTTTTGGCTCCACAGGTCTTGGTGCAACTGCCTCACGTTCGACAAATCTGTTACACACTCATGAACGCAAGCTTTTTGCTGCTTCTGGTGTAAACTGCCTCATGTTAAGTGAATATTTTTACACACACAGGAACCCAAGATTTCTTTGGAAGGAAGAATAGTGCAAGCAGGGCCAGAATGGTCCTTTGGCCTTCGCATATGCAACCCTAGCTATGGCCATTTTTCAACCCCTTGTGCATGCCTTGGCTTGCCCTTTTATAACTTTTTGACGTGACTCTTCATCTTCCATCTGGTGGTTTCTCTTCTGCCATGACTCTTCGTCTTCATCTGCCATGACTCTTCGTCTTCATATGCTTTCTTTACACCTTGGTGCCATGTGTTGTTCGATGCTGCCACAGCTACATGCTTCACTCTGTAACAACCCCTGTAATTGCTGTCTGACTCCTGTTCACTATCACATTCTTTAATTCACTGCATGCTTCACTCTGTAACGGCCCCTAGAACTACCATTTGAATCCTGTTAACTGCCACACTATCACTTTGTAACGGCCCCCAAAAGTGCAGCATGTCACGATATCGTGACATCTTCTCCCTCTTGCTCATCCTCTTCTCTTTCGATCACAAAATCATGACATGTCGTGATATCGTGACATTTTCGCTTCCTTGCTCTCTCTCTCCTCTTTGGGTCATGATATCGCGACATGTCAAAATATCGCAACATATTTCCTCTCCTATCCTTCCTTTGTCGCGATATCTCGACATTTTGCTTCCTCGCTTCCTTTCTTCTCTTTGGGTCACGAAAATGCGACATGTCACGAAATCGCGACATTTTTCCTCCATGCTTTCTCTCTCTTCTTCGGGTCGCGAAAATGCGACATGTCATGAAATTGTGACATTTTTCCTCCATGCTTTCTCTCTCTTCTTCAGGTCGCGAAAATGCGACATGTCATGATATCGCGACATCTTTTCCTATCTGCTTTCTCTCGCTTCTTTGGGTCACGAAAATGCAACACATCATGAAATCGTGACATTTTTCCTCCATGCCTTCTCTCTCCTCTTTTGGTCACGATATCACGACATTTCTCGTCTGTGCCTTCTCTCTCCTATTTTGATTGTGATATCATGACATTTCTTGTCTGTGCCTTCTCTCTCCTATTTCGGTCGTGATATCATGACATGTCGTGATATCACGACATTTCTATTCCTTTGCCAAATTTTCTTCTCTGCAAGAAAAACACCAAGGCAAAACATTTAGAATTTTCTTGTTGATGTAAGATGGCTCTGCTGGTACTAGAGAAGTGACCTTCACTTTTGTACTGTTTGTTCACCTTCTTCGATGCTAGTACTACAGGCACTGCACAAGGACTCAAACTCTCTCTAATCAAACTCCTTCCATAGCTCCTGGTGTAAACTGCCTCACGTTCGGTGAATCTGCTTACACACTCAGGAACTCCCACTCTATCTTCTCACAACCCTTCCACAAATCCTAGTGCAAGTTGCCTCACTTTCAATGATCTGCTCGCACACTCAGGAACTCCCGCTCTGATACCACTTGATGGAGACCGAAAAATTGCAAACACGCAAAGCTCAATTTTCATTCAAAAATTTTCAAATTAATTTACAGTTTATAGCAACAGCCTGCAAGATTAGAAATTTTCTATTCTAATCTGCTACAATCTCTAGCTCTCCATCCCTCTCCTATTACAATGCCTAGGTTTTTATAGAGGCCCCGATCCTCTGCATCTAAAATTCGATTCGATAGTTCCTCGGATTTTCCTAGTTTTTTGGCTCCATGGGTCCTAGTGCAACTACCTAACGTTACACACTCATGAACCCAAGATTTATGCTGATCCTGGTGTAAAATGCCTCACGTTCGATGAATCTATTTAGATGCATAGGAACCCAAGCTTTCTCTAGAAGGAAGAACAACGTAAGAAGGGACAGAATGGCCCTCTGGCCTTCGCATCTACAACCTTAGATGCAGTCATTTTCCAACCCCTTGTGCATGCCCTTTGCCTACCCTTTTATAACATTTTGATGTGACTCTTTGTCTTCCATCTGGTGGTTTCTCTTCCACCATGACTCTTTGTCTTCGTCTACCATGACTCTTCGTCTTCGTTTGCTTTCATTGCACCTTGGTGCCACGTGTTGTTCAGTGCTACCACAACTGCATGCTTCACTCTGTAACGGCCCTTGTAACTATTGTTTGACTCCCGTTCACTGTCACATTCTTTAATTCATTGCATGCTTCACTCTGTAATGGCCCCTAGAACTGTCGTTTGACTCTCATTAATTTCCGCACTATCGCTCTGTAACGGCCCCTAAAAGTGCAACGTGTCGCGATATCACGACATCTTCTCCCTATTGCTCATCCTCCTCTCTTACGGTCATGAAATCATTACATGTGATGATATCGTGACATTTTCGCTTCCTTGCTCTCTCTCTCCTCTTCGGGTCACGATATCACGACATCTTTCCTCTCTTGTCCTTCCTTTTCCTTTTCGATCAGGATATCGCGACATGTCGCAATATCGCGACATTTTGCTTCCTCGCTTCCTTTCTTCTCTTCGGATCGTGAAAATGCAACATGTCACGAAATTGAGACATTTTTCCTCCATGCTTTCTCTCTCTTCTTCGGGTCACGAAAATGCGACATATCGTGAAATTGCCACATTTTTCCTCCATGCTTTCTCTCTTTTCTTCGGGTTGCGAAAATGCGACATGTCGCAATATCGTGACATATTTTCCTCTCTGCTTTCTCTCGCTTCTTTGGGTCACAAAAATGTGACACGTCATGAAATCATGACATTTTTCCTCCGTGCCTTCTCTCTCCTCTTTTGGTCACGTCACGAAATCATGACATTTTTCCTCCATGCCTTCTCTCTCCTCTTTTGGTCACGATATCGCGACATGTCACGATATCGCGACATTTCTTGTCTGCACCTTCTCTCTCCTATTTCGATCGCAATATCGCGACATTTCTCGTCTGTGCCTTCTCTCCCCTATTTTGGTCGTAATATTGTGACATGTCACGATATCGCGACATTTCTCTTCCTTTGCCAATTTTTCTTCTGTACAAGAAAAACACCAAGGAAAAACACTTAGAATTTTCTTGTTGATGCAAGATGGCTCTGCTGCCACTGGATTCTCCTACACCAATAGAGTAATTTCAGGTCCAATGGGACCACTACTCATATAGAAATGCTACGTGAGAAGACGTGGCAAATATGCAACAACAATTTTCTTATTTGTTTGAGTAGACATACAATTTATCATAATATGTTTATATAATTTCATGATATATATAAATATGGTTTGGATACTGAGTAGAGTAAAATATGTTTATGGAGTTGCTATATAAAGTAGCTAAGGAATGTTTTGTATTGTTAAGAGATATGTTTTGAGAACATATGATGAAGTATGGTTAACTGTTCTATTCAAAAATAGCCTATGCTTAGGTTATATGCTAATCATGTGAAAATATGAAGTGATTCTATGATGATATCTTGATTGTAATGTTTAATCTTAAATGTGAACAATGAAAATTGCTTGAATATTTTACTTCATGTGGAAGAAAAGAATATACATTAATATTTCTTTTGCTTAACCTAGTTTTAAACACAAGGACTGTGTTTGTCTCTAGTGAGGGAGGATGTAATGACCCTCCTCACACGATGAATGAAAGAAAATAAAGAAATAGTAAACTTACCTTTTTCTTGTGAAACATGGTACTACTGACAAACCTTTTTCTTGATTCTCAGAGATGGCTTTTGCAATGATTGTGGTTTTTGCATTAGAGGTGTTGTCATCAATGACAAAGGAGGAGATTGTTGGAAATTTGAGGTATTTTATGTTGTCATTGATGTCACATGGATCATTGATGTCACATGGATCACATTGAGTTTTGGTGGCCAAAGTATTTCATAAATAAGAATTTATGATATTTTGGAAAGCATGGATATATACAGGGTTTTTGTGAAAACCAAGGAAGGCAAAATAAAAGGTTTTATTTAAAACCATGGATGGAAGATTTGAAATGGATTTTTCTTAAAACCTAGGTTGGCTTTTCATTTCATCGAAAAAGGTGCCCTCGTGATGGAGATATTTAATTTTAAATATTTAGTTTAAATTTTAATTATTTAAAATTTTAATTTTAATTTTAAAATTAAAATTAAAGTCATCACTGACGTCATAAAAACCATGCACCATCAAAAGGAAATTAATAATTAAAGGTGCCGACGTATGTGAAATTAAAGGAAGGTTGCATATATATATATATGCAAAGGCTTTCGATTCAAAAGTCTAAGTATCGAATGAAGAGAATAGAAAATGGAAGCCCCAAAATCCTTCGATGTGACAACGTGGTCCAACGGTGAGCTTGGGAAGCGTGGAGTTTTTGGTTGTGATAGGGCATGCGTTCGATTCCCAGAGGGTTTGATTTTTGTAGAGTATGGAAGAAGAGCATTTGGCACACGTTTTTGGCATGAGCAAGGGCAGCGAAATATAGGGAGCATTTTTGCTCTCTGTCCTATGTGAGCAGATATCTCACGTGGTCTTTGGCATCGTGGTTGTGGTGTTGAGTGGGCAATGACGAGGGTTCGATTCCCTCTAAGAGGAAAGTAAACATTTTATTGAATATTTTATATTATTGCCTAATGTTGGAGGAATAAGGTGATGCTAAGGGAATAATGTTTGATTAAATTTTTATTTACTTGTAAGGCAAGATATAAGGGTTGAAATGCACTTTTAGAAAAAGAGAAATTTCTTGTGTTTTCCTCTTTTAGAAGTATACCATATTATATATCGTTGGAAATATTATTTCGAGGGCTATTTTATTAACTTGATTAGATGGAGAAATAAGGTGTATGTAAAGAGATATTTCTATTTTTGTAAAGGGGTTCAAAGTGAAGGTTGTTTTATTCTTTTTCAAAGTGTGTTGAGTGTGGCAGATTTCCAAAGGGGTTTCTTCATCTTCATAAAAGGTATGGGCACATTCTCCTATTGTTTGTTTATGGTGGTTGATTTCTGAAATATCATTGGAGAGAAAAGGATTGATTGTGGTTTCCTTTTTGAAAGTGGTTGGTTGAATGCTTCAAGGTTTTCTAGTTTGAGATTTGTGGTTAAACCTTGTTTTATAAGCATAGTTGTTAGAGACCATTGGTTATGAAAAGAACTTGAAAAGAACATGAGTATTATTGTTATGTCAAGAATGTTTTATTAGCATTGTTGTTGAAGCCCATTGGTTATGCAAAGAACTTGAACTTGAGAAGAACATGAGCATCATTGTTATGTGAGATTTATGGTTGAGGATTGTTGGAAAATTTTGAGTTTATTGATACATGCATGGACTAGGATTTTTTGAGAAAGAGTTTTCCCTTGAGATGAATGGTTGAGTTGAGTTGTTTGAGCCTAGTCAAGTGATTGTGAGAAGTGATTGTTCAAGTTCCATAAAAGAAACTATTCTATATTCTGACTTGTGTGGAGTTGAAGTTGAGAAAGAAATTGAGATTAGAACATATTGAGTCTCTAACAATTCTCTTTATGCTTCTATGATATTGCTTTGAGTTGAGAAAGATATTGGATTTGAGTATAGAACATATTGAGTCTCTAACAATTCTCTTTATGCTTCTATGAGATTGATTTGAGTTGAGATCATTGTGGATCATAGTTGTCATTCTTTGAAGAGTGTATTGCCATTCATTTTTGAGTTCATATTTGAGCCTTGCCTTCATAGATTTGTGGATGAGATTTGAGTACTACTTGAGTATGATTGATTGAGCCTTTGAGAAGGCTTTTGGAATAGATTTCTAGACAACTTTGTGGACAGTTTTTGGGACACATTTGGACAAGTTTTGTGTGAGCTTGTTGAGCATATTTGGATAAGTTATGTGTGAGTTTGTTGAGCATATTTGGACGAGTTCTGTGTGAGCTTGTTGAGCATATTTGGATAAGTTATGTGTGAGATTGTTGAGCAAATTTGGATGAGTTCTATGTGAACTTATTGAGCAGATTTGGACAAGTTTTGTGTGAGCTTGTTGAGTATATTTGGACAAGTTTTGTGTGAACTTGTTGAGAAAATTTGGAAAAGTTCTATGTGAGCTTGTTGAGTAGATTTGGACAAGTTCTATGTGAGCTTGTTGAGAAGATTTGGACAAGTTTTGTGTGAGCTTGTTGAGTAGATTTGGACAAGTTTTGTGTGAGCTTGTTGAGCAGATTAGTGGAGTGCCTAGCTAAGCAGATTAGTGGATTGCCTACCTGAGTAGATCAGTGTGTTTCCTAGTTGAGCAGATTAGTGGATTGCCTACCTTAGAAGATCAGTGTGTTACCTAGATGAGCATAACAATGGATTATCTACTTGAGCATATCAATGTGTTGCCTAGTTGAGCAGATCAATGGATTGCCTACCTGAGTAAATCAATGTGTTGCCTAGCTAAGAGGATTAGTGGATTGCCTACCTAAGTAGATTAGTGTGTTTTATAGCTAAGCAGATTAGTGGATTGCCTACCTGAGCAGATCAGTGAATAGCCTAGCTTTGAGAAGATCAAATTAATCATTGTATTGGATAAGGATCCTTATTTTTGTGTGAAATATTATAAGGATATTATCTTGTGGAGTACCCCACATTGGGGGAACCACGTTAAATATTGTGTCTCAAATTATGTGTGGTGACTTGTGCTCTTGCTTACTATTGCTATCTGAGTTATTAATGCACACTACTATATTTGGTTATTGCAATTAAGGACATTAATTGATATTGGTTTGGAAATAAAGTAAAAAGTGGGTGCTATACTATTCACCCCCCTCTTAGTATAAGCTTGTGTTCTTCAATTGGTATCAAAGCGGGTTCCTTCGAAAGGCTAACATCTTGAGGGTATATTATACAAGAACACAAATGGCTTCACAGAATGGATCATCTACAAATAAGGCACCACTATTTGATGGTAACAATTATGCTTTTTGGAGTATGAGAATGAATAACTACTTGATATCACAAGGATATGAGGTATGGCAGATGGTTGAAAAAGAGTATAAGGTTGAAGGTGATCCCGAGGTAGATAAGACTATCAAGAAATTGGTTGAGATCAATGTAAGGGAAATAAATTATATTTTGAGTAGGCTACGTGAGACATATTTTTCAAAGGTCATGGTATGTAATTCAACTAATGAAATGTGGACCATGTTGTGGAATACTTATGAAGGAGATTCCAAGGTAAAGTTTTCAAAACTACAAACTCATATAAAAATATTTGAGGAATTGAAAATGGAAGATTATGAAGATATTGAAAAGTTTTTACTTTGAGTTGATGATATTACTAACACCATGAGAGGCCTAGGATTTGAGATGAAAGAATCATAAGTTACTCAAAAGGTGTTAAGATCACTTCCCATGAAGTATGATGCAAAGGATTCAACAATAGAAGAAACAATGGATACCCACAAGCTAACAATAGAAGAACTACTTCATACAATTAGTAATCTCAGATAAGAGCTTCAAAATGCAAAAATAATAGAAGAAAGGATGAATGAATAACTAAGGGTAATAATGGCAAGACATGACACATTAGATGAAAAGGTTCAAAAAGGAGTGGAAACTTATTTTAAGGTTGTATCTCACTTCCAAAAAGAATCACACTCAAAAGGAAAGGAAGTTCTTAAATATGAAAGAAAGGAAGCACCTAAGTTTTATAAAGAAAGTTCCAAAGTTCATATGGCTCCAAATATTCAATTTGGATCTTGTTTTGAGATAGGTGAATCAATTTCAAAAGGAAAATAAATTCTTGAAGAAGAAAGCAAGGAAGAAGTTAAGGAAGAAGATTTGGATACCACAAAGAAGGTTCAAGGATGCAATGCACAAGTTGAAAATGATCATAAGGATAATGGTCAAGAAAGATATGAGGAACCAAGGCATGAACAAAGGGCTTTTCAAGGATATTGTTTTTCTTGTAATGGATTTGGACACATGGCTATACACTATAGGGTCTATGGATCAAAGAAGTTTGATTTTGCTAGAAGAAACTTCAAAGGAAGAAGGTATGGTTTTAAGGGACATTGCTTCTTATGCAACATGATTGGTCATAGAGCTTTTCAGTGCAAATAAAATGAGCAACATGGTTTTGGTTTTAGAGCTACACAATTCAGAAGTCATGGTCATAATGGTCATGAAAATAGAGCTTCACAATACAGGGTTCAAGAAAGGAATGGATATGGAAATTATTTCAAGAAAAGATTCAGGATATGGGCACCATCCAAAGGCTACAATATCAAGTGTTTTAATTGCAATAACTTTGGACATATACAAAATGGTGTAGGACTCAATTCCAAATAGGTTCAAGGCAATAAGGTCAAATAGGTTCAAGGCAAGAAGGTCAAATAGGTTCTAGACAAGAAGATCAAGTAATTCATCAAGAGAAGGATATAAAGAAAACATGGAAGGAAGTTGATAGAGGAAAGAAACAATGTAATATGGGAGTAAAAGTACTCCCACCCCAAAATTAATCACCTCAAGAGAGAAGGTGGTAAGGAGGCTAAGCTTAAGAGTCATATATTTTAGCCCCATAGGTGTCCCTTTTGCCATTGATGTCAAAGGGGGAGAGATTTGAGTAAGGGGAGAGAGATTTGAGTTAGGGGGAGCAGCCTCCAAAGAGAGCATTGAGTTAGGGGGAGCAACCTCCAAAGAGAGTATTGAGTCAGGGGGAGCAACTTTGATTCTCAGAGATGGTTTTTGTAGTGATTGTGGTTTTTGCATTAGAGGTGTTGCCATCAATGACAAAGGGGGAGATTTTTGGAAATTTGAGGTATTTTATGTTGTCATTGATGTCACATGGATCACATTGAGTTTTGGTGGCCAAAGTATTTCATAAATAAGTATTTATGATATTTTGGAAAGCATGGATATATACAGGGTTTTTTTGTGAAAACCAAGGTAGGTAAAATAAAAGGTTTTATTTAAAACCATGGATGGTATATTTGAAATGGGTTTTTCTTAAAACCCAGGTTGGCTTTTTGTTTCATCAAAAAAGGTGCCCCGATGATGGAGATATTTAATTTTAAATATTTAGTTTAAATTTTAATTATTTAAAATTTAATTTTAATTTTAAAATTTAAATTAAATTTTAAAATTTAAATTAAAGTCATCACCGACGTCATAAAAACCATGCACCATAAAAAGGAAATTAATAATTAAAGGTGCCAACGTATGTGAAATTAAAGGAAGGTTGCATATATATATATATATATATATATATATATATATATATATATATATATATATATATGCAAAGGCTTTCGATTCAAAATTCTAAGTATCGAACGAAGAGAACAAAAAGTGGAAGCCCCAAAATCCTTCGATGTGATAGCGTGGTCCAACGGTGAGCTTGGGGAGCGTGGAGTTTTTGGTTGTGACATGGCATGTGTTCGAATTCCCACCAGGTTCGATTTTTGTAGAGTGTGGAAGAAGAGCATTTGGCGCACGTTTTTGGCATGAGCAAGGGCAGCGAAATATAGGAAGTATTTTTGCTCTCTGTCCTATGTGAGCAGATAGCTCACGTGGCCTTTAGCATTGCGGTTGTGGTGTTGAGTGGGCAGTGATGAGGGTTTGATTCCCTCTAAGAGGAAAGCAAATGTTTTATTGAATATTTTTTATTATTGCCTAATGTTGAAGGAATAAGGTGATGCTAAGGCAATAATGTTTGATTAAATTTTTATTTACTTGGAAGGCAAGATATAAGGGTTGAAATGCACTTTTAGAAAAAGAGAAATTTTTGGTGTTTTCCTCTTTTAGAAGTATACCATATTATATATCATTGGAAAGCTTATTTTGAGGGCTATTTGATTAACTTGATTAGATGGAGAAATAAGGTGTATGTAAAGAGATATTTCTATTTTTGTAAAGGGGTTCAAAGTGAAGGTTGTTTTGTTCTTTTTCAAAGTGTGTTGAGTGTGGCAAATTTCCAAAGGGGTTTCTTCATCTTCATAAAAGGTATGGGCACATTATCCTATTGTTTTTTATGGTGGTTGATTTCTAAAATATCATTGGAGAGAAAATGATTGATTGTGGTTTCCTTTTCGAAAGTGGTTGGTTGAATGCTTCAAGGTTTTCTAGTTTGAGAGTTGTGGTTAAACCTTGTTTTATAAGCATAGTTGTTAAAGACCATTGGTTATGCAAAGAACTTGAAAAGAACATGATTATCATTGTTATGTGAAGAATGTTTTATTAGCATTGTTGTTGAAGCCCATTGGTTATGCAAAGAACTTGAACTTGAGAAGAACATGAGTATCATTATTATGTGAGATTTATGGTTGAGCATTGTTGGAAACATTTGAGTTTGTTGATACATACATGGACTAGGGTTTTGTGAGAAAGAGTTATCCCTTGAGATGAATGGTTTAGTTGAGTTGTTTGAGCCTAGTCAAGTGATTCTGAGAAGTGATTGTTCAAGTTCCATAAAAGAAACTATTCTATATTCTGACTTGAGTTGAGTTGAAGTTGATAAAGAAATTGAGATTATAACATATTGAGTCTCTAACAATTCTCCTTATGCTTCTATGAGATTGCTTTGAGTTGAGAAATATATTGGATTTAAGTATAGAACATATTGAGTCTCTAACAATTCTCTTTATGCTTCTATGAGATTGATTTGAGTTGAGATCATTGTGGATCATAGTTGTCATTCTTTGAAGAGTGTATTGCCATTCATTGTTGAGTTCATATTTGAGCCTTGCCTTCATAGATTTGTGGATGAGATTTGAGTACTACTTGAGTATGATTGATTGAGCCTTTGAGAAGGCTTTTGGGATAGATTTTTGGACAACTTTGTGGACAATTTTTGGGACAAATTTGGACAAGTTCTGTGTGAGCTTGTTGAGCAAATTTGGACAAGTTTTATGTGAGCTTGTTGAGTAGATTTGGACGAGTTCTGTGTGAGCTTGTTGAGCAGATTTGGATGAGTTCTATGTGAGCTTGTTGAGAATATTTGGACAAGTTTTGTGTGAAATTGTTGATCATATTTGGACAAGTTTTGTGTGAGCTTGTTGAGAAGATTTGGATGAGTTCTTGGTGAACTTGTTGAGAAGATTTGGACAAGTTCTATGTGAGGTTGTTGAGCAAATTTGGACAAGTTTTGTGTGAGCTTGTTGAGCATATTTGGACAAGTTTTGTGTGAGCTTGTTGAGTAGATTTGGATAATTTTTGTGTGAGATTGTTGAGCAGATCAGTGGAGTTCCTAGCTAAGAATATCAGTGGATTACCTACCTAAGTAGATTAGTGTGTTGCCTAGCTAAGCAGATCAGTGGATTGCCTACCTAAGCAGATCAGTGTGTTGCCTAGCTGAGTAGATCAGTGGATTACCTACCTGAGCAGATCAATGTGTTACCTAGCTAAGGAGATCATTGGATTACCTACCTGAGTAGATCAGTGTGTTACCTAGTTGAGTAGATCATTGGATTGCCTACCTAAGCAGATCAGTGTGTTACCTAGCTAAGCAGATCAGTGGATTCCCTACATGAGCAGATCAGTGAATTGCCTAACTTTGAGAAGATCAAAGTAATCATTTTATTGGATAAGGATCCTTATTTTTATGTGAAATATTATAAGGATATTATCTTGTGGAGTACCCCACATTGGGGGAACCACGTTAAATATTGTGTCTCAAATTATGTGTGGTGACTTGTGCTCTTGCTTACTATTGCTATATGAGTTATTAATGCACACTGCTATATTTGGTTATTGCAATTAAGGACATTAATTGATATTGGTTTGGAAAGAAAGTAAAAAGTGGGTGCTATACTATTCACCCTCCCTCTCAGTATAAGCTTGTGTTCTTCATATAGTTGCCAAATGTTGATGAAAGGGATCTAGTCAAAGGAAAAGGGTAAGAAAGGAAATTTATGATTCAGTTGTGAGTACATGGATGCTCACACATTTGCATTTCATGTAGGGATCTTGATTGAATGAAAGGTGTGCATATTTATTTTGAAATATTTGATTGTTATGAATGGCATAAAATATGACATATTTGTGTCTTGTGTGGCGATGATGAAGGGAGACACTATTATTTTATTTTGTTATGTGTTTCACCATTAGTCAAACCTCCATGTTAATATAAATATTGGAATATTAAGGTGTGCATAATTAGCACGTGTATATGAGTAAAGTTTTGAAATGTGTCATTGCATATTGTTATAAGCAATATTTGTTTAGATTTATATGAGAAAATTATAATAATTTTTTTCTAAATTTAACCATGTGGAAAAAAAATTATAAATGGATTTGAAGAGTATTTGGTGGGGATTAATGGTAGGCATGGTGGAGTGGTGATGGCCGAACCGCACGAGAGCCTAGTAAGTATCACCATAATTACTTCTAACTGCCTCCATATCGAACGATTAGAAAGGAAAGGGAAGGATGAACGTCCATGAGTGTAAAAAAATAGAATGGTGGTTAAGGAAAAGGGAGACACATTCTTTTGGAAGAAGGGGGAAAGAAGAAGGAAATTTGGGGTAAAAGAAGAGAGATTTGTAGGTGTGGGGAGAGCACTTGGGAAAAGCAAAGTGAAGCGTTGAAACTAGGTGGAATTCATATTATTTAGATTTTTGTAAATGATTATTTTTGAAGAAAATGAATTACTTTATATGCTTGTATAGCATGCTTCCATCTATTTGTTGTGAGTGAAATAAATGATAAAGAATTTCTCTTTGTTCTTGTATAACATGATTCCATATGTTTTCTTTGAGTGAAATAAATGATAAATAATTTCTCACTCTACTTGTATAGCATACTTTATTTTTTTATTGTGAGTAAAAGAAATGAAAATGAATTAATCTCATGCTTTGGAATAGTAAGTTTTATTCTTTTTATTGTGTGAAAAGGAAAATAATAAGTATGTACTCAACATGTGAACGAAAGGTTTGTTATAAGTAGGTCATACTTGTTTAGTTTTTTGCTTTAAAAATGTATGCAATCTCTATGTTGTAGTGGTAGATGTTGTATGGTAAATATGGATCACTGGTGCTGGGATGTGTGAATATGTTAATAAAATTTAGTGTAGGTTTATTTGGATGTAATTAGAACTAGTTGCATATAGAAGTGCATACATTGTTTGGAGGTGGAAATCTGATCCCACTCTCTCACAAACTTAAAATTTCCACAAGCTAGCAAATGATGTCTCTAGATGGTGGCTTAGAGGTGAGCAAGTGAGGCAGTAGCTAATTAAGAACTAGTGGTAGCTATTTATTGAGATTTTGACATCTTTGGATTTGGAACCTCCATTTATATGTTTTGGAGAAGTCATCATTGTGTAACGACATCTAGGTTGGTGTTTAAACTAAAAATTTATTAGATGTATGTTTTTTGTCATGTCTTGCAAAGACTATGTAAACCAAGTCAAAAAGTTATCTATAGAAATACCTTGTAAAGGTAGAAGAGAAAGAGGATGTATTGACTGTTATTCAAATATTAAAACATGTTATCCAAAAGTTTTGAAATATGATTATTTGTTAAAGAAATATTTTAGGAATCATTTTCTATATGATATCAAGTAATGAATGGCCTAAAAGTTTTATTTGATGTGGCTTTGTTATTCATAATCTGCAAGTGATAATTGGGTGTGTTAATGAACCCTCTTAATTCCTCTTGCTCAAAGTAACTTTTAGAGATGCTAAATGTTAGTGTGATTCTGGGAAAATAATCTAACTTGTCAAAATTATTGTTAATGTTTGGTATTTAGTTGTACATCACCTTTCTAAGAAGCCAATAGTATGTTACCCGATTGGTGCTAAAAAAATAGATACTAATAACAAGAGAAAATAAGTGTATGTTTTCCTTTATTTTTGAATGATTTGTGAATGGTGTTGTAATAATAAAATTCAGTATCTCCATTATTTTTGGGTAAAGAATACTTAGTATTTAAGGGTAGCTAAGAGTAATAATAATAAAATATGTTCCAATAGTGATCAAACTTCAAACATGCAAACAAATTCTCTCTCGGGAAGGATGTTGGTTGACATCTTTTTAGAAAACCATGAAATAGTTTTCTAATGAGTTGTTGATATCTTTAAGTACGTGTTGGCTATGTATGCTTTGTTTAGTAGGAAGTTACATTATTTTAGTTGTATAAAGATTTTAGTGTAGAGGAATAATAATTTTATGCGTGTGCAAGCATGCTAATAAACAAAATATCAAGTCTTAGGAAAGTGAATAAAGTAATATTATTTATATTGTGAGGTTATCAATGAAAAAGAGACTATGGTTGTACCATAAAGTTTTATATCATATTTATAATGTATGTAAAACATGTAATATGAATTAAGTTGTAGAATGGTTTCTAAATGTGTCTTTAGGGGATTAAATTTTCTTGAGAAGAAAATTTAGAAAGAAAAACTAAGAAACCTTAAATTTTAGTAAGGAAAATTAGAACATTCGACCTTTCATAGGAATTAAGCATCTAGATCGAGAATGCTAAAGAAAATCGCTTAATATGTTGATGTATGAGAATGCACACAATAGAATTCGAGGAAAATCATTGGTATGATGGAATTGGTCAAACTATAATACTTGACAAAACTCTTTAATGAGAAGGTGGTATGGGATGCCATCTCAATATTCCTACTAACTAGTACAGTGATAATTCCCATGTTGTGTAACTTAGTTGAATTGACCTCGATGTTTGGTATGGAAAAAATGTTCATGAGTTGCAACAAGTATGTATGATTAAGACCAAGGCTAGGGTATTCACATGGATTTAGCTAACTTTGAAAATGGGATAGTAAAATAGACATAGCGTATATATATAATAAAACCCTTACACTCAATAGTAGAACATGATCGACGAAAAGGTCAAAGATTTGGAATGACAAGGGATGGGGAATCAATAATCCACCCTTTAGGTGTTATGGGCCCTAGAGGATAACCCCTACCATGGATCAACACTCATGCCAAAAAAATATGATGATAAATGAAATATGTTGACTCCACTAAATGGCACTTTTACAAGATGTGGCATATCCTATCTAGTTGGATGGTTGTCTACAGTAATCTAGAATCTAAATGTGGTACAATATGTCATACTAAATTATGAATATGATATTGTTAAATGGGAGAATAAAAAAATTTCATGAATCCATCAGGTTTCCTTTTAGATAATTTGTAGAAAAAAAGATATCCTCCTTTTTACTTGCTTTTTTTTAGTAGTGCAACCAAGTGAGTAGACTTGGGTTATTATGAATATTCTCTTATAAAATTTATTAATATCATGATTTTAGTTGTATTCTGTTATAAATGATATTCTCCTATGGAATTTATTAATACCTTGATTTTAGTTATATTGGAGTTTGTACTACACTTGTATCACATAAAATTTAAAAATAAAGTTAACTAATATTTATATACATAAATAAAATGATATATTTATTAAATAAATTGTAATTGTACTTGAGAATTGTCTCATCTAATTAATGGTATTTTGAACTTATAAACTATTTTATAATGGTTTTCCCCTTTTAGACATTATATTGTGCTTGCATAATGATTTTTCCTTATAAATTGTTTACCTATTTTAACATGTTTTTCATACTTCAACTTATATATTCAAATTTACATATATATATATATATATATATATATATATATATATATATATATCTTTTTTATGTGAAAACTCAAAGTTATTGTTAAAATGAAATTTTGAATTGCTTACTCCAATTTACTCCACTTTTAGGTTAAAGGGTGGAAAAAAAGATAATTTTTTTTATGAAGGAAAATTTGTTATCTTTTCTTCATGGAGGGGTTTTAAGGTTGGTAATTTTAATCCTTATATAAGAGGTGATTTTGTTAAAATAATAGTTAAGACATTATAGGAGATAACAATGTTGTACCAATGGGAAAAAAGGTTTATAGAAGGTTTAATGATGTAAGTTGTTTGTCCCAATTGTGTGGGCATTCAACGCCCCTATTAACATTGTGGCACATGTGCAGTGGATAGTTATCTCTATTGCTTTCCAGTTGGATCACTGTAATGTATATTAATTCAATAAATTATCTCCAAATGCAAATTATTGTGATGGAAATTTGTTCCACTCATACAAATTCTATATGGAGATTTTTTTATTCTTTGCAATTAATATATTTCAAAAACATTATAGTGTTTTTGAATGGTCACATTTATGTGACATGTTTGCAAGAAACTATGACTATGAGTTAGGATTATTTACAAAATTAATTTCTATAACAAGATTTATTTTGGATAATTTGTATGGAATACTCTATCATGGGTTGTTATATTAGCAAGGGGAGCCCAAAATATCATAGTTTCCAAATCTAGGATTGGGTAATTCTTAACTTCAACATTATCCTTTCTAATATTACTTTGAATATCTTTTCAACAAAATTACATTCTTCTCCTTCAATCTTCTCTTCTTCTCCAATCTTGTCCTTTCCCCTCCAATCAGGATAGGGATTACTCAAGTGGCTTAGATATCACTATTATCAAGGTGAGTCCAAAATATCATAGGTCCTAGTTCTAGGATTGAGAAATAAAAAATAAATAGTTTCACTTCCATAATAACAAAAGTATTCACAAAATAATAAGATTGATTGATAATACTTATCATACAATAATACATTCTAAAATTTATTGCAATGGATAGAGATTTATCATCAATCAATAACCTTGTACAAGACCCTTCAATACTCATGATTTTTTCTCTCTTGAGGAAATGTGACCTTTCCATATTCCCTTCTTACATTATGATAAAGTCTCTCATGATAACATAACCTCATACTTATACTCTTGACACATCTCACATGACACATGAACACTCTTCACAATGTTAAACATACTAAATAATAAACTCACACTCCTAACCCGAATGTTTATAATGGTACTCAAGGTACTAAATAATGTAATACCACCAACATGTTCCACCCATGTCAATTGTATATGGAGAGTATATTTCTCCATTATTTTTATTATGATTATATTTTTTCTTTTATGTCACTATTATGTGATATATTTGCAAGCAAAAATGACTATGGATTAGGATTATTTGTAAAATATTTTTGTGTTGAAGGTAAAGTACAACTAGGGGTCACACTTCGTAGAGGAACAATGGGGCCTCCCTCTCTATGATTTGAAGTTGGGTAGCTTGGATAATAGTCCAATGACATACCACTATGATGTCCCTACAAGAAATTTGTATAAGGTTTCACTATGATAAGATTCATTTTTTATAGTAATATTTTGGCATAGAAAGTTCTAACATAGGTATGAGAATCATCTTATTATATCTAATCCTTAATGTTGAATTTTAACAAAGTGATAGTGTAAAATGATCATTCGTTTTTATCATGATAAAATTATTAAGTTTTGGTTTACATAATTTAGTAAAGTATATCCTATTTTTAGCCAACCATTCAACGTTACATGAATGACTCTTTGGGTCTATTCTACTAAAGTAATCCATAGGGAATTTTACCCTCTAACTCCATTTTATAGGTGATTATGGCCAATCCTTATACCACCTTCTTGATATAGATATTAAAGTTGACACTTGTATGAAATTGTGCTTTTCTACTTAGAAAATATTATCGATTACATATGTATAGATGATACCAAATTATTCCTCAAGAATGATCAAACAAAAGTGGAAAATACTTTAACTATGTTAGACAAAATAAATAAGAATTTAAATGTTATAAATATGTTCAAATACTTAGTATCAAAGACAAACCATATTGGATTACATTAGAATCCATTTGGTTATAATGTTGCAACTAAAATTTTATGGGAGTGGATCATTGTCATGTTTTAAGCTAAAATTTTATCACTAAAATTAAAGGAATTTGTGTTATTGATTATTGTTTTGTGATAAGATTAAATATTTAATAAATAGTAAAAACATAATTAATAAAAAAATGGCCATGCATATATGTATAATCTAGAATGTACACAACTGCTCTGCTAGGGTTTGATGACAAAAAACTACTCTGCTAGGGTTTTATGAGGAAAAATTGATCTGTAGGGTTGGCAACAGTTTGTAGAGGAGGTCTAAAAAATTGGAGGAATATCGTGATGGCATCGGGTCCATCATAGAGAGTGCATGCTCGTGATGTTTTTTCATCTAAAAATGACTAGAAGAAACATGATTTCCTAGTGCATGTCGAGAACCACTTGTTAAATAATAATGGATGTTTGTAACGATGTGAAGCCAAGTCGGTTCTAGTGGTTCAACCAGACTCGGTGGTGGAACATGTGGAGTATTTAACCAAACATGTGCTTACTAGAAAATTTTGGAGCATCCGAATTTCTCTCCCCTTTTTGGAGGCTTGGGTCAGAAAGACTTGGAATCCTAAAGGTGACATGGAGGTGATGTTGAGCGCAAACAACTATTTCAAGGTGGTTTTCTCTTGTCTTGTATATCGTAACAAAGAATTTGAAGGAGGTCCTTATTTTTGTAACCAAGCGAGACTCTTTCTTAAACCTTGCAATGTGGGTTTCAACCCATCAAAGGAGCAACCAACATGAGTTCTAGTATGGTTTTGGATTCCGTGGCTTCCGTTGGAATTCTTGAGAATTGATATCTTGCATAAGGTTGCCCTTCTTCTTGGGAAGCCAGTTGGACCGTCACAATAGACAATGGATAAAAATATAATCTCTATTGCCCATATCTATGTTGAAATTGATTTAAATAATCTTATTCCAAATTATATTGAAATATAGTTTGGATTGACTACATGGGTTCAAAAACTTGACTATGAAGCTCTCTAGTGTCGTTGTCATATTTTCCATGAATATGGCCACCTGCAAAGAAAATGCCCTAAGTTTGTCCCACCCATGGCTTCAAATCATGGGCCCTCTCGATCTGGACAAAATTTGGATAAAGGAAATACCTCGATAAAGGAAGGGGAACATGATAAGGAAGGATTTGTTTCGGTAAAATCCCAAAATAAAGGACGAAGGGCAAACTGAGACCTTAAGGATAGCCAACTATATACTCTACTCAAACATTTTGAAATATTAGATGATCTTTATTAGTGCATGGAGATATCTGAAACATCTCTACCTGATGTAAATATAACAGGGTCGAATCAGATGTCTCTTCTTGAGGTGGAACTTAAGGAATCAAGTCTAGGGGGTTTAAATGAAGAAAATAGGGCTTTGGATCTGAGTATAGGTGATATGGTTGGATCTAGACCTAAAAGGGAAACTATTTTAGAAAGTGGTACATATTTAGTTATGCCCTCTCCTACTCAGGTACTGATGCAGTCATCCTTGAATTGTAAAACTCCTACGATGTTGGGATTACAAAAAAAAATAATTAAAAAAAGGTTTTCGGATAAGAATATGAAGGTAGGTCAAAAGAAGGACCAGGATAAAATTAAGTTAATGGGGGAGACTTTGGTGGATTTAGTCTTGGTGAGAACATTGGACTCCCATTTTTCTAACCCCTAAAAATGATTATCCTTTCATGGAATGTAAGGGGGTTGAACATCATCCCTAGACAAAAATTTATTCATTATTTGGTTCATGTACATTCTTCGGATGTGGTGTTTATTCAAGAGACTAAATTGGCTACTAATAGTATATTCAATATTGCTCCCAAGTTTTGGAGAAGGGGGCAATGTTAGTGTATTGGTACATTTGGATATGTTGGTGGTGTCATTTTTTTATGGGATATGGTTAAGATATCCCCTCTTACTTAGATTTCCAGTAGATGGTCTATTTCGATGATAGATCATGATAATGAATCTGGTGAAACCATCCTACTTACAAATATGTATGCTCCTACTGATTACAATGGTAAAGTGAATTTGTGGGAGCACATTTGCTTTGTGAGAATTCTGGCTCCCTTATACCCATGGATTTTGGTTGGAGACTTCAACTCTATCACCTATCTAGAGGAGAAACATGGTGGAGTTGACCGTCTCGAGCCTTTTTCTTCTATCTTTGTGTTCATATCCAGGCCCTAAACTTGGTTGACATTAAGCCAGATAATGGGATCTTTACTTGGCACAATAGAAGGTGTGGGGAAGCTTCCATATCAGAGAGACTGGATAGGTTTATGATCTCCAATTATTGGATGGGTAATAACATAAGTGCTAGTTCTATGATTATGGAGGGTAGGGGATCTAATCATTGGCCTATCAAACTCTCTACTCTAGAGTTAAGAATAAATAATAATCCTTTCTTTAAGTTTCAATATATGTGGCTTCGTGATCCTAAGATTCATGATTTCATGCGATGTTGGTGGACCACTGGAAAACCTCCTCATGGCACCGCTATGTATTCCTTTATGAAGTGACTACAATTTGTTAAGCGTAAATTGAAGAGATGAAATAGACTAATTTTTGGAAACTTTTCCTTGGCTAAGATGGCAGCTCTTAGGAGGGTGGAAGAATCTTCAAGGAAGATTAGAGATCAAGGACTCATGGAGGAGCTTCTCGTTGAGGAATCTAAGGCTGCAAAAGACCTTACTAAATGGGAATTGAGGGAAGAAATTTTTTAGAAACAAAAAGCTCGAGTAGATTGGCTTCAAGAAGGGAATAGGAACACAACCTTCTTTTATAACTCAGTTAAGGCTCACCGTAATGGTAACCTGATTACCTCTCTTGTGAATTCTTAGGGTGCCCTGCTATCTTATTTTAGGGATATTTCAGAAGAGACTAAGAGGTATTTTTCCTCTCTCTTCAAGGAGTACTTCATCTCATATTATGAGAATGAAAAACTTATTCTAAATTATATTCCCTCGATTAATTCTAGAGAGATGAATGAGCACTCGATGGGTCCAATTTCCCTTGAGGAGCTAAAAAATGTTCTATTCAAGATGAAAAAAGGAAAATCCCAAGGTCCAAATGGATTCTCGATTGAGTTTTATTAGGAGTTTTGGGATTTAATCAAATTTAATCTTCTTGAGGTGGTCCATGAGTCCCAAAAGAACAAAAATATGCTAAGGACCCTAAATGATACCTTTGTGGTGCTTATTCCCAAAAAAGAGGGAGCAAATTCCTTGGATATGTTTAGGCCTATTGCTCTCTACAATGTTGTGTATAAGATCATCACAAAAATTATTACTAAGAGGCTAAAGATATGGTTGAGCAAAATCATCTCTGAGGAGCAAGGAGGGTTTGTTGTTGGCTGGTAAATGTTGTATGGGGTTGCTATTGCTTCAGAATCTATTCACTCGATGGAAATTTCTAAGGAGAAAACTATGTTCATTAAGTTGGACATGGCCAAAGCCTATGATCGGGTCAGATGGGCCTTTCCTCAAAAAGTTATTTCTGCTTTTGGATTTGAGGAGGAATGGATTAGATGGGTGATGAGTTGTGTTTCTTCTTCCTCATTCTCTATTCTTGTTAATGATGAGCCATCAGATCTGTTTGAGGCCTCAAGGAGATTGAGGCAAGGAGATCATTTATCTCCTTATTTTTTTATCATTATGGCGTAAGGGTTGGTAATATTTCTCAAGTCTCAAGTCAGGTAGGTTCCCATTCAGGGGTGGAAGTGGGATAGTATTTTGCCACCTCTTTCCCACCTTCAACTTTTTGATGATACTACTTTGTTGGGAGTTACCAATATCAGGGAAGCTAGAAATATTAGAAAATATCTTGACATATATCATGGTGCTTCTGGATAGTTTATTAATGAGGACAAGTCTTCTATTTTCTTCTTCAATACCCGTCCTCTTATTCAAGCTAGGATTTCTTGTATTCTAAGATTCCAGATTGGGACTCCCCCCTTCATTTACCTTAGTATTCCAATTTCATCTCATCCTCTACCTATATCTTCCTAGCAGTTTATGCTTGATAAGTTTAAAAGGAAGGTTAATCACTGAAATTTCATATGGCTATCCACTGTAGGTAGAGTGTTGCTTTTGAAATCCAATATTCAAGATTTACCCATTTATAGATGTTTTGTACAAATAGCTCCCTCTTATTTCATCAATGAAATGGATGCTTTGGCAAGATAGTTTTTATGGTCTGGAAAACTTGATCAATCTAAATGGAGTTTTGTTAGGTGGGATTCTATATGTAGTCCAGTGCAAGAGGGAGCCCTTGGGTTGCAATAGATAGCTCTTTTTGGACAGGATTTGGCTGCAAAACTTTAATGGAGATGGTGTACCTCTCAAGATCAAATTTGGGCTAAAATATTATCTTGTAAATACTTGAGAGGTATTTATGAGGCTGAGATACCTAGAGTCAACTTGGTTGGGAAAGTTTAATTTATCTGGAACACTCTGAAAAGAGGAGCTAATTTAATAAAGTAAGGTTTGTTCTAGATTTGTAATCGGGGATCAAATGCTCTTTTTTGGGAGGATTCTTGGGATGGCCACCCTCCTATATTGAATCAATATCCCATGTTACATTCCCTAAGCATTTATTTATTGGAAGTGAGTTGGTCTCGTGTGGAGGACTTTAAAAAAATTTAATATTTTAGAAATATGGAGATGTACAGGTGGAAAGATCCATAGGAATGGCCCGAGGGGGTACTGTCCAAGGACAAAGAGGTGCTTGATCTTATTCTTATGCGGAGGCCCTGTTATTCATTGAGGGATAAAGATATTCTTGATTGGAAACCTGATCCCAAGGAAACCTACTCGATAGCCTATGGTTATCAGGTTCTTGATAAGAAAAAGTATGGGAGTCTTCCTTTCACATGGTGGAAAAAGGTGTGGAACAAATTTTCTTGGCCGAAATGTAACTTCTTTCTCTAGCTGGTAGCTCGTAATAAATGCCTCACTTGGGATAACATGAGGAAGAGGGGATTTTAGGGTCCCTCTTTTTATGTCCTTTGCGATAAGAATGAGGATGACTCTTCTCATTTATTTTTCCAATGCTCCTTTTCTAGAGACATTTGGCACCATTGGTGGTGCACCTGGAACCATCCATGTTTTCATGTGTTGTACCTAGTGAATTTTTGGAGTTGTCTGAGTAGACCTCCAGCCAAGACCCCCTTACTTCGAGTAGCTTGGAATTTGGGCCCTTATTGCATCATTTGGCAGATTTGGCTTGAACGAAACCGTCACATATTTTAGAGTAGTCATTTGGTTGTTCAACATATTTGGTAAAGGATCATGTGTATGGTTCAGGAAACCATCCATAGCAAATGTGATGTGGACCCTCTTTTGGATTCTAGGGAGGAGAAGGTACAATAGGCCCTTGGTCTCTTTGGGGATGGTGCAAACTCTTCTAGCCCTAGAAGGGTTCCTCAGCTCAACAATAAGGTTAGGAGAGATGGTAGGTGGAGGCCACCCCCTAGAGGAGTTTTAAAAATTAATATTGATGGATCGTCTAGGGGTAATCTTGGACATGCTGGCATTGGCGATGTTGGGAGAGATTCTACTGGTGGTGTTATTTTTTCTTTCTTATAAAGGTGTTCACTCCAACAATTTTATGGAATCTCTTGCAATTCTTGAGGCCTTGCAGAGGGGGTTTTCTATTGGCTAGCATAGGATTATCTACGAGTCTAACTCTGGTCAGTATTTTAAATAGTAAAAGGGTGAAGAAATTTAATTGTAATTTGGCCTCTATAGCTATTCAGATTCTTAGAATGAGTGAAGAATTTGAATTTATATCCTTTGTGCACATTCTAAGGGAATGAAATGTGATTGTTGATTACTTGGCCAAAAGGGCTTCTGAGCTGTTGAATCCTTGGATTATCAATAATTGGGAGAGTCTTCTATCTGGGGACTCTCAATGCTAGTGAGAGTTGATCCAAAAGGATTTTTAGACTTAATGTGGTAATCATTCTTCTCATCATAAAATAATTTTATTTTGATTTACTTTTTATTAGTAATGTTTCTCTTGTAGATAACCATCCAATAATATAATTAATGCATCTCTTTTGGATCTTGCTCCTCCACAATGATGCATTAGGTAAGTCTACCATCTAGTTTCATTTTTATATGTGGTTAAGACAAATGACCTACATGACCTTAATAGGGTCACTAAAGTCGTTGAATTTAAGGCTTTACACTTTTTAATATGAAAAATATTGTCAATTATATATATAGATTATATATATAGATGATACTATAAAAATAATCAAACTATATGTTAATAGTAACAATTTTTTATATAAATTATTAAATATTTTATTTATAATTTATTGATTACAACTAGTTTAAAGATGAAATATCTACCATTTACATAAAATATTTAAACTTGAAGATGCTTTAAAAGAAATTTTAATAAACTTAAATTTATGTCTATTATTACTAAAAATGCACCTCTACAACTTAAATTCAATTTAACCAAATAAATTAAATTAGGTTATAGATGAAAACCTTGTGTTATGAAATAAAGTTCTAATATTAAAAGATGTAACATTTCAATGTATGAACAACAACAACAAATATATTTATTTATTGTGTAAAGAATTTTTATAAACCATAATTTGTTTGATAAGGATGAAGTAAACATAACCTCTCACTACTAATGAAAAGCAGCCTAGGACTTAAGAAGAAGTCGACAAACCCATCACTCTTCAAAAAATCAAATCAATTATCAAACTCTATACGTTTACCAACTAACTTATTTTTTAAATAAAATCTTAGGTTACACCATGCTCTATCCTAATATAGCAATATGCCATGTGCTGATCCAATTGACCCAAAACTGTGGTGGGGCTGACCCAATTGACTAGGCAGCAAATAATGATGATAATTAAATATTCTAGACCCTTTCTAAGTATCCATTCCACAAAAGTAATAAACGAACCTGACTAATTCTGACGTGTTTGTCATGTTGAATGAGATGAAGCTATCAAGTGGGTGGCTTGGAAATCTACCCAGAGTTAATTACTCTCTGTTTTTATGGAATATGCTACATGATAAGCCATATAAGAATTATGAAATGGAAGCTTCGAGAGTGGAGGAAATACATAATTATTGAATTCTAACATTATATTCCATCCTTATGGTATTCCTGTCTCGATTATTACGAGGGAAAAGCGTAATATTCCTTTAGTATCTTAACACACCCCACATATAATCTCATGATATCATACATGTCCTTTCCTAACCATACCTGCTGACTTCTTGAATATTCTCTGCGTAATGGAAGTGGAGCGGCCAGTAAGGGCCCTCACTACAATAACTTTAGAAGCTTTCTGCTTCTAAAGTTTCCATCCCTGATTAAAAACATTGACAAGTGTATAATATACCAAAATAAATAGATGACAATTTTCTGTACAAATTATCTTTATTCTACTGTGGCGTCAACAGTTCCATCACTATTAGTGTATATCCATATTTTGTTGAACTAAATCTCCAAAATATCCTTAACCTTCACTTTCGTGGCCTCTCTTCCACTCAAAATCTATTCTGCCCTCATGTTATCTATGACTAATAGCATACTTTCATAGGTTGTTGAACTAAAGCTGCATCATATCTTTAATAGGATCCTTAGAGCGTGACAGTAACTCACCGGAATTTCCGAGCCCTATATAACTTTCATGCGTGAGTGCCCCATTTTAGGTTAACATTCTCACTCTAGACTTACGTTATCTGACTTATCTATACTCCAATGTTTGTTGAATTTGAGTTAATTTGAGTAATTCTTTATGTTTTTTAGACGGAAGAACTTCTGTATTCCATAAGTTTCGCGATCAATCTTACTACTGTCGTATTCCCATCATTAAACGTGACTAGTGACGGTACACTTATGAGGTAGACCTTCGGCCTTAGAAAAACTTTGAACCCAAGAACTCAAACAGCAGATGAAGACTAATTCATAATCATGGATTCGTATCTGTAAGCCACGTTTTCAAAATGCTCAAACAAAATGAGGTAACTGTGAGGTTACTCTATTTTTTATATAGATATTGATGTGTTTACAAAATTCCATTTATAAAATATATTACTAAACTTACAATATTTTAAAAGCTGAAGGAAAAAAAAAAACTTTAACTTGAACCAAAACAAATATATTTTCATCTTTCTTACGTTGAACCTCAACACCTGGCCTATAAATACAATAATTGTATAACAAACATGATGTAACGAGACAAAACCTGAAAACAAATTAATTATATAAAAGTTAAAATCAAAATTAAATAATATACATATATAAATAAAATAATATTTTATTAAAAAATTTGATATGATCATTGCAATTGTACTAGCCAATGGTCTTGTAACACTAACACTATTCTATAACATTTCCCTCTTTATAGAGCTTAGATTATGCTTGTATAATGACTTAGGTTTATTCTCTATCAATTGATTAACTATTTACATATGGCTTTCTCGTAATTCAATTTATTTATTTTATTTTATTATTATTTTTTATATATTTACATACATATATTATTATAATATATTATTATTATTTTCATGTTAAAATTTATAAAGACTTTTCAAATAAGATTTTGAACTATTATTTGAAGAAAATAAAAAATAATTTTTTTTCTATGAAGGATAATTTGTTATTTTTTCTTTTATTGGAGGGTTTTATAATTTGCAATTTTAATCTTTGGATGAGAGGTGATTTTTTTATCATGGTTATGACATTATAGAAGATAGCAATGCTATACCAATGGGATAGTAGGTTATGTAGGCATTCAACACCCCTATTAACATTAAGTCATGGACTAGTGTAGTGGATAGTTATCCCTCTTGCTTTCTAATGTGATCATTGTAATACATTTTCCTTCATTATATTATCTCTAGAGGTAAATTTGTGTGATGGAAATTTGTTCCACTCATACCAACTCTATATGGAGACTTTCTTTTTCTCCATTGTTGATCATAAAGTTTTAAAAATTCTATTTTTTTTATTACATTTATATGACATGTTTGCAAGCGACAATAACTATGAGCTTGGATTAATTATAGAAGTTTTTCTATCACAAGATTCATTTTGGATAATTATATTATGGCATTCAATGCTCTACAATGGGTTGTTCCAACCATATCAATTCTATGTGGAGACTTTATCTTTCTCTATTTTTTTTTTTTCCTTTTTTTAGTCATTGTAATGATAAAATTCATTTGGATAATAACATTTTTGCATTGAACATTCTAACATAGATACGAAAATCTTCTAACTATGTGCAATCCCTAAATTTCAATTTTAACAAAGATTCAATGACACCATAAAATTGCTATTCGTTCTTCTCATGATAAAATGGTTGTTTTTTATTTGCTTAATTTTAGCACAGTATATCTATATTTTAGCAAACCAACCAATGTTGCATGAATTAGGAAAATAAATAAAATAATTGTTATTGTGGTAGTGAATACCGTGTAGGAAAATAAATAAAAGAATTTTTATTGTGGCAGTGAATACCAATAAAGAAAATAATTGATATTTGTGGCAATCAATATCATGTAGAAAAATAAAGAATCATATTGATCTTGTTGTAGTGATTTCCTTGTAGGAAAATTAAGAGATGTATTGATATTTATTATAGTGATTACCATGTAATAACTCTCTTTGAGTCTATTCTATTAAAGTAATCCATTAGAAAATCTACCTCTAACTCTATTTTTATAGGTTGAATATGACCAATTCTTATACCATCTTTTTGATAAGGCCACTTGAGTGGCTACTTATATAGTATTGTCACGTAGAAGCATCCATGCAACAATGATGAGTGATGCAATATCCAGAATCAACTAGATATTCCATGCAATAGCTAGAATTTCCACATGGAAGGTTGGATAAGAATGCTTAGCTAGATCTAGAAGTTCAATTATCATGCGTAATTGGAGAGTGGCATTTCAACTATGATACATAGTTGGAGAGTGGTAGTTCAACTATGCATCACAGTTTGAAGATTCATCATTCTTATTCTTATAAATAAAGAGGATAAATCAAGTATGAGGAAAAAGGAGGACAAGAAAGAGCTCCCTATGTGGATGTCCTAGTTTTTTTTGTAGATTTGTTATTTGTTATTGTAAAGAAGTGGTCATATGTGCCAATCATAAATACAATTATTTATTTCCCTTAGTGCATCCATCTTGTTGCGTAAAAACTTTCTTGGATTTGGATTTAAGATAGTTATTTTGTGGAATTTTTTAATGCATGTTACAAGTTTTTGTAGTCTAAGATTCTGTTGACTAGAGTATGCCATCTAGAACCCATTGATGTCATCATGGAAGAGTACCATCAGAGGTGACAAGTGGAGAGAGTAAGATTGCCAACTCGAGTACCTTGGAAAGCCATTATGTGAGGGAAATACATAACTATTGAATTCTATCATTGTATATTAGATGACGGATTTAATACCTGGACAAAAGATAAAACATAAATCAAAGAATTGATTTTCCTTCGGCTTGTTGTACGAAATGAGGCTAGTACCGCAAGATCGCGAACAAACGGAGGTGTAAAATCGAATATAAAAACTATAGATAAAAATTATGTGCTCTCTCAGATCCAACGAGATTAGCCTTTTCAATAGGCCCTGTGATAATCGGAAACCTATAACCTGTCTCCCGTGATAATTTCACGTCTCGAATATATTTCAATTTCATAAGGTAAATGTATTTAGACTTAATTTCCAGACCACTCCAATATCTAAAACATTAATCCAGCCATAGGAGAATAGTACGGTTTTTAAAACTATTATGGCCGTAGTTTAAATTTAAATAATTTTGAGCCATAACTTTAGGAAGAGGTCATACTAAAGTCTCCGTCAATAAACTAAAACTGTTTCAGCACTCCTTGAAATATATTGTGATAATAAGTAAAAGACACTATTTATATCATGTAAAGATAGAATCCACAATGAATGGACTTTAGCAAACCTTTAACCAGAAACTTGCTCAGAATGAAAGCAGTGTATTAAGAAAGTTGAAGAAAGTTTTGGACAAAGTAGATAACGTCAAGTGTATTTTGATTACAGTCACCCTTGCAACCAGTTGCCACCATTGTTGCCTTCTAAAAATGTCCAAGATCTCATTACTAACATTTAATGGTATACTCATCCCTGATATGAACATGTTGTACGTCCCTGATATTTACGACTAACCCAAAATCCTGCAAATAACAACAATCGATTCAAAAAACTACAACAAATAAGTGCCACAACTTTACAAGAAACTTATTAACTGGGACCAATGGAAACTGTTCTACTAAACACAAAACTCACCTAATGCCTTCGGGGAGGCTCGGGAGTATAACCCTTTCGATTCGGGCCACTGTCCCCCTTTCCTTTAATCTGAGCATGTTCTGTTGAAGCAACAACTTTGGATTTGCTGGAATTATTGAGATGTCCAAGTCCATGATTGGTCTTCATAAGGTTGGGAATCCCAGCAGCTTCGCCAATGGGGGAAGAAAGCAACGCTATGAAGACCAGAAGGATGAAATAGCGGCCCTTCATTGTGCTGTGCTGCAAAACCAAAGATAATAAAACAGTAAAACGAAACTACGACTTGACAAAGAAAAACTGAACTATGAATTGGTGTAATAACAGGCTACCTAATGTCGTATGTCGCTACGGCATTAGTTCATTTCCAAAGAAGCGAAACCTAAAAGAAAGTTATTATTTTTGAGTTCCTCAAGCAGAGTACCTCAAACAAACTGTTCCCCTTATACCTAATACAAGCCCTGACTCAACCTAATACAGTCTAAACCAAATCAATAACAAGCCTCACTTGCATCCCCTCCCTTCTTGCATGTTGCTTTCAACTACTTGTTGCAGAGATCTATGAACACAGATCAAGAGTAGCATTAAACAACATCAACCACAAGGATTGGGAATTGAAAAAACTCACCCTGCCCTTGCTTCGGAGGTCCATGCCAGACCCTCCAATCCTGCATCCACCATCATTAACAGGTCAGAGGATCAAAACCCACAACAGCAAACACCATCTAATCAACACACAAAAACAAAGCACGCCAACCCCAAACCAAAACCAAACCAAATCCAAAACCCACCATATGTACTCAGCAATAATCTTCTCAGTGCAATCACTGAGATCCAAATTGAGCAAATCAGTGAGCAGAGACATCCTTCCTTCAAACGCAATCAACACCAAGAGAGAGAGAAACAGACAGAAATCGGAGCTGGAGACGGAAAAATCACTTCTATGCAGTAGCCTACATGACAGGAATCATTTATAGGTCACAAAAAGAAGAGTACAATTTTTTTTTTTTAAATTAATAAAAGCAGGCTATATGTCAACACCGCAACTCGGTACGTCCTGCCATGAAATGGAAGGGATCGTTATATTAGGTATTCCCTATTCCCTAGTTGACTTGTTCTTTTTTGCAGTATGTCTGTCACATAACCGCGGTGAAAACACGCACACCTCGGTTAGGCGGCCGGGCGTGCTGGCTTTGGATTAGTAGTTTGACTGGTAGATGGATTGGACTGGAACTCTGTTTCACATTCCTGCCGGTTATACCCCTCCCTCTGACCGGCAATGGCAGGGAATCTCCACCACGACGGAACCTGCTGACGGGACGTGAGATCTTCAGACGCGGAATATGACTTCATCAATGAATTATCGTGGGCTTGTGGAGACTTCAATGCCCAACGGTGGAGCCCACAAGGTGGGGCTTCTAATTAAAGGGGTAAGCCAGCGTGGCATGTTCACTTCGTCAGAAAAACACAACGGCCGTTCAGCTCTCGAGCTTAGACCGCCTAAGGCCGCCGGCCCCGCCTCGTGGCATCGTTGGGACCGAGACGTTGGACCTTTCGAGAATACATTGGCCTTTACTAAATTATTAAAAATGGTTCATGGTTTAATATAATGTTTGTAAATAAAAGTGATTAAATATGTTAAGAGAGGAGGAAGGTATGAACGTAGGGATACCAAGATGTTTGTAATATTCAAGGAATTCAACCAAGTCATATAAAGTGGAGTCTATCTATATAGGGAATGAAGGCGATGAATTGGTATTTAGCAGGCGATCTAATGTCGTATGTGGGGGGGGGGGGGTTGCGGTCCGCGGGGGCGGTTCCGGCGCCTCCGCGGGGCGCTGGGCTTGCCTTGCGCTTGTTGGGGCGCGCCCTGTGGTGCTGGCTGGCAGGTTGGAGGGGGACCGTCGTGTTGTTGGGTCCGGTTCAAACTTTATACCAAAAAAAATGCTCCGAGGCAATTGTACAACAACAACGATTATGCAACAGAGATAACCGTAAACCCTGCGGATGCCTTAACAACAACAAATTTTATCTATAAGACGAGGGTTACAAAGTCCTCACCGAGGAAAAACTAACATTTGACTAAGGTTGCAAGATACCCAAGGGAAAACAAATGTCGAGTCTGCTGCCCGGACATTAAACAGATGAGCTACCTCTCAGAACGATCTCGCTACTCTCGCTGACTTTTCTCTCGTTCTCCACTTCCCCACTCTCCACACTTTGTCCGAAGCCCCGACGCCTTATATAACCGCGGGAAAGAAAGATAGAGGTTATCCTCTCGGTCGACGCCTCGAACTAGGGTTTCGACCATCGTCGAACTTGCATTACTTATGCGGCGACGGATCCGACGCACATCGTAGAAGGTACGTGCGACGTCAAGTCAAAATGTGTGCGGATGCCCGACTGTCGCTTCCCAAGTTGGGGTGGAGCGGTGAAACAGATTAATATTTCTAACACCCTCCTTTAAACTTGATTTCCGGCGCTTGACTCCAAGGCTCCTGGCTTCCTCCTTCAAGGCTTTGTGAAAATATCGCCAAGCTCCTTGGATGCTGCAAATGTGTGAATTTCTCCGCTTCACCAACTCTGCCCGATGAAGTGATAACGAATATTGATGTGCTTCACCGGCCATGGAACACGGGATCCTTTGACGCGATGGCGAATTGTTATCATAAAAATTGTTGCACACCTTTCGGAGGATAGTTCGGTCATTCGGAACTCTCGGCCAAACCCGGATGCGGCCGCCTGGCGGTGACATATTCTCGGTTGGACAACACAACGATGGGTTGCTCTTGGACGCCCATGAGACCCCGATCCGAGATGGAAAGCATACCGGAGGTGCTCTTTGCGATCGTCGTTCCCACTGCCCACGCACTGTCGTGCGCGAAATAGGCCATTGTTCGGCCGTGACATAGCGCAAGATCCTCTTGGCGCTTGCGGGCTGTCCTCGAGTCTCCATAACCGGTTGATCGAGGGACCCGACATCGATCCGCGGAGTCGGTCAAATACATCAAAGCCAACTAGCCTCTTGAACGGCGTGGATATACATTCCCCCTCGAATCCAGCTGGCTTCAACCTGGGGTGTGATGGGGTGTGTCCTCCATCTTGAACCGCTTCGGACATCCTCGCTACTTACCCCGAGAATGAAGATACCATTTGGCCGTTGGTCAACATCAATGCCGAAAATACTCATCGCCCTAAGTTGTCATCTCAAACTCCTCATGTTTTGAGGTGTTGGAAATTAAATCGCCACATACGGGGCGATTATGAGCTCACCTACATCATTTGCTTCATGTACGGGGGTGCTCATATGGGCATTTTACAAACCCATTTTTCCGAAAATAACGCCAATCGGACCAAGCCGGGCCTTCTTCAAACCATAGGGCCTCTTAGCCCGATTTGCCCCCGGCCTCAATCGTAACCGGGACTAGCTATGAGACCTCTTCCCCAACACTCCGGAGGAAGGCCGACTGACATCCATTTAGTACATCTTCCAACCCCGTGGGATGCCAATGCCAAGACATCCCGACCGGTCACGGGCCGGACACTTAAACCCAGGTAATCGATGCTGACTGCGGAGCCCTGACCCCCTATGCTTGTCCAACGCCCTTGGGCATTGAACTTGCTATCACCCACTGACCCCAATGGCTTCTCCCCCTGGAAGACGGGTGCCATGTATCATCTTCAATGGCTTAATCTCCTCGTCCACGCCTCACCCACTGAGCTGCGCTCAACTCTCCGGATCAACCGAAGAATGCAAAGCGAGACTCTCACACAGGGTGGGTGCCCATAGATCTGCAAGCCCTGGCGGGGGTCACCGTTATGGATCTACTTGCACGGGAGGCGACCGAGATGGGGTGGTGTGCACGCGGCACCGCTACGGGAGGTGCGGGGCCCCCTCTCCAAGCACGGCTCTACTACTCTCCGACCGCGCCGACTCCGCAGCTCATCTCAGAAATTTCACATCACGGGATGAGCTCTTGCATAGGGTGACAACCTATGTGCCTCGCTGCTCATTGACCTATGAAAATGCACTCCATCCTCCTAACTGTCGCTCCTCTAGAACATGGCATATGCAATGCACCCAACCAGTAAGTGAGCCCCTGTTCACCCGCTCCAAGCCTCCCGAGGGATTGCCTCACGCTTTGGTGGGACATCTTTATATCCATTTACCTTCGCCCATTCATCCCTTCCCTTCATCATACTTCTCCATCTCATGATTCGGTTCTTCCTCCCTATCTTCTATCCATTAATTTCAGTTGCTTGATTATGGAATTCTTGAGATGTATTCCCTTTCATCTTCCGAGAGTCTTGATCTAATATCCCTTTTTTCTCCTAGACCTTAACTCATTGAATCAAATGCTTTCTTCACTTGATGCATAGATCCACTCTTTAATCATCTATGAACGTTAAGAAGTATTTGTTCAACTTTTTCTCGACCGCAAATGTCGAGTGCACCACTCTAGTGTTGATGCTCTCAAAGATGAAGGGAACTAATCCTATGTTGTTTGTCACTAAGAAACCATCACAAACTTGATTTTTCTCTTCGTAACCCTTTACCATCTACTTCTTTGATTTCACATTCTGACCAAATTAGATGCCATAACTACATCTTTCACAACCGCACTTAGAGACATCAATGATTTGTTAATCTAGGAAACATTTTATTCTTCGTCATGACACTAGTATCTACCCATGCGACTTGTCTCTATGGTGCAAGCTCTTTTGAACTGGATCGTATTCCCTTCCATGAGTTTCCAATGCTTGTGCTTCAGGACATAGTAGACGTCATCTCTTTTTCTCGTCCTATTGGATGAAGATATTTCTTTCCCCATTAACCTTGTTGTTGTTCCCCATATTCACCTCATTACTATTTCATCCTTAGAACATCTCCTTGTTCCCGATCATGTGGTTGTTGCACCTTCTAAATCAAAATTCTTGCAATCCTCAATGTTGTAAGTCAACACACGTTTCCTCTCCCATTTGTTTCTCATGTAATGGGCTTTTTTGTTCTCCTTCCCTTTTTTGAGATGTTGGCCAAATTCTTAATACTGACCTTTGACATTCCTCTTCTTCTACTTGTTTTTTCTTCTTCCACTTGATGGAAATTATAGTTGGTCTCTCCTTCCTAGGTTTATCTCTCTTCTTTTGCCTTTCCCATCCCTCCTTCTCCTGAAACTAGAGGCCCTGTGAATATTGTCTGTTTCTCAAATGAACGAGCCTTGAATACTTGCTCCAGAGGTCGAGATGAAGTCACCTTTGTTCATGTGTCTGAACCATGACTCGGTGCAAATTTCTCGACTCTTCGATTGCTATTATCTCAATCAGGTTTCTCACGATTCTTACTTTCTCTTCACTGTAATTCATTTGGGTGAAGAATCACTCATGGACTACTCACTCATTTTTCAAACTCTCTAGCACGTTCCAACTTTACCTTAGGTGCTTTTTGGTGGGGGACTCTCAATGATGTAAGAGGGCTTGCCTTCTTCTCTTTCAACAGTCGATTTAGGCTACTAACCCCATAACTCTAAGATCCGAATAGGATATTCTCTAGATGCTTATTTGGGATTGAGCATGCAACAATTATACGACGAAAATGTGAATCGGGTTGCACAGAATAAAGTGCACAATCGACGGTGGTCAACGCTCACTGTCAAAGGAATCCACTTTCTTGGTGGATAGCTCCAGACTCAGGAAAATTTTTGCCTTGCGAACTTTTGCTATCCGAAGGCTTGCGCGACTATAATGATGGTTTTCTTGGCTTGGCAAGAACTGTATGGAGAGAAGAGAAACACCAAATTTGAATGCAATTATAGAACACAAAAAAAAATGCTCTGAGGCGATTGTACAGACAATAAATTTTATGCAGATAGAGATAACCGCAACCCCTACAGATGCCTTTATAATACGAGGGTTACAAAAGTCCTCAACTAAGGAAAAAACTAACATCTGTAGACTAAGTCTGCAGGATAAACTGAAAGGGAAAACAAATGTCGAGTCTGCTGCTTAGACACTAAACAGATGAGCTACACTGCTCACTGAAACGATCTTGTCTGCTGCTCTACGAATTACTGCTTTTCTCTTGTCTATTTCTCTAAAAATTTCCCCACTCTCCACACTTTGTATGAAGACCTGAACTACCTTATATAGTCACGGGGAGAGGAAGATAGAGGTTATCCTCTGACAGTTTTTGACAGACCCTAAACTAGGGTTTCTGACCAATCGTCGAACTTGCATTAACTTATGTGCTCGGATCTCGGCGTCACATCCGTTAGAAGGTACATGCGCGTCAGTCAAAAATTTGTCGAGATGCCCCGACTTCCACTCCGGCTCGCCCAAGTTCGGACACAATGGCACATGAAATTTGGATTAATATTTCTAAATGTCGCTACGGCATTAGTTCATTTCCAAAGAAGCCAAACCTAAAAGCGAGGGAATATGTGCCGACGAATCTTCGATCGTATGTCGCTATACACCCAACTTTTATTCCAACGCGGCTTCGCTACGCAGTTATGGCATTTCCCTTCAAATCTTGCTCTGCCATTTACTTTTTCCCGCGAGTCGGTGCCAAAAGTTCAAAAACAGGAGGAAAGCGGATCTTCGCAGGTCGTCAACGTGGCAGACGGAGGAATCGGATCTTCCAGGTCGTTAATGTGGAAGACATTTTCGATACGGATAAGTTTGTTGGGAACAGTCATGTGATTTGAACCCTGCGCTGACTAATTATTAAAAATAATGATTATTTAATAAAAAAAATATTTATCTTGCCTAGTAAATGTTTAGGTATAATTTATTATATTGAAAGGAAATGTATTGCTCTACATAATTATCATTTAATCGCTTATAGAAAATGGCTTCAATTATCATATGAATTCCATTACAATTAGTTCATAGACTACGAATCTTGTAAGCAATAAATATGGTATAGATTCAAGACGTGGGCACTTATCAAGAGAAGACCATAGACTACGAATCTTGTAAGCAATAAATATGGTATAGATTCAAGACGTTGGGCACTTGCCAAGAGAAGACCTAGGTTCAAACCTCGCGGGCATGCCCATTCTAAGGCAAAGGTAGTAGTCTGATTAGAATTCGCTGAGTGCGCGCCAGCTTGATGACGGCGGTACCAACCCCGAGCCACCGAAGGTTTCCCTCAACTTCGGGTCGTGTTTATCGAGGCGAGGTAGGGGTTATAGTGGTAATTCCATAATTTAACGTTACAATCGAAAGCCCTGTGACCAATTGTTCAAAAAGGAAAAGCAGCCAATTCCCCTATGTTATTTTTTTTTTTTTAAATGGTATAGATAACCAATTAAATCAATTATATAAGTTTACATTGACATTTATCTAAACAATTAGAAAGCAATAATTAACTTTTCAAATTTTTTTTTTTTTTTACAAAAATTATTTATAAAAATCCATACGTTCGACATTGAAACTTAAAAGAAATTCTTCAACTTGCTAAGGAATACAATGGTATCTTCTACCTTCTCATTAAAATCACTCCTTCATAAGTTGGTCATACCTTTTAAAGGATATCTTGATCAACATTGTCCTAGTAATCAAGAATAAACCTCATGTGAACTATTATATTATTGAAGATTTCATGTTGAGCTTCTAGTAAAGGGTACTATCTCAAAGATAGTAGCGATATTAAAAAGTTCTACAAATATAGTAAAATTTAAACTTGTTAAATATTTTTTTTTAAATTTGTTATATTTTTTTTCAAGTATAATATTTTTCTTTTAATTCTAGGAAAACATAGCTTCAAAATTACCAATTAAGATTTTAGAGTTGTGAAGTTATTTTACTTTTACCTACCTTTTAGAAAAGCTTTGGTAAGCAAGTCTCTATAGTCTTCTAAATTCATATGTGTATTAGACATATACTTGGAACAAGTGTTTTAAATTGAATTTAAATTTTATGGACTTTGAAGTAGAAGAAGAGTTAGAGGTTGATCAGTTATAATTTCGAAACATTAAATAAAAAGATTAATATGTATTAGTGATAAATTACTAAGTAAACTTCAAAGGCTATAATGAATTATTAAACAAGAAATGGAAAACAAGATTTGTAATGAGGTAGAAAATAAAAAAATAATTTCCCAAAGTGTCATCAAATCTATAGAGGATAGGGATCAATCTTAGCCATAAAAGAAAAAAAATGAAATCAAATGTCTTGAACTCCATACCAAAGAGCATTTATGTACTTAGAAAAAAATCAATATATATGTAGGTTTTAGGAAAAGGTGGATAAGACAAAGGAGAGGACATTTGAACTTTGAATTTTTTTGTATTATGTGTTCCATTAAAAGTGAATACAAATTTATTCATGGGTCTACAATATTCAAAGATAACTGAAGTAAAGAGAAAATATGGGTTTTGAATTTTTTGCAGTTATTTTTGTATTTTATGGATTTATCAATTGTAAGAAAGTAAACTATGTTAAATACGTTTTGCCTTTTGGTGTTGTTATTTTCCACTTTTACATTTTCAAAGTAGAAAGTACTTGTTAAAATTATGTATTTTACTATGTACAAAACTTTATGAAACTGTATAATAATTCATAGTTATTTAACCATGAGACCTATAATTTTACTTCTAGGAGTAGTAATAATAAAAATCTAGGATAAACTTGTTGGAATATTTGGTGTTAAGCTTCACCTGAGGTCACACTTGTATTCTATATTATATTCCTTGTATAAACCCTTTGGACCCTTGTAATACTTTGTATTGATGAATTTATTATAATATTTTATTATTTAAACTAAAAATTGGTTCTTTAACCTTAACCTAAAGGTATCTTGTAGATGGGTATTTATAACCATTTCTACCAACATTTTATCATCAGCTGGAGTGTAATTCTATTTCCTTTGGTGATATATTTTTGTTTCTATAACACCCTCTATATTGTGCATATTATTTTTATGTATGATTTATTTCTAATTATTTGTGTAATATGTTAGTTCCATCCATTTCTCAAAAGTATTGAAATCTAACATGGTATCAAAGTGGTTGTGAATCTTTATTACCTGATTATTTGTCACCAATTAATCTTCTATAGTGACTCCAAAGGACAACATTGTTTGGAAGTAATTAGAAGAAGTTGTGTACCACCAACAATTGTAAGGATTTTTATTGAAACCCTACGAGGAATTGGATTGTGTAGATCTCATTGGTTTTCAACATATTTTTTCTAGGAAAAATATTTACCAACAAAATCTTTTTTTTCCCTCTTAAAAATCAAGCCAATGTTCTTGTTTTTTGGACAAAGTGGATATCCTCATTTCCATATTGAGATTCTTAGGGTTTTTTAAAATCCTTATTTATCTTCTATGGATTTTTTAAAATAATCTAGTTTCCTTTCTTCTTTGGATTTTTTTTGTCTTAATGTAACATAGATGTAAGGATAGTCTGTATAACTACCAATAAAGGAAAGAAGATACTAAACATATTTTGATAGCCCTCATATGCCATAGAAGCCATGGGTAGACATCCATGCATGATAAATAACTTTGAGCCACTTGACAAATTGACAAAGTTTTCAAAATGGTCTAGCAATTTTTCTATTGCATTGGCATGAGAGGATGGCTTAATTTGTTATGTTAAAAAAAATTGCTTTGTAGGGTAAACCATAATAAATATGAGTGAACCATCAATATTTTTGGATTTTTTCCAAAATTTAGGGTGGTTCCAATTTTGAAATCATGGATGATATTACTTCAAGATAAATATGATGACAAGATTTCAAACATTATGTATTATGACCGAGAAGGAAGATACAAATGGAAAGAAGATTTTTATACAAGTATGCAAAATATTAATGATAGGAGACAATTGAGTAGAAAGATAACAATATTTATTATGAGGAAAACCAAGGATAAGTTAATTTAGGAGTTGAATAGATTAGGAGAATACACAACAAGAAGTGGATATAATGTAAAGCACCAACAAAATAAGAATACTACATGAATATAAGATATATTAGGGATAGTCTAAGCATTCCTAAAGTCAAAATATTTGTTTGGATAGTAGCTCATAGAAGAATCTTATCTTGGGATAAGCTTATAAAAAAGGGTTTTCGTGGCCCCTCACAATGTGTTCTATGTAAATAGGAGGAGAGTATACACCATAACATGGAAACTAATCAATAGTTTAGAAACTATGACAATGGATTCTTAATATGTTCGGTAAATACATGGTGATGAATGGAAGAAGTAAAGAATGTTTAAAGCAATGGCATATAACTTGTAAAACTAATACTTTATAGACAATTTGGGATATATCAAAAGATACAATACTCTTGACTGTATGGCTAGAAGGAGATAGAATAATATTTAAAGGAAAAGAAAGAAGTTTAGAGGTAATGAAAAGGAGGATTTTTTTAGCCATAGAGGATTCTAAACTAACCTCACAAACTTATCCAATCCCTACTCTTGAAGCAAAGAGCCTTGATAGATGGAGTCAATTCATCAAATGGAGTTATGACATTGGGTACAAAAGAAACAAAAACAATGCAAAGAATATAAAGTGGAAACCACCAAAAGTGGAGTTGGTCAAATTAAATTTTGATGGAGCATCTAAAATAAATCCAATACTAGTAAGAGAAGGAGGGATATTTATAAATAATAAGAAAGATATTTTGTCTCATTATGCTTTCAATAGTGGATTCAAGACAAATCATGAAGCTGAAGCTTAAGCAACTTTGGAAGGGTTAACAATAAATAGACAAATGAAATAGAACAAAGTGTAGATGGATGGTAATTCACTAATAGTAATAAATGTATTTTTGAGGAAAACAAAGGCTCCATGGACCATACAAGATGTAATTGATGAAATACAAGACCTTGCTATAGAGTTTGAAGAAATAAGGTTGACACATATATTAAGGGAAGGAAACAAATTTGCAGATATGCTAGCTAATAGAGGGGTTTTAATTGAGGATCTTGAAGTTAAATTCTCTTTTCCACAGCTAGAGGAAGTAATAATTTTAGCTGAAGTTGACAAGAAAATATTGATTGTCAAAATCAAATAATGATTCAAATTCACTGTAATGTTTTCCTTTGGTAATATTTACTTTATTTTGTAACATTAATATGTTTTCATATAAAATATTTATTGCAATTCTTATGGTTGTAGTTAAGCTTTAGGAAGGAGACTAGAAATACTGGTAAATCAATACTAATCTTTTAAAATAAATAACAATTTTAATATAAAAGTATATATAAAGAGATATTCTCTAATACCTATGATGGAATTTCATTCTACATAAATACCTTCTCCTCTCTATAAGATTAAAATGGGTTCCATATGTATCACAGCATGACTATGTAGTGGTAGTACACTAATTTTACAATGTATTATACCCCCAAGGGCTAGGTGGATTGGTAAGTGCTTGTTTGGCTAGACTTTTACCAAGAAGACACCCAGGTTCAAACCTCAAGGGCAGCCTATTTGGAAAGGTATTATGATTTGAATCCTTTGAGTGTGTGCCAAACCGACGATGATGGTATAAATCTCGAGCGACTGATGGTCCCCTTCACGTCGGGTCAAAAATAATAAAGCAAAATAGGTTTGGTGATAGCATCCCATGTGGTTTGAACCCTACACTTGTCAAGTTACTAAAAGTAGTGTGGTTGTGACCAACTCTCTTATGTAACAAAGAAACAATTCACAATATATTATTTCTTGAGTGTAATTAGTTAAACTCATGTCATTTGACTATATCATTATTATTTAATTTTAAAATTTATTTTTGTTGTAACTTTTATTTGAATAATATATTTGAAAAGTTAATATACCTCGATCTAGTAATAAGTATAAGAAATTGGGTTCTAAAATTAAGATTTATTTGTTTAAGAAAATGTTTTAAATATAACGATAATATTTAATATTAAATATATTATATTAAAAAAAATTTAAATCATATATTTCTCTTTGAGAGTTGAAGAATTTGAATGTTATTTCATCATAATATTATCGTTATTTAATTTGAAATTTATTTTTAATGTAATTTTTAATTAAATTATTATGGTTTGAAAGTTTTTGTACCTATATCTACTGAGTATGTAATAGGTGAAAATATTCAACATTTAGACATAGATCTCCTTCCTCAAAATTAAGAAATTTAATAATTTATTTAATTAAACTCATGTTATTTCATAAATTATTTAAATTATAATTACTTAAAATTAAAAAAAAAGTTTTTGACACCTTAAAAAATGATTATGAAGAAATCAAAAATTTAAAATCCTCTTTAACATTCAACAATATTCCTTATAATCTCGTTCCTCGTACATACACTTTTTTTTATTGAGGTTAATGTGAGAAACCCATGTGATCGATGCTGATGGTTGGACATCCTCATCCCAACCATGATCTCTTATAAGAATGAGAGCTAAACTTATCAATAAATGCTAAAACACATCCATACACACACCCACCCCCTCACACACTCGCCCACATCATAGTTTGAACCTTCAACCTCCTAAAAAAGAACTAAAACATGCACCATTGCATTATCCTCAAACTTATATATATATCCCTCATCCACCCTAAGGACTACTACCTAGGCTAACACACTATTCTAAGATTTTCATAATTAAGTCTAATTATACTCCTAAAAGGATCATGTGATAATTTTTCATAGGGAAACTATTGCCATGTGTCTTTCAACCAAATCTTCAACCAAATCTTCTATTTATTAAAGAATAATATTTTTAACATTGAATATTTTGACTTTATTTTTTATTTTTTAAATTTCCATCCTTTAATGAATTAAATTATTATATTTTCAACAATATTTATCTTTTCAAGTTAAAAACTTAACTTTTAAATGAAAAAATATAAATGTGTTTTTTACAAAGTTAATAATAGTCCTATTTAAGGAAATGAAGGGAGTTCTACTAGTTAAATAAGTCTTTCTTAGGAGTCAAATTTATCAAAATAATATATACATATAATTATATGGATGGAGAAAGTGATAAGTGGTGGTGGTCTCATGGGAGTTGGTTTCATGTCTAAGGTTAATGGCTTAAGGTTAGTAATTATTATGGCCCTTACTTCCATTAAAACTTCTCTATTTTCAACCATGACATTTTCAATTATAAGAAGGATTGATGGGTTGTTGTGTCAGGTCTAAGGAAAGAGGGGACTCTAGGTTCTAGTTTGTCTAGGTTGTTATTTATAAATGTTTTTATTCTAGACATTGTCAATTCCCTATATTTTTTGGTTGTGACTTGAATTCAATAGTGGAGATAAATTTTCAAAGGTGTGTTTTTTGGTTCTTATTATTTTCATATTGTTTTCTATGGTGATGTTTATGGTTAAGGAGTCTCCTATAACTATGCTTCTTGTTTTGGGGTCAAATTAGGTTAATCTTAGTCACTTGTAAAATAGAAAGGATGATGGATGAAACTTCAATAGAATTGTTGATTTAGGAGTTCAACAAGATGTTGAAAGCTATACGAGAAAATGAGGCAAGTTCTAACTAGAAAGTTGGAAAAATAGAGAGAGTCCTACAAGAGGCTAGAACAAGAATGCCACACCAAGAATAAATTCATGGTAAAATTATTGTTTCGAGAGGTGAAAAAGTAGGTATAAGCTCAAACTTCCTTTTATCAAGTAATGTAATTTCTAATAATGAAAATAGTAGACTTAAAAATAATCTTGTTTTTTCATAGAAGGGTCACCCTAAAGTGGGATTCTTACCCATGGGATATGAACAATTTGGAGTGTCATGGGTGGAATTTAAAATTTTTTAGGGGGTTAGATAAAGGTTACTTTGCTTGATAGTTTACCTCAGTTGAAGCAACATAAGTTGTGCTTTAGTTTAGGTCATGGGTGATATGTGGTCAACTTTGTTTTACATTATTATTTTTCTTTAACTTCCATACGGAAGGTGTTAGAGTAATATTCCATCATTTGGGATAATTACCTATTTCCTACATTAGGTAGATATTATATTACCACATGGTAAAAAGTTATTTCTTACTTTTTACCACATATATTTACTTTTTACTACTTACCATGTAGATATTTACTGTTTCAAATATGTAATGGTAAACTATGGTTAATTCCTAAATATCCTAGGTTAACAAACCTAAACCAAACTCTCTACCTCCTATGGCGTGTTGGTTAGCGTGGATAGTGGGAATATAGTTTGGTATACTATTTTGTAACCTATATATATTGCTTAGTATTTCCTAAGCTAAAATTAATGAATAGTTTTGATTAATAATTATTTTTGCTCTCATTTTATTTCATCATTGGCATCAGAGCCAACCTTTTTTGCTCACTCGAAGGATGAGCTGGTGATATTTGGTCACCACCAAACCCCCCTCAACAGGTGAGATCTATGGCAGGAGCGACCACATAAGGCCAAATTTTGGTCAGGTCAACTCGACCTACCAGGGCCTAACGAGTAGCCTTGGGTCGATCGACTGCGGCCGATCATCACCAAGGTGATCATCGCCAATCGATCGCCTGTAGGGTTTTCGACCTGCTAGGTCAAAGCCTGCTAGGCATGTGATATCGAGGCCACCATTGGCCAATTGAGATCACACCCACAATCCAGCCAGCAAGATCGTTAGGAGGGTAGGAGCGCCCTCCCAATCCCATGTGGTTGTGGTCCATAATCGGGACCATGCCCGTAGACCAACCAATGGGATCGCAAGGAGGGCAGGAGCGCCCTCCCGATCCCACATGGTGGTGATCCATAGGCTGGGTCCAGAGGGCAGGAGCACACTCTAGGCAAGCTGATCCAACTCAATGACCCACTTGAGATAGATCTCAATAGCTGATGACCAACCAGACCTGGACATGTGGCATAGTGCCACGTCCGACCATCTAAAATGTTGATGCTGGACCCTAGACCTACTAAGCTCGACATATGGCATACACATCAAGGTGACATGTGGTGAATCTAGACTACTAACATTTTGAGGGAGAGACAATCATGCGGTGACACATGACAAGGGAAGCAGAAGGGGCAGGGCCAGCTGGGTGACATGGTGGCGGCAAAATTTTTTATGGCTAGGCATAAAGTTGGCACGTGGTGAGGAGAGATTGGTTATTCGAGTCACAAGTGGTAAAGGGGCATCATTGTTTGGTAGGTGATTACTCGCAGGAAATCGAAGAACTAGTGGCGAGGAGAGTGTTTTAAACACCCTCGCATCCCATTTAGGGATGCATGTGGGATAATTCCCATGAAAAGGCTTATTAAAAAAAGCCTTTTCTCAACTACTACGACTGTGGGATGACTTTCAAAGCCACCCCAGTAGTGCAGTGGTCAAGGCTTTCACCTTGACAATGCTAGATCTAGTGCTCGAATCCTGCCCAAGATATTTTTTTTGTGCATTCAACTTTGGCTTACGCAAAATTATAAAGGTACAATTTTTTTTTAAGGTTTTAATCAAATATTTTAATTTTTTTGATATTTTTTATATAACTTAGAATTTTTTGGAGGAAATTAAATTTTTTATATAGGGATAAAAAGAACAATCGTCTTCTCATATTAATACTCCTAGCAACTACTGATGAGATCCAGCCTCACATAAGTGAATCTAAAACTGGTAAAGTTGCATGGGATGCACTTAGTACCAGTTTTGAAGGTAAAAATCAATCAACTGTTCTAAACCTTCAAACATAACTTCATCCACTCCATATGAAGTCAGGTGAATTAGTAGAACTATTCCTTTGCAGAGTGGCAGATCTGAAGTCTAAGCTTAATGCTTTAGGGGCCAAAGTAGAAGACACCATTTTGACTTCAGTAATTTTGAGATCTCTACCCAAATCCTACAAAATGTTGATTACATCCCTTAATGTTTCACACTGAGTTGTCACCTTTGTGGAGTTAGTAAATTTTCTTCAAACTGAGGAAGCAAACCAACTCCAAAATGATGAAGTGTCAAACAATGCACTTTATTCAAACTATAAGGGTGATAAGAAGAAAGGAAACTTTCAAAAGGGAGGATCATCCTCAAAGGATAAGGGAAAGCAATCTCAAAAGAGGTTTTGCTCACATTGTAAAAATGACAACCATGACACAAATTGGTGTTGGTTCAAAAACAAGCAAAACAAGAAAGAAAAAGGAACAAAACAAAATCAAAACAAAGGCAATATTGCTAGTGAAGTGTCTAGTTCTGATTCTGATTCTGTTTTAAAAAAAGCACATAGAGTGCTACTTGCTAAAACAATATTGTAGAGGGAAAACACATGTGTCACCTTGAGAAAAACACCATTTCCTCTCTCTATTTTTTAGGTTTCATAAATAGCATAAGTTTTTTTTTGAAGTACTTGTAATAAAGGGGTGTTTATACCTCTTTTAGGCTTCATAAATAGCAAATTCTTATTTTTTGAAGTTCTTGTAACAAAAAAAGGGAATTTTCTAGTGTAAAATTGCCTAAGAGGCAATATTTGTAAAATCCTTCACAACACTCTTGAGTTGCACATATTTTTGCAATTAATGGGGGATATACATTTATTTTCTTCACAATTTTTGTAAAAAGAGAAGAAGACTTATAAGGGTGCATTTTTGACAGCGACCGACACCTTAGTCATACTTATTTCAAAAATTAATTACAACATGTTTTGCAATGAGAAGGGGGGAACTTATAAGGATGCATTTTCGACAGCGACCGACACCTTAGCTACCTTATCTTTTGTAAACTTATATTGTAAATGAATGAACCTCATATGAAGTGATCTACTCTACTACACCTAGCGATTGCAGTGGCTAGTTACCCATGCAATTCGGTTGGATTACGTGATTACTATAAGGACATTCGTTGGTGTGAAGACAAAGTGAGGAATGACCCACTTTTTGCTTAGGAGCAGCTAGAGCACTGTGACAGAGCAAGAACCAGCAGATCGATATTTTTTCTCACTGTATTGGGATAGTTATATACATTACCCAAATAATGTAATAAGGGGGGATGTTAGAGTAATATTCCATCATTTGGGATAATTACCTATTTCCTACATTAGGTAGATTTTATATTACCACATGGTAAAAAGTTATTTCTTACTTTTTACCACATATATTTACTTTTTACTACTTACCATGTAGATATTTACTGTTTCAAATATCTAATGGTAAACTATGGTTAATTCCTAAATATCCTAGGTTAACAAACCTAAACCAAACTCTCTACCTCCTATGGCGCGTTGGTTAGCATGGATAGTGGGAATATAGTTTGGTATACTATTTTGTATTATATATATATATATATATTGTTTAGTATTTCCTAATCTAAAATTAATGAATAGTTTTGATTAATAATTATTTATGTTCTCATTTTCTTTCATCAGAAGGGCCATCAAGAACCAATATTCATTTTTGGTTGGAGTATTTATTTTTGAACTTTGTTTTTAGACCTTATCTCAAATATGTGGTTTTATAATGAGGTAGGGTAGTTTGTGTTAGTATTTATAACATTTTTGATGTGATAAATCATAGTAAAAAGTGGTTAGAACCACTCATATAGAGTTATGTGTGAGTTGTCAAGAAGTTGTGATTTCCACCATTTAAGGAAATCACATGGTTAGCCACAATGCTCTATATTGGGAAATATGACTTGTATTTAAATATGATTTTCCAATAAAAATGATTATTGAAGCATTCTAGTTTTTATCATATGGTATCAGAGTAGGATGATCCATTGAAGGTATGGTGAAGACGTTATCCCACCCAGTTTCATAGAGAAAAAATTGGTGGCTATGAGGTGGTGATGGACATTAGGACAAGAAAATCCAAGTGCAAAGCATTATCTGGAAGGTCTAGATAAACTTATTCCTTATCAGAGGTTAACAACATTTTTTACTAATAATTCTATCCATTTGTAATTTTCTCCATCTACAGATGAAGTCATAGAGGACTTCTTCTAGAATTTCATGGTCAGGTGGACATACAAAGTCCAAGTGTAAAAACCTATTCCTAAAATTTCCATGATCTCAACTAAGAAGTTTCATTTGACATCAAAGTGACCAAGGTAAATGCAGATAAAGTATTATATCATCTTACTTTAATCACATTAAAAAACACACAAGATAAATTGATATGTTCAACAAAGAACTCATACTTTACATGAATGCTAGCAATGCTCACTACAGACATGAATGACCAACATTCCATTCAAGCATTCTGATATTTTTTGCTCTCTATCTCTTCCTCCTCTATTGAATAATAACGTTCTCATGGATTTGAACTTCTTTAAGCAATGAAAATAATTTTATGGTCAAATATATTATTCAAGGAAGCATGGGTACCTTATTCATGGTCCCTTGGAATGGGAAAATCAAGCCTAATTATATCCATAATTAACGATATGAGATATGATGTGTATTATCTCAAACTCTTAAAGGTCCACAACAACATTGAGCTTTATGCATTTCTTACCCAAATCAAATAAAAATCCATAGTTATTATTGAGGACATAGGTTGCTCACTCGATCTACTAGATAAACTTTCAAAACCTTATCAAGGTGATCAAGGAATGGAAGGCCAAGATAGCAAAGTTACACTTTTTAGTTTGTTTAATTTCATAGATGGATTATCGTCATGTTGTAGAGAGGAGCATATCATTATTTTCATGACTAACCACAAAGCAAAATTGGAATTTACCTTACTAAGATGTCGTTGGATAGACATGTACATCCTACTCTTCTAAATTTTTCATGCCTTTACATCTCTTACCTTCAATTACTTTTAGATTAATGATCATTGTCTCTTTCCTATGATGGAATTAAAAATGGAAAGTGGTGCAAAAATGACTTTTGCATAATTTATTGAAGTGTTGATGAATAAAATTGATGACCCCAATGAAGACACAATTTGGCTCTTTGTAAAACATCGTTGAAAATTCATAATAGCCTATTAGACTTTATTACAATATTTGTTGTTATATAACTATAATAATTACATTATTTGATGTTTGTAATTATTGGGGGATTGATAATTATTTCTCCCATATAAAAATTGAATAGTCACATCTCCTGTAAGAATATAAGGAGAAATAAATGTAATGTTGAAGGTGAAACACCAAGTGTATCTTGAATTAAAGAGAGTGTATTGATGTATTAATATGTCTGATGTATGCAAGCTTGGAATTTTGGATAGTGAAGGAATATTATGAAATATTTGGTGAAAATTATACATTATATTTATTATTTGTTTATAATATTTTGTTTAAATATTTGCCTTCCCCCATTTTTAACATCTAGTGTCACAGTCAAATTAGAGTGCTTGTGTGAGCAAACAATTTTTTGGTGTAAGAAGGGACAATTATTACCATTTGATCATATACCATTATAACTTATCTTGTGTCAATCTTGGTTGTAAATTAGGTTTAATTTGAATATAGAGGAGCATATTAAAATAAATCTTAGAATTTATTTAGAATATGGTTGAATGCTTGGAATAGAAGGTTTAACATCCTTAAGATAGAAGGCATAGAAGAAAAATTTGACCACCTAGTTAAAAAAAATTGCATGAAAAAATAAACCTGTCAGTTGAGAGCCATGTGGAGATGGCTAGGGTTTCCATTGAAGACAATTTTGTGCTCAACATATTGAATATGTCTCATTAAAATAATTGGAGCTACGATGGTTGGGAGGGGAAAGAAAAAATTTTGGTTGGATGGAGGGAGCAGGAGACCTCCCACTTTGGGCAAGAGGCCACCTTTTCAAATTCTTGCTCCTTCCATTGCTCCTTCCAAGGATTTTTAGGTGGATCTCCTATTTTTCCAAGCTCGTCAAGCCTTTTCAGTCCTAGCTTGGTGTCTGGAGTGTTGCTATAGGACCTTCTCTATATTTTTTTGGGTTGTTTTAGGAGGTTTTTTCTTGGTGTTCATGCTTTTTCCTTGGGTGGTGTTGCCTGGCTAGATAATCCTAATTTTTATTCAACATGGGTTGTTTGGGGGGCTTCATTTCTTGCTCGGTTCAAGAAGTGGGCTAATGGAGATCTTCCCTATGGCATTTCTTTTGGCCTCGAGAGGGATCCATGCACTTTATGGTCTACAAGGGTGGCTCTTTGTTCTTTCTTGAGCCTTGCTTCATTTCAGGGTGGATTTATGTTCTCCCATTTTGTTGTTTCCTAGAGGGTTTTTCTTTGTGTTTATTTTTCATCTTTGGGAGGAGACCATGGTTTTATTGCCCACAAATGAGAGGCTCTTGTGATTGACTCTAGTTTGAGGTTTCGATGGCAGTTTTGGTTTAGGGGTTTCCTAGTGTTTCCCTTCTCTTCATTCTTCTAGTCTTGGAGGGAGGACTCTGTGCTCTATCATGTTGTAGAAGGATTTTCTTGGATTCTTCATGTTCTATGGTGGTATTGGGCTTCTTACAGATCTATTGGTATTTATTTTGATGGACCTACCTACAATTTTTTTCTAGTCTTGAGGGGAGATCATGTGTTGATTTTTTGTTTTAGTGGAGGGTTTCCTAAAATCTAACATTATGTATGATATTTTTCATGGTTTTGGTTCAAGGGTTTCCCAATGGTTAACTTCTCTTCATTCTTCTGGTATTGGAGAGGGGACTCTATGCTCTATCGTGTTGTAGAAGGGTTCTACTGGTTTCTTCTTGTTTTGTGGCAGGGTTGGGCTTCTTGCAAATTTGTTGGTATTTTTTTATGGACCTACCTATAATTTTTTTGGTCTTGAAAGAATATCATGTGTTGATTGTTTGTTGTAGTGGAGGGCTTCCTAAAATCTAATATCGTGTATGATCTACTTCACGGATCAGGGACATCATTTCTTGGCAAGGGTTTTTTGAATCTGGCTATGCATCACCTTCTCTATAGGAAGACCTTGTGGCCTATAGATTCTTTCAAGGGTTTTTTCATTTCTAGACCTTGAAAAGACTTAATGTGGGTTATATTTTGGATCTTGTGTTTTTTCTTATTTTGATCTACTTGATGCTGGTATTTCTACATTTTAGCAAATAGACATATGGAGTGTTTGCTTTCTACTCTTTGGTCCTTCTAGGATTGTTTAGTTTTATCCTATGTGGTAAAATCTTTTTCAAATTTGAGTGTACAGGATTGTTCAGTTTTCTCCTTGGTAGGAAAACCTTTTTCAAATTTTAGTGTATGGAACTGTTTGGTATTCTCCTATCGAGAAAACCTTTTTCAAATTTTTGTGTACGGGACTATTTGGTTTTCTCCTGGGGGAAAAAATATTTTTTAAATTTTATTGTATGGGGAAACCTATCTCTGTGGTTGTGATGTTTTCATTTTATGGGAATACTTGTATCAATTTGTATGGGGGTGTTTCTTGGTGTGTTAGGAAACCTGATTTAATTTTGTTAGGAAACCTGATTTAATTTATGTTTCTATATAGAGATGGTTCTAAGGAGATCATATATGGGTGTCTTCTTTGGAGATAATCTCCCTATTTTGGGGAGGCTGTTTATTTTTTTCTTCATTGTAAAATATTACGGGACCCTTTCAAAATCCCTCTTAATAATAAAAAAATTATTGGAACTATCCATGAGTACATAGGAACACTAGAGCTACTTATTATTTTTGGAATACTAAAAATATCTTCTACAAATTTTAGTAATGATTGATTCTTCTCTTCAAGATCCAAACTGTTATTCAAATTAAGGTTTATACATTAGCAAAAAGAAGAATTTATTAAAATTTTGAACCTTTTGTGTTGATTTGATCTTATGTGTGAAAAAAAGACCCTTTATCGCCTACCAAGGTATAAAATTTACAATTTTTTTAAAATTTACAAATATTATAGTCAGAATGTTGGTTATTTCAAGAAGGTTTAGAATAAACTTGAAGGAAATGCAACCACAAGTAATAGAATAAACAAGCAATGTTATATCTATTATAATAGCTAACTAATAAATATGAAAATCTAATAAGAAACTTTAGAAAATACTCATGCAATAGCCATTAATGAAAGCTCATGAAAATATACAATGCTATGCAATGGAGGTCTCTAACACTCCATATTGTAAAAATGCTCTATGTTGTATCTACTACTACTCTACCTCATGCACTCCAAAAACCTCTCTTCTTCTTCTACTCTAAGAAGACATATTTATAGTGAGACATGACTCTTTGTCTTCCATATTCCTATGACACCTCACTATTCTATTCTTAGGACTCATGTACATGTGGACTACATGCACATTTATATCATTGCACATTCTAATAATACTTGTGCATTTATTACATTGCTTTAAGCAAATACTTAAATCCTAATCTAAGATAAAATCCTAATATAAATATGTAATAATGATGGTACATTAGAAAGCACCAAATAATGTAATATATTCCAACACCCTTGACATCCTCAAGGTGCTAAAATATGTTTATTGTGACATAAGTGATCTTCTTGAAAGGACATATATTAGTTGTGATACTAGTGATTTGAGGCCCATGATAGCAAATGGATGTTGTGATACATATGATATTTTCCAAATGGAAGATATAGCTTGTGATCCAAGTAATTTGGTGATTATTTGTGAGAGAGAATATTGTGTAGAAGATGATATTATTAGCCATGACAAAGACTATATTGTTAGAATTGAAATTGTCAATGATTATCTAAATTATGTTGAAGGTCATTGTGATTATGATGTGTTATATTTGAATGTCATTGGTGGAAAATACCATAGTGGAAATGAGGAAATTATATTTTTGAATAGCAATCATGGTGTTGATGAAGAAATAGGGTTATTTGAAAAGCATACCAAAGGAATTAGTTCAAAAATAATGAGGAAATTGGGATACGGTAGTATAGGTCTAGGACGATATAGGCAAGGTGTTAATATACCCATAATTCTAGGTATAAGGCCAAAGAATGAAGGACTTTGATATTTTTATCAAGAAGAAAGTAGTGAGACCAAGTTAGTAAGAAGGAAAATCTATGCAAAAAATAAAAATATAGATCAAGAAAGAAGTAGTCACACAAAATCTATGAAGAAATGATCATATGCAAAATTTCATAGGATGAGTTGTTGTAGTCATAATGGAAGATACAAAATTGTGAAAGCTAGACATTGGAACCTAGATTCTTGTAAGTTTTGTGGTGGTAGTAATCACTTTAGAATAAAGTTTTGGCACAAAGAGAAAGTAACCAATAAAATGCAGATGAATTATGGATGAAAGAATGCTTTATAATGGTACAAAGAAAAATAAATTCTAAATGGATTTTATAGAAGAATACAAAGTCTAATGGTTGAGAAATGTCATTAAGCAAGCTTTCCCATAAAAAACATCTTAGAAAACTTGAAAAAATATTTTTTGTATCAGAATAATATGATGCAAGCAATGCTTGGAGGAGATATAGTGACATGACTTGTAGTGAAATATTATGTTGAAGGTTTTGAAGATGTGAAATATTCTAAAGATATAATTTCATGGTAATATCCAAGAGGTATGAACTAAAGCCATATTTAATGGTTGACTAGAGGTAATGATGATCCAAAGGCAACATAGAGGTGATGATGACCTAGAGGTAAGGACCCAAAGATAATTATTATCCTAAGGCAAAGACCCAAAGGTAGACCTAGCAAAAATTAATTATAGAGCTAACAAAACCAAAGCTATAAAAGCTAGAGCTAGAGCTAGATCCAAAGCCAAATCTAGAGCAATAACAAGAGTCAAATCAAGAGCTAGTTCTAGAGCCAGAGCATAGTTCCAGTATACCACCCCTAGAATTACGGGGGGTAATAATCTTTATACCAAGTAATATAATAAGGGGGTGTTAGACTTTATTATGTTATATGTTGTTATATAAAGGTAATAATTACATTATCTTATGTTTGTAATTATTAGGGGATTGATAATTATATCTCCCATATAAAATTTGAATAGTCACATATCTTATGAGAATATGAAGAGATGAAAAATCAATGTTTGTGGTGAAACACCAAGGGTCTCTTGAATTAAAGAGACATCATATTGACGTATCGATATGCATGTTGTATGTAAGCTTGAGTTGGTAGATAGTGAAGGAATATGATAAAATATTTGGTTAAAATTTTGTGTTGAATTTATTCTTTATTTATAACATTTTGTTTAAATATTTGTCTTCCCTCATTTCCAACATAGCCAAAATTATGGACGTCGATGACCATATGCTCTTAGATTATCTTGGTCCCCATATCACATATGTGCATTGTAATATCTGTTGGAAATTTGAGGTATTTAATGTTGTCATTGATGTCACATGGATCACATTGAGTTTTGGTGGCCAAAGTATTTCATAAATAAGCATTTATGATATTTTGGAAAGCATGAATATATACAAGGTTTTTGTGAAAACTAAGGCAGGCAAAATAAAAGGTTATATTTAAATCCATGGATGGCATATTTGAAATGGGTTTTACTTAAAACCCAGGTTGGATTTTCATTTTATCAAAAAAGGTGCCCCGATGATGGAGATATTTAATTTTAAATATTTAAGTCTAAATTTTAATTATTTAAAATTAAAATTAAAATTTAAAATTAAAAGTTAATTTATAGTTCCAATGTCAAAAGAAAGGAGAAGGCATATAATATTAAAGTTTAATTTATAGCACCGATGTCAAAAGAAAGGAGGAAGGCATATATAAATATGCCACCAAATGTTTTGATTTAACTCTATGTCCTCAATGATGGTGATGTGTTTGAATTGCTAAGGAAGCGAAAGGTGTCAACGTGTTAAAGAGTGTGCAAAGGGTGTTATTTCGAAGAGGGAGCAAAGGCATCGCATCTCATTCGAATCCAGCAGAGAAAGGAGGAAATAAAAGTAAGGGAGGTCCCTTACCAAGCATCGTAGGCGCTTGTGGCCTAACAACAAGAGGAAGGTGCATAAGGTGTTGAAGCACCAGTAGATCCGAAGTTCAAATCCTGTTGACATTGATTTTACAAAGTGAAAGGGAGGACTCTTTTGGCACACATGGTTTTTGAGGACACGCTCAAAGCAAACAAATAGAAGTTTTGTGCTCACTGTTCTATGTGAGCGGTTGGCTCATGTGGTTGTTGGCACCGCGGATAGAGTGGTGCAGGGGCAGTGACCAGGATCAAATACCACTAAGAGAAAAGGCAAGTCAATAATTTTTCCTAATATTTTATTTTTCTAAGGTTTCCCTAGGAGAGATAAGGGTTGTGATGCATGTTGAGAAAAAGAAAGATTTATGGTGATTTGCCTTTTAGAATTATATCATATTATATATCGTTGGAAATCTTATTTCGAGGGATATTTTATTAACTTGATTAGAGGGAGAAATAAGATGCATGTAAAGAGATATTTCTAGTTTTGTAAAGGGGTTCAAAAGTGAAGACTATTTTGCTCTTTTTCAAAAGTGGTTAATTATTTCATAAGGGGACATGATGCATTTTGTTGAGTAGGAGTGATAAGGTGTTATTTGGATATTGTTTTTGTGATATTAATCATGATATCTAACCCTTAAATTAAAAATATTCTCATAATGCTAGACAGAAAGTGAATTTTTATAAGAGAAAACTTTATTTCATCAATACCCCCATTCCTAGTCAAAAAAACATAGCAAGGATCATGGAATGTCAGATTGCATCCCTTCCCACCTCCTATTTAGGTCTTCCCTTGTTTACGGGGAAACCTGAAGGATCAATGTGGAACATAGTTCTGGAGAGGATCCAAAAAAAGCTAGCAGGTTGGAAAGGGAATTTGTTATCTCAAGCAAGAAAAGTAGTTTTAACTATGGCTTCACTTCAAAGTATACCCGTTTACTTCCTATCAGTCTTCAGAGCTCCCAACAAGGTGTATCACAAAATTGAGCAGCTTCAAAAAAAATTTCTCTAGTCAGGGATTGAGGATAAGAAAAGGATCCATTTAGTAGGTTGGAACAAGGTTTGCAAACCTAAATCTGATGGGGGGTTAGGATTGAGGAGAGTTGTTCATCTCAATACAACTCTGTTAGCCAAACAAGCGTGGCGGTTATTGACTAAGGTCGATAATTAATGGACTACCATAGTTAGGAGGAAATACCTCCAAGGTGTGAAATTCCTTAATGAAAACTTAGCAAGCATGGGGTCTGCTTTTTGGAAGGCAATCCTCACGAGCAGGGATCTTGTCAAGAAAGGCCTTAGATGGATTCTAGGAAATAGGCAAACAATAGACTTTTGGAAGGATCGGTGGGTGATATCCTAGAACACCTAGTACCACTCTCCACCAATGTGTAATGTGATTCAAGACTCTACATTTCCAAGCCAGGTTTGGACCCTGCAAAACATTAACTCCCTGAATTTTACCACATTTTATTTAATTCTCTCCAAGAAAGTGGACTTGATCTAATACAGGCATTTGCCTGACAAATTTCAAGGATCCAGATAACACACAAAAAAATCCAGAGAGATGAAAATCAAAAAAGAAATAGAGAACGCACAAATTTTATCAATCAAAGGTAAAAGAAAACATAGGCTGGCACACTCCTATCACATGCATCTTCTCAATGACACTAGTTTACACATTATTGTATTAAGCTAATCATGCTACCATGTAAGTATGATACACCCAACAATGTCAATAGGTGATCACAAGTTCAATTAGCAAGGACACCCCACAGCCAGGAAGATCCCACTTTTTCCCATTTGCTCAAGAACAATTGCACCTAATCTACTGTGTAATCACAACAAAACATTACAATTCTAAGGCTCTCCACAAATCATTCATACCTCTACAGAACCCAAATTTTGTAACTCCTTAAATTTTAACACCAAAACTAAACTCTAATATTAAAAACAAATTTTGTAACTCCTTAAATTTTAACACCAAAACTAAACTCTAATATTAAAAACAAAAACAGATGGGTATCTATCACATAACTATATCTTTAGCTTAAGAGGGCAAATTGAAAGCCTTGCTAGGATGATCCCATTTTTTCCTACTTATTCAAGTAAAATTGGTTCTATTCTCCTCTGTGATTACAACAAAGCATTACCATTCTTAGGCTCTCCCCCAATTCATTCATACCTCTACCCAAGCCAAAATTTGTAACTTTGGACACTCCAAAACTTGGATTCTAACATCAAAACTGAACTCTAATATCAAAATAAATAAATAAATAAAATATATATTATTTATTTATTTATTTATTTATTAGCTTTAGGCATTATAAAACTTGAATTGTAACATCAAAACTGAACTCTAAAATCGAAATAGAGCAAATAGTTAACTAGCAAATACTATATTATTATCTCCAGAGAACAAAATGAAAGCCTTACTTGTTGGAAGCTCAGGTAGCGATCCTTGGGCAATCTAGATCTTCATGCAAAACGCAGTAACATGGTATATGATGTCACACACACTGTATTTATAGTGCTATTATACAATTTGGCAGAAATCTTCTCGTAATAATCAGCAGAATGATAATCGAATAATCGAAAAAGCAGCAGTAGGTAGCACCAACTCCATTGTACCAGCACTACTATATAAAAACAAAAGCTACAAAATAACTTCCGAAGATAACGATGACAAGTTGCATAAAATAAAGAAAACACACAAAAGTGTCTAGGGGGAATGTACCGAATATAAGACTTAAAAACTGAATAAAATTAAATTAAATTAAAGGCAGGCGGAGGTAAAAATGTACCTGACTGTTTGTATGTCTGCTTGTTGACTTGGCGGTTCTAGTTCGGAGTTTTCAGTGAAAATTTACCAAATTGAGTGGAGTATAATAATAATTTTCCAAAATATAATGATAACTTTACAGTTCGAACCATATAAACAAATAAAATAAAATGATGAAAAAGTTGTTCTACTATACAAAAAAATTAAAATCACTGAAGAAATAGTCAATGATGGGGACGAATTGTCGTATTGTTGTGGACGATAAGGATGGGGCCTATGAGATTTTGTGGGGTTCTTTTGTGGGAATGACGCGTGTGCAATAAAATGATAAGTTTATAGTTTAGTGGTTTTTATTTAATAGGTTTATAGTTTTAATAAGGCGAGGGTGACACAATTGATCACTTTCCAAGGATATGTAGAATTGGTCACAGTTCCCAAAAATATTATAGGGTTTCTAAAAAAAACTTACTTTAAAAATATGTTAGCATATATTTTTAAAATAAAATATGTATTAAAAATTATAATTAAATTAAATAAGAGGTGTAACTAAATAATTTTAAAAATTTGTTTTAATGTATTATATAGAATTAAAATGGTTTTTAATAAGAAGTATTATTAAAAAAATAGTTTTTTTTTTTTAAGTGCAGAAGAATCTGGCTACTCTCTATAACCTTTGTGATGTTTCATTAACGTTAACCCGGCATGAGATGGCGATCACCGGTCGATCAGGGTTCATACCATCATCGTCAGTCTAGCATGCACTCAAAAGATTCAAATCAAACTACTTCCTTTGCTAACTGGCACCACCAAGGTTTGAACCTAGGTCTCCTCTTGATAAGTGCCTAGCCACGCTAGCACTTACCAATCGACCTAGACCTTGAGGCTTAATTAAAATGGGTTTTACTTATTGTGATGATGCAATGATATTATAATAACCTAATAATTTTACATAGATAGTTTGATATAATTCTTTATACTTTAATATAACTTTAACAATTTCCCACAATCTGAGAGCCTTAAAAAGTTCGGTGAGGTTGAGCGCTCGACCCCTCTATTCACAAGCAGGTCTCGTCCCCGGATGACCTATGAAAAAAGCCCTCTCCCCCGCTGTCGCGATTATGGATAGAGAGCGAAAGTTGAACAATTTAACCAATAACCTCATTTAATTAAAATGTTAAAATTTAATCATAAAATTGGTTGATTGTATGAAATTTTTCATCTAATCAGCTTAAATTTTATAGGCATTGACATTTGAAATTTTAATTAAGTGGATTTTGTTTCTTTAAACAATATTGCAATAATTAAAAATCATTTAAACAAAAATAATAGAAATTTTAATTGTATTATATAATATTATAAAAACTTTCTTAAATAAATAATTATTCTAAAAAATATTATATTTAATGATTTAAAATGTTTATAGTTTATTGTAACAAGATTAGAATTTTTTAGTAAAATAAGTTAACATTTTTTTAATTAATTATATAAGATTGAAATAGGTCTCACTTTATATTGAGTGGTCATTATATTATAATATTATAACATCCTAATAATTATGTAAATATTGATTTGCAAGACTCAAACATTAATGTCCTCTTTAAAACTTAAAGAATTTATTTTGTTGAGCTCATGTCATTTAATTATCAAATTTATCTCATATATTTTATTTTTACTTTTAAATTCACTATTATGAAATATTAAGATGAACACAAAAGTGCGGCACAAAACATTGATTGTAAAATAATTTGATGCATACAAGCTTTAGTCTCAAGTATCATTGGTAAGTGACTCCTGTGTAGTGATAAGTGACTCCTATGTGGTCTCTACCTTTTGAAGAACTGTTTTACCTTAAAGGCCATAGGAAAAATAATAAGATAGAGTACTTGACCCATACAAAAATCTTTATATTTATTACATATTTAAGTTAAATTGAGAATGAGTTATTATAATTATAATATTATATGTTGTTATTACATATTTAAGCAAATTATTCCCTCTAGAGAGGATGAAGATCACATTGTTTGGGCTGAGACTGAAAGTCGTGACTTCACAGTTAAGTCTGCCTATAATTTGCTTCTCAATGTGGAAGGTCAACAATTTCAACCGAGTTTGGTTTGGATCAAAGTCTTAATTCCTAAAATATCCTTTTTTTCATGGATGGTGATTCAAGGAAAAATCCTCACTATGGACAATATGTTATCCAAAGGTATGGTTATTGCTAACCGTTGCTACATGTGCAAGGCAGGATGGGAGACTACCCAACACTTGTTTTTGGAGTGTAAGGTAGCAGAGTCCATCTTGGATGAACTTTTCCAAGCCTTTAGGATCTCGTGGGTTAAGCCTGCTCTTATATCCAAAGTGTTCCATCAATGACCTCAACCCTTTATTAGCCTAAAACTTAAGTACCTATGGAAAATCTGTTGGCATCATTTTCTCTGGCATATTTGGATAGAAAGGAACCATAGAGCCTTTAAGGATACCATTCACAACCCAAAAACGATCCTCAACAGGATTATTGTCTTTGCAAAAGAAAACCTTAGCACCTTAGTGGATGATAACCACTCAATTATTCCCCAAGAAAAACAATTAGCTCGGGCCTTAGGTATTGAGGACAAACCTTCCATTCCTTTGCCCAATCCCAAAAATGGGATTTCTTAGGAGCCACCCCCGCAAGGTTGGTTCAAACTAAATTTTGATGGTGTAGCCAAGGAGAACCCGGGAAGAGTTGGAGCTGGAGGAATAATCAGGGATCATCAAGGAAATCTGGTCAAGGCCTTCGTTGAACCATTGGGAATCAAAACTAATAACGAAGCAGAAGCTAGAGCCCTTTGGAGAGGGTTGTAAGTAGCCCATGCAACTCAAGGTAACTTGATGATTGAAGGTGATTCTATGAACATCATCAACCTATTAACCAAGGACAAAAAACCCCCATGGAGAATCGAGGGAGTCATCCATGAAGTGAGGATCCTTTTTACGGAAAGATAGAACAAGAGGGCTCATCATGTGTACCGTGAGGCCAACAAGTCAGCTAACAAATTAGCCAACATAGGTTTTGATGTTGGTAGTTTGATGACATGGACACAAGGTGTGCCTCGTGAAGTGGAAAACATGATTAGTCATGAAAAGAAACCTACCCATTAAGGAGAAATATGAATGGGTGTTTTTTTCCCATGGAGCTGGTAATAACTATGGGGTTTCCCTCTAAATCATACCAAATTGGAAATGAAGGTAACAGGGTGTAAGCCTTGGAAAATTCTGATAGAGAATAGGAAATGGGCAAGCAACAGGTTTCACAAGTGCAAAGTTCCAAACTTCAATTCCTGTCAATGTAAGTAAGGTTTATAGTTATGTTTAGGTATGAGTGTGCTTTGTTAGTAAGGTGTTGTAGGGGATTCAACACAACTTCTGGTAAGAAAGTTTCAAGGATGACTAGGATCTACAATCTCTGCAGAAGGCTGGACATTATAATAGGTTTTGGGTTAACCTGCAAAACCCGGTAATTAATGAAGACTTTTATTTACCAAAAAAAATATATCTAACCCTTGTTGAAAGTTGAAAAAGAAGTTTGTTGAGTGTGGCAGATTTCCAAAGAGGTTTATTCATCTTCATAAAAAATATGGGCACATTCTCCTATTGATTGATTATGGTGGTTGATTTTTGAAATATCATTAGAGAGAAAATGATTGATTGTGGTTTCCTTTTCGAAAGTGGTTGGTTGAATGCTTCAAGATTTTCTAGTTTGAGAGTTGTGTTTAAACCTTGTTTTATAATCATAGTTGTTGAAGCCCATTGGTTATGCAAATAACTTGAAAAGAACATGAGTATCATTGTAATGTGATATTTGTGGTTGAGCATTGTTGGAAATATTTGAGTTGAGTTGATTGAGCCTAGTCAAGTGATGTGTGAAGTGATTGTTCAAGTTCCATGAAAAAAACTATTCTATAATTCTTATTTGATTTGAGATTGAGCTTAGAACATATTGAGTCTCTAACAAATCTTTTTATGCTTCTATGAGTTGACTTGAGTTGATTTGATATTGAGATTAAAACATATTGAGTCTCTAAAAATTCTCTTTATGCTTCTATGAGTTGACTTGAGTTGAGTTGAGATCATTGTGGATCATTGTTGTCATCCATTATAGAGTGTATTGCCATTCATTGTTGAGTTCATCATTGAGCCTTGCCTTTGTAGATTTGTGGATGATATTTGAATGCTACTTGAGCATGATTGGTTGAGCCTTTGAGAAGGTCTTTGGGATGGATTTCTGGATAGATTTGTATCAATTTTTGTGCATGATTGATTGAGCCTTGAGAAGGCTTTTGGGATAGATTTGTGGATAGTTGTTGAGCATATTTGAGTAAGTTATGTGTGAGCTTGTTGAGCATATTTGGACAATTTTTGTGTGAGCTTTTTGAGCATATTTGGACAAGTTATGTGTGAGATTTTTGAGCAAATTTGGACAAGTTCTATGTGAGTTTGTTGAGCAAATTTGGACAAGTTTTGTGTGAGCTTGTTGAGCAGATTTAGACAAGTTCTGTGTGAGCTTGTTGAGAAAATATGGACAAGTTCTGTATGAGCTTGTTGAGCAGATTTAAACAAGTTCTATGTGAGCTTGTTGAGTAGATTTGGACAAGTTATGTGTGAGTTGTTGAGCAAATTTGGATAAGTTCTATGTGAGCTTGTTGAGAAAATTTGGATAAGTTCTATATGAGCTTGTTGAGCAGATTTGGACAAGTTTTGTGTGAGCTTGTTGAGCAGATTTGGACAAGTTCTATGTGAGCTTGTTGAGCATATTTGGACAAGTTTTGTGTGATCTTGTTGACCAGATCAGTGGAGTGCCTAGCTAAGCATATCAGTGGATTGCCTACCTGAGCAGATTAGTGTGTTGCCTAGCTAAGAAGATCAGTGGATTGCCTACCTGAGTAGATCAGTGTGTTGCCTAGCTGAGTAGATCAGTGGATTACCTACCTAAGTATATCAGTGTGTTGCCTAGTTGAGCAGATTAGTGAATTGCCTACTTGAGTAGATCAGTTTATTGCCTAGATTTGATAAGATCAAAGTAATCATTGTATTGGATAAGGATTCTTATTTTTGTGTCAAATATTATAAGGAGATTATCTTGTGGAGTACCCCACATTGGGGGAACCACGTTAAATATTGTGTCTCAATTGTGTGTGGTGACTTGTGCTCTTGCTTACTTTTTCTATATGAGTTATTAATGCACAATTCTATATTTGGTTATTGCAATTAAGGACATTAATTGATATTGGTTTGGAAATAAAGTAAAAAGTAGGTGCTATACTGTTCGTCAGGCATGGCAACTCTTTGTTCCAAAAAATATTTGAGACTTTGATGGCCGGTTTTGATGGAGAAGTGACGCCTAATGAGGTAAGGTAGCCAATGTGTGATTGCATGTGATATGGCTAACATTTACTTAGCATATGTGGATTTCCCCAGATTACGATTAGAGAGTGCCTTGCTAGTAAAATCCATAGGTCATCCTTCAATTGCCCTAATACCATGACCAAAAGCATCACTTTCAATGACAAATGGTTTAGAGAAATATGGCATGGCTAAAACGGGAGTGGTGGTCATATTATGCTTGAGTTCAATGAAGGCTTGGTCAACAGGTCCTATCCAAGTGAAGGAATATTTTTTCAATATGGAGGTGAGGGGGGCAGTTATCTTCCCATAATTGCAGATAAATTTGTGATAATAGCCCGTAAGCCTTAAAAATCCTCGAAGTCCCTTAAGGGTGCAAGGTTTCGGCCACTCTTGAATTGCTTGAATCTTCTTAGGGTCAACCTTGATGCCTTCTTGTGAGACAATGTGTCCCAAATACTCTACTTCAGTCAGACCAAAGGAACACTTGGACCTTTTGGCAAAAAGGTGATGGGTTACCAACAACTGTAAAGTTTGATCCAGATGATTGAGGTGCTCTTCCCATGTGTGATTGTAAATTAAGATGTCATCGAAGAACACAAGGATGAACTTTCATAAAAAGGGTCGGAAGATGTTTTTCATAAGACTTTGGAATGTAGAAGGAGCATTTGTGAGACCAAATGACATTACCAAGAATTCATAATGACCTTCATGAGTGCAAAAGGCAGTTTTGGGGATGTCCTCATCCTTGAGCCGGATCTGATGGTACCCAGAGCAGAGATCAAGCTTGGTGAAATACATGGTCCCGTGTAGTTCATCGAGTAATTCATCAACCACTAGAATAGGAAATTTATCCTTGACCGTAGTCTTTTTGAGTTCTCGGTAGTCAATACATAGGTGCCATGAGCCATATTTCTTGGGAAAAAGTAGGATAGACGAGGAGCAGGGGCTAGTACTAGTTCGGATGACACCAGCCTTGAGTAATTCATGTACCAGTTTTTCTAGTTCTAATTTCATAGCATGAGGGTACCTATATGGCCTAATATTTGGTGGTGCACTACCCGAGAGCAATGGGATAACATGGTCATGAGAGGGATGCGGTGGTAGTGTAGTTGGTTTTGCAAATACAACATCATGTTTGTGTAGAACTAGTTGTAGGTATCATGGAATTTTAGCCATTAGTGAAGTGGTTGGATGGATGGAGAAGAGTTGTGCAATGACCCCACGTTTTGATTTCTTTAGCACTTTCTCCATATGATTGGAACTAATGAGGTGAGGTGTTTCTGTAGGGGAGCCCTTGAGTAAGTGTGTCTATCCATTTTGGGAGAATTGCATCCAGAGTTCTACAAAGTTCCAACTGATAGTGCCCAATGTAATCAACCATTAAGATCCCAAAACCATATCACATCCTACCAACTGGAGGGTAAACATGTCCTACTTGAGTTCATAGTCCCCTATCCCTATCTTGACATTGTAGCATTTTCATTTACAAGGTAATGTTACCTCATTGGATACCATGACCTCGAATGAATTACAAGTGTGGATATAGTAATTTTCCCGCTTAGCAACTCGAGGATCAATGAAGTTGTGTGTGTTGCCTAAATCAATAAGAATGGTAAGACATTGGCCCTTGAAAAATCCCACAACTTTCATGGTTTTTGGACTCGTAATGCCTGCAAGAGCATGGACTGAATTATCTGCCTCAGAACCCTATGTATCTTCTTCCTATGGAGAATGTGTTTTAGGAGGGTCCTCATCCTCATCACTTTGGTCAGTGTTAGCAGGTTCCTCAACATCTATCAAGAATAGTCTTTTTTTTGCACACTTATGTGCTTTAAAAAACTTTTCATCATAATTATAACATAATCCTTAGGCATGACATGCATCCATCTCCTCTATAGTCAGTCGCTTGGGTGTATTAGTTTTACTATCCACTGGATTTTAGGTTCGAGAAGGAAATGAAGGTCGGTTTTGAGGAAACTACGTTGGGTGCCTTTGGTTTGAGATTTTATATTCGGCTAGATGGGCCAAATTGATAGCTTCCATCATGGACTGTGGTTTCAACATCTTTACTTCAGCTTGGAGATCCCATTTTAACCCATTGATAAAACAACTCATGAAGAACCCTTTCGTAAATCCTCTTATCTTATAGGATGTTTGTTTCAGTTTGGTCAAGGCCCCTATGAAGTCCTCATACTCACTAGGCCCAAATCAGGTCAAAATTTGGGACTCAAAGTCCTCCCAAAAGAGATTTGGGTTGAAATTACGTAACCACTCGAACTAGTGTAGAGCCTCAAATTCCAAATTGAAGGAAGCCATTTGAACTCTATGATATATGGGAAAATTATGAAGTCTAAAGAATTGATCAACCCTATGTAACCACCCATCAACATCCTTCCCATTAAATCGAGGGAAGTCCAATTTTATCATTTTAAAGGATGGGTCATGGTCGTTCCTTGTAGAGTTTTCAGCCTGGTGTTCTATTTTGAGTGGTCCCTTCTATAACTTGCTACCCACTTCTATCAGTGTTTCTTTTAAGCGAGCGCTAGTGGCCTCATGATCTAGACGAAGACCTTGGACCTCTTCCCTTATGGAAAAAATTGCCAAGTTCAAATTCTCAATGACTTTTGTTAAGGAGTCCATATGTTCTAGCTATTTTTTATGTCCACGAGTACCCTGGGCCATTTTGGAATCTTTTGTGACCAGTTACTAAAAATAGAATTGGGTTTTAGGACTTACTATTTTTAGTAAGTGTCCAAAAAAGTGTTTTGGTGTTATATATCAAAATGATCAGCTCGAAGAGGTGGTCACAATGAGCTATATCACACAACACTATTTTTTGACACCCGAGACTCTTTTTTTACTCCTATTTTTTTGAGTCTAACGGTGTTTACAATTTTGGATTCTAAGCTACAATGCAAAAGTTGGGTACTGGAGCACTATCTATAATTGGTCTCTGGTCACTCGCTCAATGTTTTGCTCAACCTTGATAGTCTCTCTAACACTACTTACCTCACTAGTCTAAAGATTCTTTGTATTGTGTAGGTTACTGTTATGATAGTTCTGTTCTAACACTGAAAACTGCAATTTCTGACCTGACTATGCTAACCTGATAGACCTAACTATGACTGCTATTGTAAATTTGACTGTTATTCTCCAGAATGTCAACTTAACTATCACCCTTATATTCTATCCTGAATTCATGCATTTTATGCTATTTTTTTGGTAGAGGATTCCTTTTTCATATGCTCAGTTTTGGGAATTTGGAATGCAGGTTTATGAACAAGTAGTTTTGGTTTGTGATTTTGTTGCAAGTTGAATTTTTAATAGAACTAGGGTATGATAGGTAAATGAGTATGTAACACCCATAGGCCCTCTATTATACCATAGTGACGAACAATAGTACTCAAACCAATATTTTAGGCCACTACCCAAGGAGGATTCCACACATACCCTTGAGCATACTATCTGTATCTCTGACAGTATTGGAGGGTAATCATCTAGGATGTTGTGTCTCATGGACTATGGATGATACAAGGCCGATAAGATTCCTACTGGATAAAATTTTGTTAACCCTAAAATGATCTCCTAATACACCCAAAGATGCATGGGAGCTCAAGTCCATGCGCAAGTTCTATCTGAGGCCTGGGTATTGGATCCTGATCACCCCTCACTTCACTATATGTTGTATGGGCTATCTAGCTTAGCTAATAATTATAGATCCTTCACAATATTTTAAAACCCCCAAAACAGGGTTTCTACCTACTCAACTAAAAAGATTATTTTTTTTTTATAGTAGTAAAAAAAATTACATGAAAATAACAGGGAATTATACCTAACAAGCAAGAATAATTATTTTTGTAGTAGAACATGGCCCTAGAAAGAACTCTAATACCACTTTTTAGGATCCTACTATAAAATCAAATCAAATAAACACACTCTCACACAATTGCTTGGAAATAAACTCACATAAACATCATATTAATATTCAGAACAAAATACACATTATAACGAAAATTTGCATAAATGAACAATCTCACAATAAGATAGAATCGCAGGCCTCTTCGATGGGGCAACCTCCTTCAACACTTCATTAACTTGCAAAAATATGAATACATTGGTGCCTTCTCGGGTATTTAAAGAGTTCCCTTCCATGGTTGGCTTACATGTAAAATGCCACTTGAATTACATGCATAATGCCACCCGAATTACATGCATAGTGCCACTCGAATTACATACACAATGCCACTCGAATTACATGCACAATGCCACCTTACATAACCTATCTACTATGTGTTACATAAAAATTGTGCTATTTATCATAGGCACTACATAAGCTAAAACTTAGAACATTACAAAATATTAATCATGGGTACTACCCATGCTCTTAGGTATTATTACATCATGGAAGTTATTACATTAAGGTTTAGGATGGGATCCTAACATTTAGTCCCATATAGTAAAGTAAATGGTGAAGTTTTTAGAGCTTCTTTGTGTCTTATTATATCAACCCAAAGCGCATACATCAACAATGTATGTCATTTTATAGGTTTATCTATAGCATAATTCTTAATGATATTTATAAATTCTTATTCATATATTCAACCAATCCATTTCCTTGGGGATAATAGTTGGATGAAAACTTGAGGACTATCCCCTTCTGGTACACCCATTTTGCAAACTCTAGTGATTGAAATGTTGGTCCATTATCACAAACTAAATTTAAAGGAACTCCAAACCTGGTTATGATATTTGATTTCATAAATTCAATTACCTCATGGGTTATACTCCTCATTGTGGTTGCTGCTTCAACCCATCGCGTATAGTAATCAGTGGTTGTTAATACATATTTATTCCCTACTAATAAATTTAGGTTCATCACTCCCATAAAATCAAGTCCCTATTGCATGAAATATTTTTAATTATAATAGGTTACAATGGTAGAGCTCAATTAGCCTGCTTGGCTACAAATATTTAACATTGATGAAAAGTTCTCACATGATGATGCACATATTTAAACAATGTATACCAACAATATCTTGCTCTTAATATATTGTGTGCAATAGCCAAAATTGAAGGATGTATTGCTCCTAACTTCTCATGAAAACTTCTCATGAAGGATGTATTGCTCCTAAGGATGTTTTTGCGACTTGTCACGATTTCGTGACCGGTTGTGCGGTTGTGACCTCGGACGGCTTGTCTGTCACGATATCGCACCTTGTTTTTCTCTAGTGCTTAGTGTTGGTTTGTGCTGCCCTCTCGCTCTTTGTTGAGGTCTTTTGTCTCTGGGTTCTTGGTTGGGATGTTTTTGCTCCCTCTTGTACTTGCTCTTTGTTTTAATTCAATATTTTCAATTTTTTTCAAAAAAAACTTCTCATGAAAACTAGATATTACTTTATTTACCTCATCTTGAGTAATACACCTTAATAATATGCCAAAATAATTTTCTCTATTTATATGGGGTGGATAATTCCCATATCTTAATAGATGCATGATATCTCCATACCAATCATCCAAATGAGAGTCCAACTAGTTAATCTCTATCCCTGTAGGTATCTCAGCAATATGTTGGGATAGACCAAGTCCTCTAATCAATTTAGCAGGATGAATATCTAAGTCATATTCCTGTAATTTTATGATCAAATTACCTCTTAGTTCTTCTAGTTCATTTTGACTTAACAAATACTTAATGACTGGGTCAATAACTATGGCATGGATTTTACTCAAAATATAATGGCTAAATTGTTTAACCACTTTCACTAAGGCATAGGCTTGCTTATCTAAATAGGAGTAATTCAATTCAACACCCTTAAAATTGGTACTTTTGAAGGCAACAAGTTGTTCCTCTATTTCCCTCAGTTGAGTTAATACTACAACAAGTGTATGTTTAAAAGAAAAAGAGTACAAGTAAAAATATGCACTAAAATCTATACTTACCAGAATTGTGACTTGTTTAATAGCAGCTTTAATCTCTTGAAATACCACTTTGGCTTCTGTTGACTAGAAAATTTGAGTAGTCTCGTTCAACATGTTATTCAGTGGTTTGACTATTTCAGCAAAGCCTAAAATAAATTTCCTAACAAAGTTAATCTTCCCAAAAATGATTTCAACTCTTTCTTAGAATTGGGAAAGGGTATATTTGATATGACTTCAACTATCTTAGGATCAATGAAAATATTGTCTCTGGTTATTAAGTGACCAAGGAGTTTACCTTCAGTTACATGAAATACACATTTATTTAGATTCAAAGAAATGCCAAATTCTCTACACTTGTCATAAAATAGGCTCCAAATGTTTGACATGATCAAATTGAGATTTAGAAAATATTATCAAGTAATCCAAATACACAATAATACACTTACCCATGAGACCTTTGAAGGTGTGATCCATTGCACATTGGAATGTGGCTCCAACATTTATAAATCCAAATGGAATTATTTTTTAAGCAAAGGTCCCCCATTTTTTTGTGAAGGTAGTTTTCATTTTATCTTCTCTATCCACCAATATCTGGTTGTACCCAAAAAATCTATCCAAGAAAGACATCATCTCTAAACCATTTACAATTTGCAACACATCATCCATGGAAGGCAAAGGGTAATTATCGTTTTTAGAAGCCTTATTTAGGTTTCTAAAATCTACACAAAGGTGAATTTCCCCATTCTTCTTTCTAATTGGCATGAAATTATCTACCTAGGTAGAATGTCTCATAGGAACAATGATGGAAACACTCAACAAATTTTCTACCTCCTTCAAAATGATAGGTTCCAACAAGGCATTAACATGTCTCTATTTCTATCTAAAGGGTTTACAAAACTTCTTCAAGGTTATAGTATGTGTAAAAACATTTGGATTAAAAATCTTCAAGTCCTTATAATACCATGTCATATCATCCTTAGACCTATGAAGCAACTCAGTAATATTTTATTTTATTATGGGGTCTCAGGTTTTAGCTAGTTGAATGTACTTGGGATATTATTTAGTCTCTACATTCAATTTATTAGTCTCATTTCCTGCTGTACCAATGGGATTTTCAAAATTTTCTATTTGTTTAATTTGATCATTTTCAAATAGCCTCTCAAGTTATACCACTATCCTAGGAATTCTATTGTTTTTCAGTCTCATTACTCCCTTTTCATCATTAAAATATTCAAGCATAGTATCCCTTTGACCATCATCAATCATAGTTTTTCCAAAAGCATCTATGTTTAGTAAGAAATTTATAATTTTCTAGTTATTAGAAAATACTTGAAATATATCTATACTATCTAGAATAGAAGGACAATAGATTAATTCTATTGAAAATTTCTTCAATTTATATTCCTCTAAGGGCTTTATATTTGCAAGTAATAAATCTAAAATATCTATAGGTGAATTTTCCTTTATAGGACTGTGTTAGATTGAAAGCATTAAAGTCATCCATGAGATCCCAGGCTCGATGTTTATACCTCTTAAGGTAAGAGGCCTTGCACTGAAACATACCTTTAACCTGATTAGTTACCAAATTCGAGTCTGAAAAAACTTGGATATTTTTTATATTTTTGTGTAAAGCAAATTTCAACCTAGTATGAATTCTTCATACTTAGTCAAATTATTTGTATAGGAAAATTGCAAGTTATAAGACATGAAATACATCTTATTGTGGGGTCCTTTGAGAATTGCCCCTGTAACAAAATCTTGTTTAGATTTAGCTCCATCAACATGAAGCACCCAAACATCATTGTTGTGATTAGTTAGAGTTTTAATTGATCTCACCTATTTTGCAGTTGTCAAATTATAAACCTCAATATATGAATAAAAAATATTAATAACTTTACTTTTGATGTTATATTTGGTTATCATGTGCTTATGCTAAGGCTCTCTATCAATCCTTGTCTAATTTACTACACCTTTCCAGGGCAGCCACATGTGTGAAAAATCTGTGGCCAAATACCCATTTAGAGATTTAGACCAATCCCTACTCAATAACATCCCATAACCTACAAGAATATCTACAACTTGAATGTCAATTCTATGTTGTGCTCTAGATTCAGACGTTAGCTGAATGTGTATACCTTGAATTTCACCTATCACCTTGATCTCAATTTTATCTAGTTGAACAACTCTCCTATCAAATTTTACTGCGGTCAAACCTAATTATTGGTAAATAACTAAAGGTTTAACATTAGCTGAAGCACCAAAATATACTAGACAACTATGTAGATTTTTTCTAAATATACGAACTATCAACAAGAAGGGAGGTATTTCAGTATTTTCTTTATATATGGTCATATTTGCACTTGCCATTTTCTTTCCTTTTTCTGGAGGTTTGGTAGAGGTTCCAAAGTAAGTCTTGATAAATTTATCGCTTTGTTCAATAAGCTGAGCAAGCTCATGGAGGGTAATATCAGTATTAATTTTCTTCATATCCTCCACTATATTATATCCTTTATTGAGTGGAGCATCAAATCCATCTTGTGTTTTGAATCTCCCCCTTTGGGTGGAGGTGGATTATTATTTTGGGAAGGATCCGGAGGAATACTATAAGAGTTTTTTAGAGGTGTAGATGTAGTGTTAGGTCCTCGATTTTTGTTCATGATATTGTAATTATCTCTTCTTGTTGAAAATCTTACACTTAATCCATAGACATTTCCATAAAATATTTTGATTCATCTAGAAAAGTGAATGAATCCAAAACCATAGCAACACTATGTTTGGATGAACTAGAACCATTAATGTTTCTTTGATTCTCAAAAAAACTCAACTCACCAAAAAAAGCTTCAAAAGTGTTGTAAATATCTAGATAATATAACTCGCTATGTTGGAATGTTCCATGAATACTACACCAATTGGGTAAAGCTAAGTCACAAATATTTACCTTGGGTCCCCTACCTTTGTTGTAATCCTTATTGGTTTCATACGAATGTCTGGAGAATATGTTTGGTTGGTAAGGAAACCGAATTGAACTTTATTCCCAAAATACTTGTCTCTTAAATCTTAAGAAGTCATTTTCTAGTTTTTGGACCATCTAACTTCTTCAACCCCAGGTTGATCAGACTCCTCTATAGTCTATACATACCCAGTATGGGTCAAGGCTAATGGTGTTTCCTTAGGTGAAACTTGACATGTTGGTATTAGCATTTGATGTGGAATGGAATTTAAAATAGGTGTGTTATATGTAACAAAGGGTATCAAAGGATTGCTCAAAGGTTGAGGTTCCAAATATCTTTCAAGAGTTAGAGGTTCCTTGTAAACTTTTGTCAAGGTTGTGACATTAGTGTCTTTTTTGAGGAAAACAAAGGTTACTATATCTAAGGCATTTTTGTAGATTTCTAAGGCTAAGTTTGTACTTGGTATGTAATGACCACTTATTCTAACATAAACCTTTTGAAATATCATATTAAAATATCTGATAGTTTCATTGGATCCTCTCTTAATATTGGAGAATTGTTGATACAACACACTAGGATCAATTACTTGACCAAATTAGGTTATAAAGACTTTCTCTAAATCATCCTAGAAGGTGATCGAGTCATTGGTCAGATTCAAAAACCAATTGTATGCTCACTATTGGAGTGTGAAAGGGAATAACCTATAGGCCACATCTTCATGTTGCACATTCAATAGTTTCAAAGCATTTTTAAAGGCTACCAAGTGTTCTTCTGTTGTCCTGATCCCATCATGCTTGTAGGTGGGAAGATATTTATTAAATTTATTGGGTAAATCATAGGTTGCATATGGATATTTAAGGCTATTTAAGATAGCCAATTGGTCATTAGTATTGGATTAATGATAGAATTTTTAGTTATGGGTAGAACCACTAGTCGTGACAATGCTATATTAGATAAATATCTACAACCCTTGGGTGGGATTTGATTATTCCAAAGGTAGAATTCTGCCTAAATTATTATCTTAACAAACCCCAAGTGTAGATTTAGGGTGCCCTCCTAAAAAAAAATAGTGTTGATTCATATTTCATGCACACCTTGTGAAGAGTAAGTAGAAAATACAAGTAATGCATAAATGGGAATAAATTTCTCTCATTTTAGGATCTTGCTAGTTATCCAAGGTGTGAGTTATAGGGTCAGGTTAAATGACTTTGCTCTTTTCCACTTCTAGATAGTCTATGTGACTGCTTGTTTTACCTACAACTAAGTTCAACCTATGATCGATGTTGTTTGGTGGTGGTTTTTCAAGTTTATTTATCAAGTTTACATCGGTGAATTGATCTAGCCCTTCGAATTTTAGTAGATTAAATAAATAAAGAAATTTAAAGAACATAAAAATGGATCACTTCAAAATAAATATAGAGAGAGTATGGTAGAGTAGAAAATATAAGATATATAATCTAATTACAAATTATAACCATTGAAATTAATTAAACTACTCATCTTCACAACAAAATAAAATCAAATGAAGAAAGTGTCCAGCTTTCTAAGATCACCTTCTACCTTGAGCATGAGATGAAACAACATAGGAAAAGAATAAAACTACAAACAAAAGAGGGATAACCATCAATTGGTGTTTCTCACCAGCAGTCAAGCTCACGTAGTAAGAATAGAACAAATAAAACACAAACCAAAACCTCAAGCCTTTAATTTCCTTAAACACATTGTAAACAAAATGAAGCCCAATAGCCTAACACAATCTCAACAATCACAAATTTACAATCAAATTAAATAAATCCTTAACGAGACGAAAATAAAAGATAGTGCACTTATCACAGTCTAAAAAATATTAGGCTCCTGGCCATGCTATTTTAGAAGATGATGTCACACCAACCTTAGGTATAGAATAAAGAAAAACAAACAAAATTTGCTAAATATTGCAAGAAGTCTTCTATTCCAAGTTTTTGCATCCTAATTTTACATTCAATGGAAGTATATATAGACTTAGGATATGCCCTGATCTTTTTAAAAATATATTGCTTTCAAGGACTTAAACCCTAATACCAAATTCTCACTATCGGGGCTTTTACATAATAAAAACATATTTAATAGAGTTCTATTCAACTCCAACTATCTCTAAATTTATGTTCGGGTATATTACCATAAATTAAGAAGATACAACCTAGTATTTTATTTATCAAATGGTGACTGCGTGCAAATATTCTTACTTTCTAGCCAATTGCAGATGTTTATAAAGTCTTCATCACTCTACAAATCTAGTTGGGTCATTAATTTTATGCGTCTTCCATATTTATACGATGCTTTTACCCATTGAAATTTTATGTATCTCATTACATATGCCATTAATTTTACCACTAGCTTATTTCCTACAAAATAGAAATAAAAAAGACAAAGATTAGACAATTAATATAATAATTAATAATTTATTTTATTTTCCTAAGGTTTGAACCTTTTGATTTTTTAATTTTTAATTTTTTAATACTTTTTAAATATCCCTAAGGTTTCCTCTTCTAATTTTAGGGCAAAAATTATATTCAAAATTCAAATCTAATGCCTTCCTTTTTAGATCATGGAATGGAGCGAAATAAAATATGGAGCAGAATAATGAAGTGAATGGAATAATGAAGTGAGCAGAATATTGAATGAAGCAAAATAATGAAGTGGAAGGAATAATGAATGGAGTGGAATACTGAAGTGCAAGAAACACTTTTTTTTAAAGTTGGTTTTATTTCACAATTTATTTTCTTAAAGCAAGGATCGAATGAGAGAAATGTGTAGATTTCAACAAAGAGAAATAAAAGCGAACAGAAAATAACAAGGAATGGATGAGCATAAAATAACAAGGTCTATTGATTGTATGCTACAGTAAACTATTTTTGAAACAATATGGTTCCAATATATAATTTATTTTTAGGTTTCCTTTATTTTGACCATTTTGATCGTGGAACAGAGCACACCGCGTTATGGAGCAATGCTTTGAGCCATGATTGTTTTTCTTTGTGCTAGTCCACGATTTATTTTTTCATTTCACCATGTTGACCAAATTTTATGGTGAAATCGAAAAATCTTGTTCAATTCTAGATTTTGATAGTGGAAAATAACAAGGAGAACCATTTTGATATCGAGATTTAACAAGGAGAACCATTTTGAAAGCAAAATTTTTATAATGCAAAAATTAGGCAAAAAATAAAAATACTCATATTTTAATGAAGTTTGGTACACTTTTAAATAAGCCAAATGGGTATCCAAATCCACTGATAAACCACATAAATTCATTCCATATCAAGAGATATTACATTTATAGGTTTGTTAGCTGTAATTGGAAACTGCTATTTCTGAAAAATATATTACATCTAACCTTCTACAAATTTGATACCACTAGAAAGAGGAGCTTGATATATTTCATCCAAAATTTGAATCACCTCAAACAGATTCTTCTATCAAAATTTATGATGATTTCAAATTTGAAGTAATTTTAGAGTAAGATGAAGAATTTTAAAGAACCCTAAAATTTGATTTTAATATTTGGACCTTAGGAAAACCATTGAAACATTAAATGTTCTGAAACACTTAATCTAAAATAATTCCATTGACATGCAAATATTCTAGAAAAAATCAATTAATATCAATGCTCCATGCAAGCTTTTTTGACACCTTCATGTAGGCAAACGTTAAAATATTGATGCAAACAAAATTTGGATTTAAACAAAATTACTTCATGAGGGTCCCCTCAAAAAATAATGATATTAATTATCAAAAGATCAAAAATTAATTTTTCTGTGGAGGTGTGTTGCTTCTCAACAAGGCCATCAAAAAGCAAAGTTTGAGTGCCATAGGAGAGAAGCCAAGGTGTTGTTATAATGAAGATGAAAAACTATAGCATAGAGGGGTAAGCATTTAAAAATTTCCTAGGAAGAGCCACCGTGCAAAGGAGATTCATTGTGTAAAGGAAAAGAGCCACCGAGAAAGGAGGAGGAAGCATAATAATTGATAGGAGTTGAATTTTTATTTATGTTAGCATTTGTGCCAAGACTGAGTGCTATCTAAAAGGATTTGAAGGGATATTTGAAGGAATCTAGGAGACACAGGATGAAGGGCCATAAAGGAGGTTAAATATCTAAGTTTAAAATAGTCGTATAGTGAAGAGAAATATGAAGATATCGTTGTTGAGAAATTCAAGTATTGAGGAGGAAGCCAAAGTGTTGAGGAGAAAGTCAAGCATTATTAAGGAAACCGAGCATTGAGGAGAAAGTCAAGCATTATTAAGGAAACTAAGAAAGGGAAGCATTAAAGAGTAGACATTGAGAAAGAAGAGATTTTACTAAGCCATGTGCCATTAAGGAAGTGTTGAGAAAGAAGAGCCATTTGGAAGGAGGATAAGCACCAAAGGAAGATGTAATGTCTTATGTGCATACCAATAGATTAAGTGACATTTGTCATTTCTCAAACAAGAGAGTCAACCATAACTAAGGGGAATTAAAATGTTTCCTATGCACCATTAATGTATGAGAGCCAAGTTTAGTGAACAACACAAATAGAGAGATTTCAAAGTTCTTGAAGAACATGGAGCATGTCATAAAGGAGAGAATATTGGAGGATAGAGAGGCCAGTGAATATGTAGAAGGAGGTCAAAGACTTGAAGACCCAATATTGGAGGGTAAAGAGGCCAAAGAATACACAAAAGGAGGTCAAATATTTGAAGACCCAAATTTAGTGTGCCATATACAAGGAGGTATAGAATATTTGAATTGATTTAATCATTTTCAAATATTAAGGAGGTATAAGGAATAATATTATTAAGGTTAAGGTTAATTAATATATTATACTTGAGATTAATTGAATGAATGGAGAAATAAGATAATGAATTGATGAATTATAACCTTAGAAGATTTATTGAATGCTTTGGAAGATTCTTGAAGTGAGAAGTGTTTAATTTGAAATTTTTTGAAATTACTCTATTCTATTTTGAAATTCAAGTTGCATAGAAATATTTGCAAATAGTTTAACTTGGAGGAATAAGGATTTCTACATCAAAATAGGAATATTAAATTTGTAAATACCTTATTTTCTAAATTTATAATTAGGGAGTTAAAGGAATTAAACAACAACAAAGTCTGTGAAATTTAGAAACCATATTATTGAAATTTGAGAGATTTAAGAAGTATAATATAGAGTTTCTGAAATTTAGAAAAATATATTGATATTAGTGTCTTATTCAAAATTAATGAGACATAAGGATTCCAAATTAAAGTCTTTGAAATAAGAGAATTTTATCAAAACTGAAATTGCATCAAAACTATCTTTTGCTTTCCATTTATAATTAGGGATACAAAAGGGGATTCAACCTAAAGGAAAACTTAGAAAGCTAGGTATTTTATCAAAGTTATTTCACATCCAAAATACTAGGGATCTATAAGGAATTCTACTTCAAAGGCTTAAAAGATACAAAGCTATAGGACTATGGATGAAATAGTGAAAAAAGTATTTAATGAAGATAGTGAAGAAATATTACATGCACTCAATTTTTATTCACATGGCTTAGTATCCAACACTGATGGAGATCAAATATTTGATGTTCTAAAAGACAAAGTGATTTTATTTTTTAAAGAAGCTAAAGAAGAAAAATTTACTACTTTTATGGGACATATTCATGAGAAGCTTTTTAGATCTTATTGGGAGTCTCAAAATATCATTGTACTCACTTCAGAAGAATGTCTAATGATGTATATTTCATTAATTATCTTTGAAATTTATCAAGAAAAGATACAAGTTGAAAGAAATGATCTCAAAGAAGAGTCATTTGGAAAATTTTCATACTATTATGATGATTTACAAACCCATTGCGTCAAAGACATACTATCAATAAAAATATAGAAATGGAAGAAAAGGCAAAGCAAGAAAAAGAATCAGAAAAAAGGCAAGATGAAGACTAAACCAAAAGAATATACTTATTTGAATACTCCAAATATAAATTTATTGGAGATAGATTGAAGACAAAAGAAGAATATCATATTGAAGACTAAAGTCTTCAATAACCAAATAGTGTAATACAAGGGTATGTTGGAATATATTATATTATTTGGTACATGCTAATGTACCACCTTGGATACATCTTTAGATTAGGAGAGTGTCTTATATTAGAGTGTGAGTATTTACTTTATGCAATGTAATAAATGCACAAGTATTATTAGAATGTGAAAAGTATTTAATAATGTAAATGTGCATAATAGTCCATGTGCACATTAGTCCATAGAATAGAAAAGTGAAGAGTCTCAATAAGAGTGAAGGCCAAGAGCACTCCATATCAAGAATCACATTCCATTATATATGTTTTTGTATGTGTGTGAAAGACACAATGTAGAGTGAGTGTGTGTGGAAGGATGGTGTATTGGAGATATTTATTCTATCAAGATACTATTTTCATGAGCATTTGTTAATGGTATTTTTATGAGTTTTTTTAAAATTTATTTATGATTTTTATATGTTTAGAATATTATAATTAACTTATATTTTTTATAGCAACTTTATTTTAGATATTTTGGTTATTTTGCTTTAAGTATTTTTCATAACCCATTTTCTCGCACTAGGAAGAAAGTAATAATTTTTTTTGTCTAACACTCTAATCCCTCTAAGATATTAAACACTCTATACAATATTTATTCACAAATAATTCATCTTTAGGATCACCCATCCCTGCACTTACATAAGTATAATAACACAAGTGCACTAGGTGCCATGCAAGGTTATGCATAGCGTCTATTTATCACCAAATTAGCTAAAATTAAGATTTTCAAAATTTGGAATTGGCTAATATTTGGGACCCTTGACCAGGGCCCATTAGCCAAAAAAAATTGGGTGGAAATTTTTTGGGGGTCGATTCGCCCCAATTTTATAATAATTTGACCATTTTAAGTTTAAATTTCCAACATTACCGCTAATAATAGTGAACCTTCTACATGCATTTGGACACTATTCTCATGGATTTCAAAATTGATTCGCCAAATTTTTATAAATACATTTTGGGGCTGACCCCTTACACATAACCCTAGTGCCATGTTCTCTTGTAGAGCTATCTCTCTCATCAACCCAATGAGATAACTCTCACTTCATTTCTATCCATCGAAAGGAGTGTGCCTCTAGAACTATCCTTCTCATCAACTCCGATGAGCTAGTCCTAACATCCCTCTATCCATCGAGAGGAGTACGCCATATATTACACCCTCTGCTATTCCATCAACATAGGTGCCAAGTGTAGAAAAATATGACTATCTTTCTCATCTAGAATGGAGTTAGTCTTTTATATAGGCCTAAGAGACATTACGGTAACATTGCATAGGATCCTATTACTTCATCAATTTCTATATTGAACATGGATATAGAAGTCCATTGTTTGCTCTTCCCAAGAAGTCTATTAAAAAGGATCTATCCCAACTGAATCTTCTAAAAACTATGAAATAAAATCCTTACGAAAGAGTATGCTATGAAGATCCAATATCGAAGAACACTGAACTACATTACGTTATTCTACTGTCATAATGTTAAACCATCACTAACACCCTTTTAAAGCTTCAATAAAATTCACAATCAAACACATATCTAATAATGTTTCTATGTTGCCATTCCTAGTCACAGTTGCGCCACAAGAGATATATGTAAACTGTAAATGCTACCAACTTTCAAATTTAATCTTCTTTAACCAAAAGAGTAATACACTTATTCTACACATTCACATAAGAGAAATAATTGAAGGTGCACACCAAGAAACTTAATATTAAAAATAGATTCACTGTTAATAAATTAACATCATCACAGTAATATCATTCCTCTATTGCTTGTGTCAATCCCATTAACTTGATGGTAGTACAAGGAGTCTCTTTTTCTTACTACAATCAAATACTCATTTCTTTAAATAAAATACACAATTACACCAAGGAGTTTAAGCTTGGGATTTATATTTATTAGATTTTTAGAGTTATATTTTGAGAGCTCTTTTTTTCTCAAAGTATTTAAAAAGTTTACAAATAACTTCCACCATCTAGTTTGGATTGTTGTTACAGGGATCAAAAATTGGTTGAGCTCCTTTGAATGTTTCCTACATCTATTTCTTGAGCTAAGGAGATGTGGTTGTTGTAATGGATCTAGATAGCCCCCTACTAATGAAAATGCAATTCTAAATAATATCATAAAGTCTAAATAATGTAAACAACATCATTATGTACAAATGCTCACTCTTTCAATCTTACTGATTATACTTCAATCCACAACAAATTTAGATGCTTACTCTTTCAATATAACTGATTAAAATTCAATCCATATCAAACATAAATACTTACTCTTTCAATATCATTGATTAACATTCAATCCATATCAAATAGATAAAGGGGGATTGGCAAACTATCGCAACAAGCTCCCCACATCTAATATAAAAGCATAGGTTATATAAAGAGTGGTTCATCTATTTACACACAATATTATAAGAACATTCACCCAGTCAAACCATAACAATACATGCAACCTTTAACTAGTAAATATCTCTCATAAACACATGGTTATCTACAAAATGGCAACCGTAGTAAAGAAAATACATCCACCACTTAAAGACTACTACACATATCCCCCTTTCGGCTTCCAAGAAATAAGCTTCACCTTGATGGTAGACTTCCTTCTACTGTACACAACAACTAAAGCCAACCTAGAAAATACAATTGTGTTGTCTTTCAAGGTTTCTATCTAGCATCACCACATGACTCTAGTTGACTCCTATTTGTTTTCCCAACGTAAGACCTAATGCACAAAACCATTTCCAAATACCATAACCAAAACACTATCTTTAAAATTTTATTGGTAAACTCTCTCCTTATTTTAGAAATGCATAAATTGGGTTGGTGAGATAATTACAAGATTTTCTCTAATGAGCCAAGCTACGCAACCCCTACCAAAGGATTCAAGCACTAGTTGGTCAAACACCTCACATAGTATACTAGATGTCCAACTCATACTTCCATAGATATGTTTAACTACAAAAGAAGACTTATAAACATTTCTAGAATAAAAAACTCTTAAGCCTTATTGAAAAACTCTCCAATTAACCAGTAAATAAAGACTTGATACCAAACTACATAGTGCAGGAAAAACTACATCATAAAAACCTAATACAACATCCCATTCATTGAGAATTTAGAGAAAACATAGCAAATCAAATACTTGGTTAGCCATTGAGTTCCTACTGTAATATCCACTGTGCACTTTTTGCTCCAGTATTTTTCCTTATTGCTACCTATTCCTCCAAATGTTATCCCCCTTATTTTTCCTTTTTAGTGATCTTTTGGTCTCCATACTCCAACCACCTTCGATGTGGTTGGCCTCATTGTGCCATCTCCTCACAATATGCTATTGTGGCTGACATCATGCATAGATGCTCCACATCCACTACTCTTACCTCCAGTAACCAAGAACTTACGTATCTACAAGAAGCAAATAAAACCAATGACATCATAACCATATTAGATATACTAAGGCCATCACTTTATCAAAATTCAAGGAGAACCATGCTAGATTAGTAAAGTCAAAAACTACAATCTTAAATAATGATCTACCTATCTTTCCTTTCTTTAAGAATATTAAATCCTTTTAAGTAAATCAAATCTATCTTTCATGACAGGTTTCCAGGTGATAAAGCAACTTCTTGAACAAAGATATCTAACATCAATGATATATATATATATATATATATAAAAAGAGAATTCAATCCAAAGTAGGTACATAAGAAAATAACTTAATCCATGATTTTATCAACTCAACCTGTTATAAGTCAACAAGGTATACCAAAACCTTTTCATACTAATCAAAATCAATATTGATCTATTTTCTCATCGACTATTTTGTTTTTTTACCTCCAACAACCTCATTATGGATGGTATAATTTCCACACAAATATACAACAAAAAACCAAGCATATCATGCAACTATATGAAAGGAAGGTTTGTCTTCCTTGGGGCTATTGTCTTTAAGAGCATTCATAATTTCCCTTTTAAGCATCCCACACTCAATGGTCGATATTTATTTGAGTTGTTAAACATGACCATTCCTACAAATGAGAAATTTCTATTAGCAGCATCCATTCATTCATGATATCATTATTTGCAACAACTAGTCATAAAATTATAAATCATCTAGTCAACAAGATTCATAATATTCTCTACAAAATATGCCTCTCTAATGCAAAATATTTTGACAAAATTAATCATTCCATCTAGAGATAACTTGGCCGAAACATAATTCCAACATGTAGAAATTTATGCCAAGGGGGGGTCATGACATCCTCCCCCATTAGACTTAACACAGTCCTCTGTGTAATCTCAAAGTTTAACAAAACAACATTACATTGAATCCTAAAACATGAATAGAAAATGTTTGTGCATATCTGCTACTTTCTCCCAAGTAGCATCTCTTTCAAAAAAGCGATCCCATTAAACTTTGCATTGCTCCAAAATCCCTTTTCACATTGACTTGGATCGAAACTCAAGGATCCTTAATGGAAAATTTGTTTGCATATTTTGAGAGTCTTTAAAAGGTTTAAAAATAAATTCCACCATCTGATTTGGATTGTCATTACAAGGATCAAAAATCAATCGAGCCCCTTTGAGCGTTTCCTACATCTCATTCTTGATCCAAGTATATGTGGTTGTTGTAAGGTATTTGGATAGTCCCCTACTAATAAAAATGCAATTCTAAACAATATCATAAGTTCAAATAATGCAAAAAACATCATTATGTATAGATGCTTACTCTTTCGAGCTTACAAATTAAACCTCAATACATAACAAATTTAGATGCTTACTCTTTCAAGCTCACTAATTAAAATTCAATCCACATCAAACACAGGTACTTACTCTTTCAAGATCATTGATTAACATTCAATCCACATAAAATAGAAAAATGGGGTTTGGTAAACTATCCCAACAAGATCCCCACATCTAATATAAAAGCACAGGTTCTATAAAGAGTGGTTCATCTATTTACACATAACATTATAAGAATCTTCACCCAGTTGAACCAAAAAAATGCATGTAACTTATGATTGGGAAAGATATCTCATCAATGCATGGTTATCTATGAACTGACAACCATATTAAATAAAATACATAGAACACTTAAGTACTACTACGCATCTCCCCCATCTGGTTTCCAAGCAATATGCTTTGCCTTCATGGTAGACTTACTTCTACTAGCCACAACAACTAAATCCAACCTAGCGAAGACAACTACATTGTCTTTCATAGTTTCCATTTGGCATCACCACATGACTCCTATCAAATCCTATTTATTTTCCCAAGGTAAGACCTGATGCACAATGCCATTTCAAAATACCGTCACCAAAATACTATCTCTAAAATTTTATTGTTAAACTCTCTCCTTATTTTAGAAATGCACAAATTGGGGTGGTGATATAATTATAGGATATTTTCTAGTGATCCAAGCTACGCAAACCCTACAAAAGGACTCAGGCACTAGTTGGTAAAACACCTCAAACAATCTACTAGACGTCCAACTCATACTTCCATAGATACGTTTAACTACGAATGAAGACTCATAAACATTTCTAGAAAAATAAACTCTTAAACCTTAGTGAAAACTCTCCAACTAACCAGTAAAAGAAGACTCGATATAAAACTACATAGTGCAGGAAAAACCAGATAATAAACATGTAATACAACACCCCATTCATTGAGCATTTAGAGAAAACATAGCAATTCATCTACCTAGTTCACCATTGATTTCTTACTATAATCTCTATCGTGCGCTTGCTACTCTAATATTTTTCCTTATTGCTACCTCTTCCCCCAAATGTTCTCTTCCTTATTTTTCCTTTTTAGTTATCTTTTGGTATCCATCCTCCAATCGCCTTCAAGGTAGTTGGCCTCATCGTTCCATATCCTCACAACCTGCTATTATGGTTGACATCATGCACAAATGCTCCACGTACACTACTCTTGCCTTTGGTAACCAATAACTTACATATTCATAAGAAGCAAAGAAAACTATTAACATCATAGCCATATCGGCTATACTAAGACCATCACTTTATCAAAATTCGAGGAGAACCATGCTAGATTATTAAAGTCAAAAATTACAATCTTAAATCATGATTTACCTATATTTCCTTTCTTTAAGAAGAGTAAATCCTTATAAGTAAATCAAATCTATCTTTCATGACAGGTTTCCAGGTGATAAAGTAACTTCTTGAACAAATATATCTAACATCAAGGATATATATATATATATATATATATATATATATATATATATATATAATATAAATATTAATAAAGATAAGTCAATCCAAAGAAGGGACAAAAGGAAAGAATTTAATCCATGATTTGATATATCTATATATATATATATAATTATTAATAAAGAGAAGTCAATCAAAAGCAGGGACAAAAGGAAATAATTTAATCCATGCGTTTATCAACTCAACCTACTATAAATCAACAAGGCATACCAAAACCTTTTCATGCTAATCAAAACCAATATTGATCTATTTCCTCATGGACTCTTTTGTCTTTTTACCTCCAACAACCTCATTGCCGATGGTATAATTTCCACATAAAGATGCAACTATATGATAGAAAGGTCCATCTTCCTTGGGGTTGTTCTCTTTAGGAGCATTCATCATTTCCATTTTAAGCATCCCACACTCAATGTTTGATCTTTATTTGAGATGTTAAAAATGATCATTCTTGAAAATGATCAATTTCCATTAGAAACATCCATTCATTCATGATATCATTGTTTGCAACAACTAGTCATAAAATTATCAATCATCTAGTCAACAAGATTCATAATATTCTCTACAAAACATGACTCTCTACTACAATACATTTTGACAAAATTAATCATTCTATCTAGAGATAACATGTCCAAAATATAAATCCAACATGTATAAAATTCCACCAAGGGAGGGTCTTGACAATATTAAGCATCAAAAGCTAACATAAACTAGTTGTTTGTTAAACAATCTAAAAGCACCTTTGGGGAAATTGAGGTAGAATATTTAGGGCACATTGTGGCTACTGATGGTGTCCATGTAGATCCTAAAAAAGTTGAAGCCATGAAATAGTGGCTAAAACCTAAGATATTTAAGAGTATTCAAGGATTTCTCAGCCTTAAAGGATATTATCAAAGATTTGTCAAGAACTATGGAAATATAGTAGCCTCTTTGATAACTATGATTCATAAGGATACTTTTGCATGGAACAATGCAGCTAAGAAATATTTTTTGACTTTGAAGGATGCCATGTATATCATACCAATATTATCCATACATTATTTTCATAAAACCTTTATCATTGAAAGTGACACCTTTGAATAACAAATGAGTGATCTGAGGTTTAGCAGGTGCGGCGGGAGTGAGGGTTTGAATTTTCTAGGAAGGAATCTCAGCCAAGGTGGTAGAGGTAGAGCAGGTATGGAAGGGATGGGTGGGAACCTTGAGCATGGATCAAGTGAGGATCCAGAGGAAGGCGATCAGGTTGTGGTATATTTGGAGGTGGGCATCACACGGGGGCCCGACCCTCCTCAAAAATACCCCAACAAAAAAGATACAAAGGACAATGTGGGGCCCAAGAAGTGGCTATATTTTGCTGAGACTCTTAGAGGAAAAATAAAGGAGGTTCTCTCTCTTCTGCCCCTAGTTCTAGTAAATAATAAAATTTTGGCCCCGACAAGTTCCATGAGCCATTTTCTTTCAATGGAAGAATTCTCCCTAGTAGGCAAGTTTTTGGGAGGTAGGCCGAACATGGAGACTATCAGGGCTTGGGCAATGGGTAAATGGCAATCGATAGGCAACTTGGAGTTGGTAGCTCTAACTCGAGGGTTCTTAATTATCCGTTATAACAATATGGAGGATGCTAACCACATTTTAATAGGAGGTCCTTGGTTATTGGACAAAAGGAGCCTTTTTCTCAGATGATGGGGTGAAGATTTTGACCCTAAAAAGCAAAATATTAATAGTTCCCCTATTTGGGTTTGTCTCCCGAGTCTACCTACCCAGTTCTTAAATGAATATTGGCTACAGGGCATAGCCAAAACTATAGGGGACCTGATCTCTATTGACCATGCGACCTTGGCCAGGATAAGGATGACTCATACACGAATCTACGTAAATGCTAATTTGGATAATGAATTTCTAAGGTTTGTGGAGCTAGAGTATGGATAATACTATCAAAAATAGTTGATAGAATACAAGAACATATCGACATTCTATGCAAAATGCAAAAATTAAGGACATCTATGCAATCAGTTCCCTAACCTGGCAATGAATAGAGAAAAGCAAAAGCAGGGAATGCTAGACAAAGAAAATTTGAGGAGTTTCCTTGGCAGAGGTGATTTCAATCAGGCAAACTATGTCTACTAAAAAAAGAAAAGAGAGGGTATAGGGTCCCAACAAGAAAAAGGAAAATAATAGGTTGTTGGCAACCAAAATACTCAGGTAAGTTCCAATCCTCTAGTTTAAAATAAATTTTCAATTCTATCCAATATGGGAGTAGGAGGATTATTAGAAGACATGGAATCCCAGAACCTTTAGGCTAACCTTTTTGACTCTCTAGAATCCCCATCCAAGTCAAGATCCTCAAACCCTAATGCTGAAATTACTATAAGCCCCATGGGCATCACAAATCCAAACCCTAATGCCCGATCTCTAGAATCCCCATCCAAGTTGGGATCCTTAAACCCCAATGCTGAAAATACTTCAAGCCCAATGGGCATCCCAAAGCCAAACCCTAATGCTAAAGAACTTAGGAAGAAAGTTGAGGCATTAGAAAATAAAAAATCTCATCTCCCTAACATCATCACTAGGATCCAGGTGAATCCTATTGAGGGGCCATCCCACAGACTAGGGGAATATAGGAAAAAAGGAGAAGATTTGGATGTAGGGGTGGAGATATGTGAAACTCTTCAGACTGAGGAATATGGCAGTCCGGTTCTGCAACAAATTGCCTCCCCCCAGTTTAGTCCTAAACAAACCAGGAGCATTGTGAAGTCTCCTATAGATTTTGGCAATGAAAAAGAAGAGGGAGAATATCAAATGTTGAGCATCAAAAAATTAAAACTGATAATGACATTGCCAATGGAAAATAGAGAACCTTGTTTCAACAAAGTTATTTTGGGTTATGAAGACAAAAAATTAGGAAAACCCTCTCAAGGGAAGGGGAGAGGAAGAAATCCCAAAAAATCTAAATGAAGTTCCTCTCATGGAATGTGAGAGGCCTTAATGGCCTGCCCAAACATAGGGAAGTCAGTGCAATAAGAAATCAAGTGAATCCAACTATTATCATGTTGCAAGAAATAAAAATTGATGAGATTCAGTCAAAAAAAGTAGCAAAAAAATTTGGAATCAAGGGGAGATGGTTTGAAAATAATCTAGAGGAGTTTCTGGAGGCCTTATGACTTTGTGGGATCCCTAGATAGTAGAAGGCACCATTATTTAGAAATATGATAAGGTTCTTAGTGTTTTATTTAAGGAAATAAACAACAACGGGTCATGGATCCTTTCAAATATTTATGCCCCAACTTCAATTCAAAGGAGAGCTCTACTGTGGGAGTACTTAGGCAATCTGAGTGAAATCTTCCATAATATCCCCTAGATTCTGGCTCGGGATTTTAACACTCCTCTTTACCCTTCAAAAAAAATGGGTGGAAATGTACCACCTACGTGGATGAGTTCAATGACTTTGTGAACTCCAACATGTTTATGGAGGTAAAACTTAAAGGAGCAAATTATACCTGGAGTAATAGGTGGATAGGGTGTCATCTCATTCAAGAAAGGCTTGACATGTTTTTTCTATCAAATGAGGCTACACCTCTGTTTGGTGATTCTACCCTGCAAGCCCTTCCTAAAATTGCCTCTGATCATAATCTTATTTTGTTGGAGATCCCTAAATATTTGTCCTTCAAGAAACCTTTCAGATTTCAATCTATGTGGATCAAACATTTCATTTTCAAAGATAACTTAATTCAGTGGTTGCAACAACCTATCAGGGGTAGTGCAACTTTTAAACTTTCTAGAAAATTAAAGTTTGTTAAGGAAAAGCTTTAAACTTGGAACAAAGAGGTCTTTGGGAACCTCTTTGAAAATAAAAAATAGGTTGTTGAAAGTTTGAAGATAATTGATCATAGGATTCAACATGGTGATGTTGATGAAACTACTAGGCAGGAGGAATGGATAAAACTAGAAGAGTTTCATAACATTTTGGCCTGTGAGGAAATCTATTGGAGGCAAAAATCAAGGGCTCTTTGGTTGAAATATGGAGATTCAAATTCCAATATTTTTCACGTCACCACACTTAGAAACAAAAGCAATAACAAGATATATTTTTTTAAAAAAGCAGATGGTTCTATTACTCAGGACTTAACAGAAATCAGAAAGGAGGTAGTAACTTATTTCAATTCTATCCTTGGTCAAGAATTACAGTGCAATGAGGAGGCCAAAGATATTCTCTTGCAATCCATTCCTAGAATAATAAATGAGGATATAAACCTTAAGCTTCTAGCTCCATTTTTTGATGAGGAAATTAAGGAAGCCTTGTTTAGCATGGATCCAGATAAAGCCCCGGGACCCGATGGCTTTCCCCCTCATTTCTATCAAGCTTTTTGGGACATCATAAGTGAGGATGTAATTTTTGCTATCAAAGAATTCCAAGAAAGCAATCATATCCTAAAAGGTCTCAACTCTACTTTTATTTCTCTAATTCCTAAGAAGCAAACCCTTGAATCTATGGTTGACTTCAGGCCAATCAGTGTGTGAAATATTTCTTACAAGATCCTAACTAAATCCATTGCAAATAGAATGAGAGATGTTCTACCCCACATCATATATCCATGCCAGGGAAGCTCTGTCCAGGTCAAGTCAATATTGGATGGAGTTATCACAGTTCATGAAGCTCTGCACTCTACTCATAAGACTAACAAGTATGTTTTTGCCCTCAAGCTTGATATGAACAAAGCATTTGATAGGCTAAATTGGGACTTTCTGATTGCTGTCCTCCTTAAGTTTGGTTTTCACCACCAATGGGTTAATTTGATCAAATAATGCATTTCTAAAGCATGGTTCTCGATTTTGGTTAATGGAACAATTGTTGGTTACTTTCAAAGTCACAGAGGAATTTGGTAGGGGGACCCTATCAGCCCCATGTTATTCATCATTGTGGAAGAAGCTTTAGGAAGAACCATAAAAAATGCTTGTATTTCAAGGCTAATATCAGTAATCAAGGCAAAATATCTCACTAGGGTTGTTTCTCACCAATAATTCGTTGATGATACCCTTCTTTTGACTAAGGCATCGATGGTTGAGGCCAAAAGAATTAAATACATCCTGCAACTCTACGAGGACGTTGTTGGTCAGAAAGTTAATTTCAATAAAAGTAAGTTATATATATTGAACACCCCCATTCAGAGGCAAGGAAGGATTGCAAAAATTTTAGGGTGTGATATAGTAAACCTCCCCACTTCATATCTTGGTCTCCCTATTTTCATTGGTTCTCCGAGAGAGTCAATGTGGGATAGGGTTATTGAAAGAATTCAAAAAAAACTTGCTGGATGGAAAGGTCATCTTCTATCTCAAGTAGGAAAGTTGACCCTCACTAAGGCCTCTCTTCAAAGCATTCCAGTCTATTTCCTCTCCATTTTCAAAGCCCTTGTGAAGGTTTTCCAGAAAATTGAGAAACTCCAAAAATAGTTTTTATGGACTGGATCAGAGGAGAAAAAAAGGATACACCTTGTAGGATGGACCAAAGTGTGTCGACCCAAGGAAAATGGGGGCTTAGGTCTGAGGAGAATTGCTCATATGAATTTAGCTTTACTAGCTAAGTAGGTGTGGTGCCTCATTTCTGGTGAAGAAAATGAATGGACAACTATCATCAAATGAAAGTATCTTCAAAATATGGAATTTCTAAGTGACTCAGTTCCAATCAGAGGTTCTGATTTTTGGAAAGCAATTCTCAATTGTAAGAAAATCATAAAAATTTTTTTAATATGGGTTTTAGGCAATGGTGAGAGGATAAATTGTTGGAATGACAGGTGGGATAAGGACGAACCACTGACGCAATATCCTAAATTAGCCCAAATCAGATATATCATGGAAGAACTCATTGGTAGAAAAGTCTCTGATTATATGGTTGAGGACAAAGGTAGAATGAAATGGAAACAAATAAGGATTCAGGGATTTCAAGCATAATAAAATAATCTTTGTAAAATTCTCGGGCAACAATTTATCCCCATGAGACCCAAGGAAGATCAAGTGACCTGGGCTCCTACGGAAAATGGGTAGTTCACTGTTAAATCAACTTACAAGCTTCTGTTTGATGATGAGGATTTTGTCCTCCAAAAGGACTTAGTTTGGATAAAAAAATTAATTCCAAAAATTGTAGTCTTTTCATGGCTGGTTATCCAAGGAATAATTCTAACCATTGATAATATGATGCATAAAAGTATTTGTATCACTAATCACTATTATCTATGTAAGGCTAATTGGGAGACCATTTATCACATTTTCCTTAAGTGCCATTTTTCCTTGACTATCCTAAGTGGGGTTTTTTAGGCCTTCAATATTTCCTAGGTTAAACCAACCACCATACTTGATTTGTTCGTCTAGTGGTCTTGCCCCTTTTCAAGCCAAAGAATTAGATACATGTGGAAAATTTGTCTCAATCACTATCTTTGGTAGGTGTGGTTAGAAAGGAACCATAGAGTCTTTAATGAGTCTATCCATGATCATCAAACTATAATTTCTAGGATCCTATCCTTTTCCAATGAGAATGTGAACCTTATCCCTTTTGATAGTCATAAAATGCATTTGCAAGAGACTAGGATTACTCAATATTTAAGCTTTATCTTGTTATATGAGTTTGTGCCTAGGGTAGTCAACCCTAGAGCCAATGTTAAGTGGTCCCCACATCCTACGGGTTGGTTTAAGCTTAAATTTTATGGAGCGGCTAAGGAAAATCCTGGCAGAGTAGGCGCTAGCGACATTATGCAAGATCATAATGGGAATATGATGCTTGTGTTTTCCAAATATTTGGGAACAAGGATGAACAATGAAGCTAAAGCTAGAGCTATATGGAGAGGCCTTCAAATGAATCAAGACTTAGAAGGCAATTTGATCATAGAAGGAGACTCTATGCATGTTATAAATCTCCTCAATAATTGGAAAACACCTCCTTTGAGGATTAAAACAATTGTTGAAGAGGCTAAGATCCTTTTCTAGGGAAGACAGGACAAAAAATCCCAACATGTCTTTTGGGAAGCTAACAAAGTTGTTGATAAGTTGGCCAATTTGGGTGTCGATGGTGACAAAATTTTCAAATGGGAACATGATGTCTCGAGTGAAGTAGAGGAGCTTATTCAACAAGAATGCCAAGAATGATAGTCAAATTTACCAATAGGGAAGGCATTGTAAGTTCAAAGGCTATGAGTATTCCCATCTCTTTTTTGAAATGGACTCACAATAAAAATTATTCGAGCTATCAGTCTTGGTGGATGTTGCTTGGAAATACCACAAAGACTAATGGGGATAGTCACATGTCAGATAACATGGCTCCTAGTCATATTAGTAATTTGAGGTTGGTTGATAATCATAGGGCATGAAAGAAATGACAATATAAGACTTTGAACCAGAGCCACATGGACCACCAAATAGCCACCACCATAAATATAGCCAGCAGGTTCACTTCTCCAAGGCTGATTGGCCAAGACGGTATGTGGTCCCAAATCATGTCATATATGAAAGAAATTAATTACCAAAGAATTATTAAGAGTAACTGTCAATACAGAGCTTGTGGGAGTTTTTTTTAGTACTCTACTATGTGTGTCTACAGCTTTTTGTTTCTCCACTATTTCAAGGAAGGGATCCGTGTTTGTTTCTTTTTTTGTAATTATGATGTAGGTGTGTTTTCTTGAGGTATACCCAAAATGTTGTATGGGAAGTTTCTTTTTGATAACAAGCTATGTGCCTTACCGGATGTAATGGCTTTGGCGACATGTAGATTTTACATATATAGGATCCTTAGTAAGGACATGTTCATCAACATCCCTGGGCTGATTTTTGTAAAAGGTTTTGGGTCAACCTGTAAAACCCGATATTAATGGTATAGTATCTTATCTACCACAAAGTGAAACCTTTGAAGTGGAATTAGTGATGGTACTTATGTAATAAGGTTAACCACTTTCATTCATAATAAAGTCCTTGTCATGATGAATTCTAGCTAAACTTATGATAAAGATATTATGGTTATTATATTTACAATTATTCATTAGGGACCATACTTGTCAGGGCATCATTTCATCATCAAGAAATAATTTTAGCCTTAAGTATGTCCCCGAATAGAGAATTTATTCTCCTAAGCAATAAAAATGGGTTACTAAGATCTTATAATATGATTATGAGATAGTCTATTTCAAAGGGAAATAAACCATGGTCATTGATACTCTTTCTATATTGCCTAAAACATAATATATCCTCTACGTAATATCCATCAATAAGTCTAATTAAATTGGGATACTTAAGTCAGCATGGAAGACAAACCCCTCCCTTGCAAATATCATTTAGGACTTGCAAATAGAAGCAAGAGACCATCCCAATCACTCATAGAAGCAAGCAGGATTGCACTATAAGCATCAGGTTGTTATTCAACCCTCTTCACAACTCAAATAATAGATTCTCATAAAAAATCACTCTTCTTAAATAGGAGGACATGTGGGTTTCTTGTAAATCTATGAATGGGTTAAGTGTAAATTTTATTGGCCCATGTTAAACTTAGATGTTAAACATTTTGTGAATAGTTGTGATACTTGTTAGTTCCAAAAAGGTAAAATGATCCATACACTAGGGTTACTTTAACCTTTGCCCATTCTAGAGTCCCCGTGGACAAACATATTCATAGACTTCATTGAAGTAATTCCTCTATCTAGAGGTAAATCAATTATAATGATGATCGTGGATAAATTGACCAAGTATGCTCATTTTTTGTCCTCTAATCATCATTGTGTTGCCAAGACAGTGGCATAAGTTTTCATAGATCATATCTTTAGAATCCATGGGAGCCCCCAATCCATATTTAATGATTGTGATAAAATATTAACTACTAAATTTTGGGAGGAACTCTATCATATTAAAGGGATCCAAATGTAAATAAGTGTGGCCTATCACCCACATATTGATGGCTACATGAAAGTGGTGAATAGATTATTTGGTACCTAGGAATAGGTATATGAGGATGTGATATTATATTGTATAAGTGTTGGCATGGTCCACACATAACCCAAGGTTGATTATATTATAATATTATATTATATTAGTAGTCAGTTCCCCAAAGTAGAATTAGAATATGGGTATATAAAGGAGTATTTATCATTGTAATCATCATGGATATCAATCATATGTAATTATATTTTCCCATGAAGTGGTTTATGGGACTTTTCCGTCTCTAAGTGATGCTCTCATCTTGGGAGATCTTGTAGAGTTATTCCTTAAGGATTATTATTGGTGTTGCTCTGCCTTAAGGGTATTATCTATATCTACATCATTGTGTAGATTGTTATTGTGGATAATTATTTGTAAATGAATGATTTGATATTTTTGTATATTAGTGAGTGATTTCTATTAAAATATCCTGAGACATATTTTTGATTCTTTGTTTTAGATAATCAATTCAAATGGAGTTAATGGCTTCTATTAACTGAATGGTGGTACAATAGCACTTTTTGCACAACCATAAGTATGACAACATATAAAGTAGTATATGGTCAACCATCCCTGACAATCACTTCTTCCTTTCCAAGTAGTTCGAAGGTGGAAGTACTTGATACAAACATTAATCATTGATAAGAATTCTTAGTAGCTCTCAAATAGAATTTTTCTATTGCCCAAAACCATATGAAAAAATAAGTAGAAAACATAAAACTAAGAGAGGATTTTCCAAGGGTGACATGGTCTTCTTTCATATTCAACCTTATAAAATATATCCCTCAAACAAAAGAATTAACATAAGATAACACCCAAGTTTTACGGATCCTACAAGGTACTACAAAAAATAGGGGAGGTTGGTTACAAGTTTGAGTTACCTACAACTTCCAAGACTTGTATAGTTTTTCATGTATCTTGTTTGAAGAAAGTGGTGAGCATGCATACTCAAGTTCAAACCATCATTCTTTAAATGGATGAAGAGAGATCTATTATTTTGTAGCCTACCACCATTCTAGATCATAAAACTCACCATCTCCACTCTTGTGATATCATTAAAGTATTGGTGTAGTGGCAAGGGTTGCAACCAAAAAATGCCACATGGGAGCTATTGCAAGACTTTCAATAATATCTCCCCACTCTTAACCATTGAATACAAATATTTTTTGAGGGAGATGGTGTGTTACATACTCGACACTTACAACTCATAGGGGCATATGTTTTGTATGTAAAGTGGACCATGTATCAAGTGAGAAGTGGATCACATGTTAAGTAAGGAGAGTGTGTGTCACATAATCATGTATATAACCACTTTGTCATAGAATATGTTTACTTCATATAATAATAAATGTAACTACTTGGTACCATGAATGTAATTGTCATAAAATACTATCATAGCATGTTGTCATAGAATATTGTCATAAAACATCTAGAAATATGCTTGTGAATATCATAAAATAGAAAGGATGTAACTCTCACAGGCTAGAGAAGAATTTGTATATTTTGTGAGGTTTCCTCCTCAAAGTAGCCTATAATAGTCATATTACTTGTCGTAAAATCTTGTAATTACGATTATTTTGTTTTCATGTTTTATATGATGAATGCTTATTTTATTGGATATACAATATTAGTGTTTCTTTTATCAATACTATGTGCAATCATAGTTAAAATTATATTTGGCACTAAATTTATGATCCCAATATAGCTTTACACTGATATTTTTGAGGATAAATATTCACATAAGAAAAATAATTTCATTGCATCACTTTTAGTGATTAGTGTGCACATACTAGGGTCCATGGATTGTCTAACCCATAACCATATCACAAAAGGATTTTCATGTGGATAACATATAGCCACCACCTTGTGGTCTCCCTTGACCACCTCCATACAATGTGCTTCCTCTCAATCACTTTAATTCATATGGTTCATCTCATCCACTTTCATTCATGTGGTTCCTCTCAACCACTTCCATGGGTTCTTATGACTTTATCACAACCATTATGTTTAGAAAATTTTCTCACTTCATTTTGAAATCACCCTATCCTTAGGGATTACATCACTTTGACCTTCATCATGGCCAAAAACATCACAACTATCTTCAACACAATTTTTTATAGCACTCTATGTCATTATGATTTATCTTTGACTTGACAATTGACACACCATAGCACTACACATCATAAAATTTTAAGGATATTGGGTACCATTAATTATGAACTCTTTTATACATTATATCTATTTCACCACTTACAACTAACAAATGATAAGGCCTTTGAGGTCTTCAACTCTACACCACTTATATATGACTTCTCTAACGTATAATATAAGTTGTCCCTTTATATCAACCTTGTCTTTTACATGGACCTATGAAAGCACCTTGACAACTAGTTCACATTCGCATTCGATAGTCTCATGTAACCTTCATAAAGTACCAATTATCACATTACTCACACCCTTAAATATTTATGGGAGTTTTTTAGTTCATTCATTTTACTTTCACATATTTTGAAATCATTTAAGTTTAAGAAGAGGACCATACTATCTCTCACTTTTTAAGTTTAGATACATGACACTTGTATTTAATAAATGTTACATACGATATTTTTGACATACCAAATTTCACAACCAAATTAGTCTATCATTTATCACTATTCAACATGGATAAAAATGAGAGTTCTAAGAAAAAAAGAGAGGAAAATATAACACAAGGACTAGAAGATGACAACATAGGACAAAATGTGGCATGCTTGGTAAACCAATAAAACAATGACCACATAAGGATTGAATCCTTTTTTGTGAAATAAAATATAGTACTATGGGGCTTATGTCTAGGGATTTACAAATTTACTATGAAGAAAAAATATTTCAAGCAAATTATATTTTTAAAATATTTTACTACACAATTATTAGGCCTGTAAAAGACATTGTCAAGTTTCAAATCCAACTTGAACCAATCCACACATAGGGTTTTTAGAAGCCACTCCTCACTAGAATATTCTATCTTTTAAAAAATAATTAGAGTCCCTCACCTAAAAGATATTTATTTGGGGTGAAGATCAACCATTAATACATGTCTCAAGATCCACCCTCATGAGGTATCCATTGTGTTGGACCTCCTTTTTGCAATCTAATTATGCAAACCATGGATCTATATCTTCCCATAGTCTTATAAGTCATAAATTCTTCACCTTTTCTCCTTTAATCGAATAAGAACATGTTCATGTACGTAAATGCCTCTAAGACAACCATGACTAATACTATTTTGCTCTGATATTTTCCCATACCTCTTTTTCTCATCCTTATAATCTCATAGGAAAACTTGTGTAGGATTATCAAATACTTCTTATTATATGATATTATCTCATTCCTTTCCTAGATACAAAGGACTCATAATATTTAACCTTATATAAATACATACATACAAGGTATGCTTCACAATTAATAAATACACATATATATGGAGATTATTTAATCTTAGAATACCAACACAACAACAAAGGTACTAACATATATACACCCATTCAGATAAGACTATTAACATTGTTTGAAAACATTATTCTATACTTTGATATACCCATGCCCAAATATCTTTAAATATATGATACCACTATAAGAATAAGAGAAGGACTCACTAATGGTCTAATACCAATTTCTAAAAGGATATGGAGATAAAACATACAAAGCATAGAGAAACACTCAACAAAATTTATATATTAGACACACACATATACATATATGCAGGTGATCACACAAAAAATTGTATTCTCACACTTGATCCATGGAGGAGTATTTATAGGCATGTCATGGTAGGCGTTTGAAACTTCTATACAATTACCTTTAGCACTGTTACATCCACCACTCCATCTATCTAGTTATTTTATAAGTGTACTCAACTATAGTACATGATGAATTTATATTCTATCAATAATAAAATAAGTCAACCTATTGCTCAAATATGAGGAAGAAAAATAGTACAATGCAAAAGTCATATACTCATGTTTTTCAAATTCAAACTTGTTATACCTTTAAGAAAAAGAAGTATTAGAAAATAGTTTTATAATAGCCATCTATGTATTTCTTATGGCTTTGATATGTGAAATATGCATCTTAGTCGTTGAAACACAAAGATAAAGAAAAGAATAAATAAATATATTTTTAATAAATTATGTATATTATATGCATCTTACTTGTTGAAACAAAAATGTAAATAAATTAATCAATAAATATTTTTTCAATAAATTTGATTGATTTGATAAGTCTTACAATATTAGCATGCAAGTGAAAGACTAATTCTAATTTTATAATGTGTCTTTTGTGATTGAAGATAATTAAGTGAATGTCATTTGAAAAAGTGTATTTTGAAGTTATGAAAATGTTATACAAATATTTTGAAATAATAATTTTCTTTTGACAATTAAATTTTATCACATAACAAAATTAATTTACAAATTTAATAATAATAATAATAATTATTATAAAAGAAATATAAGACACAAACTCATGATTTTGGCACTCAAGGCCTAAAATAATTCCTCCATATAATTATACTAATATATGAAGTAACTTACTTTGTAATATTGTTAGAAATAAAATTGCATACATGAAATAAAGTAACTTACTTGATAACATTGTTAGCAACAAGATTGCATAGATGGGTTCTAAATATGTTAATACTAAACTGGTTGTAAGGATTTAAATGGATTCCACTTGTATTACATTATGACTACATATTGGGGCTTGTATTGCATCATGACCATGTATATTCATTACAAATTGACAATTACATATGCAGTTTTGACCAGATTTGAACTTGGATATCCTCCTTGAAAGTCAAGGAATTTAACTCATTGAAATCATGTCATTTGATAGATTATTATGAATTATTAATTTTTAGACTAAATATGAATTGATATTTGCTCTAGCGAGAATCCTCTCTTGCTTTGTGTTAGGGTTTGTTTGATTTATCTTGGCTGGTCCTTTGTAATTATCTATGGATCCCAACCATGGTGGGTCGAGCATTAACTCTAACATCATGGGAGACAAGTTAAGTGAAAATGGCACCCATCAAGCATCCTAGGAAATTCATCCTAAAGCTAATCCTTGATGTAATGTCTCATCCTCTAATGTAGTTTTACTTTTATCAAAATTTGATAATACTTTCAAATGGGTAGAATTGTTTACCCTAGTTGGGTACTTTGTGGGGCACATTCCCAATGCATCAACTTTATAGGATTGGATCAACTCGGCTTGTTCCTCTCATGGCATCAAGCTTGAGCTGATCCAAAACCTCATGAAGGGTTTTTTATTTTTAGTTTTATTGATTCTACTTAGGAAAAATCTATCTATGAGCATGGTCCATGGTCCCTATGGATATCTTTGTTAATTTTTCTCCATAAACCCATGATTTTACTATTTTTGAGGAAATAATGTCTAAGGTATTGGTATTGGTCAAGTTCCCTAGTATTCATATTACCCTTTGGCCTTTTTGGAGTCACATTATGGTAGCCTTAAGGTGTGTCATAATTGTGGAAGCCAACAAGTTTTTCATGCTTTCTCATAGAAGAGGGTCTTTTTCATGGTTGATTTATCTAGAGATCCCAAAGAGTCCATAAGCATATAGGTTGGGGAGACCATTATCTCACAAAATTTAGTCTATATTAACCTATCAAATACATGCTTTTGATGCCAATAATTTGACCATAAGGTTAAAGGTTATTTATTGATACCACATAATAAGCTAAAACTAGATTCCATATAAAACACTAGGTCAATCCCTCAACCCAATGAGAAGGGTTGGACCACTATGGGAGATCACAAAAATTTGCATAATTGTACAACTAAATCTTCACACCTCAAACCATTTATGAAGATGGTGGTTTCCTTAGGATCATAACCATAAAATAAGGTGAAAGAGTAACCAATTAGAGATCCATCAATGATGAAGGTGGTGGCCAAGGAAGGTCCTCAACCCCACAAAATCTATACCTCAAGTGTAGATAGTGTGGTTACCAAAAATATTTCCAAAGTAAGATCTCCTCCTCAATCTCCTACTATGAACTCTGACTACTCTCATAACCCAAAGAAGGGTATTTTTGGGATATCTAGGATATTTATTATTACATTATTTATGTTTATGAATAGTTTATGGTGGGTGGCATAATCATGCCACTATCCTAGTGGACTAATATTTTATTAGTCACTATTATAGACCCTTAAGCCTATAAATATGTAAACTTCTTACATTCAATAATATAGCTTCCTCATACATCTGGCCCATTTGCAAAGTGGAGCATGGGTTTTTGCTCCATGTGGAAGATCTTCACATGGCCATGTTCATGGCCACTTTGCACATGAAATTTAAGCCCATATTTATCTCCTTCTAGGAGTGCTCCCTCATTCATATGGGCCTTGTTGGCCCACTATTCTTGAAGTGGCATCTTCACATGGATTTCTACATGGTCCTCTAGCATTCTGGTGAGATTTGTTCACGTCATGCACTCTTACGTGGCTTATTCCTGAAACTAGAGTTGGGATTCGTATTCATATTTGATAATGGTTGTATCTCATAACAGTGTTGCAGTAACTGCTACCTATGGCATCGTTACTGTGTCGATGTGTTAATAACATAATTATTTCATGGATTAAATCTAGATCTACTTCTGTCTTGAGATGTCCCACTTAGAATATCGACAATAATTTTTTAGACGACATCCATACCTTCGTCTATGCTATATTCATGATAAATGGAAGACATCCATTTTGGTAGCCATGCTAAATATTTTAGGGATGGCTTGGCTGTGTGATGTTGATCATGGGTTGTTCAACCAATTTTATGGACTATTGTGCTTTTATGAAAGGGGTTCTATGATTGTTTTTAGAACTTTACCATGAAAATGATCTATGAACGCTGCAATATTTTGGTGTCTATTCCACATCGAACTTCTAGATCTGTCTTACTTCTAGTTGCTTAAGACTGTGTACAACAAAAGAAATATTGAAAACCCTGACTATAAGTGTGCAGTAGGGCTTGGAATGGATCGTGATAGAGTGATGGTGCAGTGACTGGGCACCTATAAATGAACAATGCTTTTGCAGTGGTGTGGGGTATATCAAACATGAAATCTAGCCTTCAATATTTTGAATGCACAAACCCTATATGATTTGATTATGTGTTGGCTGCACTAGATGATTTTCACTATGATGGTGTAGCTGTAGATCCACAATCTGGCAGTGTGTTGTTGTGATGGCACCCCTAAAGTGGCATCATGAGGTTACACGAGGGGGTGCAACTTGGGTGATGCTGCTGAGGTGTGTTGAGGATGCTAGGCACTACGCGCCAGTAGCACCATGCATTGTGATGGTGTTTGACACCTTGTTTTTTAATTATTTCCATCATGGGCAGATTAAATTGGTCATAGCCCATATGATTCCCAAGAAAAATGGGGTGCATCCATGGTAGATCTTCCCATATTAAAAATTACAATTTATAGGCATGAAATACCTATTACAAGCACTATGCCATTATGAAGTGGCATAATAAAATATTAACCCACTATGATAGTGGACTCATAAACTAATGTCCACAAAGGAAGTGGACTAATAACATAATATCCACTAAATGTAGTGGACTAATAAACAAGCTTACCATTATGAAAGTGGCTACATATGCATAATGCCTTATGAGGTCATATGCCTTTTCTAGAAGGTGTTTATTTAATATTAAGATTCCTATCGTTCCTCCCCACTAAGGGAGAAGAAGGTGGTGAAATGCAAAGGATTTTTGGGTACAACCAAAAATGCACTCTGAAAAACAACAAAATGAAGATCGAAGATGATCTAGATTAGGTCTTCATAAAATAGGAAAATAACACTACCATTGAATCAGGCTCAAAAAGAGCTTTTCGATGATTTTAAACATGCATATGTGTGAAGACGGTTGGATGGTCCCTCGAAATGGCATGAAATAAGAAGAGCTAAAGCATGTGACGTTGGCCCTTATAGGCCCTTAAGCCTATAAATATTTAACACTTATTCTTCATAAATACCACTTTCTCATGCATGCCTAGCCCAAGTGGATGTTCACGACTAAGATTGGATGAAAAAACCCACATGGTATTGACATGCACGAGAAAGTGGCATTTATTTTAATATAAGTGGGAAGACATTTATGTAATGGTATTTTAATATGCCAACTGCCCATGCCATACCCACATGGACCTAATCTCCACTCACAATTTTTAAAATTATATTTAAATCATGTATTTTTATGCATTACACCACACTGCACATGGGAGGGCCCACATAGCCCCTAAATGTAGAAATATGGAGGTCCATGCAAAATGATTTTTTAAATCATTATTATTCCAGATTACACTACTCAAAAAATTCCCCATTGAGGGAACATTTGAAAACAATTGCTCTATGGGAGATACTTTTTTAATAATGCATGAGGGAAACATTGACCCCTCATATTTCTCAATGAGACATTGTATCTCACAGAAAATCAAGGCTAAAAATTTACGCTTCTTGAGTATAGTAGTGTTTATACTCCTTGGAAAGCATTTTTCAAGCACAATTCAGTGGAGATGTCAAAATCCACATTTTTAAAAGTCCTTTGTGACTTAGTGCTCAAATCAAGGTTACAAAAGCATCATGAGTCAAACCACATTAACCAGCACATGTATCGTGAGACGAACCACATTAATCAACAATCTAGGGACTAAAAAATCTAGACACCCTAGATTTATCCTTCTTCTTATTATTATTCTACTTTATATCACATCCTCCATTTTAGGATTCTAATGGCTTAATTTTTTTGTCAATATCATTGTATGGAGTGCATTTTCGATAGATTCCAACACTTCTCAACATTATAAGTGTGCCTCATAAACACACTTAATGGCTCAAAAAGTCTTGTAAAGGTGTCATTTCAGTGTAGACCGACACCAACATACCTAATATGAGTTTCACCTTGAGGGGAAAAAAACCTAATAACAAAATGAACCTCGTAGGTAGTGATCTACTCTATCACACCTGGTGGATGCAATGGATGGTTACCCATGCATTTCGATAGGATGAGGTGGTCACAATAAGGACACTTATGTTTGTTAAAACAAAGTGAGGGAAATCCCACTTTTTCTTAAGTAATCAAGTAGTACTTATGTTGATTAGACCCAAAGGATGAACCAGAGGTAAACGATCGAGTGGAAATTCCAAAGGCAAAATGATCAAGAGGTAGAAGACCCAGTGATAGACCCAGAGTCAAAATGATCGAGAGATATACCCAGAGGTGATAGTCTTATGAGGTAAACCTAGAGGTATTTATATAAGCAAGAGCATCCAGAGCCACGAGACAGAGAAACTCAAACCATGAACCAAGAGTTCAAGAGCCAAAGAGAGCAAAAGAGCAATAGCCTAAGACATTGTCCCAAATAATGTAATAAGGGGGGATGTTGGGATATCTACTATTACATTATTTATTTTTATGAATAATGTATGGTGGGTGGCATAGTCATGCCATTATCCTAGTGGACTAATATTTTATTAGTCACTATTATAGGCCCTTAAGCCTATATGGTGGTGTATATAGTTCATTAGAAGTTTTCCAAACTTAATTTTTTGTGCCTATAAGAGAAATATTTTAGGTTTTTCACTAGTAGTAGTTTGTTGGGTCATTTGGACTGAAATTCATTTCCTTCATAGTGAGCATGAGCAAGACATAGGTGATGTTACCATGTTCATCTCCCCCTAAAAGTGGCCTCACATGGTGGCTCACAAATGTGATCACATATATCATACATTTCATATACTTTTTATGTCAATAACCATAAAAATGTGGCATACATGGTCCAACTTGTGTGCTAGTTTTGACAGAATTATCGAAAGGTATGAAAAGGTGATGTTATATGGAAAACCTATATTTACTTTTCCAACTATTTCTCACTCCCTATTGAACCAATACTTTATTTAATGCTCTTTAACCACTCACCCATACCATTTTGAATTGAATGTGAAGTATATAGAAGGTCAAACTGAAGTAGGGAAAAAAAGGTGCACCTAAGAGTGTTAAAACAACATTAAGCAACCACATAATCCAAATAAGTGTAAGAAAAGGTGTTTCTCTTTATTTCATTTGGTAAATCATAATAATTATTACATATATATCCTCTTGAGGTCTCTTAATGTGATACAATTATTTACAAAATGATGGGTTCCCAAGGATCAAGTCCTTTCAAAGAAGCTCGTGTGCACTTCCAATGTTCTTCCTCGTACCCACAATTGAGGTGGGCAAACCTATGATGCCACCACTTTGTTCTATGATATTGTTCTCCTTCATTTTATACTATATATCCTGCACCTACACACAATGAAACCATAATTATTAAATATCAAGTGTGTGTGGTGAAAACATGTAATCCCCACATGCACTAAAAGACTAGAAAACATGAATATGAAATATGCCTATCTAAATCAACTCAAAATGATTTGAAATTATAGAGGTATGTAAAATATATGGTTTTGGTAATATATTACTGAAAAATAACCTAAATTTCATTCTATGACATGGCGTAATCGTAGTGCACTTTTCAAACTTGTAAAACCTAAAGTAAGCAATTTATGCCCCTAGACATATCCAAAACACATGAAACTTGGAAATAATACATAAAATTAAATTCCAAGACAACCCATGTGGTCATATTAAAAAAATAAATAATATTTTCATGTGCATATCCAGATGAGCTTCGTAGACCTGCATAAGACCCTACAAAACACTAAAAATATGATATCTCACTCAATATAGCTCCAAAATGCATGAAATTTGGAAAGCATGTTCATATACTAATATAGAATATAAATAAAAAATAAAAGTAAATAAATCATACACATATCTATCCTCTTCCCTTGCAGGGACAGTGGGGACTGTCACAAAATGGGGATTGTCCTGGGGTGAGACAACCACCAATTCTACACTTATTTTGTCACCAATACCTCTATGAATTGGTTAGGGATATGCTAAATAGTGTTTTCATTGAATTTTATGGTGAAATTCACTCAATTGATAATTTTTTGTAATCAAATTGCGCCTCCTATATCACTCGCAAACCTCCTTCGCTATGTAGATATTCCAAGAGAAAAGGGCACAAAAGGGTGAGGGGAAATCTTGGAAGCACTCTATTGCTATGTCTCAAAACTCCTCTCTATAGTTTGTGTTTAAAATGGATCCACTTTATATCCAAAGGAATCATTTGGGAAAGAAGGCATGTGAGGGCATGCAGGGCAAGAGGTGCCATTTGGCCAATAGGGTGGCATGCATTGGAAGGGAAGATAATCTCCCTATTTGGCCTCCCTCATGCAGTATGTCATAAGTATTATGAGCCCTTTGACTTGTATGCTTGAATATGTATGGAAAATGGTAGTTTATGGGTACCATTTATCCAAATTTGACTTTTTGGGAATCAAACCTTGTGGTCGTCCCACCCCAGGACGAGTAGTTTGCCACTATCACTAGGTGGGACAATGGTGATCAGCCCTTGTCCCAGGGTTGGACAATCAGGTCTATGTGGTCCAAAACCTCCCAAAAGTGGGGTAGATCCTTCCAAGAGTGGTTAGGACCACTATAAAACCTCTAAGGGTTGCCCAAGGGGGCCATATGGTGTCAATTGGACCTTGTCTTGGTTGCCTAATTGGATTGACCAAATTTTAGTGTCTACACAAACCTAAGTAGTTAGTTTTATTTTGATACATCATTGCTTAGTCACCCATATTTATTTTCTCAAATACAACATATTTGGAACTTGGAGACCTCTCTAGTAATATCCAATGGATGGATTGCTTAGTGGAATGATGCATTAGATCTCACTACTCACTTCCTTTTCACTTAAAGAACTAAATGACCTTCTTTCATTGTTATTAAAATAAGGCTATCACCCTAGAGCTATAATGTGCCATGTTAAATCTAGAATCTTGACCCTTTTCTACTGAGCTACAACTCCAAGAAATCAAGATTTACCAATAACAATTACTAGTGGATGCTCATGCTACTCGAGGTACCCAACTCAAGTCTAGATTCCACTAACTCAATATTGGAGATAGGGTATCTAAAGAATTATTTTATTCTCTTCAAGGAAGAGACACTGCTCAAAAAACCAAGCAAATTTGTGAAGGGAAACATATTTTTATAAAGCTTCTAAATAATCTTCAAGCTTTTTCCATCATTACCAAAAGGTGTTTCAATATTAGGATCCCACCTTGGTTAAAGCCCAAGCCCTTCAACAATATGTTAAATTTGTTTATTTCCACCTTCTTGCATCTCAATTAGCCTTATGTGATAGTCCCCTTTCTTAGGAATAGCTTAAGGCATCAAACTTCTCCATGGACAATGATAAGGCTCCATGATTTGATGGGTTCCATTGTTAATTTTATAAAGCTCTTTGGGATACTATTGGGCTAGATCTACACTAGGTCTATCTAAAAGCTCTAATACTAGCTCCCTAGTCCATTTTATCAATCAAGGGAATATCAAGCTCATACCCAAAATAGGGAATCCAAAAGATATTTGCAATTGGTGACCCATTACCTTTTTCAACGTCTCTTACAATATTATGGCCAAATCCATTATGCCTAGGATCATAAATCCACTCACTTTGATTATCTAGACAAATCAGACTAAATTTATCAAGACCAAATACATTTTGGATAACATTATTGCTATCTAGGAAGGAATGGAATGGGCAAGATAACCTTAGTAGAAAGTAATTTTTTTTAAATAAGGTTTGTTAAGGCATATTATAGTATTGAAATGCCCTTCATCCTATCCATGCTGCAATATTTAGGGTTTGGCCCCACCATTCTCCATTCTATTCAAATGTTGTTCATAGATGCATTTTCTTATCTTTTGATTAACAATCAACAATCCTGACCCTTTGGCCTTTATATATACATTCACCAAGGATCCTCTTGCTCTTGCTCTTTAAGTTTTATAGGCTAAAGGTTTTGGATATATTTTAGCTAATATTATTTCTCATAAGAATGTGAAAGGGATTTTCCTTCCAAAAACCTCTCAATAACTATTCAATGGGTATTTTATATATGACTCCTTCCTGATGCTCATTGAAGAGGAAAGTAACATTGACAATGCATTGCAATATGTAAACACTTTTTGTATAGCCTTAGGGTCTAACATCTGGTGGCAAAAATCTTAATGTTATAGGTAATATTTTATGCCTAATTTTACTTGGTTCAATCAATTCAATTGAAATTAGATCCAACATAGAGAGATATCCTAGTTTCTAGGTATTCCCTTTGCCTTCCAATCTACCTCCTTAGTGACGTACCAATATGTTATAGATATACTAGAGCATAAGATTTACAAGTGTATTTCTAAGCCTTTGTCGGTAGTTGGTAAATTCTAGGTTTGCTCTAAAATTCTTGTTGCCACACATGTTTAATATTTGTCACGTTGGTCCCCTTCCAAAGTGTCTTACCAGAAGTTGTAGAAGCTCCTTCAGGACTTTTTATGGGCCTCAATATATAGGAAAATATTTCATGGAGTAGCCTAGGAGTTTTGTTGCCTTCCAAGGAAATCTAGAGGCTTAGGTCTTCATAATACCCAAATTAAAGGGATAGATATCTATGCCAAATGGATCATTAGAGTTGTGTAGGGTAATAAAGCCTAGAAAATATTTATCTAGAACTACATATCATCAATCATCCCATACAAGAGAAAATCCTAAAAAGGGCTTGGGTTACCCTTATTTCTAGTCATGAAAGTGCCTATTTATATTTGGGGTACCTTTGTTGCCAAAAGCATCTAGAAGGCCTAGGAAACTATGAAACCTTGGCTCTAGTGAGGTGGCAATAGGCTTTGTACTATGATTTATATGTATACATAGTTTTATGGTCCCCTGTTATCATGCATAAAGACTAAAATTTAAACAAAATTCCTTGGATTACTATGCTTCATTTTTTTTTACAAATGGTTAAAGATTGTTTTTGATATTTTCTTCAACTGCTCTAAAATTTGGCTTTCTTGGATTGAAGCCAAATCCCTATTCAATCTCTAAGATAAGGACAAAGAGACCTTCCAGGAAATCTAGGTGATAGTCACCTATTATATACTACATAAAATTGGGTTCAAAGCATACATCCTTGGTGGAAATATTAGAAGTGGTATCCAAACACTCCTTTTAGAAATTACAAACCTAGAAATGGGTATTATTGGCTCTTCACTAATCTACCTATGGTTCCCACACTCAATGCTCATTGGAACCTTCAGTATTCTAAAAAATATTGAAACACATATATTCCTCTATTTGGGATGTAGCATTGGATCCCAAATTGGCTCACTTCTCCTAGTGTTTTCTCCTTCAAGGATTACTAGTTAGGGAATGAGTTGTCCATCTATAGGTGAGAAATCCCAAATGTCTCTTTTGTTAGTGGCAAGAATTTATTCTAGTTTTCACTAAAGTAGCCTACACCTAGATTCATGACTTACTGCATCCATTCAAACCTAAGAAATTTTCTTGGCTATGGTTCTACTTAGGGATAGGACAAGTATACCTACAAGCATTGTTTAAATATGGTATTTTTAGATCAAATATTTTGTTTCACATTTGGAAAGACGATAATAATGTTATATTTTCTAATCTTAATGTTTTCATAAACTTCTCTACTTATGTAAAATCTATGATTTACTCTAATATGATGTTGAAAATTCATACCCAAGCCAACAAGGTGACTCTTAAGGTAAAGCACTTATAGACTTTGCTATGATTTTCTCTAATGTTACAAATTCAAGTCCTATCCAATAATCTTAAATTAGATAGGGAAACCCTTCTCGCAAGGATCCTTTCTTGTCTCCTAGTGTTGTTTCTTTTTAGGGTTTAGATATTCCTACCTTGTTGTGGTTAGTTTTAAATTCAATATTTTCTATGTAAGCCCCAAGGCCCTATTTTGGGCTCTGGGTGGACTCTCCATCTAACATTTTGGTGTGTGCTTCCATACCACTTGAATTTTTTGTGATCATTGTATTTATTACTCTTTTAGTAATAGAAGTCACTTTTTAAGAAAAAATGACTAATTATAAATTAATACATGTATTATACACCAATTATATAAATGTTGGTTATTCTAAAAATATTTTAAAATTGTTAGATAAATATAAATTGAACTATAATAATAAATTAGCCTCTTTTTTTGAAATGGACTCACAATAAAAATTATCCGAACTGTCAGTCTTCGTGGATGCTGCTTGGAAATACCACAAAGACTAATGGGGACCATCACATGTTAGATAACATGGATCCTAGTCGTCTTAGTAATTTGAGGTCGGTTGATAATCACAGGGCAGGAAATAAACAACAATATAAGACTTTGAACCAGAGTCACGTGGACCACCAGATAGCCACCACCATAAATCTAGCCAACAGGTTCACTTCTTCAAGGCTGATTGGCCAAGACGAGATGTGGTCCCAAAGCATGTCATATATGGAAGAAAGCAATTACCAAAGAATTATTAAGAGTAACTGTCAATACAATGTGGGAATATTTTTTAGTACTCTGCTATGTGTGTCTGTAGCTTTTTGTTTCTCCATTGTTTCAAAGAAGGGATCCGTGTATGTCTCTTTTTTTGTAATTATGATGCAGGTGTGTTTTCTTAGGGTATACCCAAAATGTTGTATGGAAAGTTTCTTTTTGATAACAGGCTATGTGCCTTACCGGATGTAATGGCTTTGGTGACATGTATATTTTACATATATAGGATCCTTAGTAAGGACATGTTCATCAACAACCTTGGGCTGATTTTTGTAAAAGGTTTTGGGTCAACATGTAAAACCCGGTATTAATGCTATAGTATCTTATCTACCAAAAAAAAATAAGTAATATATAAATATAAACAAAATGGCCAATCATGAAAATCAAGTAAACTCATAATTATTTTTTCCCTTTTTCAATAATCAAATAAAAAATATTAAAATTTTGAAGAGAAATATTAATTATTATTTAGAGGGGGTCCAAGTTGATTTATAAGACATTCTCCTTTGTTGAGATGGACTTAAATTAAATGTAGCCTATATATATATATATATATATATATATATATATATAGTTTTATGTGTATATATTATATATATATTTTTTTTTTTTTTTTTTTTTTTTTTTTATTTTTTTTTTTATTATTTTTTTTTTTTTTTTTTTTTTATATACTTTTTTTGTTGTTTTTGTTTTTTATCTATACATACATATATATATCTATACATACATACATATATATATATATATATATTGTATAGATATATATATGTATGTATAGTATATATACATACATACATACATATCTATACATATATATAATACATACATATATATATATATATATATATAATATATATATATATGTATATACATATATATACATATATATATATTGTATATCATATATATACATATATATATATATGTATATACATATATATACATATATACATATATATATATATTATATACATATATATACTATATATATATATATTATATACATATATATACATAAATATATATATATATATGTATACATATGTATATATATATCATATATATATATTATATATACGTATATATATATATTGTATATTATATATATATATATATATATATATATCTTATTCTATAGACATTTGATTAGTGAAATTGATTGACTATAAATATCCCTTTCTTATTTACATTAGTGACATAGTAGTATTAAAATTTAATTTTTAAAATAGTAGTTGGGATTGTATATAATAATTTAAGGTTAAATTAGTAATTAATTGTTAGCTTTTGATGCCACATACATTGGGAGATATCATTCAAAATATGTAGAAAGAAATAAAATAGATCTGTGAGATGACTGAAATATGCTATAAATAGAAATGGCAAAAATATTACAATAGTAGTAATGGAGGAAATGGGCACTCCATAAGATATGCTACTGCTCCACGAGAGAGCTCTAAGATTATAGTCTTCACACCCTCCCCCACCCCCCACCCCCACAACACCCCCCCCCCCCCCCCCCCTAGCCGCGCGAAGAGGGAGGAGGCGGGGGGGGCCCGGGGGAGGGGGCGACGCGCCACCCCCCCCCCCAACCGGGGAATTGGGGGGGGGAAAAAACCTCCCCCAAGAACCTAAGCTAATATGTACCAAGGAAGGTACATTTACATGACCCAAATAATGTAATATGCTCTATTTTTTAACACCCCCCTATATTACAATATTTGGGTATTGAAGACTTTAGTATTCAATGTGCATCTTCTTCCATCTGAAATCTTTGAATTGGATATTTATCAGCAGAATGGAATTCTATTTTGTCTCTAATTTTTGTAACATGTTCAAGCAAGATGTTAGTGTTTTCAAAAGTTGTCATTCTTGTTGAAAGAGCTTTGATCTCATAATCATTAGTAGGTTCTTCCAGTTTTATTTCTTATATCATCTGTGATGTATGTCCTTTTTTATTTCTTTTGTGATACTCCAATTGTGGATAATTGGACGAATGCTGAAATTACTGCTAATAAGGATTTTGATATTGTCTCGACTGAAATTGGCTCCCATTGTTCATTTGATTTCCTTGGGGTCAAACATGCAAAAGTTGGTACTATAGCCTTTTCTCTTACATATATGACAATACCTATTGGACCATGGTCTTCATTCTTTTTATGAAGAGGTAATATTTCCGTATGGATTATCTTTAGATTTCAATGTAGTGGTAGATATATTATATTTGATTGTATTTTCCCCTTCATATTCCTGTAGAATATTGACTAAGTCATCAAAAGTAGTATCATTACTCAGAACTTGTAAAGATGTTACCGAATGTTTATAGTTTTCTGGAAGTGCTCTCATGGTTACTTGAGTAAGAACTTCATCCTTAATTGTTTCTCCTAAGGTAAATAATTTCCCTTTAATATCTGCTACCTTTCTTAGGAATAGTTCTATGCTTTCTCCATTGTTCATTTTTAATGAATGAAGTTGGCTTTGAATATGGAGAATAGTTGCCTTGTTCTTTCCTTCAAAGATTTTCTCTAGACTTGACCATGCATCTGAGGATGATTTTACTGAAATAATATAGGGATGTATTTCATTAGTGATAGAAAAGGTTATTTCATTAGAGCCTTTGAATTATTTTCTATAAATTTTAGGATCTCAACATCATCTGTAGAAGGTATTAGGGTTTTTCCTTTGACTATGTTCCATAGTTTTTCATATACCAAAATGGCTTTCACTTTGTTCTTCCAGGAGAAATAATTAGGACCTTTAAGAAGCTGAGATTTTGCTAAGAAGAATTTATTTGAGGCCATTTGAATTCCCTAATATCAATTCTTAGGATTCGTAGAATACCTTATGACTCCCTAGTATGAATTGAACAAGATATTAAGTGCTTTTGAGAGATATAGTTCAATATTGGTTGATTTTGTAGAGTTATGAAAATGCTAAAAATAAACTTCTATTGTCCTTATTGCTCCTATTGAACTAAGAACTTTTTATAGATATCAAGAGGTTTTTAACGTTGGATATTTTATCTCTATTTGAAATGATTTGAGACAAGTAAATATTATAATGTCCAACCTTTATATGATATTGATAAACCTCTTATAATGGCCCTTTGGAATTTGATTTCAATTTTTCTAATTTCCAATAAATCAATTTGTAGTAGTAGACCTTATGACTCCTAAATTTGAAAAATTAGAAAAGATAATAATATTTGCAAAATATTTAAATGATTCAACCTAAGAAGACCTTATATCTCATACGTTAATTTACAAATAGTATTCTGATTTTTAGGTAAGTTATCTCCTACATCTTTTCTTTCTCAATATTAAAATTTAATCCATAAAATATTACCTTATAACTCCAATGTTTTAAAGCAATATTAATGAGATATTTTTCTCACCTTAGCCATCTTAACTTCACACTTGGATGGCACTGATTTGGATGAAGTATGACAGTCCTCTATGTACACTTTCTACGGTGCTTGATTTGATGAGGCTGAGGAAACAAGTGTGGTATGGTTGTTGGGCTTCTTCATTGCTGCTTGGAGAGTAGACGATGGTACTTTCAATGGAGTCTTTAATACTCCTATGTTCTCCTTCTTCCATGCTTGTTATGGCTACCAAGATTTTACGTTGATGTTGGACATGGATAAATGTTGGACCTTTTGTTGGATATTTTGAGTTCCTAAGCTAAAATTATCATTGATTTCAAGAAATATAGTTAAAATTAATATCAAGGTTTTTGTCAAGCAACAAAGTCGTCAAGAGTTTTAGTGCAAAGTTGAAAAGGAGATATAATATTTTCTATAAATTATTTAAATTCAATAAGAATTTAATTTTTATAAATAAATATTATCTACACCATGGAATGCAAGTAAAGGAAGGTTTTAAAAATTAAACCTATAATTATAATTTATAAAATTTAAATTCTTTTGAATTTAAAATATTTATAAATTATAAATTTGACATCATAAAATTTAATTTAAGCACTTTGCATATTTTATAAAGTGTTTAAAGGTGCTAATGCCATTAAAACAAGGAAGCATTGATGTTTGAAGAAAATACATGGTTGTGTATAAAAGGTGGCCTCAAAGATATTACAAAGTTTATCCCTCGATTGAATAATATTTTGCGCCAAGGTAAAAGAGATTCATTTGCATTCTCGAAAGGATTTATTGAGGAAGAAGAAAAAAATATTTTCGTCTTTAGCGCCAATGATAAAGTGTAAAGGTTGGAGTCTTCAAAGCACATTGGACATGATGGTCCAAGTGGCAAAGCACAGACGTTTGGAAGAAGCAAGTGTTGTGTTTGAAACTCATGGTGGTGAGTGCCAAAGGGAATGCTTTTCATACATTTTCATTGAGTGGAAAGGCTAAGGAGGAGAAAGAGCCTTTTAGCTCTTAAACATGCTCATAGAGCATGTGGTCGTGGAGCCCGCGGTAGGTTGCTTGCGGAGGTAGAGGTAACAGGGTCAAAACCCGTCAATGGCCAAGGTAAAGCTTTTTGAAATTAATTTTATTGCCTAAGGTTTTCATACAAGGTGCTTAGAGGTATAAGGTTTTCTTATAAAATTGTTTAAAGAGTTTTTAGTGAATAACATTGGTAGTTGAAGGTATTACTTGGAGTAATAAGGAAGCTTTGGTATTAAATATTTTTGATAAAGTCTTAAATTATTATATTGCAAATATTGAAAGGTTAAGACTTTTTGAGTGTTGTTTGATCTTTAATAAAATGTTTGTGCTAAAGAAAATTATTGTGAGGTTATTTGAATATTATTTGAGTTGGAGTGATAAGGTGTTATGTTGGTATTATTTTGCATAGTATTTTGTTGAAGAAATTATTACTCTCTAACCCTTGTTGAGATTGGAAAAGAAGAAATTGTGAGTGTGGCAGATTTGTGAGATCAACTCCTTGTCAAGAAAAAAGGTATGGGCAAATTCTTTCTTGGTTGATATGATTGATTGCTTACTTGAAAATTAAGTTTGGAGTGAAAAGGATTTGATTAGGGTTTCCTTTTCGAAAGTGTATGAGTTAAATGCTTCAAGGTTTTCTAAAATCAAGTGTTGTGATTAAAACCTTGTTTTGTTAGCATTGTTGTTGAAGCCATTGGATTGTGCAAAGAACTTGAACTAGGGTTTGAAAAGATCATGAGTATCATTGTTATGTGAGATTTTTTGTTGAGCATTGTTGGAAATATTTTGAGTTGGATGATACATGCTTGGACTAGGGTTTGTAAGTGAGAGTTGGTTCTTGAGTGATTGGTTGAGTAGAGTTGGTTGAGCCTAGTCAAGTGGTTGTATGAAGTGATTGTTAAAGTTCCATAAAATAAACTATTCTATATTTTGATTTTATTTGTGAGAATAGAACATATTGAGTACCTAAAAATTTTCTTTATGCTTCTATGAGATTGAGTTGTGAGAATAGAACATATTGAGTCTCTAACAATTCTCTTTATGCTTCTATGATATTGAGTTGAGAAAGTGATTGAGTTGTGAGAATAGAACATATTGAGTCTCTAACAATTCTCTTTATGTGTCTATGAGATTGAGTTGAGAAAGTGATTGAGTTTTGAGTGTAGAACATATTGAGTCTCTAACAATTTTCTTTATGCTTCTATGATATTGATTTGAATTGAGAAAGTGATTGAGCATTGACTAAATAACATATTGAGTCTCTAACACTTATTTTTATGTTTCTATGATATTGGACAAGTTTTGAGTGGAATTGTTAAGCAAATTTGAGGTAAGTCTTTGAGAAGACTTGTGGACTAATTTGGTGTGAGCTTTTGTGGAAGTTTATGATACAGATTTGAGCAAGTCTTAGAGAGGACTTATTGAGCAGATCTGGACAAGTTCTATGTGAGCTTGTTGAGTAGATTTGAACAAGTTCTGTGTGATCTTGTTGAGAAGATTTGGATAAATTCTATGTGAGTTTGTTGATTGTTAGGGTAAAATAGGTAGTATATTGCATTATACTACATGTATTATTACATCTACTTTCTACCATAGGAGATATTTACCATTGTATAAATCACCTCCTAGATTAACTTAGGTTAATAACTAAAATATCCTGAGATATTTTAGTCAGTTATTAGGCATATTCTATTTTCAATGTTGTTAGCACATCCTACGCTGACTTTGGTAGAGTTACTATTATGTAACCTATATATTGGGTTTGATAATTCATTTCAAGCCTAATGTATGCATCAATAATATTTCATTTATTTTAGATTTGCATAATCTCCTACTTACATTGGTATCATTTGCTAGGTGGGTAAGGTGAGCAATGCTCATTCCATTTGACCTGGACTATAGCATTGGTCTAGAGTTTCTTATTGGATGCTATTTGCTATACGCTGGTTGTTGATCTATCCTTCATGGAATGATCAATCTGCTCAACCGATCGACTGAAGCGATTGACACTTTGGCCACCATGATCAGCCAATAAGGGCTTATACGATCAATTAGCCAGCATCGACATGATCAGTCGACAAGGCCTACGTGACCAAGCCGACGTGATTGACTGGCCAGGGCCAATGCGGTTCCATGGCTCGCATCGATGCAATCAACCGACCAGGACCATGATCAATAGTGATTAGTTATTGACTGGCCCCACGATCAATGCCTTGAGGTGCAGTTGCCTCAGCTCTCATGTAGATGAGGGCATGCACAGCCACGTGGGCCGAATATCCATGTGGCGCATGCTCAAGAGAGCAGAGGTCAGGAGTATCCTCCCCTTCTAGCATGACACGTGGTGACATCAAGATCTAAGAGGGTAGGAGGCCCTCTGATCTCTAAAACTGGACCTATCACCAGTTGCCACCTGACGAGATCTATGATCAGCATGCACCTTGATGTGCCACCTAGAGCACTCACGAGATGACACATGGTACACAAGAGGACTAACATAGACATGAAATATGGCAGACAGCCACTGGATGACATGACTCTGACTCGAACTCTGACTAGACTGACTAGCCCACCCCTGGTGCCATGTGGCGACATCCAAAAGGGCGGGCGACTCTCGTTGATTGCCCAAAGGCAATCAACATTGCTAAGGTGCGTCGTGGCTTATAAACCGCATTGCATCCCATTATGGGATGCATGTGGGATAAAATCCCATAATGCGATTAGCGTGTCACGACCACCATAAGTAGTCGTCGCACCAAGGAGTTACGAAATCGATCGGTGTCTCGGTTGGCTCGAGTGGTTGACTAGCAATGCGTAGACCCCAGATAAATTCCCCCGCGTGTTCAAACTAAAGGTAATTTTTTTGAATTCCAATTTTTTTGAGAATTTTAAATTTTTTCTAAAGTTTTTTTTTTTTTGCACTAAAATATTATTTTTTTATTTTTTTTATAATTTTCTTTTAAATTGGCATAAAATGTTCAATTTTTAGTCAAATTGGACGATTTTGTTTTCCAAATTTTTCCTAAATTATAGAAATTTCATCTTAAACATATATTTTTATGCTTTATCAAACTTAGAAAACTGGAAATCCAAACAAAATTTAGCCTTCAAAGTTCCCAAAATCAAATTATGTTTTTCTCTCAATTGGAGACAAAAGGAACATAAGAACCTCCTTTTGGCAAATTTTAAAAACTTGCTTCAACAATTTTTTTTGCAATAAACTCTTCAGAAGTTCTATAGTTTTCTTCATTCATTTTTGGAGATATAAGACATAGAAAATCAAAATTTCTATTGCAAAACACAAAGCATGCCATGATTGAGGAAGCATAAAGGTAATCTCATTTTTCTCAAAACCACAAATTTTGCTTTTGTTCTCTCCTTCAAGAAAGGAGACCTAAAGCATAAAATAGCAATTTTTTTGTTGTAAACTTGATATCCATTAAAAAAAAAAAAAACCTATATTTTTTTTTTGCTCCTCATGCTAAATTGTTGAAGACAAAAACCAAAGTCGTGTGTTGACTGGTTTGGAAGCCTTTCAAATGTGGGTCGTGTGTCGACTTGTCTTGAAAGGAGTGCTCAAAAATTTCTCAATTTTGTAAACATTAAGGGGGGATATAAATCATTTTTTTTAATTCTATTATTTGCAAAATTGTAAAGATAAAGGGGGGATTTTCCAAAAGCAAGAAAGATGCAATCTCGGTTGTACCCGACACCTTTCTCAAAAGTTGACTATACTAGGTGCATTTTCGGTTGAATCTGATTCCTAGAGTGATAATAATGTGGGTTGATCTCATGTTTTGATTATTGCACTAACACTCATGTTTTTTGTGTAATTAAAAAATCATATACAACATTGGTAGAAGAATTTTTCAAAACCCATATTTTACTCCAAAATGTGCTACACTTTGCATAGGTTGAACATAAGTCAATTTTTTTTTACCCCTTCAAAAGGTCAAAATACAAAAACACCTTGATTACCTCTCTTTGTTTGGCTTAATTTCCTCAAACTTTTCATCCTTCTTGAAGGGTGTTAAGGCAGGTGCCATTAAATATCCTAGAGAGCACAATCAAAAGTCTATCAACCTACCCCTTTAATTTGCTCTATCTTGTTTGGTTTAATTTACTCAAACTTCTCATCCCTTGATAAGGGTGTTAAGGCAGGTGCCATTAAATATCTTATAGAAGAAAATTAAACATCTTCCATATACTCTTTTGAGTGTATAGTGCAAGATACAACCATCTTAATCCTATCAATTTGAAACCTTCACCATGGCCATGATCCACAAGTATCTCACTAAGAACCAACTGCTCAAAGGTTTAAATTATTCTGCATGGAATACTAAGATGAAAACTATATTAACTATAGAAGATCTATGGTCTATAGTGGATGGAAGTGAAACTAGACCTCAATCACCTAGAGCAGATCAAACAATATTTGATAAAAGGATAAAAAACTATCCTTAATGATATTACTAGATATTATTAATGATATCCAACCTCATATCAATGAAGCTAAGAATGATAAGGAGGCATGGGATGCCTTAAAAACCAGCTTTGAGGTAAATAATCAATCAATGATTCTTAACCTCCAAAAACAACTTCATACTCTTCATATGAAATCAGGAGAAACAGTAGAGCTATTCCTCTGCAGAGTGGCAAAATTGAAAACAAAACTGAAATCCTTAGGAGAAAAAGTGGAAGACCAAGTCTTGACCTCTATCATTTTGAGGGCTCTTCCTGACTCCTACAAAATGTTGATCACTTCACTACAAGTCTCTGGAAGGATAGTTACTTTTTTCAAGTTGGTAAATATGCTTCAAACAGAAGAAGCTAATCAACTCCAAAGATATGAGGCATCCAACAATGCTCTTTTCTCAAACAGACAAGGTGGTAATAAAAATTGGAATCAACAGAAAGATTCTTCTTCTAATAAAGACAAGGGTAAAGGCAAAGAGATTCAAAATAAGAAGCAGTATTATAAGATTTGTGACAAGGACACTATTGAAACCAAAATATGTTGGTTTAAGAACAAATCACCCAATGAACAAGGAAACAATAAGGGCAAAGGTAAACCAAAGAACAAGAATAAACAACAACAGGGACACATTGCAGCTGAAGATTCTAGTTTGGACTCTAAACGAGCACACAAGGTGCTCGTGACACATACAGATTCCCCTCATAAGGACACTATGTGGTACATATATTTAGGTTCTAGTAAGAATATGACTGGTGATAAGTCCTGGTTTGAGACATTTGAGGCTTGAGAAGGTAGATCGATCACCATTGCTGATGATCAAACCTATCGAGTTCAGGGAAAAGGAAGTGTTTCTATCTCCCTTCTAGATGGAGAATGTAAAATTCAAAAATTTCTTTATGTACCAAGATTGAAAAATAATCTCTTGTCAGTTCCACAAATCCTGAACAATCACATGAATGTCAATTTCAAGGTGGACAAAGAAAAGAAACGTTGCTTTATCACTTAGAAAGGAAAAAATATAGCAACATGTTCATACAAACATGGTTTGTTTGTCTTAGATGCAATTACCTCAACACATACTACAATGGCAGTAACCATAAAAGAGGCCACATCTCTATGGCATAAGAGATTTGGGCATTTAAGTTCAGGATATTTACTAGAACTCAGTAAATATCAAATGGTGAAAGGACTGCCTACTGTTTCATCTACTTTCCAGTGTGCTTATATTGCTTGTTAGGAAAGAAACACAGAGTACCATTTGAACCTAGCTCCTTTTGAGCTAAGGTACCTTTGGAGTTGGTTCACACAAATTTGTGTGGTCCCATGTCTACTAGTTGTGGAGGAAAAAGGTATTTTCAATTATTTGTAGACGATCACTCATGAAATATGTGGGTCTTCTTCTTGTAGTTGAAGTCTGAAGCATTTACCTATTTTCAATAGTTCAAAAATCTTGTTGAGAAATAATTAGGATGCTTCATCAAGACCCTCCATTCACATCGAGGGGGAATACACATCAAAGGAATTTTTCTCATTTTTACAGACACATGGGATAAAGAGATAGTTGACCACAGCCTATTCTCCTCGATCAAATGGAGTTGCTGAGAGAAGAAATTTGTCCATTATGGAAATGGTTCAATGTATGCTTAAGGGAGCCAATATTGAGAAAATTTACTGGGTTGAAGCTATTCAAACTATAGTATATCTTCTAAATAGAGCACCCACAAGGGCTCTTGAAGGTATGACTCCTCAAGAAGCATGGAGTGGAAGGAAACCCTCCATATCTCATCTATGGGTATTTGTGATGTAGGAGCATCCGGTGAAAGTATGAGCAATCTTGCATCTTTTCATTTTCTTTAAAATTCTGGTATTTTTGAAGAAATTTGGTTCTTTTTCGGGGAAGGAGATGTCGTAAGATAGAAAAGGAAGTTGTTAAAGGGACTAAGGCAAGTGTTGAGGTGCATCGCGCTCATTTCTTTGCAAGGCGGAGTTTCGTCGCGATATCGTACGTTAGGTTCGATCTTAAGTTTGAGGGGTTGGTTGTTGCAAGGAGTTGGTGCATGGAGGTGTGTTTGCGACGTCACGTTTCCGAGTCAGGCGGAGACAAATGCGGTATTTTTTGATGCGTCGATATCGCGCGTTTTTCAATCCGAGGGGACGTGTTGGGTGCGATATCATGACATGTCATGATATCGCTACATGTCGTGATATCACGGCCCAAGAAAATTCAAACGGAAATAAAAGGAGGCGGACGGGGAAATTGACAGGGTCCACGTGCCTTAAAGGCAACACGACTGGGGGATGAGTCAAATTTGACACGTGGAGACACACTTGTAATAGATCTTGAGGATGAGGGCCACGTATCGGAGGAGAGAATATAGATGTCGACCAAGTTTATTATCTTGGAATGTTTTTCGGAGAAACCTGTTCTGAAAGACTTATCGAGACAACTTTAAAGATGTTAAAATGGGGGTATGAAAGCCATGAATGGCTGGATGGATCGGACGTTGCCTTTATGGCAAAAAAAAAGGAAAGGAAAATCTTGAAATTTCAACGGAGGAAGATGAAATTCGAAAGGGGCTTTGGGGGGAGCATTAATTTGGGAAGGCCTAGACCACATTAAAGGGGAAAATTTGTATGGGAAAATGGTGGTGAAGTCGGGATTGGGGAGAAGTGGTTACTGAGAGACTTAACGTTTCTATTTTTAATAAATTCCATGAAATTTGTGAATGTTTTGGTGAATCCGCTTCCATCATGTATCGGAGAGCTCCGCTAATCACCGGAGAGCTGACCGATCTGGAAGAATTCTAAAAAAAAATAATAAGAGAAATATATGCCTCCACGAAGGAACCGGAGTAGGAAATGTGGTGTCGTCAAGACTTTGGCCTTGCAAAGACAAGTTCAAGCCTTGCAGCGAGTTACGCGAAGGCGCGAACCCGGAGGGGAAGAGGAAAGTGAAGATGAAGTTGAAGAGGAAGAACAGAGGAAGAAGTAGAAGGTGGATCCCGGCCGTGTATAAGGCCATCTCTGATTGGAAAATAGCCAAAATGGAGGTATCTACCTACTCGAAATCTAAATCCAAGAAGGATTGACTGGATAAATGATTTAGAGGAATATTTCCAGTATGAGGAGATTGAAGACCCTAACCGGTCGATTTGCTAAGACCAGTTAAAGGGTCATGCCGATTTGGTGGAAGGGAATGCATTGGAGAGAAAGAAGAGGGAAAGAGAGAATAACAAGATGGGATAGAATGGTGGAGAAGCTTAAAAGATAGTTCATCCCGACAGATTACGCGTTGGATCTGCTAAGGAAAATGTAGAGCTTGAGACAGACAAACAAAAATGTCCAAGAGTACACTGAAGAATTTTACAAAATTTCTATTAGAACAGGCATTTAGAGGCAAATAAGGAGAAAGAGCCCTTAAATTAATGGGTGAGGCTTGTATCCGGAAGAACATTGGTTGGTAAACACCATTGAGGATCTTATCAATTTGCCTTGAAGGTAGAAGAAAGCTAAAGAGGGGTTTGAAGGCAAGCAAAGAGGAAGAGGCCGAGGTGGAAGGAGGTGGGAGGACCAATGGAGAAAAGTACAAGGATCCGAAGAAGACAGTGAAGCGTAGTAACCAGGACCAAAAAGAAGAAGATGTTTACACCCCAGATCAAAGCTACCCAAGAGGACGGGTGGATCCGGACGAGGGTTTGGAAGGGGAGTATTTCGTGGAACATGTTTCCCTATGGTGAAGAAGGACACGGGATTTGAATGTCCACAACACCGAGAAAGAACAAACAAGAGGCCCGAGGGCCCACCGAGGGGAGAGGAGGATGGAACGAGCATTCGAAGAAGCGGAGAGAGGAGAAACAATGGTTGTAAGAAGAGTCGTTGAAGAGGAGAAGGACAAGACCAAAGGAAAGTTATTCCACACTAGATGTAAATGGGGGCAGGTTTGCAATATCATTATTGATAATGGTAGCATGGACAACCTGGTTTTGAGGAAATGGTTACAAAGTTAGGTTAGAAAGGAAGAAACACCCACACCCATACCGGTCGCAGGTTACAAAAGGACCAGGAGCTGGTCAACGAGCGTGTCTTAAATTTAACATTGGGAATTATTGGATGAGGTCTGGACATCTTACCCATGGATGTTGCCACGTTGGGGAGACCCGGCGATGTGCGACATGATGGCCAGCCAAACCTACTCATTGACAAAGAATGGTGTGAAAACAAAGCCCGAAGGAAAGAGAAGGTAGAAATTTACTTTTAGTTGAGGGGAGAGAGTTTGAGGGTAAAGCAGAAAAGTTCAAAATCCCTAGAGTTAGGGGGAAGGAATTCGGGATACCAAGTTCTAAATTTGGGAATTTCAATTGTGTGACAATGTGCCTAGGGCTTACCCCTTGAGAAAATTAGCATCATATGATTAGTACGGGATCAAGCGCAAATAAAGTTGAAGGATGAACGTAGAGAGGGAGTAAAGAGTCCAAGAATTATTAAAAAGGGTTAATTGGGAAAGTTGAGTCCATGCGTCTAGGTTTGGCAAAGAAGATGGGGAATGGAGGAGTGTGATTCACGGCACAAAAAATTACTAGGATCTGACCAAGAATGGATGAACATGGATGTTAGTGGGTGGTACTTACAAGATTGATGAAAGTGGTTATCACTATCCGTTCCGAGAGGGGGATGAATGGAAGACATCCTCAAGACAAGAGAAGGTGTTGAGTGGTTGGTCATGCCCTTTGGTGTCAATGCACAGTACTCATGGGTGAGAAGAAGGAAAGAATCTGGAAAGTTGTTGATTAGAGATATATTGATATAGGGACGAGGAACACGTGATGAGAGTCTTTGAAAGTTGCAAGAAGTAAATAAATTTGAAGGTAATTGTCAAGAAGGAATGGTATACTTGGGTGTAATCGTGAAGGCCAAATATGGACCCCAAAGGTGAGAGCAATGAATGGCCACCCAAGGAGAATGTGAGGCATTCCATGGTGGCGTTATAGGAAGTTCATAAAGAACTAGAGATGTGACCTCTCACGAGACAATGAGGGGAGATAAAAGGAGTCAAATGGACACGGGTAAAGGAGCTGATACATGAAGAGAAGAGGAACAGCTGGGCACTCGGACAACAAGGTATGGGGTGTGATGCTTGGGAATAGGGGGGACTGAGTCAAGGAGGAGTGAAGTGAAAGTAAATGAGCTGAAAAAGATTGCAGACAAGAATTAGCATAGTTTGCCCGAAAGTGGAGACAATTATACCAAAGGAGTGACTAACCATCGGGCTGCAAACAGACAAATTAACCAAAGGCACATGAAATGGGTGGAGTTCCTCAAGTATACCGACAAGCAGTTGGGAAGTCAAGGGTGGATGCCTTAGTATGCGATTACGGATTGACATGGAAGTAGTGGGTTTTGAAGAGAAGGGTCTATACCGAGTCCGGATTTGGGCCTGAAGGTTGCAAACTCTACCATGGAAGAACAAAATGGTTGGATTCTAACCAAGACGGGATGGCAAGGGAGTGTTGGATTCGTTCCATGGGGATAATAACAAAGAAAGCACCGGAGGATTGGTAGGATTGGTAGGGATAAGACCATTGCCTTGATTGAGGAAAATATAGGCACAACTTGGCAGATGAGGAAGTTTGTGCAAGGAGAATGCGATGGCAGGGTGTAAAACAAAATAAGGATTACAATTACTGTGCTCGAGAGACCATGGGAGGACATAAGATGGAGCTGGATTTCAGAACAGAGAGGAAATGATAATATTTGGTGGTGGACGGTTCCCAAAATGGCATATTTATTCCTTCCAAAAGACAAGTGATGGTCAGGGGTTGTTCTCAAGGGTGGAGACAGGCGAGAAGTAAGTAGAGAACAAAGTGTGGGATTGAGAACTCGGAAGAAATGAAGAGACGAAAGCAGAACCACCAGTGATGGGGGAGAGGTGGCAAAGAAGCTGGGCAATTTAGTGAAGTGGATCAACCCAAGGGATGGGATGGCTACCAGAGGTGAAAGTAAAAAGCACAAATAAAACGGTCCGAAGTAAGGAAACATCCGAGGAATGTGGAGCTAAGAGGTTGAAAGAGAAAAGTAGTGCGAAGTAGAAGAATTGGAAAGAAAGTGATGAGGAAGTAAGAAGACAAAACAAAATGAAAGCAATAAAGACAAGGGGGACGTTGGGCAAGGAGTCAAGGTAGGAGATGAGGCATGGTACTCGGAAGGAGAGATCGCAAGACAATAAGAAATGAAAAGGTTGGACCAGGAAGGGAAGGAGAGTAAAGTAGAAGTGGAAGCCAACTGGAACACCAAAATATCGGATTAGTGGAAACCATGAGGGAGAAGGTAAGCAAAGTCCGAGAGGAACGACACCGCGAGAGGAGGAAGAGGAACGGAAGGGAAAACGAAAAAAGAGAGAGACAGTGGAAAGGAGGCGAAGAGCAACGGGACGAGGGGAGGTTGACCGGGGCCCACAAATGAGGGCACTAACACGGGCGGGGAGATCGGAGAGACTCACTCCTTGTATGAAGATGGCGGGAAGGAGATGGAGATTAGGAGTTGTAAATGGACTAAGGAAAGTGGGGAGGTCACGAAATGCGACTCATTGCATGCAAGGGGAGCAGTTTCGTCGTGATATCGCGGTGCGTATCGTGGTGGGTGGTGGGAGCTTAAGTAGAATGGGGTGAGTGGAAGGAGTGGGGTTGGAGTCCAAATCGCGATCGCTGCGACGCGATTCGGACGCGGGAGACAAATGGGAGTATGGCGAATCGGACGTGTCAAAGATGAGGGCGGACGCGGTGGGCGTGAATCGACAGTCGCAACGACAGTCCGAATCGGCCCAAGAAAAGCAAACGGAAAAAACAGGGAGGGAGGGGAAATGACACGTGGGCAGCCTTAAAGGCAACACGACCAGTGGGGGATAGAGTCAAATTTGACATGTGGAGACACACTTGTAACAGATCTTGAGGATGAGGGCCACATAATCGGAGGAGAGAGATATAGATGTCGACCAAGTTTAATTATCTTGGAATGTTGTTTCTGGAGAAACCGTAGTTACAGGTGAAAGACTTAATGGCGGAGACAACGGTACTTAAAGACAGTCAGATTAAAACGGCGGGTGCAGGGTATGGAAAGCCATGAATGCAGGCTCTGGACGGATCAGACAGTTGCCATTTATGGCAGAAAACAAAAGGAAAGGAAAATCTTGAAATTTCAACGGAGGGAAGATGAAATTCGAAAGGGGTCTTTGGGCGGGAGCATTAATTTCAGGGAAGGCCGAGACCACATTAAAATGGGGAAAATTTGTATGGGAAAATGGTGGTGAAGTTCAGGATTGGGGGAGAAGTGGTATACTGGAGAGACTACTGTAAACCGTATTTTGCTATTTTTAATGAAATTACCATGAAATTACTGTGAATGTGTTTGTGTGAATCTCGGCTTGCCATCAATTTGGGTGTAAGGCTTTTATGCATATACCCAAGGAGAAAATAAAGAAATTAGATGAGAAGTCCCTACCATGTGTTTTTCTTGGATATGATGAATTCTCAAAAGGCTATCGATTGATAGACCCACTTACCAAGAAAATACATGTTAGCATAGATGTAGTGTTTGATGAAGCTTTCACACCCAACACTACATCAGTATACCTAGATGATGAGGAGCAACAACCACTTCCTTCTCCACAATAGAAAAACCCTTCCAAATGGTATACAAGCACAATGAAATATTCCAAACTCACTTCCCCACCTGATCTTACTCTCAATCATCCAAAGACATGAAGCATGACTCAAAAAGAAAATACTGAAGCATCCACTTCAGTTGATCTTTGTGCAGATTTTAAAGAACTTTCTGTTGATAGAGAGTTAGCAAGGGAAGATGATATGGAAATATATGAGGAGAGGGTTTACTTGTCATCATTTTATGAAAAAGAACCTTCTACAGTTGATGAAGCACTTAGACTACCTCAGTGGAAGGTAGCTATGGATGCAGAACATAACTCCCTCATGAAGAATAAAACATGGAAGCTGGTGTATTTGCCTAAAGGAAAGAGACCCATAGGCTAAAAATGGATTTACAAAGTTAAATATAAGGCATATGGCACCATAGATAAGCATAAGGCTCGTCTTGTGGCAAAGGGCTATGCTCAAAAGGAAGGCCTTGACTATTAGGAAACCTTTGCTCCCACAACAAGGATGACCACCATTCGAGTTCTTTGTGCTATGGCAACACAATTCAAATGGAAATTACATCACATGGATGTAAAAAGTGCCTTTCTAAATGGTGACTTAAAAGAAGTGTACATGACTCAACCTCCTGGATTTGCTGAGGAAGAACATGAGCAAAAAGTTTGCAAGTTGGTCAAATCATTATATGGGCAAAAATAAGCCCCAAGAGCATGGTACATAAAAATGGATAGTCACCTACTATAGCATGGATTTAAGAGAATTCCATCTGATGCAAATATCTATATCAAGAACATAGGTTATGAAATAGTGATTCTTGTGTTATATGTAGATGATCTGATCATCACTGAAAATTTAGAGAAATTGGTTAACGTCATGAAATATGACTTGAAAGAGTCATTTGATATGATAGATCTAGAACTTTTCCACTACTATCTTGGCCTTGAGATATAATAGAAGAAGAATCATCTTAGGGTGACTTAGAAAAAGTATGCGAAGACTTTAGTAGAAAAATATCGTATGACTGATTGTAAGCCCAAAGCAACACAGATGGAATTATGGCTTCAGTTATCACGATATGATGACTCACCATAGGTAGATGGCACACTATATAGATAGATGATTGGAAGCCTCATATATCTGACTAATACTAGACCAGATATTACTTATGCTATAAACTATCTTTCATGATTCATGCAAAAACCAAAGGTCTCTCATTAGAATGTAGCTACGAGGGTTCTTCACTACATTCAGGGTAGTGCATATTATGGTCTAGAGTATAAGAATAATAATTCATTCTTATTATAGAGTTACATTGAATTTGATTACGCTAGATCCAAAGATGATAGAAAATCAACATCAGGGTATGTATTTCATCTTGGATCTGGTCCTGTCTCATGGCATAGTAAAAATAAATAGGTGGTTGCTTTATCTTCAACCGAGGTAGAATATCATGCTATACATGGAGCTGTGTGTGAAGCGATATGGCTAAGTCACATCTTGGCTACCATGGACCTACCAAAGAAACTTCCTATTCACATGTTTTGCAACAACTCAGGTGTTTTGAACTTGGTCAAGAATCCAGTACATCATGAATGAACAAAGCATATTGATACATATTATCATTTTATTCGTGATGAAGTTCCTAAGCATAGAATCAAGCTCCAACACATTCCTACCGATGAATAGGTTGCTGACATCTTTACAAAGGCACTTGGACGTGTCAAATTTTAACTGTTTCAGAGTAAAATTTGTATATCAAAGTAAATGTAATAAAGGGGGGATGTTAGAGTAAAATAGGTAGTATATTGCATTATACTACATGTATTATTACATCTACTTTCTACCATAGGAGATATTTACCATTGTATAAATCACCTCCTAGATTAACTTAGGTTAATAACTAAAATATCCTGAGATATTTTAGTCAGTTATTAGGCATATTCTATTTTCAATGTTGTTAGCACATCCTATGCTAACTTTGTTAGAGTTACTATTATGTAACCTATATATTGGGTTTGATATTTCATTTCAAACCTAATGTCTACATCAATAATATTTGATTTATTTCATATTTGAGTAATCTCCTACTTACATTGATCATATTTAGACAAGTTCTGTGTGAGCTTGTTGAGCATATTTGGACAGGTTTTGAGTGGACCTATTGAGAAAATTTGAGCAAGTTCTGAGTGGATCTATTGAGCATATTTGAGCAGGTTCTGAGCGAGCCTATTGAGTAGATTTGAGCAGTTTCTGAGTGAACCTATTGAGTAGATTTGAGTAGGTTCTTAGTGAACCTATTGAGTAGATTTATGCTAGACCGAATGAACTGTGTTTAGTGCAGATTTGAGTGAGCTTGTTGAGCAGACTTGTGCTAGATCGACTGGACTGTGTTTAGTGCAAGAAGTGATAAGAGTTGTGCTATATCTACTGGACTATGTTTAATATAGAATTGAGACATAGCTTTGGAGGTGATAGAGTAGAGATGAAATTAGTCTCCAGTGGATAGATATCCATCAGCCAAGGCAGTGATGATAGGTCTTCTGAGTGGAGACAAGAGTCTTCAGTGGAGAGAGATCCACAAGCTAGTGCAGTAGAGGCAGTAGTCTTCTAGAGATCACCAAACATAGCAGAGGAGGAGTTATCCTATGGATAGAGATCCATAAACTAGATTTAGGGGATCAACATATCATTTGGAAAGAGGTCCACAAACATTGTAATAGAGAAAGGATTCCCAAGGGATTAAGTGAGAATTTTTTAGTAAAATATTTTCTCCGTGGAGTAGCCCGCATTGGGTGAACCATGTAAATTGTGGTGTCTCTATTGTGTGTGGTGATGTGTACATTTATTTGATTACTACTATTGATATTGCTATCTTTACATTACATATATTGGTTTGAGAGAAAAAGTAAAAAGTGGTCTTACACTATTCACCCCCCTCTTAGTATAAGCTTGTGTTCTTCAATTGGTATTAGAGCGGGTTCCTTAAAGAGAGTTTGAAAACTTGAAGGAAAAGCAGTCAAGAACACAATGGATCAAAAGGATCAAAGGGAAGGGTCCTAAAAAAATACAGTACCAATATTTGATGGAAGTGGCTTCTTGTATTGGTGTATGCTGATGAGATTTCACCTGATGGAACTTGGCAATGAAGTTTGGGATGTAGTGGAATTTGGATATGATTCAACAATAAATCCTCCTACATATAAGTAAGGTAAGCTTATAATGCATGCAAATTCAAGAGCTATGAATGCAATTATAAAATGGTTGTGTAGATAAAAATCTATGAAGGTTATAAATTATAAAACAACAAAAGAAATGTGGGAACTATTGCATAACATATATGAAGGAGATAAAGGTGTCAGGAAATCTAAGATAAGAAATATAAAAGGAGAATTTGAAACTATATCAGTAAGATTAATGAACTTGTACATGAGATGAGAGGACTTGGAATGAAGGTTGATGAATCTGATGCTTGTGATAAGATCTTGAGAACTCTTCAAAAAAGGTATAGTGAAAATGTCTCTACTATAGAAACATCAATTGATAGTGATTATCTGATAAGAAATTATTTGCTTGGCATGCTTACTTTGAGATAATAACAAAAGATCATACCCCTCCGAAGGAGGCTACTTTCAAAGCGAACAAGAAGATAAAGGGTAAGAAGTCAGAATAAAGTAGTGAGTCATCCAGTGATGAAAAAGCTAACTATGGTAGAAGAGATAAAGGTTCCAGAGGACCCATAGATATAATATCTATTAGTTTTTTCAATTTTGGAAAGTATGGATATTTTGCAATAGGTTGTAAAGAACCAAAGAACAACAATGGTGAAGAAAAATAGGATCACAGGTACAAGGAATCATAAAGATATAGGCATCAAAATTAAAAAAAAGGATGGACAAACCAAACAAGAAAATAAGTTCTTCTAAATACAAAAGAGGATCTACTATGCGGATAATGCAAGTAAGTACTCAAATTATAGTGATACTAATTCTTCAAAAAATGATAGAGATGAAGTCCTATTTGTGATTGAAGAAAAATAACCAGTTAAGAAAAAGACTCCAGTTATTCTCAAATGTTTTAGATGTGGTAAATTTGGACATATTGAAGATGATTGTACAAGGGATGGTTATAGTTTTAGTGATGATGAATATGAGAATGCACTCAAAGGACCAGATGAAAATCTTCTAATGGATTTAAAATAAGAAGTGATCCTATAGAAGACAAGCCAAAAGAAATTAATGATGTGGAAAAAGGCAAACAAATAGAAGAATATTTAGAAGAGAATGGATATGATCTCAAGGAAGAACTTATATATGCCTTTGACATGGTAAATAAGGTAAGGAAGCAACACTCTAAACTTGAAATTTAGTTTCAAGAATATGATGAAGAGAGAAGATTGCTCATAGAGTATTTAGAAAAATCAAAGGCTAAGGCAAAAAGGTTCAAAGATAAGTTAGAAGCAAAGATCTTGGAATGTGAGAAGTTAGCACAATAAGTGGCACTACTAAAATAATATTTAGAGGACTCCAATATCAAGATGAAATGATTCAAGAATAGCTCAAATATTATGGATAAAATAGTCAAGGTACAAATAAGGTCAAAAAATAAAACAAGTCTTGGTTTTGAATAAACTCAAAATAAACAGGAAGGAGAGTCAAATTCAAGTTCTGAAGAGGAAACATCAGATGAAGATACTTCAGAAGAAGACAGTATAAAAAGTTAGACATCATAGGAAGATTTGGACTATAGAGAGTTCAACGAAGATAGGAACAATGCACAGAGAATATACAGATGGAACAACAATCATAATAGGAGACCAATGAGGTCAAAACAAGGAAGTTTCAATGGAAGATATTTTTTATGTCATAGGTTTGGGCATATGGCTTCACAATGTAGGACACAAGAAAGACAAGAATATGGGAATGGAAATATTTTTAATGGGTATTGCTACTCATGTAATCAGTTTGGTTACAAGGCAATGAATTACAGGGTTCATGAAAGAAGAGGATATGATTTCACTAGGAAAAATCGTAAGACATTTGCACCTCCAAGGAATAATATTATTAAGTGTTATAAGTACAATAATAATGGTCACACAACAAAGTGGTGTAGAGCAAACATTCTAGAAATAGGTATGAGCAGGAACAAGAACATGAACATGAAAAGGAACAGGAACAAGAACAGAAATAGAAACATGAATATGAACAAGAACAGGAATATGGATGTGAACGGGAATAGGAACATGAACATGAATATGGATGTGAATAGGAATAGGAATAGGAACAGTAACAAGAATAGGAACAAAAATGATAACATAGATAAAAATAGTTAGAGGAATAAAAAAATTCATAAAATAAGGGAAGAGGATAAAGGCAAATAACAATGCCTTCTAGGAGTAGAAATACTCCCACCCCAAAATTAACCACCTCAAAAGGAGGTGGGGGAGGGGCTAAGCTAAGAGGCTCATTCTTAGCCCCGAGCCCCAAAGGTGACCCTTTGCCATTGATGTCAAAGGGGGAGAGATTTGTGTAATGGAGAGAGATTTGATATCTGAGAGAGCATTGATCCAGGGGGAGCAATGTCCTAGGGGGAGCAGAAGAAAAATAAAGTTCAAGTTTCAGTAAAAAGAATGTGGGTTGCCATCAACGACAAAGAGGGAGATTGTTGGACATTTTGAGTCCCTAAGCTAAAATTGTCATTGATGTCAAGAAATACAGTTAACATTAATATCAAGGTTTTTGTCAAGGAATGAAGTTATCAAGAGTTTCAGTGCAAAGTTGAAAAGGAGATATAATATTTTTTATAAATTATTTAAATTCAATAAGAATTTAAATTTTATAAATAAATATTATCTACACCATGGAATGCAAGTAAAGGAAAATATTAAAAATTAAACCTATAATTATAATTTATAAAATTTAAATTCTTTTGATTTTATTTATAAATTATAATGCTGACGTCATCAAATTTAATTTAAGCACTTTGCATATTTTATAAAGTTTTTAAAGGCACCAATGTCATTAAAACAAGGAAGCACCGACATTTGAATAAAATACATGGTTGTGTATAAAATGTGGCCTCAAAGTGTGAAAGATGGTCGATTAAATTAACATAATAATTTAAAAAAAATTTAAAACAAAACTTCAGCAACAATTTTCTATAGCGGCAATCAAATCTTACATTATAATATTCTAATGCATATATAGGTAAGGAAAAAATGAAAATAGTCAGCGAAGATAGGGAATAGGGAGTTGGAGGGATAAGGGAATAGGGAGTTGGAGGGATAAGGGGGAAGAAAGAATAGCGGAGGGATAAGGAGGAAATGGAGGGATAAGGAGGGAATATAGGAGAAAAAATAGGGGAGGAGAATAGGATAGAAAAATTTGCCGACAAAGGGTGCCGACAAAAAACTTGCCAACAAACCTGATGACATTTCACACTTAGGGCTAGAAAAGTGTTTTTTTCTAAGCCACTTTAGGTGAAACCCTGTTCACACTTGCAACATTCTCCCCCTTAAAGTTGAGAGGACTGACTACACAGTCTCTCAGCTTTACAAATTGAGCTTTAGTCATCGCCTTGGTGAAGATGTCCGCAACGTTTTCCAAAGTGTGACAGTATTGAAGCTCAACAATTTCATGTTCCACCATATCTCTGATGAAGTGGTACTTCATATCAAAATGCTTTGTTCTGCTATGGTGGATAGGATTATATGCCAACTGAATGGCACTGATGTTGTCATAGTAGATTCTGGTCGGACCACTTTGTTGTTCTCCAATCTCTTCTAGTACTTTCCTTAGCCACAAGGCTTGAGTACTTGCAAAAGTAACTGCTATATACTCAGCTTCTGTTGAAGATAGCGCTACTACTATATGTTTTTTGGAACTCCAAGTTATTAGTCCTGATCCAAGACTAAAACAATTTCCTGATGTTGACTTCTTGTCATCAATATTGCTACCCCAATCACTATCACTGAAGCCTACAAGCTTGATAGTGTTACATTTATGGTACTGGATTCCAAAATCCAATGTACCCTTCACATATCTCAAAATTATTTTAGCTGCCTGCAAATGCAGCTCAGAGGGGTTAGACATAAATCTAGAAACAAGAGATACAACATACTGAATATCTGGTCTGGTGTTGGCGAGAAACATAAAACTCCCAACCATGCTTCTGAAAGTGGTCACGTCAACTTTTGGTGCTCCATCATATTTGCTTAATTGGATCCCATGTCCAACTGGAGTTGCAACCGGTTTGCAATGCTCCATAGCAAACTTCTTGATCATGTCCTGAGCATACTTATGTTGACAGATGAAGATCCCTATATCTGATCGATGAACCTCCATTCCAAGATAGTAGTGCATTAAGCCAAGATCCTTCATCTCAAACTGCGTCATCATGGAGTGTTTGAACTCCATATTCATTTTTTCATTACTACCCATAAAAATGAGATCATCCACATACAAACAAACTATGAGGATGTCTTTACCTTGCTTTAGGTAGTAGAGTGTGGGTTCATTTTTGCTCCTAGTGAACCCATATTCTTTGAAGTACCCATCAATGCATGAGTACCAAGCTCTTGGTGCCTGTTTAAGACCATAGAGTGCCTTCTTTAATCTGTAAACAAGGTGTTCCTTACCTTGCACTTCAAATCCCCGTGGTTGCTTGACGTACACTTCTTCTGTCAAGTAACCATTGAGAAATGCACTCTTTACATCCATATGTTGGACTTTCCATCCTTTGTGTGCAGCTAAGGCAAGAATTGTTCTGATGGTCTCCTGTCTGGCTATAGGAGCAAAAGTTTCTTCATAATCTATTCCATATTTCTAAGTAAAACCCTTTGCCACTAATCTTGCCTTATGTTTTTCAATGCTTCCATTAGCATTAAACTTGGTCTTGAAGATCCATTTATAGCCAACACATTTCTTTCCTTTCGAAAGCTTCACGAGCTCCCAAGTGTCATTGTTTTTTATAGAGGTTATCTCCTCTTTCATGGCATCTTGCCAAATCTTCTGAGTACATGCCTTCTCATAACTAGAAGGTTCAAGTTGTGCACTAGTTAACAAAGCATAGTTAAATTGATCTCCCCTAGGTTCCTGCTGAGATTCATCATCACCATACAAGTGCATACTTTCTAATCTGTGTAAAACAGATTCCATTTCACTAGCTTGACTCCTAGTATATCTTCTTGAAAAAATTTTATCCAACATTTGAGATTCTAGATGATACTATAGAGTTATCTTACCTTTGGACGGAGGATCAATGTCCATTGGTGAGGAACTTGTTGGTCTCTGTGGAGAAGAACTTGGTGAGGAAGATGAACTAGTAGAAGAACTTGGGCTTGAAGGTGGAGATTTCTTGCTTTTTAGTGGTATCTGCTGCTGCACCTGCTGAGAACTTGAATCATGTGACTCAACATCACTGTATATTTGGGGCTTACCCCACTCTCCCCCTTCATCAAAAATCACATCCCTTGAAATCACTATCTTTCGAGTTGTAGGGTTGTAGAGTCTATAACCCTTTGTGTTTTCACAATATCCTACAAAAATGCATCCCTGACTTTTTGGATCCAACTTCTTCCTTAGCTCATTCGGAATGTGTGCATATTCCAATGAACCAAATACTCTGAAATACTTCACATTTGGTTTCTTACCATACTAGGCTTGGTAAGGTGTCTTCCCTTTCAAACTTGAAGTAGGACTTTTGTTCAAGATGTGAACACTAGTCCTTGTTGCATCTCCCCAATATGCATTACTCAAATGCTTTGTCTGAAGCATTGATCTTGCCATCTCCACAATGGTGCGATTCTTTCTTTCTACAACACCATTTTGCTGTGGAGTGTATGCAGTTGTGAATTGCCTCTTGATGCCATGATGTTTACAAAAATTCAAAAACTGATTAGAGGAGTATTCTCCTCCTCTATCTGATCTAAGACATTTTACTGAATATCCACTCTCACTTTCAACTTTTGCTTTAAAATCAACAAAGCATGCAAATGCTTCATCCTTATGCTTCAAAAAACATATCCAACACATTCTTGTGCAATCATCAATGAAAAGTAGGAAGTAAGAGTGATTACCTAGACTCTTGGTCTGCATCGGACCACAGATGTCTGAATGTACTAACTGAAGGGGATAGCTGTCCCGCCATGCTTGCCCATGAGAAAATTTCGATCTGGCATGCTTTCCCAAGGCACACCCTTCACAAACTTCCTTACTATCTTGAATTTTGGGAAGTCCAGTCACCATTGCTTGTGAAGTTAGCATTTTCAAACTTGCTGAATTCAAATGACCATATCTCAAGTGCCATAGGACACTTGGATTGGTAATAGCAACATTTGCTAACTTATTTCCTCCTGGCTGGCTAAACCGTAAAGGGAATAATCTATTCTTTGACATTGGTACTTGTGTAATGATTCTATTACTATTGTTCTTGTCAAAAATGGTGCATTTACCCTCATCAAAAATCAACTTGTAATTCTTTTCAAGCATCTGACCAACAATTAAGAGATTGTGTTGAAGATGAGGTGTGTAATAGATATCACTTACTTGCTTGATGCCTTCTTTCGTTGGAACCTCCATAGCTCCAATGCCTTCAACTGCCAATGACTTGTCATCTCCCAATCGGATGTTGGATTTGTATGAGGAGTCTAACTTAGCAAAGAGTTCTTCTTTACCACTCATGTGATTTGAACACCCAGTGTCCAAAATCCATGTATCATTCATATTTTGCTCTGTCTGGCCATAAGAAAGAAAGAGATTTGAGGACTCTTCCTCTTCTCCAAAATTCCCAAAATGACTGCTCTGGTTGCTGCTGCTTCCTTGCGAAGTCTTTGAACAACAATCTCGAGCATAATGGCCAGGTTTGCCACAATTGTAGCAAACTTGCTTTGATTTATCTCCTCCTTTTCCTTTGCCAGATTGTTTCCCTCTATATTGCTGCTGTCCTCCTCTATTCTGATTTCCACCTCTGTTGGATGATCCTCCTCTGTTAGGAGTTCCCCCTCTTTGATTATTCCTGCACCTACCTCTTTTTTGTCCTCTGCCACAACCTCTTCCTCTTCCTTCATGTGTGGCAAAAGCTTTTTCATCTCCTCCATAACTGGTGGTAGGAGTTTCCTGTAACCTCTCTTCATGTGAGAGAAGTGATCCAGTTAGTGCATCAAAAGACAACGAGGTTAAGTATTTTGATTCTTCAATAATTATTGCAACTGAATTCCACTTTGGAAGAAGTGTCCTCAACACTTTCTTCACCATAACCTCTGGCTTAATATCTTCCCCTAGTGTGACCATTTTATCAACTATGGATTTCACTCGCACGCAGTAATCTCCCACTTTTTCATTTTCTTGCATCCTAAGATTTTCAAAATCTCGTTTCAATGTTTGCAGTTTTACCTGTTTTACTTGGTCACTACCTCTATAGCTTTCTTTTAGGGCATTCCAGGCATCTTGTGCAATTATATAAGAGGCAATTCTATGGAAGATACTTTTATCTAGGGCAGCATGTATGTGATAAAGGGCAAAAGCATTGTTTTTTTGTGCTTCTTTTCTAGCCTTTTTATCAGCATTAGAGAAAGCTGCCCATTCAGTAGCAGTTGGTTCAGTATAGCCTTCTTCGACTACATCCCATAAACCTTTTCCTATCAAAAGGGTTTTCATTTTAATAGACCAATATTCATAGTCTCCTCCATTGAACTCAGGAATCGAAAGACTAGTATTGGATGCCATTGCAGAATAAAAAACAAACTTTATTTGAAGCAAACAAGTACTATAAAGCAGTACAAAGAGATTAATTATTCAAATTAAATCTCGCCTTTTTAGTACATTCAGGTTCTGCTTCGGAACTGCTGCTGATGACAATAACCTCAGGCTCTTCAGGATCCACTTCCTTTGGATCTTCTTCTTCTTCAGCTTCTTCTTCTGTTGCTTCTTCTTTGTCTTCTTCTTCTGTTGTTGCTTCGGGTTCAGGAAAGCATGGTGAATAGCTCTCACTTGATTCTGCTACCCATACACCAGGTGTATAACTGGAACTTGCTTGATCCTTTGGAACCACTTCCTCCGATACAACTTCCATAGTGTCGGACTCTTCAATTATTTTTCAAAAAATGTTGTCTTCTGAATCTGCCTCGTACCCTAAATCCGACTTTCTCAGATGATCAATCACCTGATTTTCCAGCTGACAAAACACTGTATGTAGACTAGTTCATCGAACCCTTTCATCAAAGGATTCCGGTGTCTCTCGTCTCAAAATCGAGAGAAGTGCATTATAACACCCCCCAGACCGGATCATCTTACATTTCACGGGCACATTATTTCTTGTTTTCACACAAAATTCTTCTAACAAGGTTTTTTTTTTTTTAATTTTACTAAAGTCTTAAAAAAAAATTTAATAAATTTTTATATTTTTTTAAATTACCTTTTAAATTATTTTATTAAAAAGATAATTTTAAAGAAAATATAAATTAAATTTACTAAATAATTTTAAAAAACTTTAAATAAAAATTAAAAAAAAAACTTAAAAAACGTTTTTTAACCAAAAAATTTACCTTTGCCGCAATTTGACCCGATTTGCCACGATTTGCCGCTGCACCACGACGGTCGGCTGAAAACAACAAGGGATCACGATCCCTTATATTCCTCGACGATGGCGAAATTTCAAAAAAAATAAAAAAAATTGTTCTGACTACCGGCGGGCGAGGGATTCGACCCCGAAACCTCCTCGCGTGTGTGGATCACCTTGTCCGCTGTGCCACACGCCCGAACGTGAAAGCAAAGGGGAGGAGGTTAAAATTAAACAAGACAATGCGGCGGTTTTTTTTTTAAACAAAAACAAATGGGATTATCCCACATTTGCTGCGCAAAAGCGCAGTTGGGGTTTTTAACCCTGAAGACTCACAAAGTATTTCGATTGCCTTCGGGCAATCATAGTTGCTTTGATTTTGCCACCAATTCCTCCAATTGCCAGATGCCACGTTGACAAATCACAAACTGCCACGTGGCAAAATTTTGAACCAATCGCCTGCTGCCATGCACGCTGCCACGTCACTCGATTGCCGCCACGTCAGCCAATCGCACGCTGCCACGTCAGCCTCTCTACCTTGATCCGCATGAATTCAACTGCCAATCGATCATCGCCATGTGTCACCTCGAAATCCATGCTGAGTCGAGCCTGCTATCTGCTACCACGTGTCACCTCAGGATCTGTGCCGCTGCCACGTGTCGCCTCGCCTGTGCACGATCTGCCTCAAGATTCATGCCCAAACTGCCTCAGGAACTATGCCCGAGTCTGCTCACTATCCACCTCGAGATCTGAGCTGGCTGACTTCTACCTCAGGATGCATGCCCACCTAGCCTCGCCTCGGGAACCATGCCCAAACGACTTTCGGATTCTACTAGGCTCTGATACCAGATGTGAAAGATGGTCGATTAAATTAACATAATAATTTAAAAAAATTTAAAACAAAACTTTAGCAGCAATTTTCTATAGCAGCAATCAAATCTTACATTATAATATTGTAATGCATATATAGGTAAGGAAAAAAGGAAAATAGTCGGCAAAGATAGGGAATAGGGAGTTGGAGGGATAAGGGAATAGGGAGTTGGAGGGATAAGGGGGAAGAAATAATAGCGGAGGGATAAGGAGGAAATGGAGGGATAAGGAGGGAATATAGGAGAAAAAATAGGGGAGGAGAATAGGATAGAAAAATTTGCCGACAAAGGGTGCCGACAAAAAACTTGCCGACAAACTTGATGACATTTCACACTTAGGGCTAGAAAAGTGTTTTTTCCAAGCCACTTTAGGTGAAACCCTGTTCACACTTGCAACACAAAGACATTACAAAGTTTATCCATCGATCGAATAATATTTTGTGCCAAGGTAAAAGAGCTTCGTTTGAGTTCTCGAAAGGATTTGTTGAGGAAGAAGACGAAAAACATTTTCGTCTTTAGTTCCAAGGATAAAGTGGAAAGGTTGGAGTCTTCAAAGCACATTGGACATGGTGGTCCAAGTGGCAAAGTGCAGACGTTTGGAGGAAGCAAGTGTTGTGTTCGAAACTCATGGTGGTGAGCACCAAAGGGAAACATTTTTCATACATTTTTATTGAGTGGAAAGGCTAAAGAGGAGAAAGATCCTTTTGGCTCTTAAACATGCTCATAGAGAACCAAAGGTAATAGGGTCGAAACCCATCGGTGGCCAAGGTAAAGCTGTTTCAAATAAATTTTATTGCCTAAGGTTTTCATACAAGGTGCTTGGAGGTATAAGGTTTGCTTCTGAAATTGTTTAAAGAGTGTTTAGTGAATAATGTTGGTAGTTTAAAGTATTACTTGGAGTAATAAGGAAGCTTTGGTATTAAATATTTTTGATAAAGTCTTAAATTATTATATTGCAAATATTGAAAGGTTAAAATTTTTTTAGTGTTGTTTGGTCTTTAATAAAGGGTTTGTGTTAAAGAAAATTATTGTGAGGGTATTTGAATATTAATTGAGTTGGAGTCATAAGATGTTATGTTGGTATTATTTTGCATTGTATTTTGTTGAAGAAATTATTACTCTCTAACCCTTGTTGAGATTGGCAAAGAAGAAGCTTTGAGGCCTTGTAAGACCAAAAACTGCTTGGGAGGGAGGCTTTGTAGGGCGACTTCCCATGGAAGTCCTATTCCTCTTACCTGCATCCTTTCCTTGTCCCTGTCCTAGAACCCTGTTCCTTTCCTAGTTTCCTTGGCACCTTTCCCATCCTTTACAAAAGGAAGGTGTTGCAGACGATCTCCTTTGGGGGGGAGATCCTTGATCCATTGTTCTGCCCCTTTCCTTACCCTAAGGTGGGAAAAATTGTCCCATTTTTTGTTCCACTGTTCCATCCTTTGGTGCCTGGGTTCTGGGTTGTGTTTAGGTTTTTCCCTGGGACTTTTCCTAGGGTTTTTATTAGGTTTTTTTGGAAGTCTTTATCTCGATTGTCCTTTGGGTTGCTTCAGTTGTGGTTTACTGGGTCTTAGGATTTATGGCTTCATGAGCAGTTTTGCACAACATCATTTTGGTTGGAGGGACCATGTGCTTTATACTATGGCTCTACTCTTTGGGTATGAAGTGGTGGCTCTTGGGGGATTTCAGCTTCTTTCATGGCTTTAGGTGGGCCTCTATTCTTCTTGTTGTTGAATCCTTTCAAGAATTTCTCTTTTGTTTCCTTGAAGCTGTTTGTTGGTGGGTCTAAGGAATTTTGTCTTGATGAGCAGTTTTGTACAACATCCTTTCAATTTCAGTGGTTATCGTGTGTTTTCTATTGTGATTCTGCTCTTTGGGTTCATGGTGTTGGTTCCTGTAGGTTTTTAGTTCCTTTCATGGCTTCAGGGATGGGCCTCTACTTTTCTTGTTGTTGAATCCTTGCAGGTTTTCCTTCTTTGTGTCCTTGAAGCTTTGGTGTTGAAGGTTGTCTAGGATGCCTGGCTGCTTCCTTTCATTTTGGGCTCCTTTGTCTATAGTTGTGACTCCTTCTTGGATTTCTATGGCAATTTCTTGCCTTTCCTTCTGACATGACATTCCACTACTACTGTTTCCTGTGTCGGGTCATTGTTTCTTGAAGACTTCTTTTTTCCTTATTAAGAACTTCATTGTCTGGGAATTTCCTCTTGTTCATGTTCCACTGATGCTCCATCCTCCAATTTGTTGTTCCACTGCATGAGGATTTCATAGCCTATGATTTTCCTCTTTATGTTGATTTATTTTTTTAGGCTTTCAGGGAGTGGTCTCTTCAGTTTTCATAATCTTGCACTATCCCTATATGATTCATTCTGCTACACTGATCCACCCTTTGGTTCAAGGTGGATTTTCTATTTTTTTTGGTTTCCCCTTGCGTGGGAAGTTGTTTTCTCTCGAGCCTGTTTCCCAAGGGTGGTTTATAGTTTTTTTTGGCCTTGGGTTGTTTCAAATTTTAAAATCTTGGCTTTGTTTCCTTTTCTCGCCCTTGGGAAAGTTTCAAAATGATTTTTAGTGGATGGGGAGGTTTGGCGCTTTCTCCTACCCTTTATTTGCTTCAAATACTTGTTTGGCACCAATTGATTCAAATTTGGTTCTCTGGTGGGCTTTCCCTTCCTACCCATTTTTCCTTTGGCACATAGGAAGTCGTATTCCTCTGGCACAAAGGATTGCATCTTCCTTTGGCATTTAGGATGGTGCATCCCTTTTCTTGTTTGTGTTCCTCTAGTGTTACCTTTTGTTACAATCTGATGTATTGTGTTGTAATCTGATCCTTTGTAATCAGGTTTTGGTATCCTTGATAAAAACCCACTTTTAATATAACTTACCAAAAAAATATTGGCAAAGAAGAAATTGTGAGTGTGGCATATTTATGAGATCAACTCCTTGTCAAGCAAAAAGGTATGGGAAAATTCTTTCTTGGTTGAGATGATTGATTGCTTACTTGAAAATTAAGTTTGGAGTGAAAAGGATTTGATTAGGGTTTCCTTTTTGAAAGTGTATGAGTTAAATGCTTCAAGGTTTTCTGAAATCAAGTGTTGTGATTAAAACCTTGTTTTGTCAGCATTGTTGTTGATACCATTGGATTGTGCAAAGAACTTGAACTAGGGTTTGAAAAGATCATGAGTATCATTGTTATGTGAGATTTATTGTTGAGCATTGTTGGAAACATTTTGAGTTGGATCATACATGCTTGGACTAGGGTTTGTAAGTGAGAGTTGGTTCTTGAGTGTTTGGTTGAGCCTAGTCAAGTGGTTTTATGAAGTGATTGTTCAAGTTCCATAAAATAAACTATTCTATATTCTGATTTGAGTTATGAGAATAGAACATATTGAGTCTCTAAAAATTCTCTTTATGCTTCTATGAGATTGATTTGTCAAAGAAATTGAGTTGTGAGAATAGAAAATATTGAGTCTCTAACAATTATCTTTATGCTTCTATGAGATTGAGTTGAGAAAGTGATTGAGTTGTGAGAATAGAGCATATTGAGTCTCTAATAATTCTATTTCTGTGTCTATGAGATTTATTTGATAAAGTGATTGAGTTTTGAGTGTAGAACATATTGAGTCTCTAACAATTATATTTATGCTTCTATGAGATTGATTTGAGTTGAGAAAGTGATTAAGCATTGAGTAAAGAACATATTGAGTCTCTAACAATTTTGTTTATGTTTCTATGATATTGGAAAAGTTCTGTGTGGACTTGTTAAGTAGATTTGAGGCAAGTCTTTGAGAAGACTTATGGACTGATTTTGTGTGAGATTTTATGAAATCTTACAATATAGATTTGAGCAAGTCCTAGAGAGGACTTATTGAGTAGATTTGGACAAGTTCTATGTGAGCTTGTTGAGCAAATTTAGAGAAGTTCAATGTGAGCTTATTGAGCAGATTTGGATAAGTTCTATGTGAGCTTGTTGGGCAGATTTGGACAAGTTCTGTGTGAGCTTGTTGAGCAGATTTGGATAGGTTCTGAGTGGACCTATTGAGAAAATTTGAGTAGGTTTTGAGTGTATTTATTGAGTAGATTTGAGCAGGTTTTGAGTGATATTATTGAGCATATTTGAGCAGGTTCTGAGTGGACTTGTTGAGTATATTTGAGCAGGTTATGAGTGGACATGTTGAGAATATTTGTGCTAGATCAAATGAACTGTGTTTAGCATAGATTTGAGTGATCTTGTTGAGCATACTTGTGCTAGACCAACTAGACTATGTTTAGTGTAAGAAGTGATAAGAGTTGTGCTAGACCGACTGGACTGTGTTTAGTACAAAATTGAAACTGAGCTTTGGAGGTGATAGAGCAGAGAGGACAATAGTCTTCAGTGGATAGAGATCCATCAGCCAGGGCAGTGAGTATAGGTCTTTTGAGTGGAAACAAGAGTCTTTAGTGGAGATAGATCCACAAGCCTGTGCAATGGAGGCATTAGTCTTCTAGAGATCACCAACCAGAGCAGAGGAGGAGTTCTCATGTGGATAGATATACACAAACCATATTAGGGGATCAACATCTCCTTTGGATAGATGTCCATAAACATTGTAATAGGGAAAGGATTTCCAAGATATTAATTGAGAAAATTTTAGTAAAATATTTTCTCCGTGGAGTAGCCCGCATTGGGTGAACCACGTAAATTGTGGTATCTCTATTGTGTGTGGTGTTGTGTACATTGCTTTGATTACTGATGTTGATCTTTACATTGCATATATTGGTTTGAGAGAAAAAGTAAAAAGTGATCTTATACTATTCACTCCCCCTCTAAGTATAAGCTTGTGTTCTTCACCTTTCAACAGAGTCTTTAATGATCCTATTCTCTCCTTATTACACATTGCATATTGATCTGATTGTGTTTGTTTTTCACACTCTGTAGACATTAGACGTGAATGCTGTCTCTTTGTTTCTCTGTGCTACATATATGGGCAGTCTTTAGAAAAAAAATGACACTTGATTTGCTTAGTAACACTACCTCATATTCTTGTAATTTTTCTCTGCTCGCTAGGTAGTCTTTGATAGACAAGAGGCACTCGGTTTTCTTACTAATGCTACTTCCTCTTCTTGTAACATTGCTCCACCAGCTATTACGTATCCTTCTTGCTTGAGCACTCTTCAATGTTCATTGCTTGATAATTAGAGAAATGATAGTCATGAGGGAATAATGTGCCAAGTGGCACTCAACCCTTCTACATGGATTTCCCTACGTAACGCCTCCAAGAATAATATTATAACTCCTTCCAAGTCTTTCTCCTTATTTTGCATTGATTTATTGGACATAAAGCAATGCATTTCCTTCTATAGGTGATCAGTGAGCCGTCATGGAGATTGGGATGAATATGTCATAGCTCTCTTGCTACCCTTTATTGATGCTACTCTCAACATAGCATTTACCTTGTTTCTATGCACTTATCCCTACTTTGTTATCCCTATTCACGATGATAGAGATGAATCTTGAAGCTTCTGAATGTTGCACTATGCTCTATATTTTATTTTACGCAAATAGATTTACTACCTTTCTTGTGATTTACATAAATATGTGTGATAAAATTCCTTTAGATCCTTTATCTTATGTAAGTAGCATTTGAGAGGCTTGTTGTCATTTAGGTAAAGCTTCTTTTGACTATAGGTTCAATTCTGGAGAGAATACCCTTTCGATGATGGAAAAAGTTTGATCTTTTGGTCCTTCCTTTGTCCTTTCCTTTGGTTGCTTCTTCCCTATACCTGTTGTGTCTATTTTTGTACCTTTAAATATACTCCTTAACCTACATTTGATGTAATGTAGAAGTGCAACACCATGTAATATATAATCCTTATGTTTCACATTTTCCTTGCACTCTTTTGCAGGTTTGATATTCTTATTTTTGTAGCAGATTGATGAGTGCAGGATGAGGATTTTAAGGAAGTCTCTTTGTCTAGACTCCTTATCCTTTTTGCTTGGATGATTGATGGTGAATCCAAGCCTTGTAAATTCTATAAAATAGAAGCTTTATTTTAGCTGCACTAACCCTAAGAGCTTGGATTTGATACTCACCAAATCTCAATCTTAGAAGCTTATCTTTGGTTAGATTTTTTTCCTTTGCTTGTACTAACCAATTTCAGTGGCTTTTGTTGCCCACTCTAAGTTGTAAGTTTCTATTCTTCAAAAGTGCCTTTAGACACTTGATCCGAACTAGATTTTGTAGCCTTTATTTCAAAGCACAAAACTAATTTCTTTTGATAGTAATAATAGTGTAAATAGCTCTAACATATTCTACTTTTAATGCACTAAAAAATTACACCTTATCACTCCAATATACTCTCAAGAAAATGCACTTAATAAATTCACTACAACTAATCAATAATAATCTCAAATGAACCTTCAAGATTTATTCTGTAAATTCTTTACAAACAAGATATTAGGAGATAGTCTTATTTTGCTTTCCAAAGTAGATAATAGACTACTTGATAGATTATTAAAAAAATTCAAATCTAATCAACTCCTAATGTGCAAATGAACCTTAAAAATAATCTTTATTTTTGCACACTTGAATACTATAATACAAATCTCATTTTTGCAACTTTAATTAGGATGAAGGTGCTTTAATAAATATGATAAGTAATTCACCTAATGAATCTACTTGCACCAATAGTTGCATACCTTTTTGAATGCTTTTGTAGTTCCTTTTTTGACTTTGTAGAGGATGTAAATCTTAGTGCCTAATAACACCAAGTGTTTTCCTTGAATATGATCTTGCAGCTCTTTGTATACTATTTTGAAAAGTTACTTCTTCACCAATTTGATGGTCTCAAAATTTCTTTCACGAGCCTAAGATTTGGTTACTTTGATATCCTCTTGTAATCTCCTCATTCTGCTTTAGATTTGGAGAAGTTTGTATCTCTGAAGTAGTGGCCCATTTCTATAGGATGTAATCTTCAAATCTCTTGGATTTGATAAGCGTCTTCTGCTTTCAAGTCTTCTTATCAAATTCTAACTTCAAGCAAGATCTTCTCCTCAAGATTTTGAATATCTCGAGGTCTTCACTAGATTCTTCTTCTACTCGAATTTGGAACTCCTTACCCAATTCTCCTCCTCTTGGGATTTTTTTTATATGGTGATAATTGTCCCAAGTCCTTCACTATCAAGGGCTTATCCTTGGTCATGGATTTATCTAGTGATTTCTTCTTTAATGATTTATTCAAAAAGGCTCTCCTAGCCTTTTACTGGATGCTCATCATGACCTAGTCAAGGTATTTGATCTTCCAACTTCTCTTGGTCTTCCTACAGATCTTATATTCAACCTTCTACTTCTAGAGGAGTTGGTGTTGAGATCTTCTCTTAGATCTCTAATTCTGTTGCTTCTAAATACGATAAAGACTCTCCTAATCCTTATTCTTCTTCTTGGCTTGGAATTTCTTCAATGAGATCTCCTCCTAATATATTTTTTTCTTAGGGTACTAGATTGATTCTGAAGAAGCTTTTCTTCCTAACTTTCTTGTAGGAAGATTTCCCAATTTACAGGATCACCTATACTTGTAACAAAAATATTAGTACTGAAATATTATTTTGAGTTAGATCCTTTCTTCTAGAATCCTTTTCAATATAAAAGGCACCTAAGTCATGTTTAAGTATCATGAATTCTATGGCTTTTTCTTAAATGTCAAGGATTCTATGGCCTTTTTATCTGGATCAAGGCTTCTATGGCCTTTTCTTCTGGATCAAGGCTTCTATGGCCTTTTATTCTATATCAAGGCTACTATGGCATTTTCTTCTAGTGAATTTCTTCAATATATCAATGGACATATCCTATCTCTAGATTTCACCATGATTCTTTTCCAGAAGATTCTTCTGAATTATTCTCCCTTCTGCAACAACTAATCTCTGCAATATGAAGGCACTCTGACCTTCAAGAAATGAAGTTGATATCTCCTATATTTCTATTGTAGAAGGTATTCCAATCATATAAGTATTAATTCCATACAAAAATAAACTTTTAGGTAAGTATTTCTAGATCTCTTAGCTTCACTAGTTGATTTGTCAACCTAGTGGATCAACCATTGAGTCCTAGTCTTTATGAGTTTTCCTTCAAATTTGTGGAAAGACTCTAGCCCTATGCAATCTTAGTATTTTTGAAACTAAAATATTAGTCCTCACTTGTAACTCTCCCTAATTGTATCACCTATAATATTTTTAGAAATGTTGATAGTGATTGGTCCAATGGTGTGTTGGTTCTCAAAAACTCAGGATCAAATAATGGTGGTTCCCTCTAGACCTACTATGGCTTGATCTACCGTAGCTCTGATACCACTATTAGATTTTTATACCACATAAATTGGGAGATATCATTCACAAGATGCAAAAAGAAATAAAATAGATCTGTGAGATGACTGAAATATGCTATAAATAGAAATGGTAAAAAAATTATAATAGTAGCAATGGAGGAAATGGGTACTCCATAAGATACGTTACTGCTCTATAAGGGAGCTCTAAGATTATAGCTTACACACACTATCATACTACCTATATACCACACACACTATGATGATGCTCTACCTTCTATAGTTCTATGATCTATCTATGGCCATTATATAGGAAAATAATTTCCTTGGCCAACATTCTATCTAGTTGTACAAGTGGGCACCTTACACATTACAACTTGCACATTGACACTGGTGCATTTATGATATTGCATGAAGTAATTATATAAATTCCCCTAAATTAACCTAATGTCCTAAGTATGTATCAAGGAAGGTACATTTACATGACCCAAATAATGTAATATGCTCTATTTTCTAACATTAATTATTATTATTAGAAATCAAGATTGTAATTAGATTAATTTTGAATTGAGGAATGTTCCTGAATTTTATATTAATGATGCATCCTAGTTCCAACATTTCAATAGTTCATTGGAATAAAGGAGTAATAGCTCCATCCAACCTCCAAATTTAGGATAGCTCCCCACTATCCCTACTAAATCCTATGCTAACCTACACTAATTGCATGAAATTAAAGTGTGGAAGTTTAAAATGCTTGTAAAGTAAATTTTAATGTTTAAGGGTGGAAGGGATTCAAATTTAAATAAGACCATAATCGTAGCAAGGAAGTGTGCAATTAGTCAACACATGAGAATTTAAGTACATCAAATTTTCCCATTCATCAATTATATAATTTCTAAGTGAATTAAATATGAGACAAAGGGATGTGTGTTAATCAACATGTATTTTACACTCTAGGAAGGTAGTGTCATTGATGGAATTCAAAAAGCATACCAATTTCTCACCAATTTTATGAGATACAAAACACAATGTGGGTTTCATAAAGTTTAACACTAAATTCTTATGGCCAAAATATAAGTAAAATGATCCCATGGCTTTATTTATAGTAGGAGTTTACCCTTGAGTTACCTCGAGTGAGAAACTATTATTTCTTGTAAAATAAAAAATTTGGTGACATATTTAACAAAATGATGGACCTTAAAATATTATATGCCTCTACATATGTCTCTAATATGCTTATAAGGATTCCAAAATGAGTTAGTATGCCAATTACATGCTAAAATATCACTTTTAGATGATTCACGTCAAAAATTATGCCTTTATTTTTACTCCTCTATAGGTTAGTGAGATATTTGCTCCAAGAAGCAAGCAAATCGCTCAAATTTGATAGCAAATTACTACCTACCCCTGAGCACAATTGGGCCATTTTGCAAGCAGATCACTCTTGAACAATTTGACTAATATACTCCCAAAATGATAAATTCCAAGCTAGTGACTATGTACTACATTTTTTGTGACTTCATAGGGCACCAAGATTGAGTGATGAGAGATCCTATGTCCATAGTTTATCCTTAGGAATTAAGTCTATAAAAATTGGGGTCTTTTTTATAAAACTTGTTAAAATTGTGGTCTCCTTACTCTATATTCTATGGTAGTTGTCCTAGCAATTTTTTCTACTCCTTATCACTTAATAGTTGCTTGGATTCTAGGTATTTGAATTTTCCTAAAATATATTTGTACGGATTTATTGTAAATCCATCATGATTTCCCTTGAGCTCTTGAAGCTTGGGATAGAAAAGCTTAAATTTTTGATATATTTCAATTGCATCCCATTTTTTAGCATGGTCCTTTTCCTATTTGAACATTGCATTAATAATGACATCATCAAGAATATTTATCTACAAGTAAAAACTATCTAGCAGCTCAACATTAACTAACCCCCAAATATCCTTAATTATTTATTATACTAGGGTTTGCAAATATGCCAAAGTATCCCTATAGGTTTGAAGGTCTCTCTATACATATAGGATATTCTTGAACTTCCTAACAATATCCTTCTTGTCCATCTATAGTTATTACAATTATGATGGTGGACATAAGTTTTAGTATTTATTGATATTTATTCTTAGCATATAACTATTCTTTAACCTATCTAATGGTCTTTATTACTAGGATCAAGTTATGTTTTACATAGGCCATGAAAAAATAGTATCTCTATATATTTGTTGCTTCTAACCAATCCCAAAGGGACTTGAATCATTGTATGTTGAAGTCCTTAAATTTTACAACTTTCTCTTTTTTTTTTTTGAAACTATTAGCTCTTCAATTATTTGATTTTTCCTATAGGGATTCTTGGTGTTATCTAATCTAAATCTACCATTGTTTCAATTGCTATAAGAGATCCTCCATATGATGTGTATTATTCTAAACATTATCAAGTTTGGATTTGAGTCCTTTAAAATGCTTCTTCAATTGATCTCTTTCTAAGGAATCCTTTTTCAACACCTCATTTTATTTCTAGAGTTGCTCATTTTATTCCTTGAGTAGTGCCACTTATGCTTCAAGATATTGGTTTTTATTGTAAGAGCATTGTCCTATACCATAAGTTAGCTCAAATTCATGTCCACATAAATAAAGGGTTGGTTCATGAGTTGGATCATTTGATATGGATCTATTTGGCTTAGATCCAACTCAAAAACTATTTTTTTATACTAGATAATGGAAGTTGTGAATTTGGAGGGGTCATTACCTTTGCCTCTATTATATAGATATTATCCCCTTTACATGTCAATCATGACTTTAAAAATACAAAATCCTTAGAGGTTTTATCCTTCAACTACTTATATTCTTTCTTCACATTCTTTTCTTTGACACTGAGGACATAAAATATTTTTTAGCATCTATCTCTTTTGGCCTACAAATGAGTTCCACATTAATGTTGGAGAATATTACATTATTTGGTATGTAAAAATGTACCCGCATCATACCTTTATAGTACAAATGTAAATATGTAATAGATTAAGGTTTTATTCTATAGTTTATGAGTGATTTATATTTCATCTTTATGTAAGTGTCTATATATAGGATATGCACAAGTGTGATGTAAGTGTCTATGTGCAAGACATGCACAAGTGTCATGTACGTAAGAATGCAAGTGTGTAATGAGAGAATGTGTAGAAGTGTTATGTAATTGTGAAAATATGTAATGTGAGGATGTGTACAAGTTTATTGTATTAGGAGTACATGTAGGAGAGTAAGATTCATGTAGAAGTGTTTAAGTCTCATAAAGTCAAGTATGCATGTAAGAAGAGAGTGAAGAGTATTGTATACAAGTGGCAATATGATAAGCCAAAGGTCATGGGAGATGACATATGGAGAACAATAGTCAAGTATGTGAAGAGTCATATTCTATGTCTATATTATGGAGACAAATATCCATACAATAAAAGATCAAACAAATAAGAAAAAGTTGAAAAATGATTTGTAATGATCACCATAGCAAGCATTCATAATAAAACTTGTATACAATTTTTTTGAGCAATATTATTGTAAGTATATTTCATGCTTGTACATGAATTATTTTGGCCATTTACATTCATATTTGATATTATAGTGAATGTTATTATTATTTATATTGTCCAATATATATTTGATTGCTCGTATTTTTAATTCTACTCTTGATTATTGATATTAAGACCTAAAATACTATATTGGGACCTATCATAGTTTGGCTTAAAAGCCAACAATTAAGGCCTAACTTAGCCCTACAACTACACTAGTTTTGGGATGTGCTTCTACAAAATTAGTCTTTATGTACTTGGTAGGTGATGTCATTGCTTGTAGAAGTTGTCTTTCTTGGGAAGGTGGACGATGTGGACATGTTGAGATAATTGGTAGGAAAAAATGGATAGTTATGGTGGTAAATAAAGTTGACGTGAAAGGGGTTGTGTGGGTAAAATTTTGACAAAATTCAAAGGATGAAGTGATAGATACAACAAATTACAAAGTGTTGCAAAATTTAAGGATCAATATGAGACCAATAATAGGCCAAATCCATAGATGACAAGAGAAAATATCAATAACTACCATGTTCTTCGTAGGAATAGGCAACAAGAAAATCAACATATCATAGAGATATCTCAAATTCAGTTCCAAGGGAGAGTCGTTGCCTAAAAAAGAGTCTAAAACCATGAAATTCTAAAACCGAAGCCTAGCGAGTGAAAGCCCTATCAAAACCCATGATTCCAAAGAAAAAATTCCCTCATATATTTCAAGAAACCATACGCGTTGAAAATATGCTAATAATAGCAAGAAAAATCTCTCCCAAAGATGTCTTATGTCCCTTTGATTTTTGCATGAACTCTTTTCACATGTCATACATAGAGAATCCTAGATCTTACTCATCTCAAGTCCCTAATATCAATGATGTTTCCATCATTCAGAAGTAACAACTTCAAATAGAATGTGAGTTAAGATAAATGATTCAAAACTTGACCAAATATGTTAAAAAAAATGGAGGAACGACTCTCACAACAAAATTGGGATGATCCTAACAATGATGCACCTGCATTACTAGAACCTTATTATATTAGTTTTTGGTCTCCTATTAGTATATAAATCACTATGAAGAAGATAATAGAGTAGGATATAAATTATGGAAGAAAAAAAAGGGTGATATGCTTGTTCTAGTTGAGCCTTCATCATATAAGGAAATCTACATTGAAGCAAAAATGTCTAGCTAGAGAGTTTTGTAGGGACCCTCATTGGTATATAATGTTATGGAATTCAACACAACACCCAATAAATAATATTATGAAGAGACAAGTGTCAAAACCAATCAACATGAATATTATGATTATGGTCATTCTCGATTTCCAAAAGACCAAGTTATAGATGAAGAATATCAAGTATGCACACAACCACTAGTACCATAGATAAAATATTTGAACCAGAGAAGGGTTAAGTCATATTAAAAGCTATATTTCCTAGCTATAACTTCAATACAAAGAGTAGAAATGGTGGAGGAATTTCATTGCCTATTCAATAATTCTAGTGCAACACCAAGAAATTTAAGAGAAGACTTACTAATGGCTAAAGAGGTAGATCCTATGGACATCTCCATTGGAAAATAAAAAGGAAACAAGGGTGTACCCAAAAAAATCATACCCTTAGTATTTCCCAAAGAAAGTTATTCTACTCCATTTTATTTGTCTCTTTCTTTAGAAAAATGTATACGCATTTAAAAAAAAAAATGATGATGGTATGTGGATGCCCAAACTTGGTTTCCATCCAAGATATAATGGTCATTGATGTACCCCCATTATTTATCATGTGCCTATATAAATGTTTATTAAAATAGATTAGAGGATGTCCAAACCAAAGCCAAGATCAAATGGTAATCCTAGGGATCAAGAAGATAATTTGTATACAGGATCAAGGCCTACATCCTTTCCACATCAAGAACAATCAAGCCTACCAGAAAAATGCATTCATGACATAGGAGCAAAAGTCAATAAACTATCAAAATTAGAGATAGTTCATTCTAAGCAATATCATCTATACTCTAATGACAATTAACATCAATATCTAGTAGCCAACTATACTCTTTACTAGGATACAAAATATGTTGATTTCCCCTAGTTGGCAACTCAACTGGTAAGAGACAGAGATGAATAGAAGGTAGAAAAATGAATAGAACCATGGATGAAGAAGTACACACCTGATATGTTGGAAGTCTCAATGCCCAACTAGATAGGATTTAGTACAAAATAAAGTTCTATAATGTTCATATGTGGCCAAAGTGCATGATATCCAAAAGAAAATTTATAATCAGAGTATACTCTAGAAAAGCTTGAGAGCAACTTTGAATTTCCAAAAAAAAAAAACATGAAAAACTCAAGTTTGGTGTCATATGGTCCAGTTATTGTAGATTCACAAGATAGTCTTCAATAAATTCTCTAGGCCAGGTGTAGGTAGGTAGACCACATTTTTATGTACATAACCGACAAGTAAATAAAATAGTTGATTGTAGTTATAAAAAGCATAATAATGGCAAGCTTGTGTGAGAGCATGTTGCCTACATTAGTATGTACATAAAATAAAAAAAAATAAAAAAAATAGATCATTGCAACATTTGATTATGAATTGATAAAACTAAAGGCATGGGAGAAATTTGGCAAAGTAAATGGAGAATTGAATTTGAAATAAAATATGGTTGCCACTAAAATATTTCACATAGCACTTTTCTCTCTCTCTCTCTCCATATTATTTCTAAATTATCTATCCATAATTAATACTTTGACTTTTTAGCCCAATGGTCAAGAAAAAATAGGATAGAAGCCATAGGGGATGCACCTAAAAAATTTGACATGGCACAAGGCAAAAATAACACAATCCATGTGAGTAAAATAAGCACGTTATACTATATGAAGCATAATGTCAATAAAATAAGAAGCAACCAAAAAGAGAAGATCTTGGTTGACATAAGAAGAGATGTGAATAGATAGTTCATGGAAGTCCAAATTTTTGAAAAGAGCACTCTATCAAAAGGTACAACTTTATAGACACTAGTTTCCGAAATCATCATTCATGACTCGATTTTATATGTCTTGTTATGCAACATAAATTGGAAGAAGATATTCTCAAAATGAATGTGAATTCAAAGGCACAAGCGAATACTTGAATGACGAAAAGCAATCATCAGAGGAAGTTCATGATGGTATGCATGAAAAATATAAAGGAGCATGAAGAATATAAATATTGGCTTGCAAGTGACTGGAATAGTTTCTTATCGAAATTTATCTATTCCTAAAGTGGCTTTTTGCTGCAATGGAGTATGCTCATAGAGGTACTTTTTTTGGAGGTGTCCAATGGATCAGATAACCCTTTCACTCTTTTTTATGGGTTTGTCCCATGACTAAGGACCCCCTTGATTTTTTCTTTCTTATTTTTCTCTTCTTCCTATAATAATATTGCTTCTTCGACCATTCATTTATACATTGCATCACGAACACCTTCATTTATTTATGTATTCACATCATTGTTTTTTATCCCTCGTAAATCATATTTATTCTAATGTGTTGTCCTCCCCATGCTTTTTCCCTCTTCTCCTCTTTACCACCATTTTTCTCCTTTTTACACGTGTATATATTTGTTACCCCATATTTTTTTTCCTTCTATCACCCACCACCCTCATTTATTTTATGGCAATTACCAATTGTATTTTCCCCCTTTTATACCACCCACCTTCCATCTTCCTCAATTTGTTTACCCCCTTCCTCCATTGAAAAGTACTAAGTTAAAAATAAGGCCATCTAATTTCTCCATTCCCATGATCAAAAATGCCTTGAGAGATACCAAACATGTGGGTCAAATTTTAACCACATTCAAAGGACAAAGAGATAGTTGTAAAATTTACACAAAATTACTAAGTGTTGTAAAATTGATGGATTAGTCAATGATAAAAAACATCCCAAATCTATTGATGACATGAACAAACATCAACTAACATGCTCTTTGCAGGAATATGCAGTAAGAAAATCAACATATCATAGAGATTCATCACCTAAAAAGGATCCTGAAAAAGTGAAATTTGCAAACCTAGGCTTGGTAGGTCAAATCATAGTCAAACCCCATCGCCCACTTGGAGTTGCGATAGTTAAGGCACATTAGAATAAAAGTCTCAGGGTTGTGATTCCTCGAGCAATGATGTCACAAAAAATAAGATATGTTTGGCATCGCACAAAGTGAGTAAAATACACCCAAGATTAAAATATGGCTAGAAGTCACACCATTTTGAGCGACGATGTTAAATTTTCCCAATCCCATGCTTAAAATAGCCAAGAAGTATAAAGAACCTAGAAGCATCCAAACCTGAGACTCAAGCTCAAAACCATAACTTATCTACAAAGATGATATAGAAGATAATGATGGAGTTGGAATTCAATAGCATCAACCAATATTACTCCATATCTTCACCATAGTGCTTGCTAGTTGTTCCCAACCAGAACCTCAATAATACAGTCACTTGCAAGAATCTATTGTAGATCAACAAGTCAAATTCAAACATAGACACAGATAAAAATTTGGACCATTCATGCAAGTTTCTAGAACCTTTTGTACAACTATTTACAACCATTTTTATAACTAAATATAAATATTTTATTGCAAGATTCAAATAAGTAGCTTATCAATGTGAGTTTAGACCTCATTCAAGGGGTTGACTCTATAGTCCTTGCCCTGTAATACAATGTAATTATTGTTTGTCAATGAAGTGATATTTTTTTGGTCTCCATGGTCTTTGCATCTATATATTTTATAAAAATGATCTTTCTAAGTCATTTTTGTTACACTAGAGTGTTGGTTTATTATGTTAAAGTAGTTCTATGTTTGAATTACCTATTGGATTGCTAACATTTATAGTCCTTGGAATGATTAGAAGCTTTAGATATTCATTTTAAGTTGTTTATGTTACATTCCACATTTAGTGCATTTTTTAATGCAATATTATTATTTCCTCTTGGATTGCTAATTGTGTAAATCCTTAGAATGATTAAGATGAGTGTAAGTGGTTGAATGAACATGTATATGTAATAATTAATGGCTGATATATTAAGTACCATGAAATGGTTCAATAGTTGATTATTTTGTGAGATCTAGTGTTGTTACACTATATCCTGGCCATGTTTTCATTATTCCCTAAACCCTTTCTCTTTTTTTCCCTTTACTCCTTTCCTTTCCCTTTTCCTTCAAAATATATTTATAGGATCTAGCCTTCTTTGGAGGCTGAAACATAGGGTAACCTTGTTTCATCCAATTACTATAAGGTGGCTAAAATTTATGGGCATAAAGTATTTTCATAGCAATGGCATATTTAGTCCAACAAGTTGGTTCTAATACTAGTTACACTAGTGTGTTTGCTAACAAGGACATCATTGGTGACAAGGTGGATGATGGTGAAGGCGATAGTGCATGTGGCACTAATGATTATATAGTGCAAATTTAGATGTATGGAGATGTAAATGAGGTGATGCGTATGGTACCAAGCTTAAATATAATGATTGAAGGTAGGGTTCATCCAGGATAACCATGGGATACAACAAAAAAGGGTGAGAGAAGTTCAATAGAAGGGGTGGGAACATAAGAAGTAATAATAGAGGAATAAATAATAGAAAAAGAAGCAATATCATTAGAAAATGGAATGAGAGTGGAGGTTTATACAAAAATGGCCATGATGTTGGTTATTTCCAATTCAAGTGAGGATCCTTCTTGAGGGATTTCCCCCCTCGAGTTGTGGTACTTGTTCTTGCTAATCATATTCCACTACTACTTTTCCATGCATTAAACCATATCTTTAAAAACTACATTTCCATTCAATTAATTTCTACTACACTACCAAGATGACCACTACTAGTGTTATAGATGCTATAGAGATAATAATTTTTTGTGTTGGTGCTCACCTTGATCTTTTGGGGCTAGATGGACCTATTGTGGCTTTGTCATTTTTTTTATCTCTTTTAGCACTTTTGAGGTGTTTGTAATCTCAAATGGAGAATAATTGGTCATCAAATTAGACATTTCTTATTGACCTCTCAACATGCTTATCTTATAATATATTTTATACCATGCTAGATTTTTTTGTTTGTGTACCTCAATTCCCTTAAGCCCCCCAATTTCTAATGGGTCATTTTAATGTTTGGGTAAATATAATTTTTGGCCTTAGTGTAAAATGAGTCCCACTCTAGTGAATTATTGTACCACTCTTGTATCTCATATTTATATCATACATGCTTCCCAAGGTATAAAGGGCTTACTCTTTACTCTGATTGAATTTATTTTAAATGTTATAGCTTTATTTGTTAGCAAAGAAGGTGTAAAACTTCTTGGCCTTAAGTGCGCTCTTAAAATATCCTATTAGGTCATAGGACCATAAATTTTTGAGTTTTTTGATCACCATGTGCCTTAGTTTTCCTTCCATGACTCAATGAATACCATGTGGCTTTGGAGTGGTATTCATTATTATATGCTTGAGTGGATAGAAGGTTGTTTTATTCTACCCCCTGAAGTATTTCAAATCAACATAATCAATTTACCTCATATATTCAAGGTTGAATATGTAGTCAAGGATGAATATAGGAAACTCAAAGGGCATGGATGAAAATAAATAAATATGGATAAATTACCAAGTCCCCCTCAAATGAAATTCTCTATTTGGCCATTCTTAATAATTCATAAACTAGCATACTTCATATGATGACTTGGGTATCTTTCCCCTTAATTTTTCCATTATCAACTCATACACCTTGTCATAGAAGAGATATGATATATTATCTTCATATCGACAAGGTATGTTTATACATTGTGACTGAAAGAGGATATCCATATACCTATACCTACTTTATTTAAATGGTTGGATACAAGTATCTCTTCTATTAGATGATGAGCTAGACTAGGTATGAGGTGTAGTTTAAAATATTTTAGTTGATTATCCATCTAATCAATTACATACTTGGCATAGTCAATCATCTAGAAGTGCCTAGGATAACTTTATATTGCATAGAGAAGAGCTATGTATTTTTTATAAATCTTGGAATCCACTCTTCCCAAGAACTATGAAAATTCTATATAATATCATTTCACATCATCCTAAATATTTTTAATTCTAGACGAATGCTAAAATCTACTGTTAGGTTTGGTTTCTTTAGATAAAGCACTAAGAATTACTTCCAAAAATTGATGGTGCCTTCATAATAAAATTATTTTGGGATATTTGAGTTGTAAGAGATCCACATGATAGTATCATTTATCATCTTTACCATCTTCTTGATGTGATCCTCATCGATGTATAAGGACTCTTCACTCCATTATGGTGGTTTGAAGCTTCTCTAAGAGAGGTCATACCTTTCAACACATTATTCTATCAACTTTGGACAACTCTATATTTATGGTATCAATTTCATGGCCAACCCCAAGGTTAAATTTGGTTGATACTCCAAGATTTGTTTTGAGGGTCAAAGTTGAATTTCCACAATACCTCTCTCCTAATATGCCCTATATAATGTTTATACTTTCCTTCCTCTATCCTCTTGTATCAAAAATTTCTTTGGGTCTTTTAGGAGGAGGTGAAGGCTCCATATTTCTCTTAGCCCTTTTCTTCTTCCCATTTCCTTTTGATATATTAGTTTCTTGTAGAAGTACTAGTATATATGAATGTGGAGCAAGGTGGATCTAATAATATCCTCAAGAGATCCAAGATGGGTGTATGGAATGGTAGGAGAAAACAAAGGTAAGTTATATGTATTTTTTTTGTAATCATTTTAATGGAGTCACCTTAAATTCCATTTGGCAAAGAGAATTGGCAATGATATCAGGCCATGCCTTAAGGTGCTATATGAAATTAAAAGTAAATTAGATTCCATGATCTCTAGCTCTGAGCAAAAAAATTGCAACAATGAAGACAAATTGAGGCCATGTAAATCCCACCTTCTTGAATTCCTTGTATCAGCAGTAGCTTTAGCCAATTTTAGTAGGGGATTTTGAGTGCATTTTGAATACAAGCATCTAGTGGGATGATAGAGTCCTATTTTATATAGCATTCTATGATAGGGGTACAATCCATACTTAAGTGCATGAACACATGTAACCAAGAGAAGCACAATGCAATGAGGATAGCTATTGCAACATTTTGGTATTATTCTAACATTCCCTTAAATATGGTAAGGTCTCCATACTAGCAACACATGATAAATATCATCACAATTTGTGAGATAGAATTGAAGGTATCAACTTATAAGAAACTTAGGGACCCTCTCCTTCAACAATCTATGGACAACATTTAGGTTGTGTTAAAATTTATACACATGAACGATTAATTTTTTGATAATTCAAGTTGTGCTTGAAGACCAATGCAAGGTGTGGAGGATGAATGGTTGTAGTATCATATATTATGGCTAGATGAATAGGAAGGGAAGAACCTTAATTAATTTTTTGGTTGTTTCTATAGGAGGAAATACATTTCTAAAGTTAGAATATGCATCAATAGAAGTTAAGAGTGTTGAAATTCTTGCAGGGTTGTTGGGGGAGGTTGTGTTGGAGGTTAGGGAGGATAATATTATTGAAATCATCATGGAGAATATAGTAGCATACAAAATAGCCACTAATATTTTGGAGTAAATATTCCCCACTATTTTTGGGATCCCATGTGCAGTTCATTATCTTGATTTGCTCCTTGAGAAAATTGGAAATTACCTTGAGTGGCAAAGATTGTACAAAAGGCTAAGGCTATCATAAAATTCATTTACAACCATGCATGGGTCCTTAGCCTCATGAGGTGATTTACTAGTGGGAGGGAGCTAGTGTGACCCAAAATTACAAACTTTACCACAAACTTTGTGATATTGTAGAGCATTTATAATGCAAGAGGGTCACTAAAGAAAATGTTTATGAGTAATGATTAGAATTTTGAATGAGCTATAAGATATCGATTCTCACTTGAGGGGCATAATATATATACCTATTTGTTTGAGGAGGTATTATAGATAGTCATAGATGAGGTAATCAAGGTATAAGGCTAATTTTATTAATTTATTTTATTTGTTGTAAAGTATTTTTTATTTAAATTATTTGTTTTTTTCAGGTGTTAGAGCCTTTGGTGAAGTTTTTTTGTCTTGTTGATGGAGAAAAATCTACAATTGGATATGTATACGAGGGTATGGATATGACAAAAGAGGAAATTGTTGCATTTTATGGATATTCTTGTACCAAATATGATCCTATTTGGAAAATAATTGATAACCGATGTACATCTCAAATCCATAACCCTCTTCATGCACTATGTTACTAATTAAACCCCTAGTTTTTATTCTCCTACTTTTCATACCGATTATGAGTTGAAGCTTAGCCTTCAAGATTACATTGAGCAGATGCTCCATAAAAGGGAATTGCATGCTAAGGTGCGTGAAGACATACATGATTATAAGCAATGTCAGGGCCTCTAATTCCCATCCGAGTAATGCATTTGAATGAGGTTAAAGTTAAGATCATGTAACCCTATTGAATTATTATTTATTGTATTTTGATTTTATTTTAAAAAATTATCTTAATTGACTATTTTACATGTGAATTATTAAATTTATTTATTTTTTTGGTTGTTTCTATATTTATGGTGGGAGGACTTTGGTGATTTTACACTCAAATTGCAATGAATGGCCATCAAAATCTTACCTAAAACATGAAATGCTTTAGGTTGTAATCAAATTAAAGTATGTTTTAGAACATACACTCCAAGAAGTGCAATAGGATTAAAAAATAAAAGTTAAATCATATTGTGTTTGTGCATTACAACCTTCACCTCAACCAAAAAAGTATTGCAAAAACAAGTACCAATATCATTGACCTAAGTGGAATTGATCCATCATCTAAATGGATCATAGATGTAGAGTAGGAGTAGAAGGAAGAACCTCTCTTCTCCCTATATGAATGATAAAACTTTGAAGACCTAGCAAAGGAGATAGAAATCAGGGACAAAGAAGAGGCATGGGTACAAGAATCCACAAGGGCACAAGCTACACAACAACAAATAGAGACTAGGCCTTCTAGTAGGGAAAACGTAAAAGGAATTGCAAGACACTAGAGAGTGGTACTATTGAGGGATTTTGATACATTTTGTAATTTGTACCTTTTCATATTATAAGCAATACAAGATGTGTTTTATCACTTTCATGTATAGTTAAAGCATGTATGATGTATCACATGCCACTTTTATATGTATTTTAACCTTAAAATTTTACATCATTAATATTTTATTTGCATAGTGTTAATTCATTGTGATATGCATGAAAAAAAATTCCAATGAAAATTGCATTTTCTTTGGTTTTTTTGTTGATTTTTTTTATTCCTAATTTTTCTTGATTTTTTCTCTAGTCCAATTTTGAGTCAATTCTGATTTTCTCTACTATGACTCTTATGATAGAGAGTGTGGATGTAGATCAAGGATAAGTGGGGGAAGTTAGATGTTACTAAATATTTATAGCCTTTTCCTTGTTATGACACAAGCATGATTGCACCTACCTATGATTGACATGGGATATTGCTTGAGTGGGTTACTTGACCTATTAAGGCCCAATTTCCCAACTAGGAAATTAGCTCTTAATGGGAACCTATAGAAAGTGGTTTACCCTAATTTTTAACAATATGTAATGAAAAAGAAAACTAAAGTTTGTATTAAAGAAAAAACTACAAGGATTTTAGAGGAGTGAAAAGACCTAAATGGGATTTAATAGAAGAAGGAGAAGACAACGACAAAATAATAGTCATAAAAAGACCTAAATGGGATTTAATAGAAGAAGGAGAAGACAATGACAAAATAATAGTCATAGAATAATATATGAAAAAAGATATGTATATATCTGTAGATTTTATTTTTGCAAGAGCTTCTACTAGATATGACAAAGGTGTTGTACATTTTAAAAAATTGGCATCATTCTTCCATCCATTGTGGCAAGTTTGTAAGCATTCAAATCTACAATGTAATTTTTTTTATAAAACTTGCTCTAAAGAGAGTCAAAATTCTAATGGCTTCCAGGATTTTCTTAATCCTTGTCCCACTTGAATACTAGCTATCCCTCCTTATAATCCATTTTAATGGATCATTTGTCAAACCACATTTTTATTTCCTCCTTATGTTGCACTATCCTTTTGAATGCCTTTTCTCTTTTCTTCTCTAGAGACAATACAACATTTAATATTACTTGTATTGGGTGAATGTTGGTGTCTTAAAGTTTTAATGGCTATAATATTTGAAGGGAGGGGAGTTCCAAATTTACTAACAACACTTTACCATAGACTAGATTATAGGACGAAGACCCTGTAGATGATTTAAGTGTCACTTGATTAACCTAAAGTGCCTCTTGTATCTTAGTATGTAAATCATTGTATGATTTAATGATGGTTTTCTTTAGGATCGTTATTATGTTTTTATTGTTGGTTCCACCAGTTCATTGCCTTAGGGAAAATAATTAGAGGATTTCTTAAGTAAGAATTAGTATTTTAGGAAAATTTTCATCATCATGGCCTCCTTAATGTGGGTGGCATTGTTAGTCATTGTGGTGTATGGAACCTTGAATCTTGTGGTGATATCTCATAATAACTATACCACAACTTATTGAATAGATGATTTGACTAGGACTACTTCAACACACTTTGTGAATATTCTATGGTAGTGAGGATCCACTGATGTATTCTTGATAGGGGACTAATTTTTCCAATGAGTTATAGGTCCTATAACTGGAATGGTTTAATAATAATAATGGATTTTAGTGGCATTGACACTCCCCTCTTCCCCATGAAAATGTAGCTAGATTTACAATTTTTAAACCATAGGAAGTAATCAAAGAAGATGGTGGAAAAATAGTATCCAACTCTTAGTATTTTAAGGTTCATAGTGGGTGCTGAATAATGCCATCCATTATCATGGTACTTCTTTATCAAGGCTTTTATATTTTATTCTTCAACACATTGTAATAGGATGTTAGCATACCTTTTCTTGAATAAGACATCATCAAGCCATGTATAGTGCATTTCCTTTTCATTGAATCAAAACCTTTCTTTGGATGTCAATATTTTGAGGACATGTTCAATTACCACTTACCTATAAATATCATTCATCCATTCTATCTAACCATCGATTCCTATCTCCTCTACTAGGGAAACTTAGTCCTTTAGAACATAAATTGCTAGATTTTCATGCAAGTATCTATCCTTGATGAGCTAGATGGTTTTTATTTCAATATTAAATTCATGAATCTTATTTATCCATTCAACTCTCTTTTCCCCTAGTTCATCAAGGAGCATAATGGGTGAAAAACCAAGGTGAACTATGAAGATAATGTTTTTTCTCTATGATAGATAGTACCTAAAATTTCAAAGAGCTTTAATGAGAGTAAACACCTTATTTTATATGAAGTTGTTTCTTTCTTCATAGTTATATAACACTTGAATAATGAATGATATAGGGTGTTATTCAGCCTTATCATTTTTTTGAGTTAATACTATAACAATGCTTTTCATCTATCTTGAACATGCATATCCTAAAGTCTTTGGATAAAGTGGGATTGATTAGGACTAGAAGTTTGGAAATGATGTAATTTTATATATTGAAAGGCTTTCCTACCTTCATCATTCAAAGTGAAGGTGGAATCCTTATTCAAAATATTAGTAATTGGTCTAACCATTTGCAAAAATTTGGTTATGAATTTGGTGATAAATTATATTTAACCTATGAAGCAATGAATTGCATGTCAACACTTACTCTATTTTTAGTTCTAGAACCATAAAAGGGTATTATCTAGGTTACATTAGCTCTTTGGCTTGTTAAAATTTGAATGCTAGATGGTTCTTCTAAAATGAGGATATTCCCAAGCTCAATTTCCTCAAAATCAACCTATGGATCTTCTTCATCTTGGACCACACTAATTATCATATCTATTTGAAATGTTTGGTCATATTTAGTTTTTTATCATCATCCACAAAATTTGGGAGTTTATTCCAATTTACTATGTCATCCTTATCCACTTTGTGCAACAGGTAATTGTACAAAGTATTTTTACCAATACTTATCACCTTTATATCTCTTATCATCTTCATGTGAGTATAATCCATCACCAAATTACTCTTGATCCTTCTATCTATATAATATAGAATATATTCCCTAGAGCAAGGTCAAAATTGGATGACTTATAATTACTTCTAATTCAACCTATGGATAATTCCATATCCTGATCTAAATCCTATTGTTGAGAAAGATAAAATATAGAAAAGGATAAAGGTTGAGATGATCAAAGATAGAGAGAGTGATATTTGTGGCCAGAGCTTAGATAACAACACAACCTTTAGATAAATGAGCAATTACCATATATTACAAGCAATACCTAATAGACTCTAACCCAACCAAAGCTATGCAAAAAATATAGTAAACTCAAATAATATAGCATCCAACATGCACTCTAATCAAAATAAGTCAAAAAACTTCATGCCTAATAGATCATGTTTTAATAACCCATAAATTGAAATGTATAAAAGTACAAATATTATATTAATCAATGATTCCATACACTTCAACTAGGATAGGTCAAAAAACCCTTGATATTATTAGAATAACATGAATAAAAAGCTTACATCAAGAAAACCCTAAATTATCTGACCCTTTACAATGAGAAGTATTCCTCTATTTATACTATTTGCTCAATTAGAAATGAGACTAGCTACTAATTATAATCATAATCATATTTATCATGCATGATTAAGGATTATATGGCACCAATAATCCTCTTCAACATATTCAACATGTTCTTTGTTGGCCCTCTTGCAGTCATGATTTGTAGAATATTTAACTATGCTTTATTGGGTGGTTATCACTTTCATGCTCTAAAAATTATAATTTTGGCCTAACTATTTTATTTTGGGAGTTCTCGATACCTTTTCCTTAAAATAATTTCAATTTGCAAACATATCAAATATTTTAGATGTGGACATAATTCTTCCATCTAATAAACTTGTGTTCATAATGCTTCTTTCCTTTGACTTGCACTTTAGGCCATTCTTCTTGCTTATACATGCTTTACATTAGGCTAAAAAATTTTAGAGGTCAATCTAACATCATCATGAAAAGGTTTTGGTTTTCTTCCTTCTGGTATTTCATTAGTATCTTCTTGACTAGACTAGGGATCTTGAAGCACCTTTCTTACATCATCCAAAAAAATGTTTCAACTTGCTTTCCTTCTAGGATTTTGAGTACTCTCTTATTGTCAAATTTTGTAATGCCTAGCTAACATCACTATAGAAAATTTGTGGCAACTAAGACTTTGCAAGTTCGATTTCAAAGCATATAAAGTGAGTCTAGATAAAAACTTATGGCTCTAAAAATAATCAAATTTTAAGAAATTTTATACATAGAATTGCTTCCTTAGGCCCAAAATGAAATAATTTGAAAGAATTATGGTTTCCAAAGGGCTCTTCAAGCTTGAAAAATAAATAATTTTAAAAAAATAAACACGAGTTTGGTATTGCATGAGTTTTCTTAGACTTGTGAATGTATGCAAAGAATCTATCTGCATTTTTGGAGCCTCTGGAGCAATTTGTATTTATAGAACTTTTAATCTAGATGGTCTTATTCTTGGTCTCCAAAGTATTGCTTTAATAATACTAAATCTTGTTAGATTTATATTCTATTACATCATTTGGGTCATGTAAATATAACTTTCTAGGTACATACTAAGGAAATTAGATTACTTTAGGGGGAAGTTATCTAGTTACTTTATGCAATGTAATAAATTCACAAGTATCAATGTGCAATTTGTAAATGTGCAAGGTGTTCCTTCTACAACTAGATAGAGTGTTGTCCAAGGAATCTATCTTCCATTATAAAAGGGCCTCATTGTAATATATTGATGATACAGTAGGTAATAGTAGAATTACTATGTAACTACATTAATGATGGAGTACAATGTAGTCTTGTAGCTTCTTGCATGGAGTGTTCATTTCCTCCATAGCAACATTGTATTAATTTTCATCATTTCTATTTATAGCATATTTTTGCAATCTCATAAATTTACATTCATATTTTTTCATCTTGTGATTGTCATCTCCCATTGTGATCTACCTCAAAAGCTAATAGTGGTATCAGAGCCATGGTAGATCTAGTCACAGTAGATATAGCTATTGTAGATTGAGAGGAGAACCACATTATGATTGAGCCTATATTTTTTTAACCTGATTCACCACAGTTAACATGATCTTAATTTTTTTTTTTGAAGAATCAAAAGTGGTAGGGAGAACTTTGAGAAAGTACTATTGTTAAAAATTGGGCCAATCACCATAGCTTCGATTTTTGTAAACTAAATGTTCCTTTAGAACCGATGCATGTAAATCTCATTAACTTAAGTTTATTTGGTAAAATAGACTAGAAAGAGAGATTGTGAGATTTATTTGGATCAGATTCTTTCCACAGAGTTGTAGGAAAACTCGTGAAGATAAGGACTCAACATTTGATCCACTAGTTTGATGAATCAACTAGTGAAGCTCATCTAAGAGATCTAAATATTTTACTATTTTTTGAAGTTTCTTTTATTGCAAGAAACTAACTCTCATATGATTGGGACACATCCTAAAATATAAAGCTATGAGATTTCAAATTTGTTGCCCAAATTTTGGAGTGCCTTCATAGTGTAGATATTAGTTGTTGCAAGATAAGAATACTATATAAGAGACTCTAGGAGAAAGAGTCATGGTGAAGTATGGAGATTGAGGATCTCCATTGATATAGTTAACTTCACAGTAAAAAAAATACAAAGAATCATTGATATTTAAAAATTCCATAGAATCCTTGATCTTGAAGAAGACTCTAGAAGAGAGTACCTGATTTAGAAGTATATTTAGATTTCAGTTTTAATAACTTGTTGCAGGGAAAGAAGATTCCATGAGTTGGGAAAATTTCAGAACCTAAAGCAAAATTTAAGGTAAAGAGATCATATGAAGATCTCATTGACGAAACTTCCATTCTTGAAAGATCAAGAAGTACTATGAGAGTCTAGTTCAAATCTAGTAGCAACAGATCAAGAAATCCAGGAAGGAGATCTCAATTCTAGAAGTTGAAGAAGAAGGTCTCAAGGAAGACAAAAGAAGTTGTAAAATTGAATATCTAGGAGAGGTCTCAAGGAAAAATGCTTGGAGAGAATTTTTTCTAAAGCAAGATCATCAAAAGAGTTCCTGGAAGAACTCATTGGAGAAATTATCCATCAAGGAAAAAGTTTTTGATAAAGAAACAAATTGGGACAATTATTGCCATCCAACAACAAGGCCAAAAAGGAGAAGAATAATTGGCAAGGAGTGTCAAAGAATATACAAAATACCTCAATATATTTAGAGTCTTAAGAAGAATATCCTTCTTGAAGTCAAAATTTGATAAGAAGACTCGAAGACAAAAGGTTCTTATCAAATCTAAGAGATTTGAATATTGTCTTTCATGATAAGAAGGTATAAATATTTATCCAAACCTACAACAGAAAGGAGAAGATTGCTAGAGAAGAACAAGCCACCAAAACCCAAGCTCATGAAAGAAGGTTCGAGACCACTTTTTGGTGAAGGATATTTTTAGAAAAGCTAACAAAAGTTACAGATTTCTATATGAAAGCAACAATATTGATCTACATCCTCTACAAAAAGCTTTCAAAAAGGTAAGCAACTATTTATGCAAGTAGATTTATTAATTGAATTACTTATCTTATTTGTTAAAGCACTTTATATTGGATCAAATTTGCAAAGTTCCAAATTGAATTATATTCTTCAAAAGTGAAAAAGATAAAAAAAATCTTTTAAGGATTATTTACACATTAGGAGTTGATTAGATTTTGGAGTTACAATTATCTATCAACTACCTATCTCATCCTTTGAAGAGAAAAAGAATATTATATCCTACAACTGTGTTTGTAGTGAAATTTGGAAGAGTTCATTCTAGATTATGCTTGAAAGGTTGCAGTGGAATTGTTAAGTGCATGTTTGATAAATTAGTGGAGCAATAAGGTGAGATTATTGTTACCATTAAAAGTGTATCTATTAAGCACTATATTAGTTGATTTTTAACTAAATATTATGTTTTTAAAATCACAAAAATGAGCACAAAATCTACAGCCCTTTCACGTCCAAAATAAGATACTATTACAAGGAAAACGATGGAGAAGAAAGCCACCATTGAAGTCCTTGAAGGAAGTCTCAAATTGAGACCTTGGAATTCTCAAGATTCAAGCAGAATGTAAGGGTTTCATTTCAGTACAAAGTGTAGGAATCCTTATTCAAAAATAGTATTTCATTATCTTAGATTAACTATCATCCAAAGAATAATAAGCAAGAAGGATTATGTTAAATTTATTCATTTTGGTGCAAGATATATCTATTACAAAAAAACACCTCTTTTGTTCCTTTGAAATGACAAAAGTATTACAATTTATAGGAGGAAGTAAGGGCATTATATCCAATAGATTTTCAGCAAGAGGAAGGAGCCACCGAAGAGCTAACATGATTGTTAGAGGAAGGACCCACTAAAGAGCTCACACACCAAGAATCAAGGTGTTTAAAAATACCATTTTCCTCAATAAGATATAGCTCTATAAGTAGAACGTCACCTATAGTAGTGGAGCCATTTAAATAATGTATTATAACTTGTGTTTACATTGAAATAATGGCAGAATTTAATGATAAATTATCTACATAAAATTCTAGGAAAAAATGCCATCTATTGGCTATTACAGACAACACTATCTTTCAAGCACTAAAGAAGGGCACAAATCAGTATTAGAACAATCTATGAAACCTACAAATAGGTGAAGAGAAAGGATTTATACCTAAGGCATCCATTGAAGTAAAAACCCATTGAATAAGGATCTCAAAAGTGTACCATAGAATGATGGTGCAATCTAGCTATAGCCATCCATCATCCTCACCAAGCCAGCATGCAAAAGAAAGTTTGCATCTCAAGAAACATAGCAAGATCACATAGGATGCAAAGATAAAGGAATAATTGGGGTTGCAAGCTCATATTTGAAGTGTTACATGTACAAGTCTTGAGTGCCACTTGGCACAAATTCTCTAAGCATCCCAACATTCATGAATGTTAGAAAACAATATTCTATTCAAAGTAGGAAATAGTTCTGCAATACATCACAAGACTGTAGAGAAGCTCAATAGACTGATTGATTTATTCCATGGATCAACTTTATATAAATAGCAAAGTTGATCACTGAGAGTCATTAGATTACAAAAGCTCATCAAATTTGATCTAGACTATACTGATAGTTCATATGACTTATGGAGGAGTGGTAACTCAAGTAAGTCTATTCTAGTAGAACTTAAGAGAATAATTACTTATTCTAACACCCCCCCTTAAGTGATACTAGGGGCATTTTATACGAATGAGTCTCGACAATAGGGCCTGATGAGGTACTCATGTACAATGATTTATTATTTGAAGAGATGGTAAAAAACACATGCAAAAAACCATCTATAAAAATAAAAATGAAGAGGCATGTCTTCAGTTTGTGAAGATTGTCCTCATTGACCAAAAGGATGAGTCTTGGAAATAGGGCCTGATGAGGTACTCATTTAATTTTTTTTTACATATGTGAGAGATGGTGAAAAATTCACTTGGGAAAAAACCATCTGTTAAAAAATAAAGAAAGAGGCATGTCTTCGGATGGCGAAGATTGTCCTCATGGAGAAAAAGAATGAGTCTTGGTAACTTGGCCTGATGAGGTACTCATGTACAAGTGTAACATATAGGAGAGATGATAAAAAAACCACATGGTAAAAAACTATCCTCAAAAGTAAAGAACAATAAGAAGAAAGAAGAGGTGCAAAACCTTTGTTCTTTTTAACGTAGCTACTTTATCCAAAGTTTCTCTCGCAACTGAATGTAACACGGAGAAGGAAATGATTTCGTGAATATGCTTACAATTTTATTTTCAATGGGAATATAGTCCAAGTATATTTCCCCTCTCTGAATATATTGTCGAATGAAGTGCATGTGAATCTCAATGTGTTTTCGTGTACTGATGCTCAATTGGATTACGTGCAATATAAATTGTACTATGATTGTCACACCAAAGAGTAATAGGTTTTTCATGGGAAAAACTGAATTCTCTTAGTATCTAACAAATCCAAAGAGCTTCTTGGCTTGCCAAAAGTGATGCTTTGTATTCTGCCTCTATAGATGATAAAGCCACTGCTTTCTATTTTTTGCATGACCAAGCAATTGGTGAAGAAACAAGACAAAATACAACCATAAGTTGAACATTTATCTTCTACGGAACCTACCCAATTAGAATCTGTGTAACCAATGATATCCATGGATTTCCCCTCATATAAGAGCCCAAGGTGAGTAGTTCCTTGCAAGTAGCATAGGATTATTTTTGTTGCTTGCCAATGACTGAAATGAGGTTGATGTGAGAATTGGGATATCAAGACAACAACATATGAGATATCTAGGTGAGTATGAGTAAGGTATAATAAAATTCTTATAAGCTATCGGTATAGAGTTGCATCACATAGAGGGGATGCGCATGAAGTACTTAGAGTGACTCCAGATTGAAAATATGTAGAAGAGGGTTTGCAATCAGTCATATTAGACCTTTGAAGAATGTCTAGAGTGTATTTCGATTGACACAATGAAATTCCTGCATCTGTTTGATTTATTTGAATCCCAAGAAATTAATGAGCTAAACCCAGATCAACCATTTCAATTTTTTTAGAAATGGAGTCCTTGATAGTCTGAATGTGAGTGATGTCACTACTAGTGAGTAGTAGATCATCAACATAGAGAACAAGTATAGTGATTTTTTCTTCATATCTCCAAATGTAGACTATGGTATTAGAATCACAATGAGAAAAACCTTAGGAAAGAATGAAGGCGTCCATTTTTTCATACCAAGCTCTAGGAGATTTTTTGAGGCCATAGAGAGACTTCCTTAGCATACAAACAAGGGAGGAGTATTGAGTGAATCTAGCAGGTTGTTCCATGAATATCTCCTCTTTTAAGTTCCCATGTAAGAAAGCACTTTTTACATCCATTTGAAAAATAGGCAACTTTTGGGAAGTATCTAGAGCAAGTACCAGTTCAAAAGAATCCATTTTGGCAACTGGTGCAAAATTTTTAGAATAATCAATCCCTTTAATTTGATGGAAACCTCTGGCTACCAGACAAGCTTTGTGTTTGTCAATTTCTCCATTAGGTCCATATTTTTGTTCTGTAAATCCATTTATAGAGAACTAAATTCATTCCTTTAGGTAGAGGAACTAAATCCCAAGTTTTTTTTTAATTAAGGAAGAGAATTCATTCTCCATGGAACCATCCCATTCTTTAATATCGGTTGATTCTTTGAAGGATTGAGGATCTATGGAAATGGACTGATAGACAAGACCAGAGCCTATGGATTTGCCTAATCTGGATGATGGAATATTTTGGATGTATGGATTTGCTTCTTCAACAATGGTGCGGGTCCATTTAGGCATTGTGGAAGGATTATTTGGAGTGGTAGGACATTGAGTTAGAGTTTGGAGTACAGGATCCTCATTTTGGTCATTTTGATCATTAATCTCTAAAGTGGGTTCTTCATTATATTGAGGCTCTATCATTTGATATGGCCTAAGAGAATCAATGGTGGAAGAGGATGGTTGAGGATATTTATGAGGGAATATTTCATAAAATTGAACATTTCTATGAAAAAATACCTCATGAGTTGCGGGATCAAGGAGCCTGTATGCTTTCATTTCCTCACAATAACCAACAAAGATGAGTTGTTTGTTTTTCTTATATAGAGCCTTCCTTTTCTTGTTTGGGATATGCGCCCAAGCAGTACATCCAAAAATATTGAAGAAAGAGACATCATGTTTTGATCCAATCCATGCTTTTTTAGGAGTCAAATGGCCAAGAGATTTATGAAGTGTGTGGTTTTGAATATAGTTTGCACAATTATTTGCTTCTGACCAAAATACTTTTGGAAGATCTCTTGAGTGGAGCATACAGTTAGCCATTTCCTTTAAAGTTTTGTTTTTCCTCTCTGTAATGCCATTTTGCTATGGATTATGGGTTAAAAAATGTTGATGAATTATGCCATGACTTGATAGAAAATTTGAGAACTCATTATTGAAGTATTCCCCCCATTATCTATACAAAGTTTCTTGATTTTGCAAGAGGCCTAATTTTCAACTAAGGATTTGAATATTTTGAAGTGGGATAGAACATCACTTTTGTATTTTAGTAAATATACCCAAGTTATTCTGGAAAAATCATCAATGAAGGTTAAGGCATATTTTTCTCCTTTGAAATAAGGCTCTAGTAAGACCATCAAGTCACTATGGATTAACTCTAGAGGCGATGAGGCTTTTAGAGAACCACTTGGGTGGAAAGGATATTGATGTTGCTTTCCAAGAGCACATCTAGGACATACTCCATCAATATAAGAGACTTGAGGCAATCCTATTACCATTTCATGGGTGTTCAATTCCTTTAGGTAGTTATAACTAAGATGTCCAAACCTTTCATGCCAAATTTTGCTTTCAAGATCTCCATGTGCAACAAAACAGGAGGTCTCTTCTAAATTTTTGAATCCTTTGAAGTGAAATAGGCGAGTGTTATTATCAATATCTCCTTTTGCTATGAGAGAGTTTGGGTCTTGAAAGTCTCTTATCTCAACTCCTGTTGGTGAGAAGAGAATTGTTTTACCTTTTCCATAAGTACAAATCTGATAGATGAAGAGGATATTTGTTGCAATATTTGGTACATAGAGAAAATTATTGATATAACCACCATCAATGGCTATGTCAAATTTTTATTTTACTGGGATAAAGGATGAGTCACCAAATTCTATGCTACATGTTGAACTTGAGGATATTGAAGTGAATGACTCATCTGAGGAAGTCATGTGATGAGTTGCTCCTGAATTTAGAACCCAATATTTTGATGAATTTTTTTAGTCTTGCATTGAAAATTTAAGGTCTTTCCTATCTGCTTCTTAGTGTCTATCTTTTGATCCTTCATTGCTACCTCTAGTTATTGTAGTCTTTTCCAATATTTGTTTACAGAATGACCATTCTTTTTGCAGTGAGTACAAGTTATGGGACTCCTTTCTTTATTTTTGAATTTTTATTTAGTAGAGGTGGATGCTACTAAGGATTTTGAGGAAGAGGAAGATATCTCATACTTTGCAAGTTTTGTTTCTTCTCTAGTTAGCCTATCACAAAATTCCTCTAAGGAGGGCATTTTAAAACTTGCACCAAGAGCATATTTTGTAGACAGAAAGGTGGTTGCAAAAATTTGAAATACACCATTTAATTTTGAAATAATTAGATAGATGCATTCTTCTTATTTTTTATCCTTGCCACTACCTTTGTATTGAGTGAGGACTTATTTAAATTTGGTGAGATAGTCAACAATATTTCTGAAGTCTTCAAGAGATAATGCTGCTAATTTTACCTCTAGCTGCATTGACCTTATTTGATCTACTTTCCAAAACAAGTTCTTTAATTTATGCCAACTTTCATATGGAGTTTTACAATATATAATTTGAAACCATAAGATTTAATTTACATTAGTAAATATAATACCCATTGTTTCATACATATTCCCTTTATGAAAAAATATTTCATATTCCTTTTCAAATTTAGGTTGCTTCTCTTCTAGCAGGTGTGTAAGCCCTTTTTGAGAAATGAGATTTAATATTTTGAGTTTCCATGTATGATAGTTATGAGGGGTGAGTGGATAAATTGTATTCATTTTGCTAAAGAAAATTGAAGTGAACCAATAACTCCCCCCTTTTACTTCAAATGCAATGGATCTTTAAAGAAGGATATATAAGCTTGTTAGTGAACCAATAATTCCCCATTTTACTTCAAATGGAATGGATATTTAAACAAGGATATATAAGCTTGTTTTTAATACCTATATCCTCAAATTACTTGCCCTAATGAGAGGGAAACTATAAGTAAATGAGGAGATTAGATATATTGAAAGTGGCTTATGAGGAAAGAAAAAAAAAATCCATACCTTTATATCTATTCTTCTCAATACCCGCCCTTACGTGATGGAAACTATAAGTAATGAGTAGAATTGATACATGGGACATAGGCTTTTGAACCCAAAAAAAATTATATTTCCAGGCCTCGATACCAAGTATCTCACAAAAAAACACCCTTACGTGAAGGAAACTATAAGTTTTATGAGTATAATGGTACGTTGAACATAGGCAAAAATTGAAATTAAGTTTTTTTTTTTTTTAATTTTTATTAGATTTTGAATATAATTTTTGTGCTTGCTTTTATTTGAGAGAAAATTCTTTATTGCATATATATAGGTTTAAAAATCAAAATATGCTAAAAGAAGTAGAAAGTAGAAAGAAGTAACAAGAAAGAAGTGGCCAAAATAAATGTGCCACTAAAAAAATAAAGACTACTAGTGTTGTCAACGAAGATAGACACAAGAAAATCCCCTTCCAAAAAAACCATAGGTGCAAGAACCAACACCATTAACCACCCCCCCCCTCAAAATAGTCCTTTGTATATAGTTAGATTACAATGGTCTCTTTCACTTTTTGATGATAGCCTTTGGAAAAGGCTTACGAGAAAAAGTGAAAAAGAATCAGATTTTTTTAATCTAAATACAAAATTTTTATGAGAGTATTAAGGTTACAACTTCGAAATTGAAGAGACCAAAAAAACTCTTTACAAAAAATATAAGTAAAGGAATGGATGAAGAGTGATATTTAATGCCTCTACATTATAAGGCTCTCATCTATAGTGCTAGTGAGCACCATTATTTCTTGATCAAAATTTGTTAACTCCCTGGGAACTGACTGTCTACAAAGTGCCTTGGATTCAATGAACATGACAGAGAGTTGGGAGTTGCTTCTCTCTCAAAGCTTGAGGACAGGGCTGTACCACAAAACAATACGTAGTCACTCCTAAAAATTCTTTTCACTGCCAAACAAAATGTTGTCTCCCTATAAAAAATGTGTTACACAAAACAAGCCACACAAAATGCTTTCTTTAGATGCAAAGAAGTCAAATGGGTGTTGTCCTGAAATTTCTCTTCGTTGCCAAATGAAATGGTGTCTCCCTGCAAAAAATAGTGTTACACAAAACAAGCCAAAATGTAATACATTATGTCACATTGTTGCACCACATAACAAAATTCTTAGTACCCCTGAAAGAACTCTTCACTTCTAATGGTAATGGTTTCTCCCTACAAAAACAAATTTTCATACAAAATAAGCGACAATGAGTGGCATCATAACGTTATAATGCATCACCATTTCAATTTGAAAGGTGTGAGCTATAGAATCCCTACAAAAAGATGAAGTTAGAGAAAAATAATAATTTGGATATACATTATGATCAATATGGCTTCAAATTGAGGGAGCATAGTAGGCCAGTTTTGATGATAGGACGAAGGAAATAAATAAGGTGTCATCGGTAGGAGAGTGGAGGATGCCAAATCAAAATCAGATCAGAGTACTATTGGTGATGAAATTGATGCCAATGAAGACAATTGACAGTGCTTTGCAATACATGTCCTCCGAAGAACTATGCGAGTGAAATCATAAGAGGGAGGAAGATGCGTGTTGAGCTATAACAGAAGTGAGGAGTGCTTTGATAAGTCGAGGCACAACATTAAAGATGACACATCAACAAGAATTAAAGAGGATCCAAATGGTCATTGATAACAAGACCAGTTTAAAGTTATAATGTACTTTAGGAGCACTATTAATATAGGAATAATGGATGCCCAGCAAAACAAAGAGGAGCCCAATGTTCATTTAGAATAGAAGGACTAGGGCAGTGTTTAACATTTGCCTAGACACAACTAAGATAAGCTCAATGCACGAGATCGAGAGGTTCTTTGAAAACAAAAAATTTGAACGTATATCAAGAAAAGTGTAAGCAAAGAAGAGAGGAGAGAGCACGTATATCGATCAGCAAAAAAATACTATGAAGCCCTATAACAATAGTATGGTTGTGTTGCTAGATTCGTATTGAAAAGAGAACAAATTACAACTCGTTTGATGCAATGAGGGGGAAAATAAATTATTGACACCTTATAATGGGCATGAATTCTTCAAATTTAGCATAAATTCTAAGTGAGATGTGGGTAGCACACCCAAATAAGATAAGACTAGAAGAGCTTTACAATAATTTCCCTATTGCTTCGAAATTATACAAGTTGAAAAAAATTGCTAAAGAATTATTTTCAACAAAATAAAATGTTGGTCCAAGGTGTAGACCAATTGGTTCATCCAAAACCCATAAGGGGGCAGAGGTCCAAGGTTCAAATCTCGAGCCTCACCGAACTGAATGCTTGTCCCTTTCCTGGTGCTTTCAATGACATAAAAGGTTTAAAATTATTGTGGCATGGTGGTTATAGGGGGGACTGCGCGAAGATCTGTGTGGCGGATTCTGGGGTGGACAACGCAAAATACTGTGGCGGCCATAAAAACTGGATAGCCTTCCCGGATTCATGGCGGCTACCAATTCCACCATGTAAATTAGAAATACAAATAAATAAATAAATAAATTAATTAATTAATTAAAAAAATAAAAAATAAAAAAAATAATAAAATGTTGAAAAAAATGGTTAATGGATAAAAACAAATTTTTCACAACTTTCAAGCAAGTTGAGTAAAGTCACAAGAAAAAATTATCCAAAAACAAATGAACCAGATCCTGGAAAAAAGGAGAACTTTGAAAACTCGAATGCTTGCAAAGAACTATCCTAGCTCTGGTACCATGTTAGAAAATAATATTCTATTCAAAGTAGGAAATAGTTTTGCAATACATCACAAGACTGTAGAGAATCTCAATAGATCGATTTATTTATTCCATGGATCAACTTTGTATAAATAGCAAAGTTGATCATTGAGAGCCATTGGATTACAACAACTCATCAAATCTAATCTAGACTATACTGAGAGTTCACCTGACTTATGGAGGGGTGGTAACTCAAGTAAGTCTATCCTAGTAGAACTTAAGATAATAATTACTTATTATAACAATGAAGACCTAAGTGCTCACCTAAAATGGAGTTACATATGTTTTGAGGGAGTTAAGAATATTTGGAGGATACCACCAACCTCATCATTATCAAAGGTACATTGAAGACACCTGCTTGGTAATGCTTCAAGTGACAGAACGAAGTTCATCCTATTTAAGGGGCCTATCCTAGAAACGAAGATAGAACAAATTCAATCATTTTATGCATTGAATCTCACTTGGAGGAAAAGGCTAATTCAAGCAATACACCATTCAAAGGTGTAAGAGAAGAATTTAAGATGCTATCATAGAACTAGTGAACCAACACTTGCATTTGGAGGAGTTTTATCATAAGCAAATCACAATTCAAGGAGTTATTTGATGCCATTTACTGAAGAGAAGAAGCACCAACCTAGGAGGAAACTAGGACCAATCAAAGAGAGCTTTGACTGCCCATGAGAGGTACTCAACACAAAGCTACGAATCTGCCATCTTATAACATTGAAGGATTATTAAGGTAAATGTTGATTTTATTATTAGCTTACTTTAAATCTAAGGTCTTTGGAGTAATAAGAGTACTTTATATCTACTACTGCAATATTCAACATTAGTGATTTATTAAGCAAGCATATTTCAGAATTGTTAATATTTGTAAAAGGTAACTAGGGAGGAATAAGGATTATTATTGAAATTTAAATTATTTGCAAATATTATTTTTTAATTTTTCCAAATTTGGGAGTTATAAGGAATACAACATCAAATTAGGAACTGGAAATTAGAAAAAATTAAAAATCAACCAAACGGGTGTTTAAATAGGTTTATTATAGATTTTCAAAGGTTGGAATTTTTATGAAAGTATTGTCTCAAAAATACATAATGGAGGTAAAATAAATCCAACATCAAAGCCTCTTCAAAAATTGAAATAGTGCTTAGTTCAATAGGAGTAATAAGGAGATAAAAAATGTTTATTTTGGTTTTTACAAAATTTCATAAAGTCAACCTAAAATTGAACTACAATTTACAAAAAGCACTATATTGATCATATATCCTATACAAATCATCCTAGGGAGTCATAAGGCATTCTACAAAACTTGGTGACATTAGCATCCATAAAAAATTATCAAGTTCTAAATTCATTGGATAGATGTAAGCTTTCTACAAAACCTAAAAAATTATTAGGTTTGTGAATTCTCATCATTAGGGAGACATAAGAAGTCCACAAAATATAAGGGTTGATAAAGGGAATTCACTGGCATCCAATAAATTCTTCCTAGCTGAATCCCAACTACTCAACGACCAAAATTATTTCTCTTGGAAGAATAAAATAAAAGCAATCTTGGTATATGAAAAATTTTGTGACATTGTCCAAGGGAACCACAAGTGATTTTGAGATTATAAAATTTGAGGAAAATGATTCAAAAGCCCTAAAGATCATAACATTTGTGATCATTGATGAAATAAAATCTTATATCAATTCAACAAAATCATCTATTGAAGCTTGGATAAGCTTAGATAAAATATTCAAAGGAAAAAATAAATTCATCATTCTTCATCTTTAAACTCAACTACATTCCTTGAAAATGAGCAATGGGGAAAGCATAGAAATATTTCTAAGGAAGGTAGAATATATTAAGATGAAATTGTTAACCCTTAGGTAAGAGCCTAAAGATGAACTTCTTACTCAAGTAACCATGAGAGCACTTCCAGACAACTATAATAATTTGGTCACATCTTTACAAATCCTAAGTAAATATACTTCTTTTGATGACTTATTCAATTATATTTAGGAATATGAGGTGGAACACACTGTGAAAGATGATATGACTAACATTGAATTGGCATAAAAAGATAATCCACAGGGAAATATTACTTCATCAGAAAAAGGATGGAGAACATGATATTGTTATATATGTAGAAATAAAATTCATAGTACCATTTATTGCAAGTACAATCCCAAAAACCAAAATAAAGAAAATCAGACAAACAATGGGAATCAATTTCTACCATGATAGTAGCAATTTGAGCGACCAACCAATTATCCTCCATTGGAATAGCGAAAGGGGAATTAGAAAGGATAGTTGGTTTAGAAGATAGAAGAAATTGAAGAATTGGAGGAACACAAAATATTATTAGGTGAAATATTTGTCAGCAAATGTAACACATTACAGAGACACTAACCATTTAATTATTAGGTTACAAAGAATTCAGAGGAAGAGTACTAAGTTCAATATAAATCAAAAGATCCATATTGAAGACTCAAGTCTTCAATAGGTCTATCACATAATTTGGGTCATGAAATGTACCTTTCTAGGTACATACTTAGGACATTAGATTATTTTAGGGGGGATTTATTTAGTTACTTTATGCAATATAATAAATGCAAAAGTGTCAATGCACAATTTTTAAATGTGCAAGGTGTCCCTTGTACGACTAGGTAGAGTGTTGGCCAAGGAATCTATCTTCCATTATAAAAGGACATCATTGTAAGAGATTGATGAGACAGTAGGTACTAGTAGAATTATTGTGTAACACCATTAGTGATGGAGTACAATGTAGTCTTGTAGCTTCTTGTATGGAGTGTCCATTTTCTCCATAGCAACATTGTATTAATTTTCGTCATTTCTATTTATAGCATATTTTTGCAATCTCGTGAAATTAATTTATCTCATATTTTTTCATCCCATTGCAATCTACCTCAAAAGCTAACAAATATTCTCCTTCTATTACACCAAATGTAGGACTTGACTTGTAGACCTAGAGTCTACTTGGTTACATTCCACTCCTATTATGTTGGGGCTCAAGATATTTTAGCATTCTCATGAATAGATACTACGTCAAAGGATTTCTTATATTAAGGGACTTTATTTTTCTTTCCCAACTCTATCACCCTAGTGTGCAACACAACCAACTTATTTTAACATTACAAAAAATATTCTTCATCAAAATTGTCTAGTCAATTAAAAATTTTAGTTGGATCTTTAGCTATTTTATCAAAAATACCCTTTAGCTTATCCATAGAATAAGGAATGTCATCCATCCCCAAAAGACATTGGATTCCATCACTGAAGATTTCATTTAATTATCTCAAAAAAAAATTCCTAATGGCAATGAGTTAATTAAGAGCCTCATATCCTTTTTTGATTATTTTCTCCCATTCAATGACTTCTATTGCCATCTAGTACATTATTTCCATATCCCTAGATAAAATATATGTTGGCTAGAGTTTTATTTAGTGCATCAATAATTCCATGTATTTGTGCTTCTTGAGTGGTTTGCAAATAGTAATCAATAAATTCTATAGTTAGAAACATGGTCTTGATAGCTTCAAAAATTTATCCCTAGAATCTTTTCTTTATTCTTCAACATGCATCTATGGGGATCTAGGAGGCCTAGATTCATTGTTTGGCCATGATAAGTTCTTGATATATATTCTACACCTTTTCCTAAAGATTCTAGTTCTCAACATCATTTCCTAAAATTGTGTCAGTGTTAGTGCCTCATTGAGACTATGCTATAGCTATTGGATTGTGCTCAGACCATATTTGTGTCTACAATATTTGTCATTATTTGATAGTTGAATTTAGGAAATTATGATATCAGCTTGGACATAGGAGCCATGGATATCAACATTTATTTTCTTTTCTTTGTGTCTAGCATTCCTAGAATCCATGTTGGTGTGGTCTTCAACTCCATCCTTTGCTCTTCTTATTAATCCAAGCTTATGCACTAGCTTATGCCTACTAATAGTAGCTACCAAGAGACTATGAGTGGATATAACAAAGGTATAATGCAAGAGAGGAAGAGGAGTTACAAGATGAAGAACACAAGCTTATACAGAGAGGGGGGGTTGAACAGTATAAGACCACTTTCTACTTTTTCTTTCGATTCAACTTGCAGTTCAAAATCATGCAGTGAATATATAACAGTATCAAAACAAAAATCAAAGCAATGCATAGAATATCATCCACAAAATAGACACAACAATTTACATGGTTCACCCAACGCGGGCTACTCCACGGATAAAATTTGTACTAAATTTTATCACCTCAAATTCTAGGAAATAAGTCTCGATTACAAATTTTATGGGCACCAACCCAAAGGAGATACCTTCCCCTAGCTTTGCTTAATCTGGTGATCCTCTAGAGAACCTCTGCCTCTACAGCCTTTAGCAAGTGGAACTCAATCCAAAGAAGACACCTATCTTCCCTGCTCTGGCTAGAGACCTCTATCCTAAACTCTATCACCGCACAGTTGATCCTCTTATCTACACCAAACCATAGTCCTTCTGTCTGGCACTATTTTCCTCGAACTTGCACCTCTGCACAATTACAGAACTCGATCAAATATCTACTTATGCACCTCTATGCAAACACAGCAGTAATGTCTTCGCACACTCTGCTCTTCGATGATCAAACTTCTCCCTACACTCTGCTTCTATGAAAGTCACACTTCGAACGCACACTTTGATCGATACTCAAACTATTCAAATAGCCCTCCTTTTATAGAGTAAGATTCAAGATCATTACATTCAATCTTAGTTGGCTATTACTCTTCAACTGCGTCTGCTACAAAACCCTATGCTACGTTGGCCCAAATTTTAACTTTGTCAGCTCAAATTTAACTTTGTCCTTCAACCACCACTGGTTCTATAGCTATCCCTACGAAACTACAACATGTCGCGATATCACAACATTTTTACAGCCGTCCACCTTCTATAGCCTGTTGTCGCGAAATCGTGACACCTTGGCCTTTGTCGACTTCCTTGGAGCTTCTGTCATGAAATCATGACACCTTTGCCTCTTGCTGACGTCATCTCACTTCTGTCATGAAATCATGACACTTTAGTCTTCATGAACTTCCTCTCAGCTTTTGTCACAAAATTACGACACTTATGATTTTTGCTGACATCATCTTCACTTTGTTGCGAATTCATGATGCTTTAGTCTACAAAGCCTTATTCTCTGCTTTTGTCATGAAATCATGACACATCTACTTCTGCTGGTGTCATCTACAACTCTATCATGAAATCATGATGCTTTCGCTGCCTTAAGCTCTTTTCTGCCATATGCCCGCAAAACTGGAACATGTCGTGAAAACATGACGCTTTCGCCTTCGAGCTCTTCCTTATTCAAATCATCGTGAAATCACAACTCTTCTTCTATTTAAAAATTGCTAATTGTTTATGTCATAAAATTGCAACACTTTCTCCAACTGCAAGCTACCAACTCAACCTATCACAAAATCGTGACACTTTCTGCATCCGTACAACTTCTTTGTAGCCTGTCGGGAAATCGTGACGCTTTTAGCTTTCATGCTCTTCTCTTTTTTTGCATGTCGTGAAATCATGACAGTCCTCAAATCGACCTTTGCAACATGTCATGAAAATGTGATAGCCCTTACTTGGAACTTTGCAACATATCGCAAAATCATGACAGTTCCTGAATCACTTTCTCTCTCTTCAATCTTGTTATGAAATCACGATAGATCACACTGCGGACTTTCTCTTCTGCAACATGTTGAAAAATAATGACACTTTCTTGTCTGTACAACCTCCTTTGCATAATGTCACAAAATCATGACACTTTTCTTTCTCTGCCTTCCTACACTGTCCGAGTCGCGAAAATGCGACATGTCATGAAATCGTGATAGTTTTTCCTGCTTCGTCTCTGCCTTCCCGCATGTCGCAAAATCGTGACACATTTGCCCAAAATTTCTCTCTCCTCAAACATGTCATGAAATCGTGACAGTTTTTCCAGTGCTTTATCTCTCCTGAAACATGTCACGAGATCATGATAGTTTTTCCATCCGCTTGCATACTTTTTCTTACTTGTCTTTTTTTTTATCTTTTGCAACTGGGCTACCCTGATCTTCTTGGAAACTCACTGTCCATGTTGAAACCTTCATCAAGACACATTCTTTGACATAAAACCAAATTGCTTTAAGAAATTCTTGACATCAATGACAACATCTACACTTAGAGTAAAGGCAATGTACCCAATGTACCCAAAATTGCCAACAATCTCCCCCTTTGTCATTGATGGCAAACCTTAACTGAAAACACAAGTCAAGAGCCAAAACTAAAAACAACTGATCCAACAACTGAGAATCTGCCTTTGAAGTTTTTGCTCCCCCTGACTTGAATCTCTCTTCTTCACTATGAAGCTCTCCCCCTTACTCATATCTCTCCCCCTTTGTCATAAATCAAAAGATCCATATTGAAGACTCAAGTCTTCAATACCCAAATAATGTAATACATGGGGGTGTTAGAGTTAGAGTCTATTACATAATTTGGGTCATGTAAATGTACCTTTCTAGGTACATACTTAGGACATTAGATTATTTTAGGGGGGATTTATTTAGTTACTTTATGCAATATAATAAATGCACAAGTGTCAATGCACAATTTTTAAATGTGCAAGGTGTCCCTTGTACAACTAGGTAGAGTGTTGGCCAAGGAATCTATCTTCCATTATAAAAGGACCTCATTGTAAGAGATTGATGAGACAGTAGGTAGTAGTAGAATTATTGTGTAACTCCATTAGTGATGGAGTACAATGTAGTCTTGTAGCTTCTTGTATGGAGTGTCCATTTTCTCCATAGCAACATTGTATTAATTTTTGTCATTTCTATTTATAGCATATTTTTGCAATCTCGTAAACTTAATTTATCTCATATTTTTTCATCCCATTGCAATCTACCTCAAAAGCTAACAAATATTCTCCTTCTATTACACCAAATGTAGGACTTGACTTGTAGACCTAGAGTCTACTTGGTTACATTCCACTCCTATTATGTTGGGGCTCAAGATATTTTAGCATTCTCATGAATAGATACTACGTCAAAGGATTTCTTATATTTCCCAACTCTATCACCCTAGTGTGCAACACAACCAACTTATTTTAACATTACAAAAAATATTCTTCATCAAAATTGTCTAGTCAATTAAAAATTTTAGTTGGATCTTTAGCTATTTTATCAAAAATACCCTTTAGCTTATCCATAGAATAAGGAATGTCATCCGTCCCCAAAAGACATTGGATTCCATCACTGAAGATTTCATTTAATTATCTCAAAAAATTTCTCCTAATGGCAATGAGTTAATTAAGAGCCTCATATCCTTTTTTGATTATTTTCTCCCATTCAATGACCTCTATTGCCATCTAGTACATTATTTCCATATCCCTAGATAAAAGATATGTTGGCTAGAGTTTTATTTAGTGCATCAATAATGCCATGTATTTTTAGGAAATTTTCAGTGAAATATCTCTACATGGAATTGAATTCAATTTGTGCTTCTTGAGTGGTTTGCAAATAGTAATCAATAAATTCTATAGTTAGAAACATGGTCTTGATAGCTTCAAAAATTTATCCCTAGAATCTTTTCTTTATTCTTCAACATGCATCTATGGGGATCTAGGAGGCCTAGATTCATTGTTTGGCCATGATAAGTTCTTGATATATATTCTACACCTTTTCCTAAAGATTCTAGTTCTCAACATCATTTCCTAAAATTGTGTCAGTGTTAGTGCCTCATTGAGACTATGCTATAGCTATTGGATTGTGCTCAGACCATATTTGTGTCTACAATATTTGTCATTATTTGATAGTTGAATTTAGGAAATTATGATATCAGCTTGGACATAGGAGCCATGGATATCAACATTTATTTTCTTTTCTTTGTGTCTAGCATTCCTAGAATCCATGTTGGTGTGGTCTTCAACTCCATCCTTTGCTCTTCTTATTAATCCAAGCTTATGCACTAGCTTATGCCTACTAATAGTAGCTACCAAGAGACTATGAGTGGATATAACAAAGGTATAATGCAAGAGAGGAAGAGGAGTTACAAGATGAAGAACACAAGCTTATACGAAGAGGGGGGGTGAACAGTATAAGACCACTTTCTACTTTTTCTTTCGATTCAACTTGCAGTTCAAAATCATGCAGTGAATATATAACAGTATCAAAACAAAAATCAAAGAAATGCATAGAATATCATCCACAAAATAGACACAGCAATTTACATGGTTCACCCAACGCGGGCTACTCCACGGATAAAATTTGTACTAAATTTTATCACCTCAAATTCTAGGAAACAAGTCTCGATTACAAATTTTATGGGCACCAACCCAAAGGAGATACCTTCCCCTAGCTCTGCTTAATCTAGTGATCCTCTAGAGAACCTCTGCCTCTACAGCCTTTAGCAAGTGGAACTCAATCCACAGAAGACACCTATCTTCCCTGCTCTGGCTAGAGACCTCTGTCCTAAACTCTATCACCGCACAGTTGATCCTCTTATCTACACCAAACCATAGTCCTTCTGTCTGGCACTATTTTCCTCGAACTTGCACCTCTGCACAATTACGTAACTCGATCAAATATCTACTTATGCACCTCTATGCAAACACAACAGTAATGTCTTCGCACACTCTGCTCTTCGATGATCAAACTTCTCCCTACACTCTGCTTCTATGAAAGTCACACTTCGAACGCACACTTTGATCGATACTCAAACTATTCAAATAGCCCTCCTTTTATAGAGTAAGATTCAAGATCAAAACATTCAATCTTAGTTGGCTATTACTCTTCAACTGCGTCTGCTACAAAACCCTATGCTACGTTGGCCCAAATTTTAACTTTGTTAGCTCAAATTTAACTCTGTCCTTCAACCACCACTGGTTTTATAGCTGTCCCTACGAAACTACAACATGTCGCGATATCACGACATTTTTACAGCCGTCCACCTTCTATAGCCTGTTGTCGCGAAATCGTGACACCTTGGCCTTTGTCGACTTCCTTGGAGCTTCTGTCATGAAATCATGAAACCTTTGCCTCTTGCTGACGTCATCTCACTTCTGTCATGAAATCATGACACTTTAGTCTTCATGACCTTCCTCTCAGCTTTTGTCACAAAATTACGACACTTATGATTTTTGCTGACATCATCTTCACTTTGTTGCGAATTCATGATGCTTTAGTCTACAAAGCCTTCTTCTCTGCTTTTGTCATGAAATCGTGACACATCTACTTCTGCTGGTGTCATCTACAAATCTATCATGAAATCATGATGCTTTCGCTGCCTTAAGCTCTTTTCTGCCATATGCCCGCAAAACTGGAACATGTCGTGAAAACATGACGCTTTCGCCTTCGAGCTCTTCCTTATTCAAATCATCGTGAAATCACAACTCTTCTTCTATTTAAAAATTGCTAATTGTTTATGTCATAAAATTGCAACACTTTCTCCAAATGCAAGCTACCAACTCAACCTATCACAAAATCGTGACACTTTCTGCATCCGTACAACTTCTTTGTAGCCTGTCGGGAAATCGTGACGCTTTTAGCTTTCATGCTCTTCTCTTTTTTTGCATGTCGTGAAATCGTGACAGTCCTCAACTCGACCTTTGCAACATGTCATGAAAATGTGATAGCCCTTACTTGGAACTTTGCAACATATCGCAAAATCATGACAGTTCCTGAATCACTTTCTCTCTCTTCAATCTTGTTATGAAATCACGATAGATCACACTGCGGACTTTCTCTTCTGCAACATGTTGCAAAATAATGACACTTTCTTGTCTGTACAACCTCCTTTGCATAATGTCACAAAATCATGAAACTTTTCTTTCTCTGCCTTCCTACACTGTCCGAGTCGCGAAAATGCGACATGTCATGAAATCGTGATAGTTTTTCCTGCTTCGTCTCTGCCTTCCCGCATGTCGCAAAATCGTGACACATTTGCCCAAAATTTCTCTCTCCTCAAACATGTCATGAAATCGTGACAGTTTTTCCAGTGCTTTATCTCTCCTGAAACATGTCACGAGATCATGATAGTTTTTCCATCCGCTTGCATACTTTTTCTTACTTGTCTTTTTTTTTATCTTTTGCAACTGGGCTACCCTAATCTTCTTGGAAACTCACTGTCCATGTTGAAACCTTCATCAAGACACATTATTTGACATAAAACCAAATTGCTTTAAGACATTCTTGACATCAATGACAACATCTACACTTATAGTAAAGGCAATGTACCCAATGTACCCAAAATTGCCAACAATCTCCCCCTTTGTCATTGATGGCAAACCTTAACTGAAAACACAAGTCAAGAGCCAAAACTAAAAACAACTGATCCAACAACTGAGAATCTGCCTTTGAAGTTTTTTCTCCCCCTGACTTGAAGCTCTCTTCTTCACTATGAAGCTCTCCCCCTTACTCATATCTCTCCCCCTTTGTCATAAATCAAAAGATCCATATTGAAGACTCAAGTCTTCAATACCCAAATAATGTAATACATGGGGGTGTTAGAGTTAGAGTCTATTACATAATTTGGGTCATGTAAATGTACCTTTCTAGGTACATACTTAGGACATTAGATTATTTTAGGGGGGATTTATTTAGTTACTTTATGCAATATAATAAATGCACAAGTGTCAATGCACAATTTTTAAATGTGCAAGGTGTCCCTTGTACAACTAGGTAGAGTGTTGGCCAAGGAATCTATCTTCCATTATAAAAGGACCTCATTGTAAGAGATTGATGAGACAGTAGGTAGTAGTAGAATTATTGTGTAACTCCATTAGTGATGGAGTACAATGTAGTCTTGTAGCTTCTTGTATGGAGTGTCCATTTTCTCCATAGCAACATTGTATTAATTTTTGTCATTTCTATTTATAGCATATTTTTGCAATCTCGTAAACTTAATTTATCTCATATTTTTTCATCCCATTGCAATCTACCTCAAAAGCTAACAAATATTCTCCTTCTATTACACCAAATGTAGGACTTGACTTGTAGACCTAGAGTCTACTTGGTTACATTCCACTCCTATTATGTTGGGGCTCAAGATATTTTAGCATTCTCATGAATAGATACTACGTCAAAGGATTTCTTATATTTCCCAACTCTATCACCCTAGTGTGCAACACAACCAACTTATTTTAACATTACAAAAAATATTCTTCATCAAAATTGTCTAGTCAATTAAAAATTTTAGTTGGATCTTTAGCTATTTTATCAAAAATACCCTTTAGCTTATCCATAGAATAAGGAATGTCATCCGTCCCCAAAAGACATTGGATTCCATCACTGAAGATTTCATTTAATTATCTCAAAAAATTTCTCCTAATGGCAATGAGTTAATTAAGAGCCTCATATCCTTTTTTGATTATTTTCTCCCATTCAATGACCTCTATTGCCATCTAGTACATTATTTCCATATCCCTAGATAAAAGATATGTTGGCTAGAGTTTTATTTAGTGCATCAATAATGCCATGTATTTTTAGGAAATTTTCAGTGAAATATCTCTACATGGAATTGAATTCAATTTGTGCTTCTTGAGTGGTTTGCAAATAGTAATCAATAAATTCTATAGTTAGAAACATGGTCTTGATAGCTTCAAAAATTTATCCCTAGAATCTTTTCTTTATTCTTCAACATGCATCTATGGGGATCTAGGAGGCCTAGATTCATTGTTTGGCCATGATAAGTTCTTGATATATATTCTACACCTTTTCCTAAAGATTCTAGTTCTCAACATCATTCCCTAAAATTGTGTCAGTGTTAGTGCCTCATTGAGACTATGCTATAGATATTGGATTTGTTTCTACAAGGTCTTTTCTCTACCTTTTCTAGATCATTGGCTAACCATTTTGCTTTTTTTATTAGCCAATCATTTTTTTCTTTACCTTTAATATAATCTGTCATCATCCAAACTCCATATTATATACAACACATCAATATATGTGTGCACCATCTAAGCTTTGTTCCTAGTTCAAACCATATTTGTGTCTACAATATTTGTCATTATTTGATAGTTGAATTTAGGAAATTATGATATCGGCTTGGACATAGGAGCCATGGATATCAACATTTATTTTCTTTTCTTTGTGTCTAGCATTCCTAGAATCCATGTTGGTGTGGTCTTCAACTCCATCCTTTGCTCTTCTTATTAATCCAAGCTTATGCACTAGCTTATGCCTACTAATAGTAGCTACCAAGAGACTATGAGTGGATATAACAAAGGTATAATGCAAGAGAGGAAGAGGAGTTACAAGATGAAGAACACAAGCTTATACTTGAGAGGGGGGGTGAACAATATAAGACCGCTTTCTACTTTTTCTTTTGATTCAACTTGCAGTTCAAAATCATGCAGTGAATATATAACAAGTATCAAAACAAAAATCAAAGCAATGCATAGAATATCATCCACAAAAGAGACACAAAAATTTACGTGGTTCACCCAATGCGGGCTACTCCACGGATAAAATTTGTACTAAATTTTATCACCTCAAATTCTAGGAAACAAGTCTCGATTACAAATTTTATGGGCACCAACCCAAAGGAGATACCTTCCCCTAGCTTTGCTTAATCTGGTGATCCTCTAGAGAACCTCTTCCTCTGCAACCTTTAGCAAGTGGAACTCAATCCACAAAAGACACCCGTCTTCCCTGCTCTGGCTAGAGACCTCTGTCCTAAACTCTATCACTGCACATTCGATCCTCTTATTTGCACCAAAACATAGTCCTTCGGTCTGGCACTATTTTCCTCAAACTTGCACCTCTGCACAATTACAGCACTCGATCAAATATCTACTTATGCACCTCTGTGCAAACACAGCAGCAATGTCTTTGCACACTCTACTCTTTAACAATCAAACTTCTCCCTGCACTCTGCTTCTGTGAAAGTTGCACTTCGAACGCACACTTCGATCGATACTCAAACTATTCAAATAGCCCTCATTTTATAGAGTAAGATTCAAGATCATTACATTCAATCTTAGTTGGCTGTTACTCTTCAATTGTGTTGGCTACAAAACCCTGTGCTGCATTGGCCCAAATTTTAACTTTGTCGGCTCAAATTTAACTCTGTCCTTCAACCGCCACTGGTTCTGTAGCTGTCCCTGCAAAACTACAAAATGTCGGATATCACGACATTTTTACAGCCATCCACCTTCTATAGCCTGCTGTCGTGAAATCGCGACACCTTGGCCTTTGTAGACTTCCTTTGAGCTTCTGTCATGAAATTGCGACACCTTAGCCTCTTGCTGACGTCATCTCACTTCTGTCATGAAATCATGACACTTTATGATTCATGATCTTCCTCTCAGCTTTTGTCGCAAAATTGTGACACTTATGATTTTTGCTGATGTCATCTTCACTCTGTCGCGAATTCATGATGGTTTAGTCTACAAAGCCTTCTTCTCTGCTTTTGTCATGAAATCATGACACATCTACTTCTGCTGACATCATCTGAAACTCTGTCACGAAATCACGATGCTTTCGCTACCTTAAGCTCTTTTCTGCCATATGCCCGTGAAACTGGAACATGTCGCAAAAATGTGACGCTTTCGCATTCAAGCTCTTCCTTATTCAAATCGTCATGAAATCATGATGCTTCTTCTGTTTAAGACTTGCTAATTATTTTTGTCACAAAATCACAACACTTTCTCCAACTGCAAGCTATTAACTCAACCTATCACAAAATCGTGACACTTTCTGCATCCGTACAACTTCTTTGTAGCCTATCGGGAAATCACGACGCTTTCAGCTTTCATGCTCTTCTCTTTGCTGCATGTCGTGAAATCATGACAGTCCTCAACTCGACCTCTACAACATGTCATGAAAATGCAACAACCCTTACTTGGAACTTTGCATCATGTCACGAAATCGTGATAGTTCCTGAATCACTTTCTCTCTCTTCAATCTTGTTGTGAAATCATGACAGATCACACTACGGACTTTCTATTCTACAACATGTTGCAAAATTGTGACACTTTCTTGTCCGTACAGCCTCCTTTACAGAATGTCATGAAATCACGACACTTTTCTTTCTCTGCCTTCCTGCACTGTCCGAGTCGTGAAAATGCGACATGTCACAAAATCATAATAGTTTTGCCTGCTTTGTCTCTACCTTCCCGCATGTCGTGAAATCATGACACATTTGCCCAAATTTCTCTCTCCTCAAACATGTCACGAAATCATGACAGTTTTGCCAATGCTTTCTCTCTCCTGAAACATGTCGTGAGATCGTGACAGTTTTTCCAGCCGCCTGCATACTTTTTCTTACTGGTCTTTTTCTTGATCTTTTGCAACTAGGCTACCCTGATCTTCTTGGAAACTCACTGTCCATGCTGAAACCTTCATCAAGAAACATTCTTTGACATAAAACCAAATTGCTTTAAGACCTTCTTGACATCAATGACAACATCTACACTTAGAGTAAAGGCAATGTACCCAATGTACCCAAAATTGCCAACAATCTCCCCCTTTGTCATTGATGGCAAACCTTAACTGAAAACACAAGTCAAGAGCGAAACCGAAAACAACTGATCCAACAACTGAGAATCTGCCTTTGAAGTTTTTGCTCCCCCTGACTTGAAGCTCTCTTCTTCACTATGAAGCTCTCCCCCTTACTCATATCTCTCCCCCTTTGTCATAAATGGCAAAGGGTCACCTTTGGGACTAAGAATGAGCCTCTTAGCTTAGTCCCTCCCCTACCTCTTGATGAGGTGATTTAAAACAAGGGTGGGAGTGAATCTTCCATTAGGCACTCATCATAATTAGTGTCTATAATTTATTTGCCGAGCATTTTCTTGAACTCTTTGTTAGTGTTTCTGTTCTTGTCACTTTTCTTGTTCTTGTTCTCATCTCTTTTCTTGTCCATACCTTGATCCTTGGACCTGTTTATACCACTGTTCCTATTCCTGTACCTTAGAAGATCAACTCTGCACTATTTGGCTGTATGACCTGCATTGTTGCACTTATAGCAAGTAACAAATATTATTTCTTTCGGGCATAGCTGTTCTTTGAATCCGCCTGTTTTGACTAACCCAGTTCCTGTTATTTGCCTTGCAAAAATTTACCTTGTGCCCAAACTGATTACAAGAGTAGCAATACCCTTGAAATAAATTACGGCACCTAAAATTGTCATTTATCTTCCTTACTTGAGTCATGCACTATGATTCCATGTGGCCAAACCCGTGACACGCAAAACATCTACCATGAAATATTCTTATGTTTGACCTCTTGGGTCCCGAAAACTTCTTTTTTGCATTCAGAATTATGTTTTCTGTTTCTACGCATTTATCACTCACAGACTCTTTCTCTGAAACACTCTCTTCATCAGAACTCTCTTCTTTCTGAAATCTCTTACTTGATTCCCCAACCTATTTTTTGTGTGGTTTAACAAAATCAAGACCTGTTTTATCTGATGGATTTCTTTGACTTTGGATGAGAGACTTAACCCTTTTGGATCTATCTTGAAAACTGTACAACTTATCCTTGTATTCTTTATTTTCCTCTTTCATGGCATCCATTTTCTGTTCTAATTCACTATACTCAAGCATCTTAGATTCTAACTCATTCTTGAGTTCTTGTGTCTTAGCCATAGAGATGTCAATACTTTCTATGAGTTCATCTCTCTCCATACAACATTCATATAATTTATCCTTGAGTCTAGCAATCTTATTTCTTTCCTTTTTTAAAATACTAAGAGCATTAGTAAGTTCACATTCAAGATCCTTTATTTTATTGCATTTTGAATCGTCAAGGCCTTTTTCAGATTTCTTATCACTAGAGGTGCTACCCTTTTCAAAAACCATACAAGCATCTTCCTTATCATTTTTTGAAGCATCCTCATACATACTAGCAACCAATTCATTATTAGTGCAATCATCCTCAAGGTGCCCAAAATTTCCACATCTAAAACATTTCATGACAATGAATTTATGTTTCAGTTCTTCCTCTTTTTCTGAAATGAACAGCATCTCATTTTCATTATCACTAGAAGAACTTTCACTATCACTACTAGAACACTTACTTGCTTTGTCCAGGTAGAAGCTCTTCTTATTCTTGTGTGAATGCCTCTTTCCTTGATTGTTGTGCTCATCTTTGTTCTTTCTGTAATACCTTTGCTTTTCAAAATCCTTGCTCTTAACATCCTGTATATCTTCATCACTTTCATTCTTAGAAACAATACAGTCAGTAGCATAATGACCAAACTTTCCACAGTCAAAACATCTTATGTTTTTCTTGCTTTTGTTTTTTCTAGAGAACTTGCCTTTCTTGTTGTAATGTGCCTCTTCATCACTAGAAGACTCATCTCTCTATTGAATCTGTTTGCCCTTTGATTTCTTGGTAGCTTTGAATGCTACCTCTTTCTTGACATCAACTTTCATTTGAGTTCTCAGCTCAAATGCTGCAAGAATACTATGAAGCTCATCCTTATTCAATTTATCTAAATCTTTAGCTTCCTCAATAGCAGAAATATTTTCACTAAATCTATTAGGAAGAGATCTTAGAATCTTATCACACACATCATTTTCAGCAACCTCAATACCAAGGTATTTCATGGAGTTAACAACCTCATCCATACGAAGCATGTAGTCACTAATATTTTAATCATAATTCATTTTGAGTTGTTCAAAAATACCTTTAAAATGTCTCAATTTGGCCTTTCGGAAATTTGCATCACTTGTATGAACCACCTGCAATTGTTTCCACATTTCACTAGCTGTCTTGTAGTGAATAACTTTGGTGAGATCTGCTTTCTGTAATCCTCTTAGGATTGCATTCATGGCTTTTAAATTGCTGTGAAGCATGAGCCTATCTTCTTTGGTATAAGGACCATGTTCAGGAATAGTGCATTCATCTTCAATCACTTCCCATACCTCATTACCAAGTGCCATTAGATAAACTCTCATTCTTGCACTCCACAGATCGAAATCTGATCCATCGAGAATAGGTGTTGCATTGCCACCTAAAAAATCCATTATTTTCTTAACCAGTTCTTCCTTCTGGTTGTTAAACCTTTTCAAAGGAACCTACTCTGATACCAATTGAAGAACACAAGCTTATACTGAGAGGGGGGGTGAACAGTATAAGACCGCTTTTTACTTTTTATTTCGATTCAACTTGTAGTTCAAAATCATGCAGTGAATATATAACAATATCAAAATAGAAATAAAATTAATGCATAGAATATCATCCATAAAAGAGACACAACAATTTACATGGTTCACCCAATGCAGGCTACTCCACGGATAAAATTTGTACTAAATTTTATCACCTCAAATTCTGGGAAACAAGTCCCGATTACAAAGTTTATGGGCACCAACCCAAAGGAGATACCTTCCCATAGCTTTGCTTAATCTGGTGATCCTCTAGAGAACCTCTGCCTCTGTAGCCTTTAGCAAGTGGAACTCAATCCATAGAAGACACCTGTCTTCCCTGCTCTGGTTGGAGACCTCTGTCCTCAACTCTATCACCGCACAGTCAATCCTTTTATCTACACCAAAACATAGTCCTTCGGTCTGGCACTATTTTCCTCAAACTTGCACCTCTGCACAATTACAACACTCGATCAAATATCTACTTATGCATCTCTGTGCAAACACAGCAGCAATGTCTTCACACACTCTGCTCTTCGACGATCAAACTTCTCCTTGCCCTCTGCTTCTACAAAAGTCACACTTCGAATGCACACTTCGATCGATACTCAAACTATTCAAATAGCCCTCCTTTTATAGAGTAAGATTCAAGATCATTACATTCAATCTTAGTCGGCTATTACTCTTCAACTACGTTGGCTACAAAACCCTGCGTTATGTCGGCCCAAATTTTAACTTTGTCAGCTCAAAGTTAACTTTGTCCTTCAACCGCCACTGGTTCTGTAGCTGTCCCTACAAAACTACAACATGTCACGATGTCATGACATTTTTACAGTCGTCCACCTTTTATAGCCTGCTGTCGCGAAATCGTGACACCTTGGCCTTTGTCGACTTCCTTTGAGCTTCTGTCATGAAATCGTGACACCTTTGCCTCTTGCTGATGTCATCTCACTTTTGTCATGAAATCGTGACACTTTAGTCTTCATGGCCTTCCTCTCAGCTTTTATCGTGAAATCGTGACACTTATGATTTTTGCTGATGTCATCTTCACTCTGTCATGAATTCACGACGCTTTAGTCTACAAATCCTTCTTCTCTGCTTTTGTCGCAAAATCATGACATATCTACTTCTGCTAACATCATCTACAACTCTATCGCAAAATCATGATGCTTTCATTGCCTTAAGCTCTTTTCTGCCATATGCCCACAAAACTAGAACATGTCGTGAAAATGCAAAGCTTTCGCCTTCGATATCTTCCTTATTCAAATCATTGCGAAATCACGATGCTTCTTCTGTTTAAGACTTGCTAATTATTTCTATCATGAAATCGTGACACTTTCTCCAACTGCAAGCTACCAACTCAACCTATTGTGAAATCATGACACTTTCTGCATCTGTACAACTTCTTTATAGCCTGTCGCAAAATCATGATGCTTTCAGCTTTCATGCTCTTCTCTTTGCTGCATGTCATGAAATCGCAATAGTCCTCAACTCGACCTCTATAGCACGTCGTGAAAATGTGACAGCCCTTACTTGGAACTTTGCAACATGTCACGAAATCATGACAGTTCCTGAATCACTTTCTCTCTCTTCAATCTTGTCATAAAATCATGACAGATCACATTGCGGACTTTCTCTTCTGCAACATGTCACGAAATCATGACACTTTCTTGTCCGTACAACCTCCTTTGTAGAATGTCATGAAATCGCGACACTTTTTTTTCTTTGCCTTCCTACACTGTCTAAGTCACAAAAATGCGACATGTCGCGAAATCGCGACAGTTTTGCCTACTTTGTCTCTGCCTTCCCACATGTCATGAAATCACGACACATTTGCCCAAACTTTTTCTCTCCTCAAACATGTCACGAAATCATGACAGTTTTTCCAGCCGCCTGCATACTTTTTCTTACTTGTCTTTTTCTTGATCTTTTGCAATTGGGCTACACTGATCTTCTTGGAAACTCACTGTCCATGCTGAAACCTTTATCAAGACACATTCTTTGACATAAAACCAAATTACTTCAAGACCTTCTTGATATCAATGACAACATCTACACTTAGAGTAAAGGCAATGTACCCAATGTACCCAAAATTGCCAACACAAGATATATTCAAGACGTATAAGGGATGGTTTGAAGATCCCTATTTATACTATTTTCTCAATTAGAAATGAGACTAACTACTAATTATAATCATAATCATATTTATCATGCATGATTAAGGATTATATGGCACCAATAATCCTCTTCAACATATTCAACATGTTCTTTGTTGGCCCTCTTGCAGTCATGATTTGTAGAATATTTAATTATGCTTTATTGGGTGGTTATCACTTTCATGCTCTAAAAATTATAATTTTTGCCTAACTATTTTATTTTGGGAGTTCTAGATACTTTTCCTTAAAATCATTTCAATTTGCAAACATATCAAATATTTTAGTTGTGGACATAATTCTTCCATCTAATAAACTTGTGTTCATAATGCTTCTTTCCTTTGACTTGCACTTTAGGCCATTCTTCTTGCTTATACATGCTTTACATTAGGCTAAAAATTTTTAGAGGTCAATCTAACATCATCATGAAAAGGTTTTGGTTTTCTTCCTTCTGGTCTTTCATTAGTATCTTCTTGACTAGACTAGGGATCTTGAAGCACCTTTCTTACATCATCCAAAAAAATGTTTCAACTTGCTTTCCTTCTAGGATTTTGAGTACTCTCTTATTGTCAAATTTTGTAATGCCTAGCTAACATCACTATAGAAAAGCTGTGGCAACTAAGACTTTGCAAGTTCGATTTCAAAGCATATAAAGTGAGTCTAGATAAAAACTTATGGCTCTAAAAATAATCAAATTTTAAGAAATTTTATACATAGAATTGCTTCCATAGGCCCCAAATGAAATAATTTGAAAGAATTATGGTTTCCAAAGGGCTCTTCAAGCTTGAAAAATAAATAATTTAAAAAAAATAAACACGAGTTTGGTATTGCATGAGTTTTCTTAGACTTGTGAATGTATGCAAAGAATTTATCTGCATTTTTGGAGCCTCTGGAGCAATTTGTCTTTATAGAACTTTTAATCTAGATGGTCTTATTCTTGGTCTCCAAAGTATTGCTTTAATAATACTAAATCTTGTTAGATTTATATTCTATTACATCATTTGGGTCATGTAAATATAACTTTCTAGGTACATACTAAGGAAATTAGATTACTTTAGGGGGAAGTTATCTAGTTACTTTATGCAATGTAATAAATTCACAAGTATCAATGTGCAATTTATAAATGTGCAAGGTGTTCCTTCTACAACTAGATAGAGTGTTGTCCAAGGAATCTATCTTCCATTATAAAAGGGCCTCATTGTAATATATTGATGATACAGTATGTAATAGTAGAATTACTATGTAACTACATTAATGATGGAGTACAATGTAGTCTTGTAGCTTCTTGCATGGAGTGTTCATTTCCTCCATAGCAACATTGTATTAATTTTCATCATTTCTATTTATAGCATATTTTTGCAATCTCATAAATTTACATTCATATTTTTTCATCTTGTGATTTTCATCTCCCATTGTGATCTACCTCAAAAGCTAATAGTGGTATCAGATCCATGGTAGATCTAGTCACAGTAGATATAGCTATTGTAGATTGAGAGGAGAACCACATTATGATTGAGCCTATATTTTTTTAACCTGATTCACCATAGTGAACATGCTCTTAAAAAAATCTTTTGAAGAATCAAAAGTGGTAGGGAGAACTTTGAGAAAGTACTATTGTTAAAAATTGGGCCAATCACCATAGCTTTTATTTTTGTAAACTAAATGTTCCTTTAGAACCGATGCATGTAAATCTCATTAACTTAAGTTTATTTGGTAAAATAGACTAGAAAGAGAGATTGTGAGATTTATTTGGATCAGATTCTTTCCACAGAGTTGTAGGAAAACTCGTGAAGATAAGGACTCAACATTTGATCCACTAGTTTGATGAATCAACTAGTGAAGCTCATCTAAGAGATCTAAATATTTTACTATTTTCTGAAGTTTCTTTTATTGCAAGAAACTAACTCTCATATGATTGGGACACATCCTAAAATATAAAGCTATGAGATTTCAAATTTGTTGCCCAAAGTTTGGAGTGCCTTCATAGTGTAGATATTAGTTGTTGCAAGAGAAGAATACTATATAAGAGACTCTAGGAGAAAGAGTCATGGTGAAGTATGGAGATTGAAGATCTCCATTGGTATAGTTAACTTCATAGTAAAAAAAATACAAAGAAGCATTGATATTTAAAAATTCTATAGAAGCCTTGATCTTGAAGAAGACTCTAGAAGAGAGTACCTGATTTAGAAGTATATTTAGATTTTAGTTTTAATAACTTGTTGCAGGGAAAGAAGATTCCATGAGTTGGGAAAATTCCAGAACCTGAAGCAAAATTGAAGGTAAAGAGATCATATGAATATCTCATTGAAGAAACTTCCATTCTTGAAAGATCAAGAAGTACTATGAGAGTCTAGTTCAAATCTAGTAGCAACAGATCAAGAAATCCAGGAAGGAGATCTCAATTCTAGAAGTTGAAGAAGAAGGTCTCAAGGAAGACAAAAGAATTTGTAAAATTGAATATCTAGGAGAGGTCTCAAGGAAAAAATCTTGGAGAGAATTTTTTCTAAAGCAAGATCATCAAAAGAGTTCCTGGAAGAACTCATTGGAGAAATTATCCATCAAGGAAAAAGTTTTTGATAAAGAAACAAATTGGGACAATTATTGCCATCCAACAACAAGGCCAAAAAGGAGAAGAATAATTGGCAAGGAGTGTCAAAGAATATACAAAAGACCTCAATATATTTAGAGTATTAAGAAGAAGATCCTTCTTGAAGTCAAAATTTGATAAGAAGACTCGAAGACAAAAGGTTCTTATCAAATCTAAGAGATTTGAATATTGTCTTTCATGATAAGAAGGTATAAATATTTATCCAAACCTACAACAGAAAGGAGAATATTGCTAGAGAAGAACAAGCCACCAAACCCCAAGCTCATGAAAGAAGGTTCGAGACCACTTTTTGGTGAAGGATATTTTTAGAAAATCTAACAAAAGTTACAGAGTTCTATATGAAAGCAAAAATATTGATCTACATCCTCTACAAAAAGCTTTCAAAAAGGTAAGAAACTATTGATGCAAGTAGATTTATTAATTGGATTGCTTATCTTATTTGTTAAAGCACTTTATATTGGATCAAATTTGCAAAGTTCCATATTGAATTATATTCTTCAAAAGTGAAAAAGATAAAAAAAATATTTTAAGGATCATTTACACATTAGGAGTTGATTAGATTTTGGAGTTACAATTATCTATCAACTACCTATCTCATCCTTTGAAGAGAAAAAAAATATTATATCCTACAACTGTGTTTGTAGTGAAATTTGGAAGAGTTCATTCTAGATTATGCTTGAAAGGTTGCAGTGGAATTGTTAAGTGCATGTTTGATAAATTAGTGGAGCAATAAGGTGAGATTATTGTTACCATTAAAAGTGTATCTATTAAGCACTATATTAGTTGATTTTTAACTAAATATTATGTTTTTAAAATCACAAAAATGAACACAAAATCTACAGCCCTTTCATGTCCAAAATAATCTACTATTACAAGGAAAACGATGGAGAAGAAAGCCACCATTGAAGTCCTTGAAGGAAGTCTCAAATTGAGACCTTGGAATTCTCAAGATTCAAGTAGAATGTAAGGGTTTCATTTTAGTACAAAGTGTAGGAATCCTTATTCAAAAATAGTATTTCATTAGCTTAGATTAACTATCATCCAAAGAATAATAAGCAAGAAGGATTATGTTAAATTTATTCATTTTGGTGCAAGATATATCTATTACAAAAAAACACCTCTTTTGTTCCTTTGAAATGACAAAAGTATTACAATTTATAGAAGGCAGTAAGGGCATTATATCCAATATATTTTCAGCAATAGGAAGGAGCCACCGAAGAGCTAACATGATTGTTAGAGGAAGAACCCACTAAAGAGCTCACACACCAAGAATCAAGGTGTTTAAAAATACCATTTTCCTCCATAAAATATATCTCTATAAGTAGAACGTCACCTATAGTAGTGGAGCCATTTAATAAGGTATTATAACTTGTGTTTACATTGAAATAATGGCATAATTTAGTGATAAATTATCTACATAAAATTCTAGGAAAAAAGGCCATCTATTGGCTATTACAGACAACACTATCTTTCAAGCACTAAAGAAGGGCACAAATCAGTATTAGAACAATCTATGAAACCTAAAAAGAGGTTAAGAGAAAGGATTTATACCTAAGGCATCCATTGAAGTAAAAACCCATTGAATAAGGATCTCAAAAGTGTACCATAGAATGATGGCACAATCTAGCTATAGCCATCCATCATCCTCACCAAGCCAGCATGCAAAAGAAAGTTTGCATCTCAAGAAACATAGCAAGATCACATAGGATGCAAAGATAAAGGAATAATTGGGGTTGCAAGCTCATATTTGAAGTGTTACATGTACAAGTCTTGAGTGCCACTTGGCACAAATTCTCTAAGCATCCCAACATTCATGAATGTTAGAAAACAATATTCTATTCAAAGCAGGAAATAGTTCTGCAATACATCACAAGACTGTAGAGAATCTCAATAGACTGATTGATTTATTCCATGGATCAACTTTGTATAAATAGCAAAGTTGATCATTGAGAGTCATTGGATTACAAAAACTCATAAAATTTGATATAGACTATATTGAGAGTTCATCTTACTTATGGAGGAGTGGTAACTCAAGTAAGTCTATTCTAATAGAACTTAAGAGAATAATTACTTATTCTAACACCACCCCTTAAGTGATACTAGGGGCATTTTATACGAATGAGTCTCGACAATAGGGTCTGATGAGGTACTCATGTACAATGATTTATTATTTGAAGAGATGGTAAAAAACACATGCGAAAAAACCATCTATAAAAATAAAAATGAAGAGGCATGTCTTCAGTTTGTGAAGATTGTCCTCATTGACCAAAAGGATGAGTCTTGGAAATAGGGCCTGATGAGGTACTCATTTAAAATGTTTTTACATATGTGAGAGATGGTGAAAAATTCACTTGGGAAAAAACCATCTGTTAAAAAATAAAGAAAGAGACATGTATTCAGATGGCGAACATTGTCCTCATGGAGAAAAAGAATGAGTCTTGGTAACTTGGCCTGATGAGGTACTCATGTACAAGTGTAACATATAGGAGAGATGATAAAAAAACCACATGGTAAAAAACTATCCTCCAAAGTAAAGAACAATAAGAAGAAAGGAGAGGTGCAAAACCTTTGTTCTTTTTAACATAACTACTTTATCCAAAGTTTCTCTCGCAACTGAATGTAACACGAAGAAGGAAATGATTTGGTGAATATTCTTACAATTTTATTTTCAATGGGAATATAGTCCAAGTATATTTCCCCTCTTTGAATATATTGTTGAATGAAGTGCATGTGAATCTCAATGTGTTTTGGTGTACAGATGCTCAATTGGATTATGTGCAATATGAATTGTACTATGATTGTCACACCAAAGAGTAATAGGTTTGCCATGGGAAAAACTAAATTCTCTTAGTATTTGACAAATCCAAAGAGCTTCTTGGCTTGCCAAAAGTGATGCTTTGTATTCTGCCTCTATAGATGATAAAGCCACTGCTTTCTGTTTTTTGCATGACCAAGCAATTGGTGAAGAACCAAGACAAAAGACATAGCCATAAGTTGAACATTTGTCTTCTACGAAACCTGCCCAATTAGAATCTGTGTAACCAATGATATCCATGGATTTACCCTCATATAAGAGCCAAAGGTGAGTAGTTCCTTGCAAGTAGCATAGGATTATTTTTGTTGCTTGCCAATGACTAAAATGAGGTTGATGTGAGAATTGGGATATCAAGCCAACAACATATGAGATATCTAGGTGAGTATGAGTAAGGTATAATAAAATTCCTATAAACTATCGGTATAGAGTTGCATCACATAGAGGGGATGTTCATGAAGTACTTAGAGTGACTCCAGATTGAAAATATGTAGAAGAGGGTTTGCAATCAGTCATATTAGACCTTTGAAGAATGTCTAGAGTGTATTTCTATTGACACAATGAAATTCCTACATCTGTTTGATTTATTTGAATCCCAAGAAATTAATGAGCTAAACCCAGATCAACCATTTCAATTTTTTTAGAAATGGAGTCCTTGATAGTCTGAATGTGAGTGATGTCACTACCAGTGAGTAGTAGATCATCAACATAGAGAACAAGTATAGTGATTTTTTCTTCATCTCTCCAAATGTAGACTATGGTATGAGAATCACAATGAGAAAAACCTTAGGAAAGAATGAAGGAGTCCATTTTTTCATACCAAGCTCTAGGAGATTATTTGAGGCCATAGAGAGACTTCCTTAGCATACAAACAAGGGAGGAGTATTGAGTGAATCTAGCATGTTGTTCCATGAATATCTCCTCTTTTAAGTTCCCATGTAAGAAAGCACTTTTTACATCCATTTGAAAAATAGGCAACTTTTGGGAAGCATCTAGAGCAAGTACCAGTCCAAAAGAATCCATTTTGGCAACTGGTGCAAAATTTTTAGAATAATCAATCCCTTTAATTTGAGAGAAACCTTTGGCTACCAGACAAGCTTTGTGTTTGTCAATTTCTCCATTAGGTCCATATTTTTGTTCTGTAAATCCATTTATAGAGAACTAAATTCATTCCTTTAGGTAGAGGAACTAAATCCCAAGCTTTTTTTTTAATTAAGGAAGAGAATTCATTCTCCATGGCATCATCCCATTCTTTAATATTGGTTGATTCTTTGAAGGATTGAGGATCTGTGGAAATGGACTGATAGACGAGACCAGAGCCTATGGATTTGCCTAATCTAGATGATGGAATATTTTGGATGTATGGATTTGCTTCTTCAACAATGGTGCGGTTCCATTTAGGCATTGTGGAAGGAGTATTTAGAGTGGTAGGACATTGAGTTAGAGTTTGGAGTATAGGATCCTCATTTTGGTCATTTTGATCATTAATCTCTAAAGTGGGTTCTTCATTATATTGAGGCTCTATCATTTGATGTGGCCCAAGAGAATCAATGGTGGAAGAGGATGGTTGAGGATATTTATGAGGGAATATTTCATAAAATTGAACATTCCTATGAAAAAATACCTCATGAGTTGCGGGATCAAGGAGCCTGTATGCTTTCATTTCCTCACAATAACCAACAAAGATGAGTTGTTTGTTTTTCTTATATAGAGCCTTCCTTTTCTTGTTTGGGATATGCACCCAAGCAGTACATCCAAAAATATTGAAGAAAGAGACATCATGTTTTGATCCAATCCATGCTTCCTTAGGAGTCAAATGGCCAAGAGATTTATGAAGTGTGTGGTTTTGAATATAGTTTGCACAATTATTTGCTTCTGCCCAAAATACTTTTGGAAGATCTCTTGAGTGGAGCATACAGTTAGCCATTTCCTTTAAAGTTTTGTTTTTCCTCTCTGTAATGCCATTTTTCTACGGATTATGGGATAAAAAATGTTGATGAATTATGCCATGACTTGATAGAAAATTTGAGAACTCATTATTGAAGTATTCCCCCCATTATCTATACAAAGTTGCTTGATTTTGCAAGAGGCCTAATTTTCAACTAAGGATTTGAATATTTTGAAGTGGGATAGAAAATAACTTTTGTATTTTAGTATAAATACCCAAGTTATTCTGTAAAAATCATCAATGAAGGTTAAGGCATATTTTTCTCCTTTGAAATAAGGCTCTAGTAAGACCATCAAGTCACTATGGATTAACTCTAGAGGGGATGAGGCTTTTAGAGAACCACTTGGGTGGAAAGGATATTGATGTTGCTTTCCAAGAGCACATCTAGGACATACTCCATAAATATAAGAGACTTGATGCAATCCTATTACCATTTCATGGGTGTTCAATTCCTTTAGGCAGTTATAACTAAGATGTCCAAACCTTTCATGCCAAAGTTTGCTTTCAAGATTTCCATGTGCAAAAAAACAGGAGGTCTCTTCTAAATTTTTGAATCCTTTGAAGTGAAATAGGTGAGTGTTGTTATCAATATCTCATTTTTCTATGAGAGAGTTTGGGTCTTGAAAGTCTCTTATCTCAACTCTTGTTGGTGAGAAGAGAACTGTTTTACCTTTTCCATAATTACAAATCTGATAGATGAAGAGGAGATTTGTTGCAATATTTGGTACATAGAGAAAATTATTGATATAACCACCATCAATGGCTATGTCACATTTTTATTTTACTAGGATAAAGGATGAGTCACCAAATTCTATGCTACATGTTGAACTTGAGGATATTGAAGTGAATGACTCATCTGAGGAAGTCATGTGATGAGTTGCTCCTGAATCTAGAACCCAATATTTTGATGATTTTTTTTAGTCTTGCATTGAAAATTTAAGATCTTTCCTATCTTCTTCTTAGTGTCTATCTTTTGATCCTTCATTGCTACCTCTAGTTATTGTAGTCTTTTCCAATATTTGTTTACAGAATGACCATTCTTTTTGCAGTGAGTACAAGTTATGGGACTCCTTTCTTTATTTTTGAATTTTTATTTAGTAGAAGTGGATGCTACTAAGGATTTTGAGAAAGAGGAAGATATATCATACTTTGCAAGTTTTTTTTCTTCTCTAGTTAGCCTATCACAAAATTCCTCTAAGGAGGGCATTGTAAAACTTGCACCAAGAGCATATTTTGTAGACAGAAAGGTGGTTTCAAAAATTTGAAATACACCATTTAATTTTGAAATAATTAGATAGATGCATTCTTCTTATGTTTTATTCTTGCCACTACCTTTGTATTGAGTGAGGACTTATTTAAATTTGGTGAGATAGTCAACAATATTTCTGAAGTCTTCAGGAGATAATGTTGCTTTTTTTTACCTCTAGCTGCATTGACCTTATTTGATCTACTTTCCAAAACAAGTTCTTTAATTTATGCCAACTTTCATATGGAGTTTTACAATATATAATGTGAAACCATAAGATTTAATTTACATTAGTGCTTATAATACCCATTGTTTCATACATATTCCCTTTATGAAAAAATATTTCATATTCCTTTTCAAATTTAGGTTGCTTCTCTTCTAGCAGGTGTGTGAGCCCTTTTTGAGAAATGAGATTTAATATTTTGAGTTTCCATGTATGATAGTTATGAGGGGTGAGTGGATCAATTGTATTCATTTTGCCAAAGAAAATTGAAGTGAACCAATAATTCCCCCCTTTTACTTCAAATGCAATGGATCTTTAAAGAAGGATATATAAGCTTGTTAGTGAACCAATAATTCCCCCTTTTACTTCAAATGGAATGGATATTTAAAGAAGGATATATAAGCTTGTTTTTAATACCTATATCCTCAAATTACTTGCCCTAATGAGAGGGAAACTATAAGTAAATGAGGAGATTAGATATATTGAAAGTGGCTTATGAGGCAAGAAAAAAAAATCCAGACCTTTATATCTATTCTTCTCAATACCCGCCCTTACGTGATGGAAACTATAAGTAATGAGTAGAATTGATACATGGGACATAGGCTTTTGAACCCAAAAAAATTTATATTTCCAGGCCTCGATACCAAGTATCTCACAAAAAAACACCCTTACGTGAGGGAAACTATAAGTTTTATGAGTATAATGGTACGTTGAACATAGGCAAAAATTGAAATTAATTTTTTTTTTTTTTTATTATATTTTGAATATAATTTTTGTGCTTGCTTTTATTTGAGAGAAACTTCTTTATTGCATATATATATAGGTTTAAAAATCAGAAAATGCTAAAAGAAGTAGAAAGTAGAAAGAAGTAACAAGAAAGAAGTGGCCAAAATAAATGTGCCACTAAAAAAAGAAAGACTACTAGTGTTGTCAATGAAGATAGACATAAGAAAATCCCCTTCCAAGAAAACCATAGGTGCAAGAACCAACACCATTAACAACCCCCCCCCCCTCAAAATAGCCCTTTGTATATAGTTAGATTACAATGGTCTCTTTCACTTTTTGATGATAGCCTTTGGAAAAGGCTTAGGAGAAAAAGTGAAAAAGAATCAGATTTTTTTAATCTAAATACAAAATTTTTATGAGAGTATTAAGGTTACAACTTCGAAATTGAAGAGACCAAAAAAACTCTTTACAAAAAATATAAGTAAAGGAATGGATGAAGAGTGATATTTAATGCCTCTACATTATAAGGCTCTCATCTATAGTGCTAGTGAGCACCATTATTTCTTGATCAAAATTTGTTAACTCCCTGGGAACTGACTGTCTACAAAGTGCCTTGGATTCAATGAACATGACAGAGAGTTGGGAGTTTCTTCTCTCTCAAAGCTTGAGGACAGGGCTGTACCACAAAACAATATGTAGTCACTCCTAAAAATTCTCTTCACTACCAAACAAAATGTTGTCTCCCTATAAAAAAGGTGTTACACAAAACAAGCCACACAAAATGCTTTCTTTAGATGCAAAGAAGTCAAATGGGTGTTGTCCTGAAATTTCTCTTCGTTGCCAAATGAAATGGTGTCTCCCTGCAAAAAATAGTGTTACACAAAACAAGCCAAAATGTAATACATTATGTCACATTATTGCACCACATAACAAAATTCTTAGTACCCCTGAAAGGTCTCTTCACTTCTAATGGTAATGGTTTCTCCCTACAAAAACAAATTTTCATACAAAATAAGCGACAATGAGTGGCATCGTAACGTTATAATGCATCACCATTTCGATTTGAAAGGTGCGAGCTATCGAATCCCTACAAAAAAATGAAGTTAGAGAAAAATAATAATTTGGATATACATTATGATCAATATGGCTTCAAATTGAGGGAGCATAGTAGGCCAGTTTTGATGATAGGATGAAGGAGATAAATAAGGTGTCATCGGTAGGAGAGTGGAGGATGCCAAATCAAAATCAGATCGGAGTACTATTGGTGATGAAATTGATGCCAATGAAGACAATTGACAGTGCTTTGCAAGACGTGTCCTCCGAAGAACTATGCGAGTGAAATCATAAGAGGGAGGAAGATGTGTGTCGAGCTATAACAGAAGTGAGGAGTGCTTTGATAAGTAGAGGCACAACATTAAAGATGACACATCAGCAAGAATTAAAGAGGATCTGAATGGTCATTGAGAACAAGACCAGTTCAAAGTTACAATGGACTTTAGGAGCACTATTAATATAGGAATAATGGACGCCTAGCAAAGCAAAGAGGAGCCCAATGTTCATTTAGAATAGGACTAGGGAAGTGTTTAACATTTGCCTAGACACAACTAAGATAAGCTCAATGCACGAGATCGAGAGGTTCTTTGAAAAAAAAAAATTGAAAGTAGTGTAAGCAAAGAAGAGAGGAGAGAGCACGTATATCGATCAGCAAAAAAATACTATGAATCCCTATAACAATAGTATGGTTGTGTTGCTAGATTCATATTGAAAAGAGAACAAATTACAACTCATTCGATGCAATGAGGGGGAAAATAAATTATTGACACCTTATAATGGGCATGAATTCTTCAAATTTAGCATAAATTCTAAGTGAGATGTGGGTAGCACACCCAAAGAAGATAAGACTAGAAGAGCTTTACAATAATTTCCCTATTGCTTCGAAATTATACAAGTTGAAAAAAATTGCTAAAGAATTATTTTCAACAAAATAAAATGTTGGTCCAAGGTGTAGACCAATTGGTTCATCCAAACCCCATAAGGGGGCAGAGGTCCAAGGTTCAAATCTTGGGTCTCGTCGAACTGAACGCTTGTCCCTTTCCTAGTGCTTTCAGTGACGTAAAAGGTTTAAAATGATTGTGGCATGGTGGTTATAGGGGCGGACTGCGCAAAGATCTGTGTGGCAGCTTCTGGGGTGGACAGTGCAGAATACTGTGGCGACCATAAAAACTAGACAACCTACCCAGATTCGTGGCAGCTACCAATTCCACCATGTAAATTAAAAATAAAAATAAATAAATTAATTAATTAATTAAAAAAATAAAAAATAAAAAAAATAATAAAATGTTGAAAAAAATGGTTAATGGATAAAAACAACTTTTTCACAACTTTCAAGCAAGTTGAGTAAAGTCATAAGAAAAAATTATCCAAAAACAAATGAACCAGATCCTGGAAAAAGAGAGAACTTTGAAAACTCGAATGCTTGCAAAGAACTATCCTAGCTCTGGTACCATGTTAGAAAATAATATTCTATTCAAAGCAGGAAATAGTTTTGCAATACATCACAAGACTGTAGAGAATCTCAATAGACTGATTTATTTATTCCATGGATCAACTTTGTATAAATAGCAAAGTTGATCATTGAGAGCCATTGGATTACAACAACCCATCAAATCTGATCTAGACTATACTGAGAGTTCACCTGACTTATGGAGGGGTGGTAACTCAAGTAAGTCTATCCTAGTAGAACTTAAGATAATAATTACTTATTATAACAGTGAAGACCTAAGTGCTCACCTAAAATGGAGTTACATACGTTTGGAGGGAGTTAAGAATATTTGGAGGTTACCACCAACCTCATCATTATCAAAGGTACATTGAAGACACCTACTTGGTAATGCTTCAAGTGACAGAACGAAGTTCATCCTATTTAAGGGCCCTATCCTAGAAACGAAGATAGAACAAATTCAATCATTTTATGCATTGAATCTCACTTGGAGGAAAAGGTTAATTCAAGCAATACACCATTCAAAGGTGTGAGAGAAGAATTTAAGATGCTATCATAGAACTAGTGAACCAAAACTTGCATTTGGAGGAGTTTTATCATAAGAAAATCACAATTCAAGGAGTTATTTGATGTCATTTATTGAAGAGAAGAAGCACCAACCTAGGAGGAAACCAGGACCAATCAAAGAGAGCTTTGACTGCCCATGAGAGCTACTCAGCACAAAGCTACGAATCTACCATCTTACAACATTGAAGGATTATTAAGGTAAATGTTGATTTTATTATTAGCTTACTTTAAATCTAAGGTCTTTGGAGTAATAAGAGTACTTTATATCTACTACTGCAATATTCAGAATTAGTGATTTATTAAGCAAGCATATTTTAGAATTGTTAATATTTGTAAAAGGTAACTAGGGAGGAATAAGGATTATTATTGAAATTTAAATTATTTACAAATATTATTTTTTAATTTTTCCAAATTTGGGAGTTATAAGGAATAAAACATCAAATTAGGAACTGGAAATTAGAAAAAATTAAAAATCAACCAAACGGGTGTTTAAATAGGTTTATTATAGATTTTCAAAGGTTGGAATTTTTATGAAAGTATTGTCTAAAAAATACTTAATGGAGGTAAAATAAATCCAACATCAAAGCCTCTTCAAAAATTGAAATAGTGCTTAGTTCAATAGGAGTAATAAGGAGATAAAAAAGGTTTATTTTGGTTTTTACAAAATTTCATAAAGTCAACCTAAAATTGAACTACAATTTACAAAAATCACTATATTGATCATATATCCTATACAAATCATCCTAGGGAGTCATAAGGCATTCTACAAAACTTGGTGACATTAGCATCCATAAAAAATTATCAAGTTCTAAATTCATTGGATAGATGTAAGCTTTCTACAAAACCTAAAAAATTATTAGGTTTGTGAATTCTCATCATTAGGGAGACATAAGAAGTCCACAAAATATAAGGGTTGATAAAAGGAATTCACTGGCATCCAGTAAATTCTTCCTAGTTGAATCCCAACTACTCAAGGGCCAAAATTATTTCTCTTGGAAGAATAAAATAAAAGCAATCTTGGTATATGAAAAATTTTGTGACATTGTCCAAGGGAACCGCAAGTGATGTTGAGATTATAAAATTTGAGGAAAATGATTCAAAAGCCCTAATGATCATAACATTTGTGATCATTTATGAAATAAAATCTTATATCAATTCAACAAAATCATCTACTGAAGCTTGGATAAGCTTAGATAAAATATTCAAAGGAAAAAATAAAGTCATCATTCTTCATCTTCAAACTCAACTACATTCCTTGAAAATGAGCAATGGGGAAAGCATAGAAATATTTCTAAGGAAGGTAAAATATATTAAGATGAAATTGTTAACCCTTAGGTAAGAGCCTAAATATGAACTTCTTACTCAAGTAACCATGAGAGCACTTCCAAACAACTATAATAATTTGGTCACATCTTTACAAATCCTAAGTAAATATACTTCTTTTGATGACTTATTCAATTATCTTTAGGAATATAAGGTGGAACACACTGTGAAATATGATATGACTAACATTGAATTGGCATAAAAAGATGATCCACAGGGAAATATTACTTCATCAGCAAAAGGATGGAGAACATGATATTGTTATATATGTAGAAAGAAAATTCATAGTACCATTTATTGCAAGTACAATCCCAAAAACCAAAATAAAGAAAATTAGACAAACAATGGGAATCAATTTCTACCATGACAGTAGCAATTTGAGCGACCAACCAATTATCCTCCATTGGAATAGCAAAAGGGAAATTAGAAAGGATAGTTGCTTTAGAAGATAGAAGAAATTGAAGAATTGGAGGAACACACAAAAGATTATGAGGTGAAAGCTTTGTTAGCAAATGTAACACATTACAGAGACACTAACCATTTGATTATTAGGTTACAAAGAATTCAGAGGAAGAGTACCAAGTTCAAGATAAAGCAAAAGATCCATATTGAAGACTCAAGTCTTCAATACCCAAATAATGTAATACATGGGGGTGTTAGAGTTAGATTCTATTACATAATTTGGGTCATGTAAATGTACCTTTCTAGGTACATACTTAGGACATTAGATTATTTTAGGGGGGATTTATTTAGTTACTTTATGCAATATAATAAATGCACAAGTGTCAATGCATAATTTTTAAATGTGCAAGGTGTCCCTTGTACAACTAGGTAGAGTGTTGGCCAAGGAATCTATTTTCCATTATAAAAGGACCTCATTGTAAGAGATTGATGAGACAGTAGGTAGTAGTAGAATTATTGTGTAACTCCATTAGTGATGGAGTACAATGTAGTCTTGTAGCTTCTTGTATGGAGTGTCCATTTTCTCCATAGCAACATTGTATTAATTTTTGTCATTTCTATTTATAGCATATTTTTGCAATCTCGTAAACTTAATTTATCTCATATTTTTTCATCCCATTGCAATCTACCTCAAAAGCTAACAAATATTCTCCTTATATTACACCAAATGTAGGACTTGACTTGTAGACCTAGAGTCTACTTGGTTACATTCCACTCCTATTATGTTGGGGCTCAAGATCTTTTAGCATTCTCATGAATAGATACTACGTCAAAGGATTTCTTATATTTCCCAACTCTATCACCCTAGTGTGCAACACAACCAACTTATTTTAACATTACAAAAAATATTCTTCATCAAAATTGTCTAGTCAATTAAAAATTTTAGTTGGATCTTTAGCTATTTTATAAAAAATACCCTTTAGCTTATCCATAGAATAAGGAATGTCATCCGTCCCCAAAAGACATTGGATTCCATCACTGAAGATTTCATTTAATTATCTCAAAAAATTTCTCCTAATGGCAATGAGTTAATTAAGAGCCTCATATCCTTTTTTGATTATTTTCTCCCATTCAATGACCTCTATTGCCATCTAGTACATTATTTCCATATCCCTAGATAAAAGATATGTTGGCTAGAGTTTTATTTAGTGCATCAATAATGCCATGTATTTTTAGGAAATTTTCAGTGAAATATCTCTACATGGAATTGAATTCAATTTGTGCTTCTTGAGTGGTTTGCAAATAGTAATCAATAAATTCTATAGTTAGAAACATGGTCTTGATAGCTTCAAAAATTTATCCCTAGAATCTTTTCTTTATTCTTCAACATGCATCTATGGGGATCTAGGAGGCCTAGATTCATTGTTTGGCCATGATAAGTTCTTGATATATATTCTACACCTTTTCCTAAAGATTCTAGTTCTCAACATCATTCCCTAAAATTGTGTCAGTGTTAGTGCCTCATTGAGACTATGCTATAGCTATTGGATTTGTTTCTACAAGGTCTTTTCTCTACCTTTTCTAGATCATTGGCTAACCATTTTGCTTTTTTTATTAGCCAATCATTTTTTTCTTTACCTTTAATATAATCGGTCATCATCCAAACTCCATATTATATACAACACATCAATATATGTGTGCACCATCTAAGCTTTGTTCCTAGTTCAAACCATATTTGTGTCTACAATATTTGTCATTATTTGATAGTTGAATTTAGGAAATTATGATATCGGCTTGGACATAGGAGCCATGGATATCAACATTTATTTTCTTTTCTTTGTGTCTAGAATTCCTAGAATCCATGTTGGTGTGGTCTTCAACTCCATCCTTTGCTCATCTTATTAATCCAAGCTTATGCACTAGCTTATGCCTACTAATAGTAGCTACCAAGAGACTATGAGTGGATATAACAAAGGTATAATGCAAGAGAGGAAGAGGAGTTACAAGATGAAGAACACAAGCTTATACTGAGAGGGGGGGGTGAACAGTATAAGACCGCTTTCTACTTTTTCTTTTGATTCAACTTGCAATTCAAAATCATGCAGTGAATATATAACAGTATCAAAACAAAAATCAAAGCAATGCATAGAATATCATCCACAAAAGAGACACAAAAATTTACGTGGTTCACCCAATGCGGGCTACTCCACGGATAAAATTTGTACTAAATTTTATCACCTCAAATTCTAGGAAACAAGTCTCGATTACAAATTTTATGGGCACCAACCCAAAGGAGATACCTTCCCCTAGCTTTGCTTAATCTGGTGATCCTCTAGAGAACCTCTTCCTCTGCAACCTTTAGCAAGTGGAACTCAATCCACAAAAGACACCTGTCTTCCCTGCTCTGGCTAGAGACCTCTGTCCTAAACTCTATCACTGCACAGTCGATCCTCTTATTTGCACCAAAACATAGTCCTTCGGTCTGGCACTATTTTCCTCAAACTTGCACCTCTGCACAATTACAACACTCGATCAAATATCTACTTATGCACCTCTGTGCAAACACAGCAGCAATGTCTTTGCACACTCTACTCTTCAACAATCAAACTTCTCCCTGCACTCTGCTTCTGTGAAAGTTTCACTTCGAACGCACACTTCGATCGATACTCAAACTATTCAAATAGCCCTCATTTTATAGAGTAAGATTCAAGATCATTACAGTCAATCTTAGTTGGCTGTTACTCTTCAATTGCGTTGGCTGCAAAACCCTGTGCTGCATTGGCCCAAATTTTAACTTTGTCGGCTCAAATTTAACTCTGTCCTTCAACCGCCACTGGTTCTGTAGCTGTCCCTGCAAAACTACAACATGTCGGATATCACGACATTTTTATAGCCATCCACCTTCTATAGCCTGATGTCGTGAAATCGCGACACCTTGGCCTTTGTAGACTTCCTTTGAGCTTCTGTCGTGAAATTGCGACACCTTAGCCTCTTGCTGACGTCATCTCACTTCTGTCATGAAATCATGACACTTTAGTATTCATGACCTTCCTCTCAGCTTTTGTCGCAAAATTGTGACACTTATGATTTTTGTTGATGTCATCTTCACTCTGTCGCGAAATCATGATGCTTTAGTCTACAAAGCCTTCTTCTCTGCTTTTGTCATGAAATCATGACACATCTACTTCTACTGACATCATCTGCAACTCTGTCATGAAATCACGATGCTTTCGCTACCTTAAGCTCTTTTCTGCCATATGCCCGTGAAACTGGAACATGTCGCAAAAACATGACGCTTTCGCCTTCGAGCTCTTCCTTATTCAAATCGTCATGAAATCATGATGCTTCTTCTGTTTAAGACTTGCTAATTATTTTTGTCACAAAATCACAACACTTTCTCCAACTGCAAGCTATTAACTCAACCTATCACAAAATCGTGACACTTTCTGCATCCGTACAACTTCTTTGTAGCCTATCGGGAAATCACGACGCTTTCAGCTTTCATGCTCTTCTCTTTGTTGCATGTCGTGAAATCATGACAGTCCTCAACTCGACCTCTACAACATGTCATGAAAATGCAACAACCCTTACTTGGAACTTTGCAACATGTCACGAAATCGTGATAGTTCCTGAATCACTTTCTCTCTCTTCAATCTTGTTGTGAAATCATGACAGATCACACTACGGACTTTCTATTCTGCAACATGTTGCAAAATTGTGACACTTTCTTGTCCGTACAGCCTCCTTTGTAGAATGTCATGAAATCATGACACTTTTCTTCCTCTGCCTTCCTGCACTTTCCGAGTCGTGAAAATGCGACATGTCACAAAATCATAATAGTTTTTCCTGCTTTGTCTCTACCTTCCCGCATGTCATGAAATCATGACACATTTGCCCAAATTTCTCCCTCCTCAAACATGTCATGAAATCATGATAGTTTTTCCAGTGCTTTCTCTCTCTTGAAACATGTCGTGAGATCGTGACAGTTTTTCCAGCCGCCTGCATACTTTTTCTTACTGGTCTTTTTCTTGATCTTTTGCAACTAGGCTACCCTGATCTTCTTGGAAACTCACTGTCCATGCTGAAACCTTCATCAAGACACATTCTTTGACATAAAACCAAATTGCTTTAATACCTTCTTGACATCAATGACAACATCTACACTTAGAGTAAAGGCAATGTACCCAATGTACCCAAAATTGCAAACAATCTCCCCCTTTGTCATTGATGGCAAACCTTAACTGAAAAAACAAGTCAAGAGCCAAAACCGAAAACAATCGATCCAACAACTGAGAATCTTCCTTTGAAGTTTTTGCTCCCCCTGACTTGAAGCTCTCTTCTTCACTATGAAGCTCTCCCCCTTACTCATATCTCTCCCCCTTTGTCATAAATGGCAAAGGGTCACCTTTGGGACTAAGAATGAGCCTCTTAGCTTAGTCCCTCCCCTACCTCTTGATGAGGTGATTTAAAACAAGGGTGGGAGTGAAACTTCCATTAGGCACTCATCATAATTAGTGTCTATAATTTATTTGCCGAGCATTTTCTTGAACTCTTTGTTAGTGTTTCTGTTCTTGTCACTTTTCTTGTTCTTGTTCTCATCTCTTTTCTTGTTCATACCTTGATCCTTGGACCTGTTTATACCACTGTTCCTATTCTTGTACCTTAGAAGATCAACTCTGCACTATTTGGTTGTATGACCTGCATTGTTGCACTTATAGCAAGTAACAAATATTATTTCTTTTGGGCATAGCTATTCTTTGAATCCGCCTGTTTTGACTAACCCAGTTCCTGTTATTTGCCTTGCAAAAAATTACCTTGTGCCCGAACTGATTACAAGAGTAGCAATACCCTTGAAATAAATTACGGCCCCTAAAATTGTCATTTATCTTCCTTACTTGAGTCATGCACTATGATGCCATGTGGCCAAACCCGTGACACGCAAAACATCTACCATGAAATATTCTTATGTTTGACCTCTTGGGTCCCAAAAACTTCTTTTTTGCATTCAGAATTATGTTTTCTGTTTCTACGCATTTATCATTCACAGACTCTTTCTCTGAAACACTCTCTTCATCAGAACTCTCTTCTTTCTGAAATCTCTTACTTGATTCCCCAACCTATTTTTTGTGTGGTTTAACAAAATCAAGACCTGTTTTATCTGATGGATTTCTTTGACTTTGGATGAGAGACTTAACCCTTTTGGAGCTATCTTGAAAACTGTACAACTTATCCTTGTATTCTTTATTTTCCTCTTTCATGTTATCCATTTTCTGTTCTAATTCACTATACTCAAGCATCTTAGATTCTAACTCATTCTTGAGTTCTTGTGTCTTAGCCATAGAGATGTCAATACTTTCTATGAGTTCATCTCTCTCCATACAACATTCATCTAATTTATCCTTGAGTCTAGCATTCTTATTTCTTTCCTTTTTTAAAACACTAAGAGCATTAGTAAGTTCACATTCAAGATCCTTTATTTTATTGCATTTTGAATCGTCAAGGCCTTTTTCAGATTTCTTATCACTAGAGGTGCTACCCTTTTCAAAAACCATACAAGCATCTTCCTTATCATTTTTTGAAGCATCCTCATACATACTAGCAACCAATTCATTATTAGTGCAATCATCCTCAAGGTGCCCAAAATTTCCACATCTAAAACATTTCATGACAATGAATTTATGTTTCAGTTCTTCCTCTTTTTCTCGAAATGAACAGAGATCTCATTTTCATCATCACTAGAAGAACTTTCACTATCACTGCTAGAACACTTACTTGCTTTGTCCAGGTAGAAGCTCTTCTTATTCTTGTGTGAATGCCTCTTTCCTTGATTGTTGTGCTCATCTTTGTTCTTTCTGTAATACCTGTGCTTTTCAAAATCCTTGCTCTTAACATCCTGTATATCTTCATCACTTTCATTCTTAGAAACAATACAGTCAGTAGCATAATGACCAAACTTTCCACAGTCAAAACATCTTATGTTTTTCTTGCTTTTGTGTTTTCTAGAGAACTTGCCTTTCTTGTTGTAATGTGCCTCTTCATCACTAGAAGACTCATCTCTCTCTTGAATCTGTTTGCCCTTTGATTTCTTGGTAGCTTTGAATGCTACCTCTTTCTTGACATCAACTTTCATTTGAGTTCTCAGCTCAAATGCTGCAAGAATACTATGAAGCTCATCCTTATTCAATTTATCTAAATCTTTAGCTTCCTCAATAGCAGAAATATTTTCACTAAATCTATTAGGAAGAGATCTTAGAATCTTATCACACACATCATTTTCAGCAACCTCAATACCAAGGTATTTCATGGAGTTAACAACCTCATCCATACGAAGCATGTAGTCACTAATATTTTCATCATAATTCATTTTGAGTTGTTCAAACATACCTTTAAAATGTCTCAATTTGGCCTTTCGGACATTTGCATCACTTGTATGAACCACCTGCAATTGTTTCCACATTTCACTAGCTGTCTTGTAGTGAATAACTTTGGTGAGATCTGCTTTCTATAATCCTCTTAGGATTGCATTCATGGCTTTTAAATTGCTGTGAAGCATGAGCCTATCTTCTTTGGTATAAGGACCATGTTCAGGAATAGTGCATTCATTTTCAATCACTTCCCATACCTCATTACCAAGTGCCATTAGATAAACTCTCATTCTTGCACTCCACAGATCGAAATCTGATCCATCGAGAATAGGTGTTGCATTGCCACCTGAAAAATCCATTGTGTTCTTAACCAGTTCTTCCTTCTAGCTGTTAAACCTTTTCAAAGGAACCTACTCTGATACCAATTGAAGAACACAAGCTTATACTGAGAGGGGGGGTGAACAGTATAAGACCGCTTTCTACTTTTTCTTTCGATTCAACTTGTAGTTCAAAATCATGCAGTGAATATATAACAGTATCAAAATAGAAATCAAAGCAATGCACAGAATATCATCCATAAAAGAGACACAAAAATTTACGTGGTTCACCCAATGTGGGCCACTCCACGGATAAAATTTGTACTAAATTTTATCACCTCAAATTCTGGGAAACAAGTCCCGATTAAAAAGTTTATGGGCACCAACCCAAAGGAGATACCTTCCCCTAGCTCTACTTAATCTGGTGATCCTTTAGAGAACCTCTGCCTCTGCAGCCTTTAGCAAGTGGAACTCAATCCACAGAAGACACCTGTCTTCCATGCTTTGGCTGGAGACCTCTATCCTCAACTCTATCACTGCACAGTCGATCCTCTTATCTGCACCAAAACATAGTCCTTCGGTTTGGCACTATTTTCCTCGAACTTGCACCTCTGCACAATTACAACACTCGATCAAATATCTACTTATGCATCTCTATGCAAACACAATAGCAATGTCTTCGCACACTCTGCTCTTCGACGATCGAACTTCTCCCTACACTCTGCTTTTGCGAAAGTCACACTTTGAACGCACACTTTGATCGATACTCAAACTATTCAAACATCCCTCCTTTTATAGAGTAAGATTCAAGATCATTACATTCAATCTTAGTCGGCTATTACTCTTCAACTACATCGGCTACAAAACCCTGCACTACGTCAGCCCAAATTTTAACTTTGTTGACTCAAAGTTAACTCTGTCCTTCAACCGCCACTGGTTTTGTAGCTATCTCTGCGAAACTACAACATGTCATGATATCATGACATTTTTATAGCCGTCCACCTTCTATAGCCTGCTGTCACGAAATCACGACACCTTGGCCTTTGTCAACTTCCTTTGAGCTTCTGTCATGAAATCACAACACCTTTGCTTATTACTGACGTCATATCACTTCTATCATGAAATCATGACACATTAGTCTTCATGACCTTCCTCTCAGCTTTTGTCGTGAAATCGTGACACTTATGATTTTTTCTGACGTCATCTTCACTCTGTCGCGAATTTGTGACACTTTAGTCTACAAAGCCTTCTTCTCTGCTTTTGTCACAAAATCGTGACACATCTGCTTCTACTGACGTCATCTGCAACTCTATCACAAAATCATGATGCTTTCATTGCCTTAAGCTCTTTTCTGCCATATGCCCACGAAACTGGAACATGTCGCAAAAATGCGAAGCTTTCACCTTCGAGCTCTTCCTTCTTCAAATTGTTGCGAAATCACGATGCTTCTTCTGTTTAAGACTTGCTAACTATTTCTATCATGAAATCATGACACTTTCTCCAACTGCAAGCTGCCAACTCAACCTATCATGAAATCGTGACACTTTTTGCATTCATATAACTTCTTTGTAGCCTGTCGCGAAATCGTTATGCTTTCAACCTTCATGCTCTTCTCTTTGCTGCATGTCATGAAATCGTAATAGTCCTCAACTCGACCTCTACAGCATGTCATGAAAATGTGACAGCCCTTACTTGGAACTTTGCAACATGTCACGAAATCACGACAGTTCCTGAATCACTTTCTCTCTCTTCAATATTGTCACGAAATCATGACAGATCACATTGCGGACTTTCTCTTCTACAACATGTCATGAAATCATGACACTTTCTTGTCCGTACAACCTCCTTTGTAGAATGTCATGAAATCGCAACACTTTTCTTTCTTTGCCTTCCTGCACTGTCCGAGTCGCAAAAATGTGACATGTCACGAAATCGTGACAGTTTTTCCTGCTTCGTCTCTGCCTTCCCGCATGTCATGAAATCATGACACATTTTCCCGAACTTTCTCTCTCCTCAAACATGTCACGAAATCACGACAGTTTTTCCAGTCGCCTGCATACTTTTTCTTACTTGTATTTTTCTTGATCTTTTGCAATTGGGCTACGTTGATCTTCTTGGAAACTCACTGTCCATGCTAAAACCTTCATCAAGACACATTCTTTGACATAAAACCAAATTGCTTCAAGACCTTCTTTATATCAATGACAACATCTACACTTAGAGTAAAGGCAATGTACCCAATGTACCCAAAATTGCCAACACAAGATATATTCAAGATGTATAAGGGATGGTTTGAAGATCTCTAGAAGATGGGATAAGTGTATGCATAGGAGCTTGATAGGTATCTGGAGATGAAAAGTGATAACTACTTTAGGATATGACCCAGTGAGTGCCTCCTTTTATGGATATGAATGATGAGGAGAATAAGGTAGTAGAGAAGAGTGAGGATGAGAAGAAGGTGGTAGAGATGATGTACTTGGTCTTTGCATCATTTCTATAGAATGATTTTCAACCCATAGGGACATCATCTAGACCTTGGTTTTCATTACCTCCAAATCCTACTGCTTTAGAGGAGACCCTAACATTTTTGCTTTACCACCCCATTTTAGCTGCTTTTCATGGTGCTTTGGAGATTTTGAGACTAGGATTTTCACAGGTATGGCTTAAAGAGTACTAGCACCTAGTCCAAATTTATCTCTATGTTAAGAACCTCTCTTTTCAATACCATAAATCATTCACCAATATGTCAAAATATTCAATATGCATCCAAAAATAAATTGCACAATAAAATAAATATTGATTATACCCTTGAGGTAGCGGAACACTGTACAATTCTCATTTTGTAAGGAAGATACTCCACAAGATATATAGCTCCATGAGCCAAAACTTCTTCAAGAATATGTTATACCTATATTTTACAATGGGGGTACATCTCACTTTATATAAGAGTGTGATGGTTCACCTTCCATCTGTTACAAAGTGCATAATGATATGGAAATATTCCTTGTGGTTACATATGACAATATTTTCCAATGGTTACATATATGATTCTATGATATACCTATTTTTAATTTTACATGTGGCCTTCCTTACTCAATAATTAATTTATGGCTCATACCATTATACAATATATTAATAAATTATTAAATACTTATCTTGGGTACCTAACACTCTATGAGGTGATGCCTAAGGAGGATTTAATGTTTGACTAACTAGGAATCTAGGCCATTGTTAGTATAACCCATATTTGTCATCATTTTGATGCCTATAATGTATGTTTGATAGAGTAGATCTTTGGTTGAAAGCAATGATGAGGCTTGCTACTAAGTTGAAGTGGCAATATTTAGAGCTTGTTTAGCTTGTCCTAGGTAGCTAGTTGCTTTCTCTAAATATTTCTCCAAAATATATCAACCTTGAGTCACTCTGCTCATGTAGATTTTATTTATCAAAATATTTTTCAAATATTTTATAGGTTTTTATGCCATAATTATGGCTTTGTATGCCTATATTGTAGCAAAATATCCACCACTCTTGAATATTCATATCATTCCAACCCTTTCAACTATTGTCTTTTGTCTTTTTTCTTTGAACACATGGCTTGGATTATTCTCAGGGTTATACCTTTTTAGATTTTTATAAGACGTCCTCCTTGGATAATGCTCAATGTTTGATATTCTCACAATGACACTGAGAGGGGGGGTGAATCAGTGTAGCTAAAAATCTGATCTGCAATTCTTAAAACTAAAGCAAAGAGAACTAGAAAATAGAAAAAGCAATAATCACAAGAGAGCACACCACAACACACAATGTAACGAGGTTCACCAATTTGGCTACTCCTCAAGAATGACTGCTTGGACTACGGTCCAAATCTAGCCTATGCAAAACACCAATCCTACAATCTGTTTACCAGCACCCACTGGAAGGAGCACCAACCCCTGATTTATCTGCACCAACAAAAAGGAGCACCAACCCCTATCCAAGCACCTACTTGGATCCCTATTTTGAAAGCTATATTAATGACATACAAATGCCTTCACTTTTACAAGACCCTAACTGGTCTCCAATTTATCAAAATATAGTAAACACTTACTGCTCAGCTTGTCGCTCTCTTACAGCACTCTTCTCTCCCTCTTTCGATAGCACTTTCACTCATTTAGCGACAACCTTATTCTTCACGTAGACCTGCTTTTATAACATATTAGTCTCTATTTTTAACTTCCATTTTTACGCATGCAACTCGTAACTGTTTCTTAAATATTCTCTTCTGCCACTTGTCAACTATAACTGCATCTTTATGTAACTCCTTTTGCGTATATAGAGTGGGCATTTCATTAAACACGTTATATGCAACATATACCTCTACCATGACTATTCGTATTCTTTTCTGTGCATGCATGCATTTTTTGATTCTATTTATGCGACTGTTCGATTTCTCCTTCTTTGACTGTTCTTAAAATAGTTGCATGATTTCTATCTGTAACTACACCTGTAACTGTCACATTTACTCCAGTTAACTCTTCTTATTTTGGCTGCATGCTTTTCCTCTACAACTACCCCTTTAACTATTGTTCTATTCCAGTTAACTATCTGTTATCATGCTATTGCGACCTGTCGCGAAATCGTGACACTTCTGTATCTTTCTGCCCTTCTCGCCTTTTACCTACGAAAATACATGTCACGAAATCATGATAGTTTTCGGCTCCTTGTCCACTTCTTCGCTTGCACCCACAAAAATACAACATGTCACGAAATCGTGACAGTTTTCGGCTCCTTGTCCACTTCTTCGCTTGCACCCGCGAAAACCAGACATGTCATGAAATCGTGACACTTATGCCTCCTCGCTACTCTTCTTGGCTTCAACCAGTGAAAACGGAACATGTCATGAAATCATGACACTTTTCTCTTTCGTACGCTTTTCTTTGCAAGCCTCAGCGAAAACTTGACATGTCGCGAAATCGTGACACATTCGCTAACTTGACCTCTTCTCTGTCTCTTGCCCGCGAAAGCAGAACATGTCATGAAATCGTGACATCTTTCTTTTATGTACACTCCACTCTGCAAGCCTCAGCGAAAACATGACATGTCACAAAATCGTGACACATTCGTTGCCTTGTGCCTTCTTCTACCTTTTTCCTGTGAAAACACATGTCGCAAAATCGTGACACACTTGCCTCCGTACACTCTCTCTCCTCTTCGAGTTGCAAAAACTCGACATGTCACAAAATCGTGACACTTTTTCTCCTTGGTGCTTTCTCTTCAAACCTGTCATGAAATCGTGACACTTTTTCTCCTTGGCGCTTTCTCTTCGAACCTGTCATGAAATCGTGACACTTTTTCTCCTTGGCGCTTTCTCTTCGAACTTGTCATGAAATCGCGACACTTTTCCTTGCTAGTTCTTTCTCTTCATCATGTCATGAAATCGTGACAGTCTTCCTTGCACTTTCTAAACATGTCGTGAAATCATGATAGTCTTCCTTGCACTTTCTAAACATGTCATGAAATCGTGACATCTTTTTCTCTCTCCTCTTTCTCTTCGCTTTGGACTACGAAAATGAAACATGTCACGAAATCATGATAGTTTTGCTAGCATTCTCTCTCTCCTCCGATATGTCATGAAATCGTGACAATTTTGACAGCATTTTCTCTCTCCTTCGAGATGTCATGAAATCATGACAATTTTGATAGCATTTTCTCTCTCCTTCGAGATGTCGCGAAATCATGACAGAAAACATGTCGCGATATCGCGACAATTTTCTTACTTGTCTTTTTCTTTGATTTTTTGAATCTGGGCCACTTTTGTCTTCTTGGAAATTCACTGTACATGTTCTAACTGACCTCTGAACTCCTGTCCACTACATCAACTGCATCAATTGATCTATCTGTCTGTGTTGACAACAATGACAATACTTTTGCTGCACCTTGCTCAACAATCTCCCCCTTTGGAATTGTTGGCAACACTCATGCACTCTCCTGTAATTCTTCTCCCCCTTTGACAATAATACCAAAGGGCTCACTGCAGACTCCCCCTGAGTCTATGCACAACATTCTCAGATACACATTGTTATAGTTAGCAAAAATCATGAATATGAGCAAAACTATAAACATAGGCATAAATACTCCCCCTGAGAATGTGATCCCAATTGATAGTCAGTTCTTGGGAAATGTGACTACTCCCAACTTACTCCGAAGGTACTCAAAAACTTCCTTTGGCAATGGTTTTGTGAATATATCTGCTACTTGCTCTGTAGTCGAAACAAAATCCAATTTGACCTCACCTTCTGCAACTTTATCCTTCAAGAAGTGATACCGGATTGCAATATGTTTGGTTCGAGAATGCATAACCGGATTCTTTGATATGTTTATAGCACTGGTGTTGTCACATTTAACTGAAATTGGCTCTTTGAAGTGAATACCAAGATCTTTCAGGGTTTGTCTCATCCATAATATCTATGTACAACATGTTGTTGCTGCAATGTATTCTGCCTCTGCTATGGATAGAGAGACTGATTCTTGTTTCTTGTTGTGCCATGCTACCACCTGTCTCCAAGATAAAATGCTCCTCCACTGGTACTCTTTCTGTCATCAATACATCCTGCCCAATCTGCATCAGAATATGCAATAAGAGTGAAGTCCTTACCTTTTGGGTACCACAACCCATACTCCATAGTACCCTTGAGGTACCTAAAAATCCTCTTCACAGTTGTCACATGAGTCTCTTTGGGACTAGCCTGAAATCTTGCTACCATGCATACTGCCTATAAGATATCTGGTCTAGTGGCTATCAAATACAGCAGGCTTCCAATCATAGACCTGTACATGGTTTGATCTACATCTGGAGATTTGTCATCCTTGCTCAACTTGCAACCTGTTGTCATGGGAGTGCTAACAGGTTTACTATCCTCCATTGTGAACTTTTTCAGCATTTCTTTCACATATTTAACTTGAGAGATAAAAATGCCCTTTTCACTTTGATTGACTTGCAGTCCGAGGAAATAAGAAAGTTCACCAATCATTGACATCTCAAATTCTGTCTTCATTTTATTTGCTATGTCTCTACAAGACTTATCATGACTGCTGCCAAAAATGATATCATCTACATAAACAACAAGGACAATAAGATGGCCATTTTCTGTTTTAACATACAGATTGTTGTCCACCAAACCTTTCTTGAACCCCTGTTGAATAAGATAGTTATCCAGCCTTGCATACCATGCTCTGGGTGCCTGTTTCAAGCCATACAAAGCTTTCTTCAACCTGCAAACAAAGTTGGGATTATCACCTAGTTGGAAACCATCTGGCTGCTCAATGTAAACCTCTTCTTCCAGTTTTCCATTCAAAAATGCAGATTTTACGTCCATTTGATATACTTTGAAATTTTTATGAACTGCTAAAGCCAAAAACATTCTGATTGCCTCTAGTCTAGCTACTGGTGCAAAGGTCTCCTCAAAATCAATACCTTCAACCTGTGCATAGCCTTTACAGACCAATCTTGCCTTATTTCTTACAACCTGTCCATCTTCATTTAATTTGTTTCGAAAAATCCATTTAGTACCGATTATATTTTTATTTGCTGGCCTTGGTACTAACTCCCAGGTTTTGTTTTTCTCAATCTGATCTAGTTCTTCATTAATTGCCTTCATCCAACTTTCATCTGTGCTTGCTTCAACAATATTTTTAGGTTCAATGCTGGATAATAGAGAGTAGTTCCGTACTACTGCTCTTCTTGTCTGAATACCAACTATGGGGTCCCCAATAATCTGTTCTCTGGGATGATTTTTTTGCCAGCTGCCTGTTTTGAATTTCTTGTTCTCTTCTTCTTCTGAGTCAATTCTTAAATCATCTGGGTCAATTTTTTGATTCTCTTCTGTTTCCATTTCTTCATCTCCTTCAATGACTTCTTCATAAATAGGGTAGTTTTCTTGATAAGTAATTTCTCGATCTCTACCTTCATCAACTTTAACATCTGCACTCTCAATAATTTTCTTTAGCCTCTTGTTGTAACATGTGTAGGCTTTGCTTTTTGTTGAGTAACCGAGAAAAATACCTTCGTCAGCTCTATCTTCAAACTTATCGAGATTATCTTCAGTCCGTTTGATGTAGCACTTGCTGCCGAACACTTTGAAATATCTTGTTGTTGCCTTTCTGCCGAACCACAGCTCATAAGGTGTTTTGCTTTCATGCGTCCTTAGCATGCACCTATTTTGGATGTAAACCATAGTATGGACTACCTCTTTCCAAAATATGTCAGCTATTTTATTCTCAGCCAACATTGTCCATGCCATTTCCTGCACTGTCCTGTTCTTCCTTTCTACAACACCATTCTGCTGAGGTGTCCTTGCTGCTGAAAATTGTCTTCTGATCCCATATTTTTGATAGTACTCTACAAACTCTTCTGAAATAAACTCTCCTCCTCTATCTGATCTTAGGCATTTAATTCTTTTTCTAGTTTGATTCTCAACCTATTTTTTAAAAATCTTGAACATCTCAAAGGCATCTGATTTAAGCTTTAAAAATAGTACCCATGTCATCCTGGAGTAGTCATCTATGAACAACATAAAGTATTTGTCACCATTTATGCTTTGTGTTCTCATGGGTCCACATAAATCAGTATGTATCATCTCTAAAGGTTTGCTGGTGAAGTATTCCTTTGCTTTAAATGTGGATCTAGTTTGCTTCCCTTTTTGGCATGAAGCACAGATGCTATTTCTTGGTTTGCCAATGGTGGGTATATCTCTTATTGCCCTTTTTGAACTTATTTTTACCAGATTGTCAAAGCTAATATGACCGAGCCTCTTGTGCCACAGCCAATTTTCATCTTCCTGTCCAATCAGGCATGCTCCTTCTGAAGTTTCTAAGAGAGTATATAGATTTCCAGAAGTCCTTGATCCATTAGCTACCAGCTTCCCATTGTGAGCTTTTCTAACTTCACAGCCCTGCTTCTTAAAAATGACTTCATGACCTCTATCACAGATTTGACTTACACTCAGTAAGTTGTGTTTCAAACCAATCACAAACAGAACTTCTTTGGAATTGATCTTTCCATCACTTATCTTGACTGATCCTTTGCCAACTATCTTGGCTCCATCATTATTTCCAAACTTTACCGAGCCCCCTTCATATTTCTGTAGCTTTTCAAATTTTTGTTTATCTCCTGTCATGTGACTGGAGCATCCACTATCCAATATCCATGGTGCAGATTTGTTCTGTGCTTTGAATGTTGTCTGTACAATCAAGGATTCCTTTTCTTCCTTGAGTTGCTCCTTTTCTTTCCATTCTGATTTTACTGTAGTTTTGGTCACTTGTTTAGACTTTTCTTTGTCAGTGGCCTGTGCATGTTTTTTTGGGAATTTTTTGTTGTGCCTTAAACTATTTGGTTGAGTTCTTCTTCCCTGATATTTATTTGCTGCATATGAGCTTCTACAGTTTCTTGCAATGTGTCCAAAGTTATGATAGTTATAGCATTCTACTGCATAATCCATCAAGGGTGAAAAGACATTTCTATTGGTAAAGTTTCTTTGTCCTATATTATAAATGCAGTCTGAAATCTTATGACCGTAAGTATTGCATTTAAAACAGTAACCAGAAAAGGAATGATTGAACCTGGGAGTTGGTCTTTGCCAATTTGTAGTAGGAGCCACAAATTTTCTTCTCCTTTGATGTGTGACTTTTGTGAATCCCTCATTGTCAGCATTCTTCTCGTGCCTGGCATTGTTGCTTTCTTTTGCAGGATTTGATTTTCTTTGGTCAACTTTGATCTTATCTTCTTTCTTTACTGGTTCTATAGTTATGACCTTTGATCCACTTGATGATTCTCCTTCGACAAAGCCCAAGCCAAATTTAATGCCTGTAGTCCTCTGACTATTTATAATCTTTTCAAGCTTTGCAGAACTTCCTTCAAGTTTGTGATAGCAACTCAATTTTTGATTCTTTTCTTCTAGCCGCATTCTTAAAACAACAATCTCTTCTTCCAGTTTGCTGCACTCATCTATCTTCATGGTTAATTGTACTTCAAGTTCTTCAGACATTTTCTTAAATTCTTCTGTTTGTACTTTCAAACTGTTTATTATGTCATTCGCATCCTCAAGCTTTCTTGAGACCTTTTTATTCTTCTTCCTTTCTGTACTCAACTCTTTAAGAGCAGCAACCAACTCTCCTTCCAGATATACTTTAGCCTCATCCTTACTTTTTGTGTCACCTTCCTATTTTTCTTCTGTTTTTGCTTCTTCAAATGCCATGAACAGAGCTTCACCTGTTTCTTCTTCAGAATCTTCACTTGAGCTATCTTCAGAAGAGATGACATTCTTTGATATGAAACTTTTCTTTTTGAAGTTGCTTTTCCTAAAATTTGGTTTCTTCTTCCAGTCACTTCTTTCTTGGTGTGACCCTTCATCACTTTTGGTTTTCTCATTCATTGGACACTTAGCTGCAAAGTGACCGACCCCTCCACAATTGAAACACTTAAATGGTAACTTTCCTCTATACTTTCCTTTTCCCTTTGTAAGTTTTCGAAACAAAGTTGGCTTCCGTTTCATCCGATGTCTCTTCATCCTCAGATTCTTGTTCAGCTTTTGTATTCTTGTGTGCTTTAAAAGCAGCTTCTCTGTCTATGGGCTTAGTTTGTCCTATTCTCATTTCGTATGCAGTCAAAGAACCATGCATCTCATCCATGCTAAAATTATTTAGATCTTTAGCCTCTTCTATTGCAGAAACTTTAGAATTAAATCTTTTGTGAAGAGTTCTAAGTACCTTTTTCATGACAACCGCATCTTCGATTTCTTTGTCGAGTCCTCTGATTGCATTAATGATTCCATTGACTCTCAGCATATAGGCCTCTATGTTCTCATCGTCATTCATTTGTAGTGCTTCGAACTGAGCTCGATGAGTTTGCAGTTTGGCTTCCTTGATTTTGTTGTCTCCTTCATGGATGCTCTTCAGTTTGTCCCATATGTCTTTTGCCGATTTACAGCTCATGACCCTTATCAGTTCACTTGTCTACTAGCCCACACATTATGGCATTCTTTGCTTTGGAGTTATTCTCAAACTTTTTCTTCTCAACAGTATCTGTTGGAGGAGTAGCGGGTACTATGTATCCACTTTCTACTGACTCCCAAATGTCGTATCCTAAAGCACTCAGATATGTCTGCATCCTGAGTCTCCAGAATGAGTAATTAGTTCCATTGAACAAAGGAGCTTTGTTTGATGAGAATCCTTCACTACCTGCCATTGTGTTCCTTCCAAGATCACCTTAGCTGATTAAGCTTGTTCAGGAACCTTGCTCTGATACCAATTGATATTCTCACAATGACACTGAGAGGGGGGGTGAATCAGTGTAGCTAAAAATCTGATCTACAATTCTTAAAACTGAAGCAAAGAGAACTAGAAAACAAAAAAAGCAATAATCACAAGAGAGCACACCACAACACACAATGTAACGAGGTTCACCAATTTGGCTACTCCTCAAGAATGACTGCTTGGACTACGGTCCAAATCCAGCCTATGCAAAACACCAATTCTACAATCTGTTTACCAGCACCCACTGGAAGGAGCACCAACCCCTGATTTATCTGCACCAACAGAAAGGAGCACCAACCCCTATCCAAGCACCTACTTGGATCCCTATTTTGAAAGCTATATTAATGACATACAAATGCCTTCACTTTTACAAGACCCTAACTGGTCTCCAATTTATCAAAATACAATAAACACTTACTGCTCAGCTTGTCGCTCTCTTACAGCACTCTTCTCTCCCTCTTTCGGTAGCACTTTCACTCATTCAGTGGCAACCTTATTCTTCATGCAGACCTACTTTTATAACATATTAGTCTCTATTTTTAACTTCCATTTTTACGCATGCAACCCGTAACTGTTTCTTAAATATTCTCTTCTACCACTTGTCAACTGTAACTGCATCTTTATGTAACTCCTTTTGCGTATATAGAGTGGGCATTTCGTTAAACACGTTATATGCAACATATACCTCTACCATGACTGTTCGTATTCTTTTTGTGCATGCATGCATTTTTTGATTCTATTTATGCGACTGTTTGATTTCTCCTTCTTCGATTGTTCTTAAAATAGCTGCATGATTTCTATCTATAACTGCACCTATAACTATCGCATTTACTCTAGTTAACTCTTCTTATTTTGGCTGCATGCTTTTCCTCTACAACTACCCCTTTAACTATTGTTCTATTCCAGTTAACTGTCTATTATCGTGCTATTGCGACCTGTCATGAAATCATGACACTTCTGTATCTTTCTGCCCTTCTCGCCTTTTACCCACGAAAATACATGTCATGAAATCGTGATAGTTTTCGCTCCTTGTCCACTTCTTCGCTTGCACCCGCAAAAATACAACATGTCACAAAATCATGACAGTTTTTGGCTCCTTGTCCACTTCTTCGCTTGCACCCGCGAAAACCAGACATGTCACGAAATCGTGACACTTTTCACTTTCGTACTCTACTTGGCTTAAACCACAAAAATGGAATATGTCACGAAATCGTGACACTTTTTCCTGCACTTTTCTTCGCCAAGCCGAAAACTGGACATGTCATGAAATCGTGACACTTTCGCTACCTTGACCTCTTCTCTCTTCTTGCCCGTGAAAATGGAACATGTCACGAAATCGTGACATCTTTCTCTTCCATACACTCTACTCCACAAGCCTTAGTGAAAAACTTGACATGTCACGAAATCGTGACACATTCGCTGCCTTGTGCCTTCTTCTGCCTTTTGCCGCGAAAATGAAACATGTCACGAAATCGTGACACTTTCGCTGCCTTGTGCCTTTTCTGTCTTTGGCCAGTGAAAACACAACATGTCGTGAAATCGTGACACTTTTCGCTTCCTTGCACTTCTCTGCCTTCCACCCACGAAAATGGAACATGTCACGAAATCGTGACACTTTCGCTGCCTTGTGCCTTTTCTGTCTTTGGCCAGCGAAAACACATGTCACGAAATCATGACACACTTGCCTCCGTACACTCTCTCTCCTCTTCGGGTCATGAAAACCCGACATGTCATGAAATCGTGACACTTTTTCTCCTTGGCGCTTTCTCTTCGAACCTGTCATGAAATCGTGACACTTTTTCTCCTTGGCGCTTTCTCTTCGAACCTATCACGAAATCGTGACACTTTTTCTCCTTGGCACTTTCTCTTTGAACCTGTCATGAAATCGTGACACTTTTTCTCCTTGGCGCTTTCTCTTCGAACCTGTCGCAAAATCATGACACTTTTCCTTGCTAGTTCTTTCTCTTCATCATGTCACGAAATCGTGATAGAAATCCTTGCACTTTCTAAACATGTCACGAAATCATGACAGTCTTCCTTGCACTTTCTAAACATGTCACAAAATCGTGACATCTTTTTCTCTCTCCTCTTTCTCTTCGCTTTGGACTACGAAAATGAAACATGTCACGAAATCATGACAGTTTTGCCAACATTCTCTCTCTCCTCCGATATGTCACGAAATCATGACAATTTTGACAGCATTTTCTCTCTCCTCCGAGATGTCACGAAATCGTGACAATTTTGATAGCACTTTCTCTCTCCTCCGAGATGTCACGAAATCGTGACAGAAAACATGTCGCGATATCGCGACAGTTTTCTTACTTGTCTTTTTCTTTGATTTTTTGAATCTGGGCCACTTCTGTCTTCTTGGAAATTCACTGTACATGTTCTGACTGACCTCTGAACTCCTGTCCACTGCATCAACTGCATCAACTGATCTATCTGTCTGTGTTGACAACAATGACAATACTTTTGCTGCACCTTGCTCAACAATGTTGAGCTCTATCTTTACCATAGATCTCTCTTATTTTGTCAAGTTCTTATATTTTTAAAACTTTAGCCTTGGATAATGCTCAAAATAAGGAGGATTGTTATTCATTTGGTAAGGTAGGCCTTTAGAATACATTTTGGATCATAACTCCACTTGTTTGACATTGTTTTTAGGAGAAAACTAAGGATCCTTTACTTCAACAAATAAACCATTTTTTGGGTCTTGAGAGTAATTGGTCCATTATATAAAGATAAGGGATATGAAGCATTTCTATTCACTCCATAACCTAAATGTGCATCATTATAGTCCATATAATAGTAAAATTCAAGGCTAAAAATTTAGTCTATTACATAATAGGGCAACAAAATTGGTTCTCCAATGAAGCTATATACTCTTATAACGGTTCCATTTGGTATGAAGTACCAATATCTGGTTTGTGATTTGGCTATCCAAAGTCAATATTTTGTTTCCTTCGGTAGCCAATGCATCTTTCCCTTAATGCATGCAAGAGTAGGGGCAAGGAAAAAATTATTGAAATCCAAAAAATAAATGGGTATCCAAAGGGTTGGTGTTTAGTCTACTAGCAACAAAAATCTCCCATCATTACCTTGATTTTGAATATTAAAGTCTAGGAATATTTTTTCTTTGAAATTATTTGAAATATAGAAAAATATAAGCTAGGTAGGATGGATATCAAGAAATTCCTACCTTATTAAACTCTACCAACTGCTTATAAATTTTAGAGTTGAGGAATAGATCCTAGTCAAAATAAACGGAATTGTGGGGGTTAGTAATAGCATAGGCTATAGGTATTTTATAATCATACACTAGCTTATTTGATTCTAAGCCAAAAATGATAGCAAGCATAGAAAATATTTCTTGACTGTAAGATTAAAAAATTGGTCAAATAAATTAAAATTTTAGGAAGGCCTTTTATAGGGTTAGCTAGTTGCATATTTAGCTAGGATATTATTATATCAATATAATAACGAGCTTGGTTGTATTTAAAAAATACCTTAGGCACACAAGGGGTAAGAGTTCTATCAAAATCTAATGTAAGATTTATGGGTTTAATAGAGAAAAGTACCTATCCAAGAGTATCCCTTATAGTTATAGACTTTGCATGATAGTGTTCAACTACTACTTGGACTAGCTTTGGATAAGGATGTACTCTTTTGGGTATGAATTACCATAAGAAAAAGTACTAGGCACATGAAGCTAGTGGCCTATGGAAATATTTACAACCTTATACTCTATTTTTCCCTCATATATTTTGCCTTGTTGGTTAGTACTAGATCAACAATATTTCTTAGGTGGTCAACTAGCCTCTTAGACTCTATGGTTATTATTGTAAAGCTTTTGTAATAGGGAAATATGCAATTTCTCTTAGCTTATTCTCATAAAATGACTAAATGCTTGAATACTTTGAATGATATGTGAAGATCTAGTAGGTGCATTTTATAAGAATTTGGTAACAATTAGCATCATACATGCATTAATGTGTGTGTGCCTCATGCATAACTCAAATGCTTTTCCTAATATTCTAGTTCATGTGAGTGCCTTGATCTACTTCTTCCTTCAATATCATGGCCTTTTATATTCAATAGCATTTTGACAACCTCACTTTTATTTTTTTAATAGCTTTTATATTAAATAATACTTAGCATGCTCTTTTATGCTATGTGTTTCAAATGATGCTTGTTTATCAAAATTGGCAATGTTAGGCCTTTAGCTATGATCAATTTAAAAGAGTTGAATTCTAAGAATCTAACGATTTGATACAAGCTAGAATAGAAAGAATCCAAATTTTTATGCTTCTTGGGATTGGCTCTATTCTCATCCTATTTCAGCACCAAATCTTGAATTATGAAGTCCTTATCATCTATTTTCATTTTTTGGTTTATCATCCAATTAGTGTTAACAAAGAGGCTTTCTTAAATAATCAAGCCCTTAGGGGTATGATTATTCTTTAGTTGAATTTTATCCTCATTAATATGGCTATGTATTTCTTCCAACTAAATGGCATATATAGTTTCTTGAGTTAGAAGGCTTTCTCTCTACTCATCACTATAAAACACTTGCTAGAAGTTGTTCCCATCTAGGACTAATGACTTAAAAACTAGCTTGAATTATTTTGATGCATTCCAATCTCTAGAAGTAGGGCTAAATTCTATGAATCTAATACATCTACAAGTAAATTTTCATGTCTAGGAAAACTTTGTTATGGAAAACTTTAGAATAGTGATTCCTATTGTTGCATCTCTTAGTAACTTGGTTCACCACCAGATCTTAGTCACTCTAGATTAAGAGATGTTTTTATCCCCATATTTTTTGCTTTTAACAATCCTAGACATAATGCTTCATATTTAGTAGCACTATTTGAGAAACTCTAGGTTAGGCTATATGAGAATTTTTTAATCCATTTAGAATCCTTGCTTGTGCTTTTCAGAATCCTTGCTTGTGCTTTCCAGAATCCTGTTTATCTTCATCACTTTCATTCTTGGGAATAGTATAGTCAGTAGCATAATGACCAAAATTTCCACAATTGAAACATCTTATATTTTTCATACTTTTGTGCTTTCTAGAGAACTTGCCTTTCTTGTTGTTATATGCCTCTTCATCACTAGAAGACTCATCATGAATAGGTGCTGCATTGCCACTTGAATAATCCATTGTATTCTTTACTAGCTTTTCCTTCAAGCTATTAAACTTTTCGAAGGCTCCTGATCTGATACCAATTGAAGAACACAAGATTATACTGAGAGGGGGGGTGAACAGTATAAGACCTCTTTTTACTTTTTCCTTTATACTTCAAAACAGTAAAGCAATATACCCAAAGCAATATCAAAGCAATGCACAATATCATCCACAAAGTGACACCAATTTTAACATGGTTCACCAAAAATGGCCGGGCTACATCCACAAAACTTTTCTCTAAAAGTTATCTCAAAGTTCTTTGGGAATCATTCCCAATTACAATATTTATGAGCCTTGGACCAAAGGAGATACCTTCCCCCAATTAGAATTTATGAGCCTCTGCTCAAAGGAGATACCTTCCCCTCTGCTCTGGAAATGATCCCTTAGAAGATCAACTACCTCTACCTCTTGCCAGCACGTGGAACTCCTTTCCACCGAAGACCTCCTGTCCTCAATGCTTATCCTAAGAGACCTCTACCTTCTATGATCACGTCCACAGCAGCTCAACAACCTGTACCAAACACACTCATTCGGTCTAATACAAGTCTTCCTCTATCTGTCAGATCTATCCAACTCTTGAACAAATCAATCCTCTACATACAAGCCTTATCAAAGACTTGCCAACTGTCCTTAGGTTCTTCTCATAGAACCAATGCACCTATGTCCTCAAGTTCTCTGATAGAACTATCAAACTCAGCTCACAAGTCCTCTGCTAGGACCTATCCAAATCTACTCACAAGTCCCCACTGGAACCTGTCCAAAAACTCAGCAAGCTCACCAAGAAAAACTTTCTTAGTAGGAAATCACAAAGTGAATTTTTAGAGACCCAATGTGATTTTTCAAACTCATAAAAGCATAAAGAGAATTGTTAGAGACTCAATATGTTCTATACTCAAATCCCAATCTCAAAACTCAACTCAAATCAACTCAACTCAATCTCAATCTCAAATATGAAAACTCAACTCAATATCTAAAATGGATAGGATAAAATTTTTTCTTTCAAGAACATGAAACCCCAACAATTGCCAACTATGCAAAGAATCACATAACAATGATACTCATGTTCTTTTCACCATCAATTAGGGTTTCAACAAAAATGCTCATCAAACAAAGTTTAGTCAACCAACACCATTCAACTCAACATCAACCTTGAAGCATTCAACCAATCATCACAAGAAAAGGAAACAAGTAGAAATCCTTTTCCCTCCAAAGATATTTGAACAAAATAGCCACCAACACACTATCACCAAATGCAAAGAATAACTTGCTCAAATCAACTCAATGGAGTAAGCCCAATATCATGAATCAAGTAAAAGCAATAACTTGATCAAACAACCTCTATGGAAGCAACTCAACCATCAACCTCAAAAAATCCAACCAAGGGTTTCACCAACTCAAAGCAAGTAGCAAGACTCACAAACATAAACCCTAGTGCACAATGCTTCCACTACCTCAAACCAGAATTATGCATTCACCAAAAATCTCATCAAGGATAACAATGCATAAGAAGTCTTCAACAAACCAGAAAATAGGATTTACACCCAACCAAAGGAAACCTAGTTGAAAACCTTTTCACTCCAACCTTATTTCAGAAAACATACACCAATCATACTCATAAGGAAAATGTGCCCATACCTTTTTGGAGTAGAAGAAAATTGATCCTTAAAGTCTGTCACCACACACAACCCTCAAACTTCCAACCAAGTTAGGGTTAGAACCAAGATAAATGAGCATATATAAAAACTTTCCTTAATACACCTTTTAGCTTCTCTTCTTTTAAAAACAACCACCAAAGAAGCCAAAAACACAACAACCAAAACTTACACCTTATATCTCCATTTTTAAATTTAGCATAGCAAAAGACTAATCTCAAAAATACAACCAAAGAACTATCCCCTTATTTCTCCTATGTATTTTAAACAATGCTAAACAATGCCAAAAATCATATCAAGAAAATAATCACACCTTATAATGGCTGCCCTTGAAGAATCCGAAATTCGTGACACAAAACACATTTTAATAAAAATGTGACTAATCCATGCATAGCTCCCTCTGCGGGGATTGAAACGTAGACCTCCACCTACACAAGGCCCAAATGCAGCATTCACTTGCACTAGCCCACAAGGGTCTTACGAAGTCCAAGACAAACTTCCTTCCACATAAACGGTCAAGCTTTTCGAAAGCTTTTCAAACCATGAGCTCTCCTCTTTCGCAACATAAACAGAACATTCGATCGTAGCCAAACCAATTAATTGCCTTTGATTTTCCAAGAGGGTTTAACCTTAGGAACCTTCTCATATTTATAGTCCATACTTGGACTTTAGAACACATCGGCTGCAAAGAAAAGTAATTTCGAATTTAATCGAAATTTGCTTTCTAAAGGGTTTAAAAACCCTTGAAGTATTTTTAATAAATTAAAAATAATTTGTCCCTTAATTAACTAAATAATTAATTAATTAAAACCTTGAAGGGTTTTAAATAATAATTAAATAAATAATAAAGAGAACCTCCATTGGTTTTAATAAAAACCATTGCCAATGGAATCTCTCTGGATTCTCTTAAAAATATTCTCTTGGAATCTTCCACCTTTGAAGCCAACACATCCTCTTAACATTAATGTCATTTCCTTTTGACATCAATGACAACTCATAGACAAGAAGCTAGGATCTCAAACCCAAAATTGCCAATAGTTAAAGTAAAAAGGATTAGGGTAAAATGGTAATCAGTCTCGCCGCTCAGACTTTACCTTGCATTTCTCGTCGCTTAGACTTTACCCTGCATTTTTCTACCATGCAGACCGAGGCATGTGAAATTCTATTCGCCTACATAGAAAATTTAGAATACCCTAGTATTTTATACGTCTTTCTCTGTGATTGCGAAGTAGGTAACAAAAACTGATTGAGGGTGGAATACGTAAGGTGGCCACCAGTGTCTTCTACGACAGCGACAGGCGACAGTCAGGTAAAATATTCCCTTTCAAATTTTTTATTGCCTTTTTGTCATCCTTATCATCAGAAAGGTACTTTTCTCTTTTCTTTGCAAGTCCCAAACTTTGTTATGGAAAACTTTAGAATAGTGATTCCTGTTGTTGCATCTCTTAGTAACTTGGTTCACCACAGTCACTCTAGATTAAGAGATGTTTTTATACCCATATTTTTTGCTTTTAACAAGCCTAGACATAATGCTTCATATTTAGTAGCACTATTTGAGAAACTCTAGGTTAGTCTATATGAGAATTTTTTAATCCATTTAGAAGGGGATTGCAAGACTATTTTGGATTTGGCTTCATTTTTATGTCTTTCTCCAACAAAGTATAGCTTACACATCTATATTTTTGAAGCATCTAATTTGTGATAATCAAAATATTATGGTCATTTGACTCTGGTATGTAATAAGTTTACTGGATTGAAATATCTTAGAGAGAATTCATCTTCCATTTGTAACTCTTAAGTCAACTCTTCAAGGCATTCTAGGTCATATTCAGCTAGATTGATGTTTTCATACTTTAGCCTTTCTATTTGGTAACGACTTGGATTCTCCATATAGATGCTCACCTTACATCCTTTGTAGTGAATCACCATATGCATGTAATCCAAAGATAGATATCCTCCAAGCTTAGCTATAACTTCTCTTGATAAGCATAGCCCAAAGAGAGGAGGAAGATCAACCACTATTACCTTTTGTATTATAGTGACCTCCAATATCTTGTGAAGCACCATGGGTATATATTTAAATACTCCAACAATACAAACTATATTTCCATATAGCTACATCACACTGAAGCTAGTTTGGGTGTATTCCATGCCCATTGCATCACATACAAATTTAGGCATAATTGTTGTAGTAGCTCCAAAATCCACCATATAATTATGCTCAATATAGCCTTACTTGCACAAATACGTATAGAAGGGAGGAGGTATATTCTTGCACAATCCTAGGGTCTACTAATATTCAACTAAATTTAAGTCTAGGAAGAAAAATCTACTTGAGAATATGTTCTTTAGGGTTGCTTTGAGAAAATCAATTTGTTTAGGGATAATTAATGTATCATACATGTTGGCCCTTGAAGGGGTCTCTTTTAATTCTTCTATATGTTATATACAAAAAGCTTTCAATAAATTTTCATCCTTCCATACCAGATTATACAACCTCTTATGATACTATTACATAAGTTCTTGCCTATGTTTCTTGGTGATTGAGTGGAAATATAACTTTTTTAGGACTTGCTCCCTAGATTCTTCTAGATTAGCCTTGGGTTCTTCTAATTTCGGATGCCCTTTCAATTATTCTTTGATCTACTCCTTTTTTGATTGTGTGGAAGCCTTTAGTCCATCAACCTTAAAAGGATATTCGAAGAGATATCTCTTCCCAAATCTGATCAACATGTGAAATAACTAGAGCTTGTAGGTGCCTCGACAAAAAATTTATGATCTAGGTCCATAAGCATTCCCACCAGCCCTTTTGACTCTCTTTTAGATTTTTGAGTTGCAACTAGTTGATATTGATGTTGATAGACCATATGGATGTTGGTATAATGTGGATTATTCCATTCTAAACACCAATAATCTTCTTGGGTTGTGGTTGATTATCCCTCCTAGATTTTGGCTATAGTATTTTTATTTTTGACTACATTGTTGATTAAAATCCCTTAGTATTTTATGATGGAAGGGTATATTCTTTGCTAGTATCCATCAAATATTCTATTAAAATTTTACCACTCCATTAGGGTGATCTTGTTTGTCAAATTCTCGATAATTGCATTCAACTCTTGTATATCTATGGATTATTTTTGCATAGAAGCAAGTAGAGACTACAAATTTATGGCTAAGACAACAAGTTGAGGATATTGTCTATGTGTAGGTAAAGCAATAAGCAAAGGGCCTAAAGAGACTAGAAGTAAGGATTGTTGATTGTGTTGAGGAATATTTGGGAAATATGGAATCATGACATTGTGAGTAATATTTCTGATTGAGATGAGGACATTCTCTACTATCACAACTTGAAAATTTTAGAAAAATATCATCTCGTTTGACTATCAGGTTTGTAAACTTATGTATTTAATGAAATGGTATGGAAATAAAATATAAGCTTGGGCTTGAGAAGGTCTTACGTCCATATTTTATTGAACTAGATATTGAAATTATTGATGTTCTCTTGTAGATGCCTCTGAATTGAAGCAAATTGAGTTAGGAGTGAAAAGGAATCTCTTATATCATTGAAATTTAGGATAAAAGCCTTAGCTAATGTAGCCTAGGTGTTAATGCTATTTTTTCTAAGGAGAAATACTAGGTCAATACCTTACCTATAAAATTTAGGGCTAATAGTCTCACCATTACATATGTCTTCTCTCAAATTAGTTGAGTTTGACAATGTTGAGGTTTATATTACAATATTTAAGGCATTGAGAACATATATTGCATCTTCTAGGGCAAAAATAAAGATATACACAATATGTGAAGATTGTCCTTGCAAATCTGTCTCCTTTTCAAATATTGAATCTAATAGTTCATATGATTCCTATGTTCTTGGAATCTCAAAAAAACTCTTACTCTTGATATTTGTTTCTCTCCTAGTTTATTTTTACATGGCAATGAGAAATTTTGGTAGTACTTCTCAAATACAGACTCATGCAAAAGCTCAAACCTGAGGATAAGACCAAGGAGCCCACGCGGTAGATTAAGTATTCAAAGAAGTCAAAGATAATTTGTAGATACTACAAGAGGTAAGGAAATCCAATAAAGAATTATTTGCTAAAATGGAAAATAATTCAAGTTGATTTTATGAATATCAATGGATGTCCTCTAGATGTTGAGGGGAATTCAAAAGGATTTACCTCAATTGTTACAACCCACTAGGGAACCTATTATGGTAGAAGATATTATTTTCACTAACGTCTTCTCTCCTTGGCCCCTTAGTTTAGTTTTAGAGGAGTTGTTGAAAGTGTGATTTAATTCATGGCCAAGGCTAACATTGTATGAGGTAATATTGGATAGGCTTAAAACAATAATTGTACAATATACTTAATTTATTGTAATATTTTATTATGTAATTTCTATAGGATGTTATTAACATTTCATGGTTAAATCCATATTATAACTTGTAATTAACATTGAATCCCTCTTGTTATGTTGACTTACGTTAAACTTATTGATGTAATTTATAAATAAGGTATTGTTATAAATACCTTCTAATCATTCCATCCATTGCATTGGAGTGTAGTATTTTCTTACTAATAAATAGTATACTGATTATTTATAGTTATGTTGGTCACGAATCTGCCTAAGTACAAAATATATGTGCACCCTAGACCCGACCAACATTGAAAGGCCAAAGGAAAGAGATGTTCTTAAGGCCAATCTCTAGAGAGGGTTGGTTCCCTACTATAATATCGGTATAAGCTTAGGGTAACAAAAAGAGATGGGAAATGATAGAAAGGAATGGGAAATATGGCTATGATCCAAAGAAACATAGTGGGGATAACCAGTAGCTAAAATTCAAATCAATTTTAATCAGCATGTAACATAAAGAAAAGTATAGGAACCATTCACAACTTGCAGGTATAATTTCCAATAAACATTTCAACATTCAGTTCTTTATCAGGAATTAAATTCAAAATGCATAATTTTAGCTTATTTAACAAATATCATGAACATAACATAAATGATAGACAGAAAGTAATTGCATACACCACTAATCCAGGAACTAGAGCCAACTATCTTTCAATTGGTGCAGAGAACTCAAAGTCTTTTTGGCAGAATGTCTATCCTTCAAACTTATCAAGTTTTATAGTATTTATAGAGGATTTTTCTCCTAAAATTTAATAAGAATTAAATAAAATGGTGGCAATGGTGGCAAGTTGGTGGTATGGTCAGTAGTATTTTATTCCTTGGTAGCAGCAATGAACCAATCAAGTGGTGCCTTGAAAATCAACGAGCATTTACAGCTGGTAGCATATTGGGACTTAGCAAGAATCATCGATAGAATTTTTACCTTCATGGGTAGTGCCTCAAAAATTAGCAACATCTTATAAGAGCAGATCATTTTAGGAAATGATAGTACTCAATTTTGGCTACCCCCTAGTCATTTGTCAAAACTGGTCTTTGCCAAAAATAATTCTTGAAAACTTTTTTTTGCTGCCTGAAAATCAATTTCGCAGAAGAAACTACCTGAAAATCAATTTCGCTGAAGAAACTGCCTGAAATTAATTTTTGCCCCGAAAATAATTTTCTCCAAAAAAGTGCTCAAAAATTATTTTTCCCCAAAAATGACTTTCTCCAGAAAAGTGCTCGAAAATGATTTTCTCTAGAAAAGTGTCTGAAAATGATTTTCTTCCCGAAAACAATTTTCTCTAAAAATGTGTTAGAAAATGATTTTCTCCAGAAAAGTGCTCAAAAATCATTTTCTCCCTGCAAATGATTTTGTCTAGAAAAGTGCCCGAAAATGATTTTCTCCCCAAAAATGATTTTTGGTGGTACAACTTCCTAGAGCCATAACTTTTGATTCATTGACCCAATTTTCTATTGTAATATATCATTGGAAAGCTTGGGAAGAGATCTACAGTAATGAAATTTATGTAACATCCATTTCATCTAGTTTTCATCCCTCTATGGGGCCTCTAAAGTCTTCAAATTGTATTTTTAAGCTATGCTGGAGAAATTTCTTGGGACTAAAACTTTAATATCTCTCAAACCATTTAGGGTATTAGGGTGATTCTTTCACCATAAGTCTAATTTTTTAATTCTCCTCATTTGGATAAATTTTCAAGTCCATAGGTGTTCATTTAGGTTGATTTCCTAAAAATGGTCACTTCTTGATTTTCACCTTTTTTGACTTATGAATGTACTATGGCAAAAATACCAACACTTTTGGTGGCTCACAGGGTATTTAGCTTGTCTGAATGCAAATCAACCCTAGGGTCTTTATCCATTGCATAATAGAGTCACGACAAAATACAGATACAAGAGAACACAAAAAAAGAGAGTACCTTCCACTTTGAGTCACCCAAATTTTATAATGCCAAATCACACCACTTTGTGCTCTCCCCACCTTATTTATCAGTCAACCTATTTACATTATTTACATAAAATTTTACAACATAATTGGCATACTGTCACCAAAAAATTATCAATGGGTGCTTATTCGGTGAATCTGCAGTGTCTAGACCAGATCTTATTGTATAAAAAAGGTGTAAAATTATGCTCTCTTCACACTCAGAGCTTGTCGTTAGACTCTTCTCTTCTTTCTAATCCTTCTAAAGGAAGTTGCAAGCTACCATATTGTTCATTACTGGGGTAATACTTGCATATTCCTTCTATTGATTCTAGGAGATATCCACCCCTTACACTCTGAACAACTATATTCTAAAATTTTGCATAGTTTGTGATGACCATGATGGTGGGTACTATGCAAGATGGATGAGGATAGAAACCACCAAAAGAAGTGATGGGGAAGCAGGTTCTCTCCATTGTAATATTTCTACTTGGAGCAAGAGCCTCTCTTCTTGTATTATCTCTTGAAATATTTGAGGGAATTTTTGTTCCCCAGATTGCAGTAGGAGGAGGCTTATGTTGGGTGGAAAGCTTAAACATAGTACAATTGGGCCTAGGTGGGTGACAACCATATTTCCTCTAGAATTCTCCTCCAACTCCTCAAAAATCAAACATTAAAGTCTGTGATGCACTCTATAGGTTCCCTCGTGATGGTGGAGAGGTGCACCAGGAGTTGAAAGGGATCTTGAAAACCATCAAATATGTTGATGAGTGCTCATACTAAGTCTGCCCATGAGCAAATATTCTTACGGCCAAGTATTTTGTACTACTACAGTGCCCTTCCTTCTAGAGGCAGGACTAGAAGTTTGATCATGAAATATTCATGGGCTATGCCATGGACGGTCGCTAGAGCAGCAACATCTTCAAGGTTCTCTCGGGCCATTTCCTTAGTGCCATTGTATTTCATTAGGGTCTTCAGGGCACTTTTGAAAATTTCATATCAAATTTGGAGATTCATAGGGTCAATATCATCCTAACTTGGATAGCATACCTATGTCATTATAGTAGTGGTCTTCAGAGATCACAATATTTACCACTGAGTTAGAGTTGTCAGGTGAACATTATTTTCTCTTCTTGTGAGGTCAAGGCTGCTCACCAAACCTTGGGTTCTCTAGGGTGTCTTCGTTCAGCACAAAAGGTTTCCACCAATCATGAGATCCAGATCTTCAGCTCAATAGAGTTTCCAGGTGATTTTTCCAGATGAAGGCAAGCCAGAGATTCACCAAACTTGGGCTCCCTTAAAATACAAAGACTATTCGTCCCATCGAGCATGCCAAAAAATTTTGGTCACAAATTTTCCTGAGTACAAAATATATGTGTGCCTTAGACCCAAATAACATTGAAAAGCTAAAGGAAAGATATGTCCTTCAGGCCAATCTCTAGAGAGGGCTGGTTCTCGTACTAATCTAAGATTGGTATAAGCGTAGGGTAACAAATAAAGATGGGAAATGATGAAAAGGAATGGGAAATATGGATATGAACCAAAGAAACAGAGTGGGGATAAACAAGTAGCTAAAATATAAATCAATTTTAATCAACATGTAACAAAAATAAAAGCATAGGAACCATTCACAGCTTGTAGGGATAACTTCTAATAAACATTTCAGCATTCAGTTCTTTATCAAGAATTAAATTCAAAATGCAGAATTTTAGCTTATATAACAAATATCATGAACATAACATAAATGATAGGCAGAAAGTAATTGCATACACCACTAATATAGGAACCAAAGCCAAATATATTTCAATTGATGCAGAGAACTCAAAGTCTTTTTTGGTAGAATGTCTATCCTTCAAACTTATCACTTTTTACAGTATTTATAGAAGATTTCACCCCTAAAATTTAATAAGCATTAAATAAAATGGTGGCAATGGTGGCAAGTTGGTGGCATGGTCGAAAGTATTTTCTTCCTCAATAGCAGTAATAAACCTATCAAACGGCACCTCAAAAATAAGTGAGCATTTACAGCTGGTAGCATATTGGGACTCAGCAAAAATCATTGATAGAATTTTTAATTTCATGGGTGGTGCCTCAAAAATTAGCATCGTATAAGAGTGGATCATTTTGGGAAATGACGACATTTAATTTTGGCTACCCCCTAGTCATTTTTCAAAATTGGTCTTTGCCATATATAATGCTTGAAAATTTAATTTTGCTACCCGAAAATCAATTACGCTGAAGAAACTACCTGAAAATCAATTTTGCTGAAGAAACTACCTGAAATTGATTTTTGCCCCAAAAATTATTTTCTCCAAAAAAGTGCTCAAAAATGATTTTTTCCCCCAAAATGATTTTCTCCAAAAAAGTGCTCAAAAATGATTTTTTCCCCCAAAATGATTTTCTCCAGAAAAGTGTCTGAAAATGATTTTCTCCTAAAAAGTACCCGAAAATGATTTCTCCTCGAAAAATGATTTTCTCCATAATAGTGCTTGAAAATGATTTTCTCCCCGAAAATGATTTTAGGTGGTACAACTTCCTAAAGCCATAACTTTTGATTCGTTGACCCGATTGTCTATTGTAATATATCGTTTGAAAGCTTGAGAAGATATCTACAACAAGAAAATTGACGTAACATCTATTTCATCTTGTTTTCATCCCTCTACAAGGCCTCTAAAGTCTTCAAATTGTATTTTTAAGCTATGTTAGAGAAATTTCTTGGGACGAAAACTTTAATATCTCTCAAACCGTTCAGTTTATTGGGGTGATTATTTCACCATAAGTATATTTTTTTAATTCACCTCCTTTGGATAAATTTTCAAGTCCATAGGTGTTCATTTAGGCTGAATTTCTAAAAATAGCTGCTTCCTAGTTTTCACGGTTTTTGACTTCTGACTGTAGTGTGGCAAAAATGCCAACACTTCTATCGGCTTGTGGGGTATTTAGCTTGTCTAAATGTACATAAATCCCAGGGCCTTTATCCATTGGGCAATAGAGTCACAAAAAAATGTAGACACAAGAAAACAAAAACAAAGAGAGTACCTTCCACTTTGAGTCACCTAGATCTGATGATGACAAATCACACCACTTTTTTCTTTTCCCACCTTATTTATCAGTTGACATGCTACCACCACAAAATTGGTGTTGGGCACCTATCAGATGAATCTATAGTGTTTAAACCATATATGATTATACTTCAATCGATATTTGAAGTTTGGCTAGCCTCTTTCCAAATTTTTCCAGGTTGCAAACAAGATGCAATGTGGCAGGTTATCATGCATGTCAATACTCATACAATTAATGAATAATGTGGAAAAGAGATTTTTCATATGGTAGCCTTCTTTGAGTACCGGTTACGATGATGGTTGGACCCAATGTCACCACTTTTAAGATTCCAATAGCTATGGGGTCTTGGGTATGTGCTCCTCTTACTCCTTGATGTGACAACAAGATTTTTTTGGTGATAGCCCTATTGTAAGGATCTCCTCAAGACCAACCTCCTAATGAGGTATGCTTATTAGGTCTTGATCAAGTACTTGTGTGCTATGCTTAGGGATAAAAAAAGGGTGCAAAATTGTGCCCTCTTCACACTTAGAGCTTATCGTTAAACCTTTCTCTTCTTCCTTATTCTTCTCCTAAAGGAAGTTGCAAGATACCATATTGTTAATTACTAGAGTACTGCTTGCATATTCTTTCTATTAGTGCTGGGAGATATCCACCCCTTGCACTCTGAATAGCTATATTCCAAAATTCTACATAGTTTGTGATGACCATGATGGTGGGTATTGTGCGATATGGACGGGGGTAAAAACCACCGAAAGAAGTTATGGGGAAGCAGGTTCTCTCCACTATAATTTTTCTGCTTAGAGCAGGAGTCGCTCTACTTGTACTCCCTCCTGAAAGACTTGAGGGAATATCTACTCCCTAGATTGTAGTAGGAGGAGGCTTATGTCTATGTGGAAAGCTCGAACATAGTAGAGGTGGGCTTGGGTAGGTGATGGCCAGATTTCCTCTAGAATTCTCCTCCAAATCCTCTAAAATTGGGTATTAAAGTCTACGATGCACTCTATAAGGTTCCCTCATGATGGTGGAGAGGTGCATCAAGAGTTGAAACAAATGCTAAGAACCATCAAATATATTTATGAGTGCTCCTAATAATTCCACCCATGAGCAGATACTCTTATATTTGAGTATTTTGTACCACTATAGTGCCCTTCTTTCTAGATGTAGGACCAAAATTCTGATCATGACATCTTCATGGACTATGCCATGGAGGGTCGCTATAGCAACAACATCTTCAAGGTGCTCTCGGGCCATTATCTCATTCTCATTATATTTTGTTGGGATCTTCAAGGAACTTTTGGGAATCTCATGCTAAATTTGGATATTCAGAGGGCCAATATCATCCTAGTTGCGATAGAATACCTATGTCATTATAGTAGTGGTATTTAGAGATCACAGTACTTACTACTAAGTTGGAGTTGCCATGTGAACATTCTTTTCTCCACTTGTGAGGTCAATGCTGCTCACCAAACCTTGGGTCCTCCGGGGTATCTTCGTTCAGCACAAAAGGCATCCACTGGTCATGATATCTAGATATTTAGCTCAATAGAGTCACCAGGTGATTTTACCATATGAAGGCAAGCCAGAGATTCACCAAACTTGGGCTCCCTTAAAATACACAAACTATTCATCCCACCGAGTGTGCCAAAAATTGTTGGTCATGTATAAAATATATGTGCACCCTAGACTCGACCAACATTGAAATGCCAAAGGAAAGAGATGTCCTTTGGGCCAATCTCTAGAGAGGGCTGGTTCTTGTACTAATATAAGATCGGTATAAGCTTAGGGTAACAAAAAAATATGGGAAATGATAGAAAGGAATGGTAAATATGGCTATGATCCAAAGAAATAGAGTGGGGATAAAATGGTAGCTAAAATCCAAATCAAGTTTAATTAGCATGTAACAAAAAGAAAAGCATAGAAACCATTCATAACATGCAGGGATAACTTCCAATAAACATTTCAACATTTAGCTTTTTATTAGGAATTAAATTTAAAATATAGAATTTAAGCTTATCTAACAAAGATCATGAACATAACATAAATGATAGGCAAAACATAATTGCATACACCACTGATCCAGGAATCATAGCCAAATATCTTTCAATTGATGCAAAGAACTCAATCTTTTTTGGCAAAATGTCTATCCACGAAACTTATCAAGTTTTATAGTATTTATAGAGGATTTCACCCCTAAAATTTAATAAGCATTAAATTGGTGGTAAGTTGGTTGCATGGTCGACAGTATTTTCTTCCTCGATAGCAGCAACAAAACAATCTAATGGTGCCTAAAAAATCATCGAGTATTTATAGCTGGTAGCATATTGGGACTCAGCAAGAATCATTTGTAGAATTTTTACCTTCATGGGCAGTGCCTCAAAAATCAACAACATCATATAACAGAAGATCATTTTGGGAAATAACGGTATTTAATTTTTTCTACCCCCTGGTCATTTGTCAAAACTGGTGTTTGCCAAAAATAATGCCTGAAAATTTAATTTTGTTGCCCGAAAATCAATTTCGCTGAAGAAACTACCTGAAAATCAATTTCGTTGAAGAAACTGCCTGAAATTGATTTTTGCTCTAAAAATGTTTTTCTCTAGAAAATTGCTCGAAAATGATTTTTGCCCCAAAAATGATTTTCTCCAGAAAAGTGCCCAAAAATGATTTTCTCTAGAAAAGTGCCCAAAAATGATTTTCTCCTCCGAAAATGATTTTTGGTGGTACATCTTCCTAAAGGCATAAATTTTGATTTGTTGACTCGATTGTCTATTGTAATATATCATGGGAAATATTGGGAAGATATATACAAGAAAACAATTGATGCAACTCCCATTTCATCTAGTTTTCATCCCTCTATGAGGCATCTAAAGTCTTAAAATTATATTTTTATGTCATGCTGGAGATCTTTCTCGAGATGATAACTTTAATATCTCTTAAACCATTTAGGGTATTGGGGCGATTCTTTCACCATAAGTCTATTTTTTCAATTCCCATCATTTGGATAAATTTTCAAGTCCATAGGTGTTTGTTTAGTTCGATTTCATAAAAATGGCCACTTCCCAATTTTTGTCTTTTTTGACTTCTGATTGTAGTGTGGAAAAAATACCTACACTTTTGGCAGCTCGCGGGGTATTTAGCTTATCAGAATGTAAATCAACCCTAGGTCCTTTATCCATTGGGCAACAGAGTCACAAAAAAATGTAGACACAAGAAAATGCAAACAAAGAGAGTACCTTCCACTTTGAGTCACCCAGATCTGATGATGCCAAATCACACCACTTTGTGCTCTCCCCACCTTATTTATCAGTCGATCTATTTACATTATTTACACAAATTTTTATGATATGATTGGTATACCACCACCATAAAATTTACATTGGGCACCTATTTTGTGAATCTGCAGCATTTGGACCAGATTTGATTGTGCTTCAATTGATCTTTGAAGTCTGGCTAGCATCTTCCCAAAGTTTATCAGGTTGTGAACAAGATGTAATGTGGTAGGTTATCATGCATGTCAATACTCATACAATTAATGAATAATGTGGCAAAGATATTTTCCACATGGGAGCCTTCTTCGAGTACCAGTTGTAGTGATGATTGGCTGTAATATCATCACTTTTGAGAGTCCACTAGTTGTGGGGTCTTGGGTACATGCTCCTCTGACTCCTTGATGTGATAGCAGGATTTTTTTGGTGATAGCCCTACTATTAGGATCTCCTCAAGACCAGCCTCCTAATGAGGTATGCTTATTGGGTCTTGATCGAGTACTTGCATGCTATGCTCAGGGATACAAAAAGAGTGCAAAATTGTGCACTCTTCACACTCAGAGCTTGTTGTTAGACCCTTCTCTTCTTCTCGAACCTTCTCTTGAAGGAAGTTGAAAGCTACCATATTGTTCATTACTGGGGTAATGCTTGCATATTCCTTATGTTAGTACTGGGAGATATCCACCCCTTGCACTCTAAATAGTTGTCTTCTAAAATTATGCATAGTTTATGATGACCATAATGGTGGCTCCTGTGCGATATGGATGGGGGTAGCAACCACCGAAATAAGTTATGGGCAAGCAGGTTCTCTCCACTTCAATTTTCTTGCTTGAAGCAAGAGCTGCTCTGCTTGTACTACCTCTTGAAAGACTTGAGGGAATCTATGTTCCCCAAATTGTAGTAGGAGGAGGCTTATGTCCGGGTGTAAATCTCGAACATAGTAGAGGTGGGCCTAGGCAGGTGATGCAAAATTTTCTCTAGAATTCTCCTCCAACTCTTCAAAAATTAGATATTAAAGTTTGTGATGCAGTCTAGAGGTACCCTCATGATGGTGGAGAGGTGCATCAAGAGTTGAAATGGATCCTAAGAATTATCAAATATGTTGATGAGTTCTCCCGCTAAGTCCATCCATGAGCAAAACTCTTACACTCAAGTATTTTGTACCATTGTAGCACCTTTCCTTCTAGAGGCAAGACCAAAATTTTGATCATGACATCTTCGTGGGCTATGCCATGGAGGGTCGCTAGAGCAACAACATCTTCAAGGTGCTCTCAAGCCATTCCCTCAGTGCCATTGTATTTTTTTAGGGTCTTCAAGGCACTTTTGGGAATCTCATGCTGACTTTGGAGATTCAGAGGGCCAGGATCATCCCAGCTAGGATAGCATACCTGTGTCATTATAGTAGTGCTCTTCAAATATCACGATCCTTACCACTAAGTTGGAGTCACTAGGTGGACATTATTTTATCTACTTGTGATATCAAGGTTGCTCACCAAATCTTGGGTCCTCTGGGGTGTCTTCGTTCAGCACAAAATGCATCCATCGATCATGAGATCCGGATCTTCAACTCAGTAGAGTCACAAGGTGATTTTACCAGATGAAGGTAAACCAAATATTCACAAAACTTAGGCTCCCTTAAAATACAAATACTATTCATCCCACAAGGCATGCCAAAAACTATTGGTCATGAATATACCTAAGTACAAAATATATGTGCATCCTAGACCCGACCAACATTGAAAGGTTGAAGGAAAGAGATGTCCTTCGGGCCAATATCTAGAGAGGGTTGGTTCCTGTACTAATCTAAGATAGGTATAAACTTAAGGTACCATAAAGAGATGAGAAATGACAAAAAGAAATGGGAAATATGGCTATGAGCCAAAGAAACAGAGTGGGGATAAACTAGTAGATAAAATCCAAATCAATTTTAATCAACATGTAACAGAAAGAAAAGCATAGGAACCATTCACAGTTTGCGAAGATAACTTCCAATAAACATTTCAGCATTCAACTCTTTATCAGGAATTAAATTCAAAATGCAAGATTTAAGATTATATAACAAATATCATGAACATAACATAAATGATAGGTAGAAAGTAATTGCATACACCACTGATTCATGAACTAGAGCAAAATATATTAAATTGATGCAAAGAAATCAAAGTATTTTTTTGCAAAATGTCTATCCTTCAAACTTACCAAGTTTTATAGTATTTATAGAGGATTTAGCCTCTAAAATTTAATAAACATTAAATAAAATGGTGGCAATGGAGGCAAGTTGGTGGCATGGTCGAAAGTATTTTCTTCCTTGGTAGCAGCAATGAACCAATCAAATGGTGCCTCAAAAATCAATGAGCATTTACAACTGGTAGCATATTGGGACTCAACAAGAATCATCGATAGAATTTTCACCTTCATGGGCAGTGCCTCGAAAATCAACAACATCGTATAAGAGCGGATCATTTTGGGAAATGATGGCATTTAATTTTGGCTACCCCCTGGTCATTTGTCAAAACTGGTCTTTGCTAGAAATAATGCTTGAAAAATTAATTTTGTTGCCTGAAAATCAATTTCATTGAAGAAACTACCTAAAAATCAATTTTACTAAAGAAACTACCCGAAATTAATTTTTGCCCCAAAAATGATTTTCTCCATAAAAAGTGCTCGAAAATGATTTTTGCCTTGAAAATGATTTTCTCCAAAAAAGTGCCCAAAAATGATTTTCTCAAGAAAAGTGCCCGAAAATGATTTTCTTACCGAAAATGATTTTCTCCAAAAAAGTGCCCGAAAATGATTTTTGGTGGTACAACTTCCCAAAGCCATAACTTTTGATTCATTGACCCGATTTTCTATTGTAATATATCATTGGAAATCTTGGGAAGAGATCTATAGCAATAAAATTGATGCAACATCCATTTCATCTAATTTTCATCACTCTACGGGGTCTCTAAAGTCTCCAAATATAATTTTTAATCTATGTTGAAGAAATTTCTAGAGACAAAAACTTTAATATCTCTCAAACTGTTTAGGGTATTGGGGTTATTCTTTTGCCATAATTCTAATTTTTCAATTCCCCTTATTTGGGTAAATTTTCAAGTCCATAGGTGTCCATTTAGGCCAATTTCCTAAAAATGACCGCTTCCCAATTTTTGCCTTTTTTGACTTCTAACTATAGTGTAGCAAAAATGCCATCACTTCTAGTAGATCGTGGGGTATTTAGCTTTTCTGAATGTAAATCGACCCTAGGGCCTTTATCCATTGGGAAATAGAGTCAACAAAATGTAGGCACAAGAAAAAGCAAACAAAGAGAGTACCTTTCACTTTGAGTCACCTAGATTTGATGATGCCAAATCACACCACTTTGTTCTCTCCCCACATTATTTATCATTCGGCCTATTTATATTATTTACAAAAAAATTTACAACATGATTTGCATGCCACCACCACAAAATTGGCATTGGATGCCTATCCAATGAATCTATAATATCTAGACCAAATCTTATTGTACTTTAGTTGATCATTGAAGTCTAGCTAGCCTCTTACCAAAGTTTTCTAGGTTGTGAACAAGATGAAACGTTGCAGGTTATCATGCATATCAATACTCATACAATTAATGAATAATGTGGCAAAGATATTTGTGACATAGGAGCCTTATTCGAGTATCAGTTGCGATGATGGCTAGATCCAATATCACCACTTTTGAGAGTCCACTAGTTGTGAGGTCTTGGGTACATGCTCCTCTGACTCCTTGATGTGATAGCAAGATTTTTATGGTGATAGCCCTACTATCAAGATCTCCTTAAGACCAGCCTCTTGATGAGGCATGCTTATTGGGTCTCAATCGAATACTTGTGTGCTATGCTTAGGGATACAAAAAGGGTGCAAAATTGTGCCCTCTTCACACTTAGAGATTATTGTTAGACCCTTCTATTCTTCTCAATATTTCTACTAAAGGAAGTTTCAAGCTATTATATTGTTCATTATTGGGGTCATGCTTGCATATTCCTTCTATCAGTGTTGGGAGATATCCGCCCTTGCACTCTGAATAGTTGTATTCTAAAATTCTGCATAGTTTATGATGACCATGATGGTGGGTATTGTGTGAGATGGATGGGGGTAGAAACCACCAAAAGAAATGATGGGGAAGTAGGTTCTCTCCATTGTAATTTTCTTGCTTGAAGCATGAGTCACTTTTCTTATACTACCTCCTGAAAGACTTGAGGGAATCTTTGTTCCCCATATTACAGTAGGAGGAGGTTTATGTCTGGGTGGAAAGCCTAAACATAGTAGAGGTGGGCCTAGATAGGTGACGACTAGATTTCCTCTGGAATTATCCTCTAACTCCTCAAAAATAAGATATTTAAGTTCATGATGCACTCTAGATGTTCCATCGTGATGGTGGAGAGGTGCATCAAGAGTTGAAAGGGATCATGAGAACCATCAAATATGTTGATGAGTGCTCCCTCTAAGTCCACCCATAAGCGGAAACACTTATGCCTGAGTATTTTGTACCACTGTAGTGCCCTTCCTTCTAGAGATAGAACCATAAGTCTGATCATGAAATCTTCATGGGCTATGCCATGGAGGGTCGCTAGAGAAGCAACATCTTCAATATGCTCTTGGGCCATTCCCTCGGTGCCATTGTATTTTGTTAGGGTCTTCAGGGCACTTTTGGGAATCTCATGCCAACTTTGGAGATTTGGAGGGCCAAGATCATCCTAGCTAGGATAGCATATCTATGCCATTATAGTAGTGGTATTCAAATATCACGATCCTTTTCGTTGAATCAGAGTCACTAGGTGAACATTCATTTATTTGCTTGTAAGGTCAAGGCTACTCACCAAACCTTGGGTCCTCTAGGGTGTATTCCTTTAGCAAAAAAGTCATCCATCGATCATGAGATCCAAATCTTCAACTCAAAATAGTTGCTAGGTGATTTTTGCAGATGAAGGTAATCTAGAGATTCACCAAACTTGGGCTCCTTTAAAATATATAGACTATTCATCCCATTGGGCATGCCAAAAATTGTTGGTCATGAATTTGCCTAGGTACAAAATATATATGCACCCTAGATTTGACCAACATTGAAAGGCTAAAGGAAAGAGATGTCCTTCGGGCCAATCGCTAGAGAGGGCTAGTTCCCATACTAATATAAGATCGGTATAAGCTTAGGGTAATAGAAAGATATGGGAAATGACAAAAAGGAATGGGAAATATGGCTATGAGCCAAAAAAACAGAGTGGGGATAAACTAGTAGCTAAAATATAAATCAAGTTTAATCAGCATGTAAAAGAAAGAAAAGCATAGGAACCATTCATAGCTTGCAGGGATAACTTCTAATAAACATTTTAGCTTTTAGTTCTTCATCAAGAATTAAATTCAAAATGTAGAATTTAAGCTTATCTAACAAATATCATGAACATAACATAAATGATAGGTAGAAAGTAATTGCATACACCACTAATCCAGGAACTAGAGCCAAATATATTTCAATTGATGCAAAGAACTCAAATTATATTTTGGTAGAATGTCTATCCTTCAAACTTATCAAGTTTTATAGTATTTATAAAGGATTTCACCCCTAAAATTTAATAAGCATTAAATAAAAATGTGGCAATGGTGGCAAGTTGGTGGCATGGTCGATAGTGTTTTCTTCCTCGACAGTAGCAATGAACCAATTAAATGGTGCCTTAGAAATCAACAATAATTTACAGTTGGTAGCATATTGGGACTCAACAAGAATCATCGGTAAAATTTTCACCTTCATGTGCGGTGCCTAGAAAATCGGCAACATCGTATAAGAGCGGATAATTTTGGGAAATGTCGGTATTTAATTTTGGCCACCCCTTGGTCATTTTTCAAAACTGGTCTTTGCCAAAAATAATTCTTGAAAATTTAATTTTGCTACCCAAAAATCAATTTCGCTGAAGAAACTACCTAAAAATCAATTTTGGTGAAAAAACTACCTGAAATTGATATTTGCCCTGAAAATGATTTTCTCTAGAAAAGTTCTCGAAAATGACTTTTGCCTCTAAAATGATTTTATCCAAAAAAATTTCTAAAAATGATTTTCTCCAGAAAAGTTCCCAAAAATGGTTTTTTCCCCAAAAATTATTTTCTCTAGAAAAGTGCTCGAAAAATGATTTTCTCCCCAAAAATGATTTTTGGTGGTACAACTTCCTAGAGCCATAACTTTTGATTCATTGACCTGATTGTCTATTGTAATATATCGTTGGAAATCTTGGAAAGAGATATACAATATTAAAATCAATGCAACATGCAATTTTTCTAGTTTTCATCTCTCTACGGGGCCTCTAAAGTCTTCAAATTGTATATTTAAGTTGTGCGAGAGAAATTTCTTGGGACAAAAACTTTAATATCTCTCAAGTCGTTTAGTGTATTAGGGTGATTCTTTCACCATTTTTCAATTCTCATCCTTTCGGTAAAATTTCAATTCCATAGGTGTATGTTTAGGCTGATTTTCTAAAAATGGTCGCTTTTCAGTTTTTGACTTTTTTGACTTTTGACTGTACTGTGGCAAAAATGCCAATAGGTTCTGATGGACACACCATATTTTTCATATCTCTTATTTTATTTATTTTTTCCATTTACACTTTCTATATAATATTTGAGCGAATGGATTACTTCTATTCATTTTTAAAATATTATAAATTCCAACATATAGATCGTGTTAAATTTCTATATTATGTTTGGTAAAGCTGACATGAAACCTCTTTCTCATTTTTTTCTATTTTTAGCAACTAGGGTTTGGTAAGTTGGCTATTGTAGTTGTTTTCAAAGTTACATACTTGTGTTATAGCTCCTCTTTCTTCTCCTATAGGCGTTGGTAGAATAACCTTACCCATATTGAAATGCTTATGAGTATATTTTATTCAAGTATGTCTTATTGATGACTACCTTAGATGATGTCTTAAACAACAAAAGAGGAAATAGGAATCTTGACAAAGGTAGAAAGAAGCCTAAAAAATGTAACAAGAAGTTAGGACCTAAAATTTTATGCAACTTATCATGATTACTTCTAATAGGATTGATGTTGTCAACCCTAGTTTTTCATCTCATTCTTAGAATTTTGATAATGTTCCACTCCCACCTCCTCCTCTAGCCAATCCTAGAAGGCAAGTTCCTATAGCCACAATAAAATTTCTACATAACTAATTTTAGAAGTGAAGGCTAATAAAGTTATGCAAAATATTTTTATTATAGTGAAGTTTAAATTTATAATGTAAATCATTTCCATCACTACAAGAGCTTGAAATATTATGTGATTTAAATCAATGGACTCCAAACTGATCTATATGTGAAAGTTATGATTCTAAGAATTTTTCCTCCCAGAAATAGCCTTGAAGGTATGTTTTTATAAACTAATAATATTTTGAAAATTCATCTATATTTTCTAGAGGAAATAATCATAAAAATTAGGGTCTTTCTCATCCTAGTTATTTATAAGCCTCAATTTAATCAAGTTGAAAATTATCATTAGGATTTATTTAACCAAAACTTCAAAGAGTGTGGATATTAATTGTCATTTTATGGAACCAAAAGTAATTATATTTCCAAAAAACATGATTCATTCTTAGATTTATATGAAAAATGTATCTAATTGTTATATCGTATTTAGAAATTCTTCTCTTATTGCTTAGGTCCTTGATTGTTGTTTTTCCTAGAAATTACTAATTATTTGCAAAATGTAGGACAATGTTTGGAAGTACCTATGAAGTTACTATTCATTTAGAAAAATGTAGGATTGTATTGAGTAGAGGAACAATAACTTTATCAACTATGTAGGGCTCTTTGAAATTAAAGGAGAAAAAAATAAAAGTTTCACTAAAAGTTTTTACTTCCTATTATTGGAATCAATGTGATCAGATGATAACTACAATATGTATTCCCTACCCACCTATTGTAGGTGATTTGGAGATGGTATGGAAATCCTCCAATGGAGGTCCCTGGTTAGAATATCCTCCCTACCAAACTCTCATTGGGTACCCAAAATCCAATTGATAATGTTGGTGTGGTCAGGGCCAGGTGCAACTCTCGAGTGGTTTTGACGATGTAGAACCCCTTGGTCATGGTTTCTCAAACCAAGGTTGCCCCACAAGGTTTTTTTACTTAATTAAAAAAATATGTATTCCATAGATAAAGACAAAGAAGAATAAGAAATGTGATATTTCTAATTTTTTGGAGGTAATTGTTGTTATGAACTAATCTAGACATTTTTGCTTTAAACTTAAGATATGGTCATTTTGTAGAAATATGGCATTCATTTGTCCTCAACAAATATAGATTCTTATAGGCCAAAATTTGAGATTCTTATATTCCAAAAATATGTTCTTCAAATACCATGAATAGATTTAGATGAATATCAATGGTATAGGAAAAAATGAAATATCTTTCAACCTTTAGATCTAGGATGTTACAAGTGCAATTATTGATCTCTATCTAAAATCATAGATGAATTTTGTATAGTTACTCAAATTCCCTAAGGGTTTGATCTTACTACAATTAAGATCCTATGAAATACCATAATTTCATTATCTTATAAGATCCATGTTTATAATTGAACATACATGAGGGTCCATGTAGAAAGGTGAAAGGGTAAAGTATGTTGGAAATATGTTGAATATTTTCCATGTTATTTTGGTGGGGTTAACTCTGAAAGGTATTATACACTCTCCATGTATCCTCATAGAGGTTTGGGGGTGACAAACCTTGATAGAGGGTTTTTTTTTTTTTTTTTTTTTTTTTTTTTTTTTTTTTGTTTTTTTTTTGGGGGGGGGGGGGGGGCAAAAAAAAAAAGGGGGGGGAAAGTTTTTTTTTGGGGGTTTAAAAGGGAAAGGGAAAAGCAAAAAATAGAAATAAATAAATAAAAGACCATTTCCAAACTCACAAGGATGGGTATAACCGCATCAAGACCTATGCAGGTGCAATACCCCATCGAAAACATAGAACCTTGCACTCAATTGCCCAACAATGCCCTTGTCCTAGCTCTCTTATCAGTGGTGGACAAAAGGTGAACTCCAGCACCGACAAGCGAGTGCATGATATCTAGGATGCAGAATCAAAGCACTCTCGCTCGAGTGACGTTAATAGAAGAAAATATTCAACCCATATAATGGACACACTCCCCCTTAGTCACTCAGGCACACCCCAAGGAATCCAGATAGCAGAATAACCAGGATGACTTAAGCAGCTAAGAAGTAGGATATTCATTCATTCAATCCAATAACAAGAAAATATAGTTAGAGATCGAATAATGCAGAATTTGTATTTACAGAGGGGAAACCTTACATAAGAATTATAAAGGCTAAAGATCCACCCTTTGGAATGTCCAACATTCCACTATTTATAATTACATTTACACTAGCTTCAAAATCTGGACATTAATGGTAGAAGGTGGGAATATGGCTTTCTGCAGCTAATGAGCACCACCCTGGTACACTATTACACTAGGAAGCACTAATCCTCTAGAAGGTGGTAGGTGCTTCTAGATCAATCTGGTCCCTTCAATATTTTGCCTAGCTCATTATTTCTTAGCTACTATGTCCCCTCCCTTAATTGATGATCCCTTGATTAGGTGGTGTATGATAGACACTAGAGGTCCTCGGGAACATCATGCTAGAAATATATCACCTCAGTGTACTGCACTAGGTACTTGGATTTATAGGTAAGTAATTCTTTGTATGGTGGGTCCTTCCTTCTACCCATAGGGGTTTGGTAAATATTTCTCATACGTTTCACCACATTTTTTCCTGCTCGAAGTGGGTGAGGTCTTTAGATTATCTCCAAGGACAGAGTCAATCCAATATTTGGTTGTTCCTGGCTACTTTAGAACATCTTCCTAGGGAGTTGGGTATATTTCACCCAGAACTTTCGAAGGAAAATTTACCCATGTTGTGATCTACCCTTCGGTTAGTACCTTGGTCCACCCATGACTGCTGCTATCGCCGCTTGATATCTTTCGCCTATCTTCAAAATTTGGTAATATATTTTTGAACAAGGGGAATCACTACTTGAAATGGAGAGTGGGAAAAAATGGTAAAATTACACCCACACTTTTGGTGACTTACAAGGGTTTTCCATTACATGGAAAAAAATGAACCTAGAAAGATTAGGAAATATAACAATTCTAATAGATATATGAGGACAAGTAGAAGAAAATGGAAAAGAAAGGAGGAGGTTGAAAAGAATAAATACAAGGAAAGCTTAGAATGAGAGGATACCAGAAGAAGTAACACATTAGACAGGGAAAAAAGTAAAGCAGATAAAAGGGAATAGGGTCCCAACCATTGAAAGCAGAAAGGAGAAACAAGGAAAAGAAAACCAGAAGGATAGAGCCAATGTGGTCAACACGAGGAGAGTTACTGCATATAAGAGTAGTAGGAAGATAATGAGTGTAAACAACAAACAAATAATTGGTTAGCTTACTATGGAACACACATGAGGGAGAAGGTAAAATGGGAGGAGTAAACATAATGAAGCCTCTACTATTAATCAGCAGAATTACAGACAACAGGTGAAGAAGGGGATGAAGAGGAGGGAAAGGCAAATAAATAGGGAGACACGAAGGGAAAAATAGTCTAGAGCATATCAAGTAAAATGAATTGGATATAAGACTTCTTCCATAGGATATTATAACAGATCACCACCCTTTAAACACAACCCATTGTTGACCTAAGATAAAGCAGACAAATTATTGATGTCTTTCATCGCTTTTGTCCTAGATTCACTTGTTTACATAGTCTAGTAGGGAACCCCTTTCAGTAATAAATTACAAGGTCAATTTGCTTCAACCACCATTCGTGGTCTACGCTTGATGGTCATGTTTACGTCTAACCCTCAAGGCCATTTATAGAAAACTCACCTTGTCTTGCAGTTGTGTTTGTGATTTCCTAGGCTTGTTATAGCTTTTGAGGATGAGTTAAGAGGCTTTGAAATTTTCTAAATGTATCCATTGGGCTACAGGGTTAAGACAACATCATATGGAAGAACCAAAAACTAGGAGAACAATGCATATATGAAAGGGAATATTAAATTTACTAAACATTTTTTGGGGACTCCTTTGATGATGTTTCCAGGAACCTAACCAAGTGGTAACCATTAACTGCTACACAATGGTCGTTTGTCAAAACTAGTGATTCCCAAGGTGTTTGCCCTACATAATGCAAAGCTTTATTTACCAGCCATAAAATCATGGTGTACCAGGCACACCTAAACCAAGATATCAGATACAAATCATCCTTTGAATCTGTAGTGGCCAAACTAGATCACATTGTATTTGAGGTATCATTTATGATCTATCTAGTGCCCTCTCCTTTGGATCAGAATTATGATAAAATCACAATTCTCTTTTTATTTCCTGAGCATATGAACACTCAGGCCATTGAATACTAGGGTGACAATGTCTTTTGCCACCATATTCTACCTCTCAATGACTAGATTTTCATGTTGTCCCTTTTCAATATTGGCCAGTTGTGCCAATTGCCTTGTTGACTCTTCCTCCAAAGTTGAGTCATTCTACCACTCATGAGAATCCATGTCCTTGTCCCACTCTCTAGGGGTCTAGGGTTGATTGGTCGTGTCATCCTCATGGATGTGGACTTCATGATAGACCTACTTCTGGTCTATGCCCACTTTATGATCTAGAACCAGCTCTCAAAAGGAAATGGTGGGTTGGAGCCTCCACATTAGAACTTGCTCAGCCCTAAAAACCTCATAGATTTTAGGGAAATGAGTTTCCCTTGATTGGTGTAGAAGGATACTAAGATAAGTACCAAGGTCTTGGGTATATAAAATATGCACCTAGGTGGAGATTAGGAGGATCTGCAGTGGAATCCTCTTCCAAATCTTCTCATAATAGATATTGAAGTCCACCACATTTTCAAGAGAGTTCTTCTTGATAAATTTGAATTGGTTCAGAGACTAGAAGAGGTCCTCCAGTTATCCAAATGCATCCATTAGGGGCTCCATAAAATTTTCCCATGTAGAGATGCTCCTTGGATGGAGGGTATTATACCAGAGTTGTGCTCTGCCTTCAAGAGAAGCTACCAATAGTTGGATCATTGCATCCTCGTGCATGATATTGTGAAGAGTGGCTATGGAAGCAACATATTCGAGGTGATTCTTCACAAATTACTTGATGCCACTGTATTTAGGTAGGGCATCGAAGGTAGCTTTTGGAATATCATTTCTATGAGAGATATTAAGGGGACCTAGGTCATTCCATAAGGGGAAATATGGCCAAGCCATCAAGCCACTAGTCTTCAAAGGTCCCACCTATGATGTCAGATGTCAGAGTCATTAGGTGATCATGTTATATTTACTTGCAAGGTCAAGACTACCCAAACTCTAATGAGATGATCTAAGCAAATCAAAGTGTCACCAAATTCTAATTTTCTAAAACAAGGAACTCTATCGTCCCCAACAGAGTCACCAAAATTATTGGTTGCCAATCCAGCATCGTGCATAGGGTGATGCAGACGAGTTAGTACCAAGAATAGAATGGCCACCATATTAGGAGGATAGGGCAAATTATATCCAAATAAGGTTGGTTTCTATAAGGTGTGGTTCTAGCTACTCTACACCGCAAAAGGAAAAAGGAAAAGGAAAAAGTGCAAAGAAATAAATAAAATGTTGTAGTTGAACTCACAAGGATAGGTATAGCTACATCAAGACCTATGTAGGTGCAATACTCCATTTTAAATACAAAACCCTACACTCAATCATCCAATAGTGCCCTTGTCCTAGCTCTCTTATTAGTGGTGGGTGAAAGGTGAACTCCAACATCGATGAGCGGGTGCATGAGATCCAAGATGCAAAATCAAAGCACTCCCATTGGGTGACATTAATAGAAACCTCCAACCCATATAATGGATACACTCTTCCTTATTCACTCAGGCACACCCCAAGGAATCCAGATAGAAAAATAACTAGGATGACTTAAGTAGCTAAGAAGTAGAATATTCATTCATTCAATCCAATAATAAGAAAACATAGTTAGAGACCGAATAATGTAAAATTTGTATTTACAAAGGGGAAACCTTACATAAGAATTGTAAAGGCTAAAGAGTCACCCTTTGGAATTTCTAACATTCCACTATTTATAATTACATTTACACTAGCTTCAAAATTTGGACATTAATGGAAAAAGGTACGAAGATGGCTTTTGGTAGCTGACAAGCATCGCCCTGGTACACTGATACACTAGGAAGCATCAATCATATAGAAGGTCGTAGGTGTTTATGGATCAATTTGGGCCCTTGGATCTTTTTCCCAACTTATTATTGCTCAGCTACCATGTCCCCCTCCTCGACTGGCGATCCCTTGATCAGGCGGTGCATGATAGACACCAGAGGTCCTCGAGAGCACCGTGCCAAAAATATATCACCTTAGTGTACTTTTCCAGGTACTTGGGTTACTGGGTGGGTCATTCCTAAGATGGCATTTCCTTCCTTCTACCCATAGGGGTTTGAAAAATATTTCTCATGTGTTTCACCACATTGTTTCCCTACCCGAAGTGGGCGGGGTCTTTAGCTTATCTCCAAGGGCAGAGTCAATCCAATATTTCCCTCTTCCTGGCTACTTTAGAACATCCACCCAGAGAGTTGGGTAGATTTTTGGGTATATTCTACCCAAAATTTTGGGAGGAAAGTCCACCCATGTTGTGATCTTCCATTTGATTAGTACCTTGGTCCACCCATGACTGCTGCTATCACTACTTGATCTCTTTCATCTATCCTCAAAATTTGGCAAGATTTTTTTGAATAAGGGGAACCCTTGCTTGAAAGGGAGAGTGGGTGAAAATGGTAAAATTACATGCACAGGTTTGAAGAGATGAGATATGACCATTATTTTATTGGAGATGGTTAAGTTTATACAATAATGAGATATTATTGTGCTGGGTTTATTTCTTGTAAGATTTTCCCAAGTAAAATATTGTTTTATGTGTGTATCTATTATCTTTTTCTTTTTTCCTTTGATTCCATATTGACTGTTTTTATATATTTAGTTTATCAGGGTCTTTTGCTCTTCATTTGGTATCTAAGCTAGATTTTTTAGCTTTTTTAAAAGAGTAAAGGTTTTAACCCTATGATAAATTAATTCTTGAGTGGGAGCCACAAGTGAAAGAATATAGGTAAAGTAAAATCATGAGAAGCACATAGGTAGATATTAAAATAATTAATGGATAACATTTTGAGGTATGGAAACTCAATATGGAGGGTTGATAAAGATAAGTGAATTGTAGTCTCGAGAATAAAATAAACATCAATGATAGATGAAGATTGGCTAAAGATCAATAGGAAGGTAAGGATTTCTATTAGATCGTTCTTATATGATTCGATATTGTTGAATGTATTGATATAGACCACATTAAATTCATTATGGGATAAGTTGGGAACTTTGTATTAGACAAATTTGATGGTAAATAAACTCTTTCTTTGAGAGAAGTTGTATTCACTTTGGATGAATGATGGTGACTCTGTGGTTGAAAATTTGAATGCTTTTAACACTATGATAAGTAAATTAAACTCTGTTGAAGTAAAAATGGATGAAGAGAAAAAATGTATTACTTTACTTTGTTCATTACCTAATTAATGGGATAACCTAGTTATGGCTATCACCAATATAACTTCTATAGTGAAACTAGAGGATATAGTAGGAACATTGCTATCTGAGGAAATGAGATAAAAATATTTTGAGGATTATAATCAGAAGGATGCCTTGGTTGTGATATATTGTTCTCAAGAAAAAAGCAAAAATAAATTAGGATAAAGGAAATTGAGATCTAGGGGTAAATTTGTTGCTCCAGAAAATATAAAATTATGGAAGTGTGGTAAAATAGGGCATTTTAAAATAGATTGTAGATCTAAAATGGATGATAATATCCACTAATTTGATGAAGATTCAAGTTGAAGTTAAAATATGGAAAAATTAAAACTCTTCCTAGTGTGTCACATATTCTGGATTTGGAAAGGAATTTGATATTTGTGAGTAATATGAATGATGTGAGTGTGATTATGGTATTCAATAAGGATAGGTGCAAGATGATTCATGGAGTCTTGGTGTTGGCAAGGGTATTTCAAAAAGTAACTCCGTTCAGACTTGAGGTTAGCATTGTAAGTATTGATTGCAATAACTCTTTAGTACAAGAGGAGAATAATATGGTATAAGTAGCTCTGAGTTTTCTTGTAACAAAGACAATGTTGTGGTATCAATGCATGGGGTATATTGGTGAGAAAGGCCTTCAAACATTAAAAATGAAAGGTATGGCTAAAGGAATTTTTGATTGCCCATTAAATTTTGATTTTTGTGAGCACTATGTTCTAAAGGAATTTTACATCTAGTTCATAGTGATGTGTTTGGACTTTTAAAAGTACCATGATTAGGTAAATATATCTATTTTGTTATATTTACAGATGAATTTTCAAGAAAGACCTGAGTATTATGAAATAAACATAATATTTTCAATAAATTAAAAGAGTTTAAGACTTTTGTAGAAAATCAGATAGTGAAAAATATAAAGGTTTTGAGAAGTTACAATGGTGGTGAGTATTGCTCTAATTAACTTGAGCAATTTTTTAAGGATTGTGGAATATAAAGGTAAAAAATATTTTTTTATACTCCACAAAAAAATGAAGTTGCAGAACAGATGAACAAAACATTGATGGATAAGGCTAGAATCATGCTAAGTGGTACAAGGTTAGAAAGAAAATTTTGGGTAAAATTTGTGTTAACTGCTTGTTACCTCATCAATAGATATCCTACCTCAACTTTGGTGGACAAGACTCCACATGAAGTGTGGACTGGTAATAAACCCTCCCTCAATCATATAAGGGATTTTGGTTGTGATGCTTATATGTATGTCCCAAAAGATAAAAGGACTAATCTAGACTATAAAAATAAAAAAATGCATATTTGTGGGTTATAGTATTGGTGTTAAAGGATATAAGTTGTGGAACCCAAAAACACAGAATATTGTTTACAATCGTAATGTGATCTTTAGAGAAATAAAAGGGGTTTCAAAATAGGAAATGCAACCAAGCAAAGAACCTAAAATAGTTCAAGTAAAATTGGAATAGGAGGAAGAACATGTGGTAGAACCTAGTGCTATAGAAGAAGATGAACTACAAAGAGAGTCTGAAGAAAAAAAATTAGAGGAAGAAAGTGAGGAGGAAGCTAAATATGAAGAACCTAAAAATACAAGTTTTAGGAGATTAGATCAAGTGAGAAGACTTCTAGAAAGCTATAGTCTTTTAAATATTTGTTTTAAATTTAATAAATCGGTTATTGATGAAGAATCCAAGACTATAAAGGAGGCACTTTAGTCAAGTGAGAATAAGTCTTGGAAAAGGGCTATAAAGGAAGAAACGAAGTCCCTAGAAAAAATAAGATATGGGACTGGATGAAATTACCCCCTAGAAGAAAACCAGTTGGTTGTAAGTGGGCATTCAAGAAGAAGTACAATGTAGAAGGAAAGTTTGAGAAGTAAAAGACTTGCCTAGTAGTAAAAGGATTTTCTCAAGCTGAGGGAATTGAATTTGGTAAGATTTTTTCTCCTATGGTTAAACTAGCATCAATTAAATTTTTGTTGTCTATTTTTGTTGCTTCTGGTCTTTAAATAGAATACATGGATGTAAATACAATATTTCTACATGGTTAACTTGATGAATACATATATGTCACAACCATAATGCTTTAGGATAAAAGGTAAGGAGGACTTGGTATGCAAGTTGAAAATTTCTCTTTATGGCTTGAAGCAATCTCCAAGAATGTGGAACCAAAAATTTGATAGGTTTGTTTTGAAACTTGGGTTTGGAAAAAGTAAATTAGATCCATGTGTGTATTTTAAATAAGAAGGTAAAAATTATGTTATCATTGTTTTGTATTTGGATATGTTAATTGGTAACAATAAGGAGAAGATAAAGTTACTAAAATCTCAGTTATCTTCTAAATTTGACATGAAGGATTTGGGTGTTGCAAAATTTATTTTAGGTATGGAAATAATAAGGGATCATGTAAATAGAAAGGTATGGTTAAATCAAGGGAAATATGTTGATTTGATACTATAGAGGTTTAGGATGCATGATTGTAAACCTGTATGTACTCCATATCCTATTGGTCAAAAGTTATCCGCTAAACAATGTCTTAAAATAGATGAGGAAATTGAAGAAATGTATCATGTTCCTTATGCAAGTGATGTTGGTAGTATGATGTATGCAATGGTCTATACTAGACTTGATATTAAACATGTGGTGGGAGTAGTTAATAGATATATGTCCAATCCAAGAAAAGAATATTAGAATGTTGTGAAGAGGATCTTCAAATACTTGTGTGGAACTTCAAACTATGCTATATTTTACCAAGGAAAAAATGGAGATAGTAATATTGTAAATCTACAAGGTTTTTTGGATGCTAACTAGGATGGAAATATGGACAAGAGAAGATCCACAAGTGCTTGTGTTCAGTGGTTTCTTTGTTCACAATAGAGGTAGAGTACATTGCAACAAGTCATGCCTATAAAGAAGCAGTGTGTCTATAGAGGTTATGTTCAACATTTTGTCTAAAGTAGAAGGCTATGAGAATTGATAGTGATAGTAAAAGTACAATATTTTTGGTCAACAATAATATTTTTCATGATCAATCAAAACATAGTGATATCAAGTACCATTTTGTGAGAGAGATGGTTGAAGGTAATCAGGTGATGTTGGAGAAATTTGATATAGATAATAATGTTGATGATTCATTAATAAATGTTGTACCTATTCAAAATTATTCTTGGTATCGAATATCTATGGGTATGGTTACCCTTAAAAATTGATAATGGTAGTTTTTTCCCCCTATGGAAAGTATTCAATAAGTGGAAAAATGTTGGAAATATGTTGAATATTTTCCATGTTATTATGGTGGGGTTAACTCTAAAAGGTATTGGACACTCTCCATGTATTCTTGTTGAGGTTCGGGGCCAGGATAGGCTTCAAGTAGGGGTTGGAGGGTGGTATCCCCTAAAAAGTGAGAGTTTGGGGGTAGCAACCCCCGATGGAAATTTTAGGGTTTCTTAATCTATTTTTAAATCCACATGGGTGTTTAGGGTTAAATATTTAAACCTATGGTTTTTTTCCCATGGTATTGTAAAATTTGTTATTGTTTTGTTATTTGCACTTGCATCAAGGTTTGAAGATAGATGAGAGATGAGAATTATTGTATTGGATACAGTTAAGTTTATACAATAAGGAGATATTATTGTGCTAGTTTTTTTTTTTCTCATAAGTGTTTCCTAGGTGAAATTCTATGTTATGTGTGTATTTGTTATATTTTTTCTTTTTCCTTTGATTTTGTATTTATTGTTTTTATATATTTAGTTTATCAAGGCTTTTTGCTCTTCAAAGTAATTTCTAATGTCTATGAGGTTATAGGCTATATGATACAATCCTCATGGACGATGTCGTTTACCTATTATATGGTTATCCAATCATACTTTGGTTATTGAATCGTGATGTACAACCCTACACCTCATATGATTCAAACCTTGGACATATTTTTAAAGTTCTAAAGTCTCAACTATTAGGCCTACTAAGAGATATTTATCAAGATTCAAAATCCCTAGTAACATAATGTTGGTGGATCCAATATTCTTATTCATATAATTGTGAACATCTATATTTTAATTAATAATAGATTACATTCAAATTCATTTATTTTAAATAACACTTGATATATTGAAATACTTATGCCTCATGTATTGTCAAAAACATATTTTATTGCTTTGTATAATGTAATTTGTATACTTACAAACAATAAAATTTGTATAGGTATTTGATTAAAATTTTACTTTGAAATATTCCATATTTATAAACCATGACAAAACACAAAGTTTTCATATCATTAAATGGAATTCTCAAGGGGTTAAAAACATGGTTTTCCATTTTGGGGACCTACATGTTAGAATTTACACCTACTTTTGGAAATGAACATAAGAAATCCATCCACTCAAATCTTATACAAAAAGTGTAAGAAATGATGAAAGAGAAAAATATATAGTGGGCATCCATATGTATTGTAAATAATCACTATATTATCTATAGATAAGAATCATAAAATTTTGATGTAATGGATGGAGTGGGCAGTATTTACACAAATACAAAAACCCCAATTACATAAATGAGTTTAACCTAAGCCAACATAATAAGGGATTAAGGTTAATTACAAGTTAAAAGGCGAGTTTAGCCATAACAAGGTTTATTGAGGCCTAAAGGACTTACATAATAAAATATTATAAAAAAATAAAATACAATTGTACAATGATTGCCCATAGGCCTATACAAGATTAAATCACATGATGTTTTCCTTTGCCATAAAACAAATTACACTTTCAACACACCCTTGTGATCTAAATTGAGGGACCAATATGAGAATATTTAAGTAACAATAATATCTTCCCACCATAATGGATGCTCTAATGGGCCTCTACATTAGAGGAAGACCATTTGGATCCCTCTCATCATTTGAAAATATTTTAATGCAAAAATGCATCTACATAAGAATATTTATAGGATGAACTACAATCATCATTGTCTCTAGAAAATACTCCCACACATCCAAAAAATATTTTTACTAAGACTCCATATAAGGAAGAATTCAACAATACTCCTTTTAGAGAAAATATGCTTTTATCTTCTAGTCACATAAGGTAAGACTTAGAAGCATAGTTTTCCCTTTTATAACATACATCATCTTATTTGACATTATCAACTTGACCTTATGTCACCTAATTTTTATTATCAAAATATCTTTGCATGGGCATGTCGATGAAAAGGGCCATTATGAACTCTCAAAAGAATCTAAAAAAATAGACAAAATATGAGATACTAAAAGTTTAGATCTTCACAAATAAGTTGAATCAATAGCCCAAAGGAGGAATAGGAATTGACTAAAGTATATTCTAAATCCTTTTCCTGTATTCCTCCAAAAGACTCTAAATTTATTACAACTATCACAAACCCAACCGTATCTCCAATAAATGTAGACAAAATAATATGATAGCATAACATATTGTTAATTAACCATTTATAAATAGGGAAATAGGTTTTGAAAACAATCACACAATGAGATGCCCTTCCACTAAATACCTCCAATGCAAAGAATTCAACAAATTGTGTGATTTGAAAAAAAAATGCTTAAAATGCCTTTGAAAGTTTACCCTCCAAAATAGTCCTAGAGTGACATTTTTGAAAAACATCATTTCTTTGATTCCTTATAATTTTTTTTCAAGGAAAACATAACCTAGAGTAGGCATAAATTATTCCGCAAAAAATAGAAAATTAAATATTTTTTTTGTTGAAGGTGCTTATGAAGCTATGACAAGTAGTTCATATTAGAAGCCAGAAAAAAAAGATCAAAGGTTTTGAATAGATTATTTGCATGACTAAGTTTTAAGCCCATATCTACTTTGATACCATGTTGAAATTCATAACTAATTATAGAAACAAATGGAAGCAATTCATCCACTCAAATCTTATACAAAAAGCATAAGAAAGGAAAAAAGGGAAAAACATATATTGGGCACTCTTAGGCACCATAAATAATCACTCCATAGATAAAATCACAACACTCAGCAATACGAGAGGAAGTGTGAGCTAAGACAAAGTGTGAGCCAAGATCTAGTCATGGCGAAATAGTGATAGGTTCATTTGGAGTGCATAAATGCTTCAAAAACTTACCACAAATGCATGGAATATTTTTTCCAAAAAATTATTGAAGCAAATGAACACTAGAAAAAAGAAAATATAGGGGCTATTGTGATCCAAGAGGGAGTGTAATCTAGGAGTGAGTGCGAGGAAAGAGAGAGTGCAATCCAAGAGCAAGTGCAATGTGAGAGGAAATGCGAGCCAAGAGGGAGTGCAAGCCAAGATCGAACCTTATTAGCTAGTATGGAAGGAAAGTCATATTTGAAATCCCTAATGGGAAGTTAGGATACCCTAGTTGAAAGTATGAAGGCCCAAATTGGAGATAAGTAGAAGAACAAATACATGGCATGTTCTATCAATGTAGCAGATTTCACACTAGAAGTAAGTATCAAGGATGAGATGATTAAGCATGATATAATGGTTCTTAAAAGTAGAGGGTTAATATATAAGTTCCATAGATTATGGATAGGGTTTTTGGATATTCAAAATTGGATCAAGTGGAAGTAGGGATTAAATTTAAATTACTTTGTTACTTTTCTTCCTAAATTTTTTTTCCTCATCATCTTTTCTTGTTTATAAATTAGGGATAAAATATGAATTGGTGGCCCATGGTTTAGGGGAAGAGATGCACTTTATTTGAGACCATGAATGAAATATTTTCTATTGATACAAAAACTATTAAGAAGCTTCCAATATGGGTTAGGCTTTTTGGACTTCCATATTAACTTGTGAATAAGGATATTTTGAAGAATATTGGAAATACCCTAGGGAAATTCATCAAGGAAGGACTAACTACTAAGGGGAAAAGCATGTTATATATACTTGAATGTGTTTCTATGGATATTTCAAAACCTTTGGCACAATCCATTAAGATTAAATATGAATCAAGAGAATGGGATCAAAAAGTATATTATGAAAATATCACATTTTATTACCACAATTGTTGAGATTGGACACATGGCAAGAGTTTACAAAGTGAAAAATATGAAGAAAAAAGATTAAAAAAAATAGTGGTGAGATAAAATTCAAGATAAAGCAAGGAAATCATACAATAATAGAAGCTAGATCAGATCAAGGATATTCCACTATGAAAGAAGTGGCAAAGAAATCCTATCTATAGAATCATTTAGCAAGTTCAAAAGGAATTAAAGGTACAAAAGAAGATGTGGAGAGAAATCCTTAAACAAAGACAACAAAAGAGGTCAAGTTTATTCCAAGTAGATATCTTCATTTTTCTCTAGTATAAAATCCTCTCCAGGTAATAAAAGTGAAATGGGTAAATATGTTATCCCTTGCACTTTAAAGTTTCAAGAGCAACATAATAAAGAAATGAGGATGGCAGGAACCCATAACAATTTAGATTTTTAAGGGCAGAATAAGAAAGTAATTGCTATAGAAGAGCATCCTTGCACTTTAAGGTTTCTAGGGCAATAGAAAGAAGATTGTGCTTTTAAGATTATTCCTTGCACTTCAAATACTTCAGAACAAGGTAAACCTAAATATTATAAGTCTTACTATGAGTAGTGTGAGAATATTGAAGAGATTGAAGAAGATAAATATATTGTTGGAAATGAAAAAAAAAAAAAAAAAGAGGAAGACCCAAGAAGCAAAAATAATGAGAAAAAAAAACCCATAAGGATATTGATAGGGAAAACAAAAGCAAATATCACAAGTGCTAACAAGAAATGAGGCTAAACTCATAAATAAAAACAAAAAATAACAATGAAAATAATATTTTGGAATATTAGGGGAATGAGTAAGAACCCCTAGAAAGGTGTTAAGATATTGTGAGGTTGTCATAGACAAGATATTTATAGATATAGAATCGGGGCAACAAATATTTTAGCCATTGCAACAAACATTTTTGCCATTCACAGTGTTGAATTTCATCTTGATATAATTTAAAGTTCGAAATGCATCTGATATAAAAGGAGTATTTGAAGTTCAGCATAATTATAAAAGGAGTATAAATTATATGTGATAAGGAGTGATGAGGCATAATTATAAAAGGAGTATAAATTATGGGCAACAAATATTTTAGCCATGAGGAGTGAAGATTTTCAATTCCTAAGCCAAGGTTGAAATCCCATAGGTGAATCTTTAAATTTTTGTGCAAGTGGTTGGTCGCAATTATTCTAGAGCAATTAGTTTCACATCTAGATCAAGGTTCCAATGCTATTAGTAAACCTTAACATTCATTCAAATGACACAAACTCTACTAATTAAATTCGTTGACTTTCAAGGAGGAGATCTTGTTTCGAAACTTGTCAAGAGATATGCATAATTACTAAGATATTGTAATATTATTTCACATCGTAGACAAGATTCCAATGCTATTAGTAAACCTTAACATTCATTCAAACGGCATAAGCTCTAGTAATTAAATTCCTTGATTTTCAAAGAGGAGACCTTGGTTCAAAACTTGTCAAGAAATATGCATAATTGCTAAAATATTGTTATATTAGATTGCGATGTAATATAGCCTTCACGCAAGATATTTATAGATATAGAAGTTGGGCAACAAATATTTTAGCCATTCATGGTATTAAATTTCATCTTGACATAATTTAAAGTTTGGAAGGCATCTGATATAAAAAGAGTATTTGAAGTTCAGCATATTTATAAAAAGAGTATAAATTATATGTGATGAGGCATAATTATAAAAGGAGTATAAATTATGGGCAACAAATATTTTAGGAGTGAAGATTTTCAATTCCTAAGTCAAGGTTCAAATCCGATCGATGAATCTTTAAATTTTTGTGCAAGTGGACCAAGATTCCAATGCTATTAGTAAACCTTAACATTCATTCAAATGACACAAGCTCTACTAATTAAATTCCTTGACTTTCAAGGAGAAGATCCTTCGAAATTTGTCGAGAGATAGACATAATTGCTAAAATATTGTAATATTATTTATTATTTCACATCGTAAACTAAAGTTCCAATGCTATTAATAAACCTTAACATTCATTCAAATGGCATAAGCTCTACTAATTAAATTCCTTGATTTAAAAAAAAAAAACCTTAATTCAAAACTTGTTAAAAAAAAAAAAAAACTAAACTAAAATATTGTAATATTAGATTACGATGTAATATAGCCTTCACGCATCATTTCAATCATGTTCACTTAAAGTATAAAAATAAAAGTACAAATTCTGGTGATAATCAAAATAATTGAAAATGTATGATTCTGTTGCCGGGACTTGAACCCGGGTTTCTCGAGTGAGAGCCGAGTATCCTAACCAACTAGACTACAACGGAAGACATGCTTCATAACTTCGTCTCTGTGTACATGATGCATATAAAAATAAAGTTATACGCATGCTTATCTTCGTTTGACTATCATAACTTCGTCTCTATCTACATAATGCAATTTAAAAAAAATAAAAGTTTTAGGCACACGTCATAACCACTCGGCCAAAGCGACGAAAGAAATGGCTTACGTTATGTTTCTCCTCTTTAACAAGCCGCAGTTTTTCCTTCCATTCCATGCATGGCGTATGTTGTATTTATATGTTGCGATTTTTCTTTGATATAGGTCTTAAAAAACAGTTTAATAATGTCATTTGAATTCAATCCGATGATAAATATATATAAGAAATATTACTAAAAAAAAATTATAAAACATATCTAAATCACATCTTGCAGAATAGAATGTCCTTGCACACTACATTGCCGAGGTCATCTCGTATGACAGCAAAAATGTAACATATACCTGGAATTCACACAAAAAGCCCCTCAACCCACCATCACATTATTTATTTTTTTAACTTTTTGGTTGAGCGTTTTCCATTTTTTTTTTCCTCTCTTCTTTTCTATTTTTGGTTCAGGTTAAGAGGGTTTTTGTGCACATCACCGATTCATTCTTTCATTGAAATAATATGAAATATAACTGATGCTACATTTTCTAAAACATAATAACAAAGAATCTCTTCTCATAAATTGAATTGAGATTATCAGACATCAACATACCGTTTGTGTAAAGGTTTCTTAATCTCCCGCATTGAGAGGGGAAAGGGTTTAGAAGAGAAGGTAACCACGTGGAAGTTGAATGCTAAGCCAACATGGGACGATGAATATGGTAGACGCTAATCTCAAATCCCTTGCTTCTTTTCCTTCGATAGGAAGGAGGGGCCATATGATCTAGAGGAACACATTATTAGAGGATCATCACTTTATAGAAAATAAATTATTAGAGGATCACCACTTTATAGAAAATAGGCTTGAAGGAGGAGCCATATGACCTAGAGGAGCACAAGCTTAATCATTAGAGGGTCACTACTTTATAGAAAATAGGCTTGAAAATTGAAAAATATCCTTATGTATTAGTGCATGAAGATTGAAACAATCAATATAATACAATATTTTAAAGCTTACAAGTGGATCTAGACTTATCTTCATTTGGTATTATATTATGGTATAGCAATAACTCAAATAGTAATGAAGCAAGTAAATACACTTGTAGCAGTTGGTCCAACCATAACCAGGTCAATGGGATATTTGAGAATAGGTAGTTGGTCCCATAAAGATAAGGGATGGTGGACTTTTTTTTTTTAAGCCAAAAACCCCTTGCGGGGCCGCCTTGGTCTAAGAGACCACGAGGGGGTTCTACACCATCAAAGTCACCGGGGTCGCACCGCCGCCGTACCAACATTATCAATTGGATTTTGGGTACCCAATTCAGTTTTTTTGGTAGGGTGGAGATTCAAACCTGGGACCTCCCTTGGAGGATTGCCCTCTCCTCTCCAACTTACCTACAACACCTAGTGGGATGGTCAACCCTTTAACTATGGTAGAATGGACATACAATACCAAATCTCAGTTCGAGAATGATATCATTGATTATTAAACCAATAGATGTAGTTTCTAAATCCTTTGAGAGTGAAATTGAATTGGCATGGAGATATGACACTAGTGAATCTAATGAAAGCATTTTAAAGCAATAGATCAATCAATTGAAACAAAAAGGAAAAAATCATGAATGCTACCTATTCTCCTTTGACTAAGAAACAGTAAAATAAAGTACAAATATCTAAAATCCTACAAGAACAAATTTTGAGATCTACTAGAAACTTTTAATGACTACAAGCTTAAAACGATACATACAAAACTAAATATAAATATAGATGGGTTAGCCTCTTTAATTGTCATATTTGATCTAGCCATAAATATGTGGAATAAACTAAAGAAATTGGAAGTGGTTTTTAGGTCTTGTCATCCTTCATAATATTGAACATTAGGAAGTGTTAATAATGATGAAGAAATCATTGAGCTTTGGGTCAAGGAAGCATAGCACATAGAAGGAAAGAATGAATATGAGGCTAAATATTAAAGAAAAGAATGAATATGAGGATAAAAACCAATTATGGGGTAATCTAATTGAAAACAAACCAGTCTCCTAGAGGTCTAATCATATTAGAAAATTTGGTTAACCTTGATGATATTGCTAAGATGATAAGCATAAAAGTAAAGTTATAATCTTATCACCCATTGAAATTGTAGAGGAAAAGAATCTACTCATGGAAAAAGAGTGTACTATGGAACACCATTTCTTATTCAAGGAATTATGTAGACTATATAGAGATATCATCAGATGGATGTATGAAGACATAATTATCAATGATGGGAGCATCATTGAACATACCATTGAGCTTGAACCTATATCCAAATCACTCTACCAATACTGGAGTCTTGATATTCTAAAAATGAAGTGATGATGATGAAGAAGCTTTTAAAATTTTTATAGGCACAAATCATATCCCTATTAAGCATTCTGTATGAGTAGCAAATATAGTTCTAGTGCATAAGAAAAATGGAGATATTTGTCTATGCATCAATTTTAGCAATTTAAATTTGAGCATCTCTAAAATACTATTATCTTCTTTCATTAATTGATAAAATATTGCAAAAAGTAGTAGGGTTTCAAATTCTATCATTACTTGAAAATTTATTTGTGTATAATTAGATTTGGGTCAAATATGATGATCAACGTAAGATGACATTCACCATAAAATAGGGAACCTTTTCCTATCAAAGAATACATTTTTGTTGTTGAAGTAATGTGAAGTACAAATGGGGGTACAACTAGGGGCCACCCTTTTTTGGGACACAATAGAGGCCACCCTTCTCGTGATTATACAATGTAGGAGCTACTTTCTAAATGGTTATGGATATTGAATTTGCGAGTTTAATTGTTGAGATAATACTAATATATCTTGATGACCTGATAGTCTTTTCAAAAGAAGGAAACAAACACATTGAACACCTAGAGTTATTTTTACACAATTGAAACAAGTATAGAATCTCTTTAAACCCTAAGAAAATATTATTCCTTGTGTAAGAAGAGAATATTTTGGGACATGTAGTTTCTAAATATGGACTTGTAATAGACCCTGATTGCATCAAAATAATCCAAAAACTATCAACTCCTTCATCAATAAAAGGTATTATATATTTTCTAGGATAAATTTATTTTGTGGCTAGATTCATAACTAGGTATATCTAGTTAGACCCATCACCAAGATGCTAAATATTCATTTGGATTGAATATGGGGAACACTCTTTCCAAGTTATTAAATATGCAATCACAAAAGCATAAGTTCTAATAGATCTATAAATATTTTAGGTTTATGCTTTTGATATAAATGAAAGTGTTGTAGTCATGTTAACTTAGAAAGATGATAAAGAAGATGAATATATATTTTTATTGATGATTCAAATGCTTCATAATTATGAGGAATGATATAACTTCATAAAAAATAAATATTTGTTATGATAAAATCCTTTAAGTTCAAATATTATTTATGTCAAAGCAGAACTATCATATTTGTGGTACATCTTGAAGTGAGGTCCATAGTTCTTCATAGGGAACTTGGAGAAAAGAGTGTGGATGTATAAATAAAATTAAAGAGTTTGACATAGATATCAATTTAACTAAATTAGTAAGGGCACAAGCCCTCTATGAAAACCTTTTCATTTCTCTTGCAAAGGAACAAGTAGCACTTATGGAAGAGGATGACATAGAGGAGCAAACAGGATGGATGGGTGACACAAGGAGATATATATCAATAGGAAAAGTCCTAAGAAACTTAATACCTAAAGAAAGAGTTGGGTTCAAACAAAAGGTTGCTCATTACACCTCACTAAATTTTAATTTTTTTACAAAGGATATGTTAGAGTGGTGTTAAGAGGTATGGAAGAAATAAGAAAAAAGATCTACTAAAGGAATACCATTATGATGGACATTAGTTTGTATAACATACAATCCTAACAATGGGTTATTATTAGCCCACCATATTCTATGATTATTTTCAATGGGTGAAAATTAGCAAGGCCTACTACATATTCATAAAAAAAATACAAAAGCTTTCATGGTTCTAAAGCCTATAATTGTCACAGAATCCTTCCAACAATGGGGCCTAGATTTCATTAGGAAAATTAACCCCTTATAAAGTGCAGTATATAGGTGTATCTTGACTACTATAGATTACTTCAATAGATGGAGAGAGGTTGCTCTAGTTAAGATAGTTAATCAAGAAGATATCATTCAAATACTAAAAGTTATAATTACTAGATATAAGACCCATTTAGTAGTGGTTATTGATAATGTTGTAGTATTTATTGGGACCACATTGATGATTTTTTTTACTATAATATGACTTTATATTAAAGGCCTCTTCCGATTAATACCCTTAAGGTAATGGTGTAGTAGAATTCATAAACCAAAATATTTTTTAAATTCTAAAGAGAATGGCTACCAAGTCTTAAAGAGATTGGAACACAAATTTGAAAAGAGCATTATGGATAGATAGGATAATGCCTACTAAAATTAGAGATGCCTTCTCTCCAAATATCCCAAGAAGTGGATCTCAAATATATTGGCATTACCCCAATGCTGACATGCCTAAATGCACTATTATCATTGGAAGAGGACAAAGAAAAGGCCTTCAAGAGATTTGCAACACAAAATTATAAGAAGTGATTTGATAAAATAACAACAAATATAGAGTCCAAGGGATGATATCTCATTTTTAAATGGGATGAAGATAGGATCAAACATAGAAAACATGAGAAATTTAACTCAGTATGGAATACGTTGTATTAAATTGACAAGGTTAAAATATCCAATGCCTTTAGACTAGTGATGCATGGTTGAAGGCCAATGCCTATCTCAACCAATGGATGGAACTTAAAGTCCCTTTAAAATTGAGAAAAGGTAGATATAAAAATGTACATAATGTTTTCTTTGTTTTTCTCATATTTCTATTTTTTTTGTTTTTTCTTTCCAAAGAAAAATAGAAAATATATATCAAAATTGAGAAAATACAAAAGAAAGAAAAATAAAATTCCTCTTAGTTTGGTGAAAACCATGAGAAATACATAAAGAATCTCTCTTTTTTCTCCCATTTCTTGAAAATTGTATACAATTTTGTAAAAAATTGACTTAAAAAAAGTAATTTGTCAAAACAAAATTAGAAAATCATCATTTTATTATGATGTGATTCATTGGACTAAATAAAATTTCCCAAAAACTCTTCTAATAATGTCAAAATGAAAAGGAAAAGGAAAAATAAAAGGAGTGATTTTCCACTTCCTAGAAGTAGTGAACTGCTACTAATGCATCGCAGATGCATAGGAAGGGGTAGTTGCCTACACATGATAGGGAGTTTTTAACCCCAAAAATTCTCATTCCCATCATTCAAGAATTAAAAGAAATAGAGCAATAAGAGGAAGAAGCAATTATTTTCGGTTATCCTAATATAGTGTGGATGGTATGTGAGTTAATATATCACTAGCAAGAAAGATGAGGGGGAGAGGTGGAGGGACATGCTCCCTCTCCCTGCTCCCCATTTCATTGTCCTTGCCTAGTTACTGACTCATCTCGGGTCATCCCACTTTGGGAATGCTTTGTAGCAGATGATATCCTTGAAGGGAGATCCTTGCCCACTTTTTGCTCCTTTCCTAGTAGTTTCAAGGTTTTCCTTCTTGAGTCCTGGGCCTAGTGCATCCCAAGGTTCTTCTAGGGTTTCCTAACTATTTCTAGGATCCTTTCCCCGATCTCCATCAAGCTTTCCCCTGGGGTTTTTTCATAGGTTTTTTTACTTGGATTCGGTTTCGAAGGCTTTCTTGGTCTATGGTGGTTGTAGGTTGGGTTTTTGACTGCTTCCTGGTACGTCTTGTGAGGTCCTCACATCATCAAGGTTGGTCTAGGATGGCCAGTTTCCTCTATTTTTTGACTCCTCTCTGGGATACCTTTGGTTTTTGGTAGTCCCGTTACTTTGGGTGGGGCCCTTTTCGGTTTCCTATTCGAAGGCTTCTTCTTGTTGGATCTGATGCTTGGTGGATGCTTAGGATATTTTCATGGCCTTGGGGGGGCCTCTTCTTGTGCTTGAGTTGTTCCTAGTCCCAGTCCCAGTTCCTTAAAGATGTTTGTGAGCAAGGATGGGGGGTTCTTGGTCCTTTCTACTGGGGTGCTTAGGGTTTTCTACTGCATGTATCAATATTGAGGATGGGACTTGTGATCTATGCATGCAGAAACCTAACTCCCTTAGTGTAGGCTTCCATGGATCCCACCTTTGTGTCTACTGCCTCTTTCTTCCTGGGCTCTGCAAGTTTTTAATTTTGGTTTCCTGTTCGAGGGTTTCTACTTTCTGGTCATGCTTCTCGGTGGACTCTCAAAGCATGTTCTTGGTATTAGGGGTGGGCCTCATCCTATTCCTGATTTGTTTGTAGTCCCAATTCTAGTTCCCTAGAATTGTTCGTGAGCAAGGATGGTGGGTTCCTGGTCATTTCTACCAGTATGCTTTGGGTTTTCTTCTACATTTTTTGGTCTTGGGGTGGAGACCGATGCGCTTGCAGTTGTGTCACTCCTTCCTCCTTCAATTTTAGCTTTTGATGGTCCTTTCTTTGTGTCTGTTGTTGTTGTTCCTGGATCCTTCTGGCTTCCTCATAGTTCAACTTGGTTTGCATGTGTATATCTTATCTTGTAGATAAACCTAGTAGTGTTGTTCCATTTCACAGGCTCAAGCAAAAGCTTCCCACTATTGTTTCTCTGAGGGTCTTGATGTCATTTCCCAGGTTGTCCAGCTGTTGAGCCCTGGATTGTATCTCGTTACTACTAGTTTCTTAGCTCGCACGGTTGCTTGCTATTTTGCTATACCTTGTGGTGTATCCTGAGCCATCCCTGGGTGGGGATCCTCTCCAAATTTCTAAAGTCAAATTTCCTACTTCTTATTTTCAGGCAGGATATCTGATTTCAGGTCAAATCCATTTTTTGTTGGTTTTCCTGCTGGGCAGGATTTTCTAAACCTATTGGTTTTCCCACTGGGCAAAATTTTTCAAATTCATTTTTTGCTGATTTTCTCACTAGGCGGGATTCTCCAAACCTGCTAGTTTTTCTGCTGGGCGAGGTTTTTCAAATTCATTTTTTCAACTGGTTTTCCTGCTAGTCAGAATTTTCTAAACCTGCTAGTTTTCTCGCTGGGCAGGATTTACAATTTGATGGTTTTTGGCTACTTCTCGTTGGGTAGGATTTTAAAAATTTTCATCTTGCATGTTTTTTCGCTAGGTCATATTTTTCAAAATTGGTGGTTTTTTGTTGGGCGGGATTTTCAAAATTTACTTGTTCTCGTTGGGTGGGTTTTTCCAAACTGTTTATTTCCTATTGGGCGAGATTTTTCAAGTTGATTGTTTTTTACCTTTGGTTTAGTTAGTTGACCTACTGTAAAAAGTTTTTGGGGTCCTTTCAAAACCCACTTTTAATATAATTTTAAACTACCAAAAAAAAAGCAATTATTGCGATCATAAATATCATGGTCATACTGATATAGGGAATAAGACCAAAAGGGAGTCTTAATATTCTTAAAATAAATAAGGTATAGGGAAATCCCAACCCTCTATCTATTTTACTATGCTTCTATCATGAAAGGGACTTAATTGGGCCTATCTCTTTCACTAAAGTGGTAGGGAACTTTGTTTTTGTACTTCCTTTTGTTTTGGTATGTATACATCCATCACTCATGCCCATGTTTGACCTTCAACAACATAAACACAATGATGTATCTTCCCTCTAGTTTTGCAAGTTTATGGCACTAATTGTGATACACCCCAATAAGGAGTGGATCACCAAGGACCTCATTGAAAATTTCATCTAAGTCTAGAACCAGTGAATTGGTTTCCAGCTTATAAAATCACTTCTTTCAGTAAGGCAATAAAAATTCATCCAAGTAAAGAAGTAGTGAATTTTTATTTTCCATTTTAATGAATAATTTATTCAATACGAAGCATAAACACACAAATTGCTACTTGATCCTAGAATTGAAAAATATTTAGGTAAATTTTTCAAGAATAAAATGGATACCAATACAACCACCAATAGTAGTATGGTGGTTGAGGCAACCCTTGTATGCCTTACAACCACTACAAAGATGGGCCCATTAGACACATAAATACAAATAGAACAAGTGGGTCCCTCTAGAGCTAAATAATTAAATATCCCTAAGAAGCCTAATATATGTATGTTGTCCCCTACTAAAATGTGGGAGATAGGTAATTCTTATACTCCCCTATTAAATTTAGGAAGGAAGTAATAACACACTTCAATATGGGACCAAGGATAGACTCCTAGAGCATTAGAAGAATATGGACATCTAGGTTGATGATGAATTTGGTACTTTATGTAATCCAAAACTCACAATTTCTAGCATAAATCCATACCACAAAACATTACATGCATGGACCATTCATGCACCCTTGAAAATCAATGGTCCCCTTTGCATATACTTTATGACATTAATGTTGGCTTTTTAGCCAGATTATCATAGGTCCCAATGTTCAAGATTAAAATATATTATTTAATATTTGAGCTTTTAATTTATGCAGCCAACGTTAATAAACAAAAATTTCTATAAAATAACAATAATATGAAGTAAAATGACCATTAGCATTCATGCAATAACATGAAGAAAACTTACAATTGAATTTCTCAAATTGTATACAAGCTTCTTCTTACGATGCTAAAATACATATATTCATCCAATGATAATTTAAATTAATCAATTTTGTTCTTACATTCCATGGAGATTTGTCTCCATAATATAGCCTTACAAAGATGACTCTTCAATACTTGACTATTGATCTCCTTACATATCTGGGAGATGCATCTTTTCCTATTCCATACATAAGATAAATCCTCTCATGTCTTTGGCTTCTCATCTTGTCACTTGTATACATGATACTTGACACTATATTTACTCTTGCAAACTTTATTCTATGACACTTGCACACTTGCACACTGTACTATATGACACATTGCATACTCCTACACACTATTACATGACACTTGTGTACATCCTACATGGACACACAAATAAGGGAAAATATAAATCACAATCCTAAACTATAGACACACTTCCTAATATTTTAGATATTTACAATTGTACCATAAGGTACCATGGGATTCATTAGCATGTACCAAATAATGTAATATTCTCCAACAATCAAGTATGGAAATGATTTTTTTATTTGATATTTTAAGCTATTCCCCTTGGTGGCCACATTGTCCTACCTTGACCACTCTATACATTTTAATGGACTTCATTATATTGGTCTTGATCCATGTGTCAACAATCTAAACCTCCTCCATTGGTACTAAACTATTAGGATTGAATTCTTCAATATCCAATTATTCTACTACTACTACAATGTCCAACATACGTGAATGATAGAGCCTAAGAAGTTCAACATTGAAGATTGGATGAAAACCAATATAAGGTGGAAGATTCAAATTAAAGGTATTTTATCCCATCTTCTTTGTGACGATGTATGATCCATAACAAAGAGGTTTGATCTTCCTATAACATCATGCAAGTCCCTCTTTTTAAATATATAAGCAAACCTTATCTCCAACCTTGAATTGATGTGGAAATCAATGCTAGTCAGGGCACTCCTTGTATTTTTTATTTGTCTTTTACAAGAGATTATGGCCTTGTTATTGAATGTGTTGAATTTGTTTCACAAACCATGTTGCCTTTTCTACATCTTTTCTTCCATGAGGTAACTACTCCATGCATTTCATAGGGAGAGCTACATCAATGGGTGTTAATGATTGGAACTTGTTGTGGCCATTCCAAAAATAGCCCCAAAATTGGGGACCCACTTTTTTATTTTTCAGTTCTTGATTTTTTTTATTTAGATTGCAATATATGTTCCAAGATTTGGATGTGGATTAGTGTCTCCTTTTAGTTTATTTTAAGTTGTTTAGTGTGTTGGTTAGGTTCCTCCTTGTTTTTTATTGTTTTGGTTAATTTTAATGTTTTGAATTAAACCAATTCAAACATTTGAAATTAATTAAATCAAATTAAAAAAAAAAAATGAATAAATAAAAATAAAAAGAGAAAAAAGAAAAAATAAATAAATAATAATCATGAAAATAAAATAAAAATAAAACAAACAAAAAAGAAAAAGAAAGAAAATAATATATATATATATATATATATATATATATATATATATATATATATATATATATATATATATATATATCAAAATAAAACCATCAATATGTTTTTTGGAAAGTTTATTTAATTTCATTAATGGTTTTGTTTTGGGAAAAGTTTGGTTTAATTTTATTTTTAGTTTTGTTTAGATTAAATTATATTAATAGTTTTATTTTGGAAAGTTTAATTCATGTGGTTTTTTTTATTGCAGGTTACTATTAAAAAAAAAAAGGAAAAGAAAAGGGAAAAAAACGGCAACACTCAAGAAGAGAAAATCTCAGGTATCATGCCAATGGAAAAGAAAATGTTGGAAAGTCAAAAGTTGGAAAAAGAAACAAATAGAAAAATATTATAAATTTTAAGAAGAAAATAAAACGTTGGAAAACCAAGAATTGGAAAAAGAAAGCATTGGAAAGCCAAGTGTTGGAAAAAGAAATGAATAGCCAAAGTTGGAAATCTTTAAAAACCCATTGAAGCTCATAAACAAGGGTTGGATGTTTTTTGGAAGAAGCTGGAATACTGGTTGTAAAACAAAATATTATTTTTAATGCAAATATTTCATAAACTTGCACTTTGTGAGCAAGATGGGAGGAGATTTTTCTACATGTTTGATCTAATGGTTTATCTTTTCTTCCATGTGTTCTTAGCTTATAGATAGTGTTAAATGTATTTTAATGGTTGCATTATCTAAGGCTTAGAAGCATGGAATTTATTTTTGTTCCTTAGAAGGTTGCACCCAATTTATTTCAAATCATGTGTATGTAAATTTGAATAAATTTGGTTACATGTAGAAAGTCTCACATATCTGGTTTTTATAGGATAGGGTGGCATTATACTAAGAGTACTTTGTTTTTAACATTTTTGGCTTTCTGGTCCATTTTAAAAAATTTATTTTTATCTTTCTAACCCTTTCCTTTTGCAACATAGTCTTAACCCCAACTTTGGAGTGTACTCCCCTATAGCTTCATTCTTTATACATACAAATTGATTAGTTTTTTGTCACAACTTGATATATCTAGCGTTAATTTTTTCCATATATTCTTCACATTAGTGTGCCTCCTAGCCTTGAAGCCCTACCAATGTTTCTTCCTTCTATTCCTAACTCTAGTTTGTAAAATATTCTAGGTCAGTTGCTTGGACGAGAGTTCTAGTTCCCTAAGTTCTTGTTGATATGAAAATCTTCCTATGGTAATATTGTGCATCCATAGATCTTGACCAACATTGAATGACCTAAAATCCATGAGGCTTCAATGGTCAATATTCAGAGAAGGCTTATCCCCTTGAGGTTCAAGCTAACTATTCCTAAAATAAAATGGAACAGAGTGTTGAAAGAAGAAAAAGAAGTTGAAGATAGAACTTATTATGGTGCAGATTAAGTCACATCAAGATACATGCATAATGAAATATTATGCAATTGAGGAAATAAGTAAATTTCTTAACAAACCAACCAATTTTTTTACCAATCATAGAACATTCATTTATACACTTTATAGCTATAAAATTGTAGATTCTAGAACCATAGAATAAATCATGAATACAAATCCAAGAAGTAGAATTAATACCATGAGCATTCAACAAGTCAAAATTAGAAATAAGCAATCATCCATACATACATGTCCTACAACAAAGTTGAATTGGATATCAAACAACAATTTATTTGTATTTGTCAATGTGCAATATGCTTCATACATGGAAATTGTAAAATATTAAGAGCCTATATTTTTTACATTCTTCATTCTAGTATATATAACTTCCTACAATACATTCATTTATCAAAGGTATCATTACCTAAGAGGTGGATTGCTATTATATCAGAAGGTTTGCCTATTCATTAGGTTACTTGGAGTATTTTTATTCTAACCACCAGGTATTGGCTTGCTAACATGGATGGAACCTACATCATCTTCATTCATATTGACCTTGTTGTTTGCATCTAGTTCATTGATATTTTACTAACATTTTGGTTGAGTCACCTTGATCATCTGCATGATTACCTTGGTAAATATTTTGTTGTTAATATTATTTGATAGGAGATCCTACCCTGTAGGTAGTACGGGATCATGGCCACCCACATACTGAGAAAACTAATGTTGGACATCCAATTATACCTACTTTTTTTATTTATGGTTTTTGGGTCCATAACAAGATTATTGATGCATGACGAAATTTTGGTACCTCTCTTGGCTCCATGCAAGTACAAAATTTTTGGTAAGTCCAATACTTAGACATTTCTTCTCACTTTTATCCTTTGACAGTGCAATGGGGTTTTTGTACCTCTCCTGGCTCTATCTGGATATAAAAGTTTTGATAGGTCTAAGACTTGGCCATTTCTACTTATGTATACCTCTAGCAGTGCTACAAGATTTTGGTACCTCTCCTAACTCCATTTGGGTAAAAAATTTTAGGTGGGTTGAGGACTTAGCCATTTCTAACATTTGGCTCTCCTTTACTTTTTAGTACCACGACATTTTTGTACCTCTCCTAGCTCCATTCAGATACAAAATTTTTGGTAGGTTTGGGATAACCATTTTTTCTTATGGCTATTATTTAGCAACATAATGGGATTTTGATACCTCTCTTGGCTCTGTTCCAGTATAGAAGTTCTAATAAGTCTAAGACTTAGATATTTCTACTCATGTATATCCTTCAATAGCATGACAAGATTTTGGTACCTCTCTTGGCTCTGTTCCAGCACAAAAATTTTAGTAGGTCTGAGACTTAGCCATTTATAACATCTAGATCTCCTTTTATATTTGGTAGTGTGACGGGATTTTGGTACCTCTCTTGGCTCCATATAGGTACAAAAGTTTTGATGGGTCTGAGACTTAGTCATTTATTGTACTTATTTGTCTTTGGATCCTATATTTTGAAGAGATATTTTGAGAATCTCAAAATGCAAGAAGATGAAAGAGAAGGTGATTATTGTGTGAGAGTGAAAGCAATTGTAAAAAAAATGGAGACTCTTGAAGAAGACATAAAAACTGAATTGGTTGTGAAGAAAGTGTTGAGAACACTTCTTCATAAATGTAATCATATTGCTATTATTATTGAAGAATCTAAATATTTGTCTACTCTAACTTTTGATGCTCTAATTGGTTCTTTGATGTCCCATGAAGAGAGACTACAGGGTTCTACATCATCAAGCTTTGGAGGTGATGACAAAGCATTCTCATCCAAGGAAGGTGAGACTCATGGCAATGGACAAGGAAGAGGACAAGGTAGAGGAAGAGCAAGAGGAAGAGGTAGATCAAGAGGTGGCTACCAAGGAAAAGGAAGAGGAAGAGGAGGTGATAAATCAAACAAGTCTTGTTTTCATTGTGGCAAGCTTGGTCACTTTGCTAGAGATTGTAGAATTAAGGCTTCTCAATAAGAGAGAAGTAATAATTATGGAAAATATGGAGAAGAGGAAGGAACTTCTTCAAATTTGTTCCTCATTTATGGAAAATCAGATCAAAATATTAATGAAACTTGGATTTTGGATACTGGTTGCTCAAATCATATGAGTGGAAAAGAAGAGTTATTTTCTACAATGGATTCCACAAACAAGTCCAAGATCAAATTGAGAGATGACAAGGCACTACAAGTTGAAGGCATGGGAGCCATGGAGGTTCCAATAAATGAAGGCATAAAGAAGGTAAACAATATCTATTACATTCCTAACCTTAAGAATAATTTTCTTAGTGTTGGATAAATCATAGAAAATAATTATAGGCTTGTTTTTGAAGATGGAAAATGTATAATTTTTGACAAAAATAATTGTAATAGAGTTGTTACACATGTACCTATGACAAATAATAGGCCGTTTCCTCTTAAATTTAGGGAACAAGGAGGTGCCCAACTTGCTAGTGTAGCCATAGAAAATCCAAGTGTGCTTTGGCACTTGAGATTTGGTCATCTTAATTTTGCAAGCTTAAAGTTGTTAACTTCTCAAGCTATGGTGTGTGGATTACCAAGAGTTGAAGAGCATAATGAGGTGTGTGAAGGATGTGCTTTGGGAAAGCACTCAATAACAAATTTTCCAAGAGATCAAGCATGGAGAGCAAGCCATCCACTACAATTGGTACATTTAGACATTTGTGGTCCAATGCATACCAAAATCTTGGGTAACAATTCTTACTTTCTCACTTTCATTGATTATTTCTCTAGAATGTGTTGGATTTATATTTTGAAAACTGAGTATGAAGCTTTTGAATGTTTCAAGGATTTCAAAAATAATGTAGAGAATCAAAGTGAGCATTTTGTAAACATATTAAGGACTGATAGAGGAGGGGATTTTTGTTCAAATGTATTTCTCAAATATTTTAAATATTGTGGGATCAAAAGGCAATTTACTACTCCCTACACCCTACAACAAAATGGTGTGGCTAAAAGAAAGAACTGCACTATTATAGAAATTGCTAGATCAATGCTTCAAACAAAGAAACTAACATGTATTGGGTTGATGTTGTTAGGACAAGTATTTACATTTTGAATATGAATCCTACTTCTAGTTTAGATGGGATAACTTCATATGAGGGATTGTATGGCAAAAATCCAAATGTAAAGCACTTCAAAGTTTTTTTTTGTCTTGCATATGCACACATTCCTATTGAGATAAGAAAGAACTTGACCCCAAAATCCAAGCATGTATTTTCATTGGGTATTGTGAGTCTTCAAAGGCATATATACTCTACAATACAAAAACTCACAAAGTTGTAAATTCAAGAGATGTAATTTTTGATGAAGGGGGAGTATGGGGTCATCAATTTTTTTTTGTTTTTTATGGATCTCAAGGTGTAAGCTCCTCCCAAATGCAGCCCATTAACAAGAAGAGCAATGGAAGTCCTCCTCCAAGTCCAAGAAAGAGTTCTACTTCAAGTGCAACAAGTGTTACTCCAAGTCCACAAAGACCACCAAGAGCATCAAGTTCTTCTCCAATGCCATTGGAAGTAGATTCACCATCAAGAGGTAAGAGAACACTTCAGTACCATCTCTCCTATCAAATTATGGACAAGAATTTTCAATAAAGATACACTAGAAGCCAAGCTAGTGAGACGAATGAAGTCTTGAAAAGACTTGTTTGCACATGTATGGTGATGAAGACTCCCAAGAACCTAAGGGAGATGTTGTAAAATATCCTTTAATGACTAGTGTAGAGCTAGAGCCATCTAGTTATGAAAAATCATGTAATCATGATGTATGGCAATAAGCCATGAAAGAGGAAATGACCTCTATAAAAAAGAATGACACTTGGGAGCTAGTGGAGCTTCCTAAGGGAAAGAAATATATTGGATGTAAATAGGTCTATAAGACCAAGTTCAATGTTGACGACAGCATTTAAAGACACAAAGAAAGGCTAGTAGCAAAAGGGTTTACTCAAAAGTATGGGATTGACTATGAGGAAATATTTTCTCCGATTGCTAGATAAGATATCATCAGACTAGTACTTTCCTTGGCTTCTCATAAAGGGTGGAACATTCAACACATGGATGTTAAGAGTGCCTTTCTCAATGGGTACTTTAATGAAGAATTTTTTGTGCAACAACCTCAAGTATTTTAAGAACAAGGTAAGGAGGACCTTATCTACAAATTGAAGAAAGCATTGTATGGCCTAAAGCAAGCACCAAGAGCATGGTACTCACACATTGATGGCTACTTTCAAAGCTATGGATTCACTAGGAGCAAAAGTGAACCTACTCTCTACTACATGAAACAAGGTAAAGACATCATCATTGTGTGCTTATATGTGAATGATCTAATATTCATGGGTGGTAGTGCTAAAATTAATGAGGAGTTCAAAAACTCCATGATGAAAGAGTTTGAAATTAAGGATTTAGGTTTGATGCATTACTTCATAGGAATGGAGGTACATCAAAAAGAAAATGGGATCTTCATATGTCAACATAAATATGCTCAATACATGATAAAGAAATTTTCTATGGAGTAATGCAAGTTTGTTGCAACTCCAACAGGTCATGGGATTCAATTAAGCAAAGAATATGGAGCACCAAAAGTTGACAAGACCACTTACAGGAGCATGCTTTGGAGTCTAATGTTCCTCACCAACACAAGGCTGGATATTCAATATGTTGTTTCTCTAGTTTTAACATATATGGCTGATCCATCTGCACTTTATCTACAAGCAACTAAAAGAATTTTGAGATATGTAAAGGGTACATTGGATTATGGGATCCATTCCCATAAATGTAATGCTGTAAAATTAGTTGACTTTAGTGATAGTGATTGGCACAGCAACATAGATGATAGGAAATTTACTTTAGGGAATGTTTTTAGTCTTGAATCAGGACTAATTATATGGATTTCCAAATTGCAAGTTGTTGTAGCATTATCATCTACTGAGACTGAGTACATAGCAATCACAAATGCTAGTGACCAAGCCTTATGGTTGAGAAAAGTACTTGAAGAAATAGGTGAGATACAATGTGGTCCTACCATATTGTATTGTGACAATATAAGTGCCATCCAATTGGCACATAATCCTATCCACCATAGCAGGTCCAAGCACTTCGAAATGAACTATCACTTCATTAGAGACATGGTCAAGAAACATGTGATTGAGCTAAAACATTGCAACACTTTGGACAACATAGTAGACATATTCATCAAAGGAGTTTCTAAAGCTCAATATTTAAAGTTGAGAGACTATCTGGTCAGTCCTCTCAACTTCAAGGGGGAGAATGTTGGATATTAATATTATTCTTCCTATGTAGCTACTTAATAGGTATTATTTTAGAGTGTTTTTAAGAGCATATAGGAGTAATATTAGGCATTGGCTATGTTAGTCATAGAGCTATGTTAAGCAGATTTGATTTACGTGAATAAATGGGCTTTCGCTAATCTGAGCTGCTCAAACCTATATAAATGTAATCTGTTCTAGCATATGAAATATGATGATTTTTGAATCTCACTTCTCTCTATCCATTTCTCTAAATTTTGCCTTTGTCTTAAGTGACTAGAAAATTTAGTATATCAAAGATTTTACCTATAATTTCTAATCAAAATTTCTATAAGGAGGTGATTCTTTGAAGGTAGAGCTCAACTTATAGTGTTATGTTGTGGTTTTTGCTAATTTAGAGATGTTACTATCTTCATACCAAGGATCGCATGTGCCTAGGAGGATTTTCCTTGGAATAGTTACCCTTTTTAGATTTTTGATGCATGTGCTTGGGAGGTATGCAGTCATCCAATAGAATTATTTCATATTCCAAAATTGTAGGTTAGTGAAAATATAGTTTGTTGCTCAGGGCACTTACTAAAATAACTGCCACTAACAACTTAGTTATGGCCGCATATTTCATGAACCTAGGTATTTTATTTAATCAAGAAAAATATTACTAGGGATTTACATCCATTGTTACAATAATAATGCATGCCTTACTTATTAACTATTTCGATCAATAGTAATCTAGGACTCATCAAACCTAGGTGGTCTATGCATTTTGACAACTATCAACTAGCAACTGTTTTGCGGAATGTGCTAGGAGATTTTAATCATTTAAATGATCCCTTCATTGGTGGACTAGTGGAATTGTGATAGAGAATGGGTGTGACCTATCAGAAAAAATTGACAAGTAATATGTAGCAGTAGGTGCAAACTTTTGGGATTATGCTCGATGATTATCTTCAATAAGTTTTTTTTGGTGGATTCTGCAAGAACATTCCCTTGGGGCTAATAATTTGATGAGGCATTCCAATATATGCCATATTTTTTTGCAAAATCTATAGTTTTGAAAAATATGAAGGATCTGATATTGTCTAAAATGATAGTGGCCAAAATTTTGAATCTTGTAATCAATCTTTCTAGGAAGTCAATCATTGTATCCTAATCAACATGCTTATTGGCCTCAACTTTCATCCACTTGGTGAAATAATTTGTCACTATAAGTATGTATTTATGTCCAATAAATTAGTTGGGATTGATCATGCCAATAAATTCCAATCCGCATTATGGAAAGAGCTCTTATGCAATAATCAGTTGAAGAGACATTTTTGGATGTTTACTTTTTCCTACAAACCTCTAACATTTCTCACAAGCTCTTGCCAATTTGAATGCATCAAAGAAAATAAATAGCCTGTAGTATTTGGCTTTCAATATTTTTACTATAGTAGTCTATCCAGAATAGTGACCCCCTAAGAAACTACTATGAAATTTTGTGAGTATTTCTTTCATCTTATTTGGGTGTAAACATCTTAACAATACTTCATCAAAGTTTCTCTGGTATATGACACCCTTAATCAAGATATACTTATTAGCTTATAGTATGTATCTATGTCTTTAGGATGCGGTCAAGCCATCTAGACATCTTCCTAAATTGAATTAATTATGTAACTATTCAATCTAGGTGTCTGGTTGCACTCATTCCTTTTATGGCTTGGTATTTTGTTTTTCCTTGTTCAACATATTGAAATTTTGACATGCAAGTTTTTCTAAGTGTTGAAATAGGCATCTGCCTCTTATCAATTTTGTTGGCTTGATTTTAACATCATATTCTTGAATTTTAGTCACCCAACCAGCCCTTTTGTCACCTAGCTCTCCCTGAATCATGAAGTTTTGGACATCCAGATGTACCACATATACCACGGTTTTTATCTAAGAAACAAAATATCTAAACTTGTTTAAATACTTCATTATTACATAGACTTGTTTCTAAATGAAACTATACCTTTCTTCGTGATCATGCAAAGTTTGTCTTAGGAAAGCTATAGGTCACTCATTGTCTTGTTCAATTTTTTGAGTGTACAATAGGGTAGCTTCCTTCTGCTCCAAACACATAAAGGATGAAGTCTTTGGAATAGTCTAGATTAATGATAATAGGGGTATAAGTTATTTCTTATTTAATAACCTTGAAAGCATTTTTTTAAGATCGATCCATTTGAAATCTACTTCTTGCTTCAACATCTCAGTGATGGAATTCACTATCTAAGTAAAATATGAAATGAATTTTAGATAAAATTAATTTACCCAAATAATGACTAAAGTACTTTCTTTTTCAGTGGTAGAGGGAGGGCTCAAATGGATTTTACCCTATTTGGATCAATATCCAATATTGTTTCTGATACCACATGTCCTAATAATTTTTCTTCATGCACTACAAAAACTGATTTATTGGGATTTAGTGAAACCCCAAACTCTCTGTATTTTTCAAACACCATTCGGAGGTGCTAAAATATTTTTCCTTATCATAGGAGAACACAATCATGGCATCCATATAGATGATAATTATCTTGTTTACCAATTTACTAAATGCTAAAGTATGCAGGATTTGATCAATTTTTGGTAGAGGGTAGTGATCCTTTAAGGAAGCTTGATTTAGATTCTTGAAGTCCACACAAATATGGATATCTTCATTTTTATTTCTTATTGGAACCATGTTAGCCACCCATGTAGAATTTTTGATTGGATATATTATCTTAGCACTCAAAAATTTTAGTAATATTTATTTCATTAGAGCTTCTATCTTGGGATTAACTAGCCTTTGCTTCTATTGAAAAGGTTTTGCATCTGGTATAAGCTTAATGGTGTGTTGAATAGTTTCCTTGTTATACACCTTGAGGTCATTGTAAGTCCATGCTATGATGTCATTGAATTGTTTGCATAAACCCATAATCTGGTTAACCTCCTCCTTCCAACAATGAATACCGATTTTAATATTCTTATTAAGTAGAATTTACATGTATTTATGTATTTGACTATTAACCTTAATTCTATGAGCCACCAGTCTATCACCACCATCAAAAAAACTTTCTAGAGTTATCAATCCTTTTGGGATGTGATTTTTCTTAAGTTGAATCAATTCACTTTCTTCCTCTTCTTCTGGCATTTGGTTGCTTGTGCAATTCATTTCTTGTATTAGGAAATCAATCACCTATTCATAATTATCAAATACTTACCAGAAGGTGTCTTTATTAGGTAGGAATGGTCTAAACAAGTTTCGTAGCTTTAGCCTTATGAATAACATTAGATACGGGGCAAAAATTAGCTCCCACAGATGCTAATATGTCAGCATGAGTGTTCTACTCTCTAGGGATAGATTTGACATTCATGGCCTTAAAATATTCTAGGAAATCCCATACTCTATTTTTGTTGATCTTTAGGTAGTGTTGTTTACTATTGCACCTTTCTATAAACTAATTGACTATTAACTCAAAATCACCAAAAATCTGCAATTGCTTGATCCCCATGTTCTCAACTTTCTTCAATCCTAGGCATAGTGCTTCATATTATGTTGCATTGTTTTTAAATCTCCATGTCAACCTATATGAAAATAATTTTTCTATTCCAATAGGTGCTATCAATACTATGCTAGCTCCGACACCATTTTTACATCTAGCTCCATCAAAGAAGAGCTTCCACATTTGGTTTTTTTAGGGAAATTGATCTATCAAAGTTGTATTTTTTATTTTCTTCAAGATTTATAATTGAGTAGGTTTCAATTACTATCTTTATCATAGCATTGAAGTATTTTAGAGAAAAATAATCTTCATTTTGGAGATCCTCTAGTACTTCCTCCATCAGATCTACTTCCTCTATCATCATACTGACTATGTTGACTAGCTAATTTTCCTTTTCAATTTTCTCTATATGGAAGGAGGATAGTTTTTTTTTTAAATATCTTGAATCTTTTAGGTTTAAATTGTATCTCCATGTGTGATTAGTCAAGGGACAATTAACCCCCCAACTTAGCAGTGAATTCTATTAATAGACACATCCTAAAATAAGGTTCCAAATCAACTACCACAATTTCTTGGATAATAGTGATTTGAGGTAATGTGTGCAATACCATGGACATATATTTGATTACACCTAATATATTTACTGGTGTACCATCCAACTAGAGCACACTGAGACTACTCCTTGTATATTCCATACCCATTATTTCACAAATTGCTTTAGAGTCAATCATGCAATTGTGGACAACTCATCCCTCCATTTGTAACGACAAATAAAATGGTGATGGTCTATTTTTTTTGTTATTGAGGTAGGATGACCTTGATCTAAATTAAGCTTCACTTTATGCTTGCCTTGACTCTTTATAGAATTTATTTAAGTTTGTAATAGATCAATCTATCTTAGAATAAGGATTGTATCATACATACTGGATTTTGATGGAGTCTTCTTTAATTATTCCATTATGTTGAAGCTAGGAATGTCGGGTTGTCTTCTATGTTCCCCTATAGGTTCATCATAGCCCATGAGTGAGTGTCTAAACTCATGGGCTATGATTATGATACCACCTACAAAAAGGGAAAAGAGAGTATTGTGGCTGATGCTCTTTCTTGCCAAATGGAGACCGTAAGTATGTTGTATAGAAGGGATCCCTAAATCTAGATGCAAGTCAGTTATTTTCGTGGTAGTGGACAACATTTCAAAGTATACTCACTTTTGTGCCCTTGCCCATCCTTATATATCATCCACTATTGCACAAATTTTTCTTGACTCCATATTTTGCCTTCATGGCATGACCACCTCCATTGTATATGATTGTGATCCCATCTTCACTAGTCATTTTTGGCAAGAGTTGTTTAAGTTGCAGGGAACTCAGCTCAAAATGATTTCAGCCTACCATCCACAAACGGATGGTCAAATAGAAGTTGTTAATAAATGCTTGGAAACCTACCTTTGCTGCTTTGTCTTAGATCATCCCACTCAATGGGCAAAATGGCTATCCTTGATCGAATGATGGTACAACACTTCCTATCATACCGCAACCAAACTCACACCATTTGAAGTAGTATACAGGCACCTTCCACCTACGCATTCCCCTTACATTCCTAGTAGTTCCAAGGTTCAAGTCACCGATAACACTCTAAGTCAACACACCAAGGTCCTTCACCAACTTAAGCAAAATTTGAACATGGCCCAGAATCGGATGCACCAACAAGCTGATCAACATCATTCTGAGCATAGTTTTGATGTAGGTGATATGGTCTTCCTTTGCTTGCATTCATACAAACAATCATCCCTACAACTTCACAGGTGCCAAAAGCTTGCTATAAAATACTATGGTCCTTACCAGGTTCTACAAAGGATTGGCCCCACAGCTTACAAATTGGCGCTCCCACCTACTTCCAAGCTTCATCCTATTTTTCATGTTTTCACTCTCAAGAAAGTTGTGGGCACACAAGTACAAGTTCAATCCACACTTCCTAAATTGGATGAAGAATATTCCATCTTACTTGAACCTGAGTAGTTTTTGGATCGATGGACTCGCACTCTTTGCAACCGTACAATTACAGAGATCCTGGTTCAGTCGCATGGGCTTCAACCTGAAGATGCTACATGGAAGTCTCTCCACCAATTCCAGCAACAGTTTTCTCATTTCAGCTTTGAGGACAAAGCTTCTTCAAGGGGAAGGACATGCTAGGATCCCATCCTAACCCTTAATGTAATAACTTTCATGATGTAATAATTCCTAAGAATGTGGGTAGTACCCATTATTAATATTTTGTAATGTTCTAAGTTTTAGCTTATGTAGTGCCTTTGACAAATGGCACCCTTTTTATGTAACACATGGTAGATAGGTTATGTAAGGTGGACTTGTGCATGTAATTCGAGTGGCATTGTGCATGTAATTCGAGTGGCACTATGCATGTAATTCAAGTGAAATTATGTATGTAATCCAGGTGGCATTTTGCATGTAAGACAACCATGGAAGGGAACTCTTTAAATACCCGAGAAATCACCAATGTATTCATATTTTTGCAAGTTAATGAAGTGATGAAGGTGGTTGTCCTCCTTTAAGAGGCCTGCGATTCTATCTTATTGTGAGATTGTTCCTTTATGCAATTTTTTTATATAATGTGTATTTTGTTCTAAATATTAATATGATGTTTATGTGAGTTTATTTCCAAGCAATTGTGCGAGAGTGTGCTTATTTGAGTTTATTTTATAGTAGGATCCTAACACTAAACCAATAGTTCTAATTTCAATTAAAATGCCTACTTACCATTTTGATTTAGACTATTTTAATGATCATGCAGATGTAGAAGCTCATGTATTAGAATTGATTAATTTTTACGATGAAAGGCTTCAGGATTTAGAGCATTTCAGTTGGCATCAAGAGACAGTCAAGCATTGATTTTATAAAAGAGCAAAAGTGAAGGTCTTAAAACTTGCAAACCTAGCACTTATTTGTTACAAATCCCACAAAAAGAAAGGTAAAAACACCAAGTTGTATCCTTTGTGACTAGGGCCATACTAGATAGCAAAAAATTTAGGTAATAATGCATTTTATCTATAGGACCTGGAAGGTAATTTTTTTAACTTACCTATCAATGGTCAATATTTGAAGCATTATTTATCTACTATTCCATATGCTACATCATTCTAATAATCATAGATGTATTTGTACATTTGTATATAATAAGAAAATGAATCAGTGCGTGTTTAGTCTATTTTATCGAGATTAAGTTGATTTTGTTTTTCCATGTTTTCATTTTCTTTCTTCTTTTGGGTCTTTGTCTTAGTTTTGCGAATCAAAATAGGGTAATTTTGATAAAAATATCTTCTAATTAGGAAGTTAGTAGTGATGCTTGTTATCTAGAATGATAGTAGAGAGACAATTTAGATTATGTACCTTACCCATCACAATTATTTTAATTATAAAAGGAACTATTATGCTATTTAACTGGAGAACTCTTAGGGAATCCAAGAAAAGTTAGTGATGAGAGGAAAAATCTGATTCACAAAAATCATTTTAATTACTCTAAAGAGGCTAGTAGTACCTGAATTGAAATAAAATAATTGATCAATTATTTGGTTAATAAAATATCAAGGCAAATGCAACTTTCAAACCTCTAGTAATATTTCTCGGCTATATGTCTCTTGCAATTAAAAAAAAGAAAAAAAAGAAAGAAAAGAGATTTCTACAAAAAAAAGATATGCATAATAAAAGAAGATAGCTGAGATTTTTGAAATAGGAATTTCAGACATATTCACTAGGGCTATAAACCCTCCATGGCTATGAACCAAGGTCTTAAAAATAAATCTAAGATTAACTATGTTGGGGCTATAAATTCTAAACTAGCAACTAAGCTCTACTCAAATAACCCTATGCAATCCAAACAATCCAATTAATCCTCAATAAGAATTCTAAGCCATGGTCATCTTAAGAGGAAGGATCTATGCAGTCACAATCACACACTAGAGTTTTTCTTAAGGATTTAACCTAAAATGTCCTTGCAAGGTTTCGATAAACTAGTAGATAGTAGTTAAAACATTTTGAAAATCCTTGTTGTGAGGTGTTGTGCCTAATTTGAGTTGTTTTAAAACTAGAGTTATGGGTTCCAAATAGTGCTACTATTTCCTTGCAAATATCGCCATTTTTTGAGAAGCAACACCCTCATTGAAAATGGATTTTTGATCTTTTAATAATTAATTCCATTATTTTCCAAGGGGACCCTCATGAAGTATTTTGATATTAAATCCAATTTTTTTTTGCATCAAGATTTAAATGTTTGCCTACATGAAGGTGTCAAAAAAGCTTGCATGGAGCATTGATCTTATTTGATTTTTTTTAGAATATTTGCATGTGGCATTATTTTAGATTAAGTGTTTCAAAAAATTTAATTTTTCAATGGTTTTTTTAAGGTCCAAATATTAAAATCAAATTTTAGGGTTCTTTAAAATTTTTCATCTTACCCTAAAATTACTTTAAAATTTAAAATCATCATAACTTTTTATATAAGGATCTGTTTAAGGTGATTCAAATTTTGGATGAAATATCTTGAGCTCCTCTTTCCAGTGGTACCAAATATGTAGAAGTTTGGATGTAATTTATTTTTTAGAAATAGCAATTTCCAATTACAGCCAATGAACTTCTAAATGTAATATCTCTTGATTTGGAATGAATTTTTACATTTTATCAATGGATTTTGATACCCATTTGGCTTATTTAGAAGTGTGAAAAATTTCATCAAAATGGTCACTTTGATTTTTTGCCTAATTTTTGCACTATAAAATTTCGCTTTCAAAATGGTTCTCCTTGTTAAATTCTGCTATCAAAGTGTTCTCGTTATTTTCTGCTATCAAAATCCCAAAATGGAACAAGCTTGTTCTATTTCACTATCAAATATGGTCAACATAGTGAAATGGAAAAATAAATCGCGACCTAGCACAAAGAAAAGCAATCGCAGCTCAAATCCTTGCTCCATTCTGCGATGTGCTCCGTTCCACAGTCAAAATGGTCAAAAGGAAGGAAACCCAAAAATAAATTGTGGATTAGAACCATCTTCTTTCAAAAAGAGTTTACTCCAGCCCACAATAGATCAACCTTGTTATTTTTTGCTCATCCAGTCCTAGTTATTTTCCATTCATCCATTCCTTTTATTTCTTTCAAAAAGAGTTTACTCTAGCCCACAATAAATCACTTTTATTTCTCTTTGTTGCAATCCCCTCTTTGTTGAAATCTGCTCATTTCTCTCATTTGCTCCTTGCTTTCTGAATATAAATTGCAAAATAAAACCAACTTTAGAAAAATGGGCTTGCTCCACTTCATTATTCTACCCACTTCATTATTCCACTCCATTCATTATTCTACTCACTTCATTATTCTGCTCACTTAATTATTCCACTCCATTTTGTGATCTAAAAATAAAGGCATTAGATTTGAATTTTGAATATAATTTTTATCCTTTAAAAGAGAAAACCTTAGGGGTATTTAAAAATATTAAAAATTTTAAAATCAAAGGTTTCAAACCTTAGGAAAATAAATAAAATAATTAATTATTATATTAATTGTCTAATCTTTGCCTTTTTTAGTTTTTTTTTTTAGGAAATGTATTAGTGGTAGAAGTAATGGCGGATGTAATGACAGACATGGAATTTCAATGCAAACCAGGTAAGAGCATCATGTAAATATGGAAGACGCGTAAAATTAATGACCCAACTAGATTTGTAGAGTGATGAAGACTTTATAAACATATGCAATTGGCTAGAAAGTAAGAATTTTTGCATGCAATCACCATTTGGAAAAGAAAATATAATATTGCATCTTCTCCATTTATGGCAAGATACCCAACAAATATTCAAGGATAGTTGGATTTGAATATAAATTTATTAAAATATGTTTTTATTATGTAAAGCCCCAACAGTGGCATTTTGGTATTAGGGTTTAAGTCCTTGGAAGCAATATATTTTTAAAAAGATCAAGGCATGTCCTGAGTCTATATATACTTTCATTGATTGTAAAATTAGGATGCAAAAACTTGGAATAGATGACTTCTTGCAATTTTTAGCAAATTTTGTTTGTTTATCTTCAATTTGTACCTGAGGATGGTGTGACATCATATTTTGAAACAACGTGGCTAGGAGCCCAATATTTTTTAGACCGTGATAAATGCACTATCTTTTGTTTTCATCTCGTTAAGGATTTATTTAGTTTGATTGTAAATTTATGATTATTGATATTGTGTTAAGCTATTGGGATTCATTTTGTTTATAGTGTGTCTAAGAAAATTAAAGGTTTGAGGTTTTGGTTTGTGTTTTATTTTCTCTATTCTTATTGCACGAGCTTGAATACTGGTGAGAAACACCAATTGATGTTGACCCCCTTTTTTTTGTAGTTTTCTTTTCATCCTGTGTTGTTTCATCCCATGATCAAGGTAGAAGGTGGTCTTAGAAAGCTAGACCCTTTCTTCATTTGATTTTTTTGGTTGTGAAGCTAAGTAGTTTAATTAATTTTAATGGTTATAATTTACAATTATATTAGATATATTCTCTTTTTTGCTCTACCCTACTTCTTTGTTTTCATTTTTAAGGGCTCCATTTTTATGTTTAAAATTCTTTATTCATTTAATTTGCTAAAATTCAAAGATCTAGATTATTTCATTGATACAAAGCTGATAAATGAACTTCATAAACCACCACCAAACAATAATGACCATATATTGAACTCCCTTGTAGGTAAAATAGACAGTCACATAGGCTATCTAGAAGTAGAAAAGAGCAAAGGCATTCAACTTGACCCTGTAACTCACACCTTGGATAACCAACAGGATCCTAAAGTGAGGGAATTTATTTCTATGTATGTGTTACTTGTGTTTCCTTCTTACTATTCACAGGGTGTGCATGAAAGGTGAATCAACAGACCCTTCCTTCAATATGGTGGTACTTCCACTTGTGCTTTGTGGTTCTACCACTCCTTTGGTGAATTTTATTCACTAATGTTTTTTGCAAATTTTACCTATAATTTATGGTGTCTTTGGACACTCTAATTTGGCCTTGTGCTATTCTATCTCTTTATTTTATTAAATAAGACCTATAAAAAATTCTATACTCTCTTGGATTATAAAAAAATCATATATAATATCACCACTTGGTGGTTGAGTTTAAAGGGATAAATTCCTCTAGCACATCCCATGTGGGATAATGCTCAGGGTAGCTTTTACGTGATGAGAAAGGTGCAACCAAAGTATTGTCATTGTTGTCAACACAGACAGAGGATCGGTTGATGCAATGGATAGGAGTTCATTTATGAGCAAGGTGCAGCCAAAGTATTGTCATTATTTTCAACACAGTCAGGTTGATCAATTGATGCAATGGATAGGAGTTCAGAGGTCATAGATCATGTACAATGATTCTTCAAGAAGAACGTAGTGGCCCATATGCAAATGCTCAAAGAAAAATACAAGTAAGAAAAGTGTCGCGATATCGTGACATGTTGAGCAAGCATGAGAAACTGTCGTGATATCGTGACATGTTGGGCAAGAGAAAGAAACTGTCACGATATCGCGACATGTTGAGAAGCTGGAGAAACTGTCACGATATCACGACATGTTGAAAAGTCAAGAAAACTATCATGATTTCATGACATGTTGGAAGAGAGTGAAAGCGCAATGAAAACTATTGTGATTTCATGACATGTTGGAAGCAAAGAAGACAAGTGGAAAAACTGTCACGATTTCACATGTTCGGAGAGAAGGAACAAGCAAAGAAAACTGTCACGATTTCATGACATGTTCAAAGAAGAAGCACATGAAAGAAAAACTATCATGATTTTGTGACATGTTTGAAGAAGAAGCACAAGCAGGAAAAACTGTAGCAATTTCGTGACATGTTCGAAGAAGAAGCGAATGCAAGAAAAACTATCATGATTTCGCAACATGTTCGAAGAAGAAGAGCATGCAAGAAAAACTGTCACGATTTCGTGACATGTTCGAAGAGAAGGCGCAAGTAGGGAAAACTATTGTGATTTCACAACACGTTTGAGAGAAAAGAGCTCACAAAAAAAAGTGTCATGATTTCGTGACAATTTGCAAGAGAGACAATACAGACGAAAAATTGTCACGATTTTGCGACAGGTTCGAGAGAAAAGATCTCACAAATAAAAGTGTCGTAATTTTGTGACAATTTGCAAGAGAGACAGTACGGACGAAAAAGTGTCATGATTTCGTGACAGGTTCGATAGAAAGAGCTCGCAAGGAAAAAATGTCGCGATATCGTGACATGTCGTATTTTCATGACTAAAAGAGGAGAGAGAATGCAAAGAGAAATAGTGTCACGATTTCGCAACATGTCACAGTTTCGCGACCCAAAGAGAAGAAAAGTGCTAAGGAGAAAAAGTGTCATGATTTCGTGACATGTCGCAATTTTGTGATCCGAAGAGAAGAAAAATGCTAAGGAGAAAAAGTGTCGTGATATCATGACATATTGCAAGAGGAAGAGCTCGAGAGAAAAAGTGTCGTGATATCGTGACATGTCGGGTTTTCGTGACCCGAAGAGGAGAAAAGAGCTAAGGAGAAAAAGTGTCACGATTTCGTGACATATTGTAGGAGAGAGAAAGCAAGATAAAAATTGTCGTGATTTTGTGACATATTGTAGGAGAGAGAAAGTAAGATGAAAATCGTCGTGATATCGCGACATGTCAATTTTTCATGGGTGCAAGCCGAGAAGAGGACAAGGCAGTGAAAATGTCAAGATTTTGCGACATGTTTCATTTTCACGGGCAAAAGATAGAGAAGACCTCAAGGCAATGAAAGTGTTGCAATTTCATGACATGTTCTGTTTTTGCGGGTAAAATACAGAGAAGATTTCAAGGCAACAAAAGTGTCGTGATTTCGTGACATGTTTTGTTTTCGCAGGCGAAAGACAGAGAAGAGCTCAAGGCAGCGAAAGTGTCATGATTTCGTGACATGTTTCGTTTTCACGGGTGAAATACAGAGAAGAGCTCAACGCAATGAAAGTGTTGCTATTTTGTGAAATGTTTTGTTTTCGTAGGCAAAAGACAAAGAAGACCTCAAGGTAGCGAAAGTGTCGCAATTTCATGACATGTTCTATTTTTGTGGGTGAAAGATTGAGAAGAGTGAAGGAAGCAAAAGTGTCACGATTTCGTGACATGTTCTATTTTCGCGGGAGAAAGATAGAGAAGATCACAGGGCAGCGAAAGTGTCGCAATTTCACGACATGTTATGTTTTTGCAGGTGCAAGCCGAACAATGAAGCAAGGAGGCAAAAGTGTCGCGATATCGCGACATGTCATGTTTTCATGGTCAAACGCCTAGAAAAAGTCAAAGGGGTAGAAATGTCGCGATATCACCACATGTCATATTTTCACGGATAAAATCCGAGAAGTATACATAGAGAAAAAAATGTCGTGATTTCGTGACAGGTCGCATTGGCGTGATGGAAGAAGAACCCAGCAGAAGTAAAGTTAACTGAAACCAATACAACAATTACAGGGATAGTTGCAGAGTGAGATCATGTAGTTCTAATAAGAAATGTGACAAAATTCAGTGTGGCAGTTACAAAATCTATAGTGGTGGACAAAATCTAACGAAGACCAGGTAAAAACTATTATTATAATATGAATACAGTAGTGGATGTGCAATGCGGCTATATCAGTGCGATGATTACAGAAACATCATAGAGTGACAGACTGATAGAACCTACAGTGGCAGAAGCACTAAACGTCATATGAAAGAAGACCAAGAATTACATGAGAAAATATTAGTATAATATGAATACGGTAGTGGGTCCATAGTGCGACAGAAGAATGCGGCTGTATGAGTGCAGTTGTGGGACCATAGTGCGATAGAAGAACGTGGCTGTATGAGTGCGGTTATGGGTCCGCAGTGTGGCGTAAAGAACATGGTTGTGAAAGCATGGCAAAACAAAGAAAATGAAATCATGGCAAAACAAAGAAAAAAATAGAGCACTGCTTAGTGAAAAAGTGTGTGCCACTAATAGAGAAAAAGCATTGCCGAATAAATGCAAGTAGAGTCCAAAGGGAAAGATGAGCTCATTGTGAAAAAGAGAATAGAGAGAGCGATGCTGTGTGTGGGAAAGTGTCATCGTATAGTGAGATAGTGCTACAGGCTGTAAGAGAGCTGTAAGTGAGAAGAGAGAGCCAAACACATGGGCTGAAAGAGCGCAGTAAGAAAGCAACAAAAGTGAGCCGTAAAATAGGTCTGCAAGTGTGCAGTAAGTAGAGCCATAAGAGTTGAGAATAGAACATATTGAGTCTCTAAAAATTCTCCTTATGCTTCTATGAGATTGATTTGAGTTGAGATAGACCAGTGAGGGTATTTTAAAAAGCAAAGGCATTTTTATGTCATTGAAAAAGATTCAAAAAGGAATTCCAAGTTGGTGCTTGGAATCAGGGGATGGTGCTCCTTCCATTTGGTGCTGGTAAATCAGGGGTTGGTGCTCCTTCTAGTTGGTGCTGGTAAATCAGGGGTTGGTGCTCCTTTCTATTGGTGCAAATAAATTAGGGGTTGGTGCTCCTTCCAGTGGGTGCTAGTAAATTGACTGTAAAATTGGTGCTTTACAAAGGCTGAATTTGGATGGGAGTCCAAGTAGTCTATATTTGAGGAGTAGCCATAACTGGCGAACCTCGTTAAATCTTGTGTTGTGTGATGCTCTCATGTTACACTTGCTACATCTGGTTTTAAGCTTTCATTATTTCAGCATTAAGAGTTGAAGATTTAAGTTTTTAATTAGCTACACTGATTCACCCCCCCTCTCAGTGCTATTATAAGACTAAAAATTGGTATCAGATCCAAGTTCCTGTTTTAGGCTAAATCAGTCAAGGTTGATCTTGGATTAGTATGCAATGGTCAAGAAGAATAGATCCTCTCCCAATAAAGCATATCAGTCAGTTCCAGTTCCTATGGAAGAGAAAATTGAACCAGAAAAGGTAGAAGAAATGAATCCTAAAGTTTGTGATGAAAACCTTGAGATTGAAGTAGATCTAGAAGGTGAGTTGATCACCGCACTTGAAGAATTGAGTATAGAAAAGAAAAATAACAAAATACTATCCAATAAGTTAGAAGAATACGGGGATGAGATTGAAGATCTCTTCTTACAATTTCAACAGGCCAAGAAAATAGAAGAAGCCTTGAAGACACAACTGGATAATAAAGTTGATGTATGTAGCAAATATGAAGAGGAATCTAACAAAGTTGTTAGCAATCTAAAGCTACAAATAGAAGAGTCCAAAATGATTGAAGAAACTCTCAGGTCTCAGATCAATGAGAAAGAGACTGTTTGCTACAAACAAGAAGAAGAATTTTTTTATTAAAGAAATAGCTAGAAGAAGCCAATACAAAGCTCAAATTTGAGAAGAGCACAGAGTTGCTAGATAGAATGATAAGCCAAAAAAGAAGCTTCACGGATAAGCATGGTTTTGGATATGAAGCTGAACAACCCTCATCTTCAAAATATGCAAAAAAATAAAAGTTCACAGTTGAAGGATCAAAGCGAGAAAAGTATGAAGCTAAACAACCCTCATCTTCCAAATATGCAGAGAAGAAGTTCACGGTTGAAGGATCGAAGCAAGAAAAGGTTGAAGCTGAATCTTCAAAAGGAAGAAAGTATCAAAGAAGATCTACAACAAAGCAACCACAACAAAAGAGGTTCTATCACTCTCACTCTGTTCATAATAATGCTTTTAATGGCTATTGTTTTAAATGCAGTCATTATGGTCACAAGGCAATTCATTGTGGACTGAATAATAGATCAAAGAGTTATGCTGATAGAAATACATCTACATTTTTAAGTGAACATTATGTGCGATGTTTTAAATGTAATGGTCATGGGAACATAGCAAGGTTTTTTCCAAACACCTCTGTATCTAATCTAAGGCAAGACCATAGATTTCATCAGACGCAAATAATGCAATACAAACAGGGAATAAATCATGTGCATAAAATAAAAGAAAATAATCATCCATCAGGGATGCACAAGAGACAACCACGCAAGAGAAATGCTCAAATTCACAAGAAGAGTGCTGATAATGATGGATTCACAAACATCACACATCAAAGGAGAAGAATATTTGTGGCTTCTACCACAAAATGGCAAAGACCAACACCCAGGTTCAATCATTCCTTTTATGGTTATTGTTTTAAATGCAATGCTTATGGTCATAATATTTCATATTGTAGTTATACTGTAGGACAAAGGAATTTCATCAATAGAAATAAATATCAGGGAAGAAAATATCAACCAAATGGATTGAGACAAAATAGAAAATTTCTCGAAAAATAGGCACAAGCTATTAAAAATGAAAAATCAAAACAAGTGACCAAAACTGCTATCAAACCAGAGTGGAAAGCAAAAGAGCGGCCCAAGTTCAAGAAATTCTGGAAAAATACGGAAGAAAGGGAATCGTGTCTCCTTGGACTGAAGGAGACTACTCTACTATTGCATTAAGCCACTCCAGGTAGCACATCCTCAGGGGGAGCAATCTAAAATATTTTATTTTAATGCTCTTATGTGTTTGTTTGGTTATCTGAGGATGAAAGACCAGTAGTCAGGAAAGTTGTTGTACAGTTGTCAAAGTGTGTTTTCAGTTCATATAGTTGTTTGTGGAAGTGTCGTGAAGGGTGGTGATGGAATCGAGAGTTGTCACCATTGGTGGTTTTGCTATACGTCATTGTTGTTTTGTTGATGGTTCTTACTACCACTGTTCAAAGTGTCAGATTATAATAGGTCAGATAATTTGGTTAAGTGAAAGAATGTTGCCCTAGCTGCATACATGTGTTTCGATAAAAGCAGCATGTATTTGTTCTACACATTGATGTGAAGATTGTTAGATCTTTCATGATGCCTTGGTGAAAATATTTAATTCATAGACAGTTTCATTTTAACTGTTGATAAAATGCCAATTCGAGGTTAAGAAGTATGAGTTTGAGTAAGGTGCAATATAGTTGGCCAAGAAGTGTTTGACAAAATGTCATCTTCTGATTTGAATAGTTGAAAGTAATGTGTGACCATAAGTAACTGTAGAAAACATAGACCAGATTGAAAATATAAAAGGGAATTTGGTTGATGTTGTGGAAAAATGTTTGGTGCTTGTACAAAGTTGGCAGTGAAATTGTAGTTGCGTATTGGCACTATAAGAAACAAGAGTTAGCTTCCTTATTCACAATAGAAGCATAATATATTGCAGCGACAACATGTTGTACACAGAATCCGGTCATGCATTCACGCACAAATAATATTGCTATCCGGTATCACTTTTTAAAGGAGAAGCTTGATTGACTGAACAGGAAGAAGAGAATGCAAAATGCGAAGATGATTGCTAAGTTCAGGTGTAACGACACAGAGCATGCTGCAGACATACTTGTGGCTAGGTGGATTGAGATAGCCTGCTAGATTCTCGCTGCAGAGAGAGACAAATAGCTATCATTAGGTTCAAGCTTATTGAGAATATCCAAGATGCATATGCAAAAGCTGCTAGAATTATAGAACAAAAATTGGCTATATATGAACACTGTTTGCCTTCACTAACAGTGGACAAGTTTGAGATTGTAGAGCAATAGAGGGTTGATGCTCAGAAGACAGTGTGAAATGAAGTGGTCACATATTCCCAAGAATAGACTAACAATAGACTTAGAATTGACTAGCCATCGGGATCAAATTCTCAGGGGGAGCATTTATGCATTTATTTATCTTATTGCTCATATTTATGATTTTTTCTAACAATAATAATTTTTTGCTTGAGAATGTTGTGCATGGGCTCAGGGGGAGTTTGTAGTCGCCCTTTGGTATTATTTTCAAAGGGGGAGAATAATTATAGTTAATTGCACGCAATTACGTGTGTTGCCAACAATTCCAAAGGGGGAGATTGATGAGCAAGGTGCAACCAAAGTATTGTCATTGTTGTCAACACAAACAAAGGATTGGTTGATGCAATGGACAGGAGTTCATTGATGAGCAAGGTGCAGCCAAAGTATTGTCATTGTTGTCAACACAGTCAGGTTGATCAGTTGATGCAATGGACAGGAGTTCAAAGGTCATACAGAGCATGTACAATGATTCTCCAAGAAGAACGCAGTGGCCCATATGCAAATGCTCAAAGAAAAAGACAAGTAAGAAAAGTGTCGTGATATCGTGACATGTTGAGCAAGCATGAGAAACTGTAATGATATCACGACATGTTGGGCAAGAGAAAGAAACTATCACGATATCACGACATGTTGAGAAGATGGAGAAACTATTGTGATATCGCGACATGTTGAAAAGCCAGGAAAACTGTCACGGTTTCGTGACATGTTGGAAGAGAGTGAAAGCGTAATGAAAACTGTCACGATTTCGTGACATGTTGGAAGCAAAGAAGACAAGTGGAAAAACTATCACGATTTCATGACATGTTCGGAGAGAAGGAGCAAGCAAAGAAAACTGTCATGATTTCGTGACATGTTCAAAGAAGAAGTGCATGAAAGAAAAACTATCACGATTTCACGACATGTTTGAAGAAGAAGCGCATGCAGGAAAAACTATCACAATTTCAGGACATGTTCGAAAAAGAAGTGCATGCAAGAAAAACTATCACGATTTCATGAAATGTTCGAAGAAGAAGCGCATGTAAGAAAAACTATCACAATTTCGTGACATGTTCGAAGAGAAGGCGCAAGCAAGGAAAACTGTCATGATTTCACAACAGGTTTGAGAGAAAAGAGCTCGCAAAGAAAAGTGTCGTGATTTCACGACAATTTGCAAGAGAGACAGTACGAACAAAAAAATATCATGATTTTGTGATAGGTTCAAGAGAAAAGAGCTCACAAAGAAAAGTGTCGTGATTTCACGACAATTTGCAAGAGAGACAGCATGGACAAAAAAGTGTCGTAATTTCACGACAGGTTCGAGAGAAAGAGCTCACAAGGAAAAAACGTCGCGATATCACAACATGTCGCATTTTAATGACTAAAAGAGGAGAGAGAGTGCAAAGAGAAATAGTGTCACGATTTCATGACATGTTGCAGTTTCATGACCCGAAGAGAAGAAAAGCGCTAAGGAGAAAAAGTGTCATGATTTCGTGACATGTCGTAGTTTCGCGACCCGAAGAGGAGAAAAGAGCTAAGGAGAAAAAGTGTCACGATTTTGCGACATATTGTAGGAGAGAGAAAGCAAGATAAAAATTGTCGCGATATCGCGACATATTGTAGGAGAGAGAAAGTAAGATGAAAAGCGTCATGATATCACGACATGTCAAGTTTTCATGGTTGCAAGCCGAGAAGAGGACAAGGCAGCGAAAATGTCACGAATTTGTGACATGTTTCGTTTTCGTGGGCAAAAGACAGAGAAGAGCTCAAGGCAACGAAAGTGTCACGATTTTGTGACATGTTCCATTTTCACGAGCGAAAGACAAAGAAGAGTTCAAGGCAATGAAAGTGTCACGATTTCATGACATGTTCTATTTTCGTGGGCGAACGACAGAGAAGATCTCAAGGCAACGAAAGTGTCACGATTTCGTGACATGTTTTGTTTTCATGGGTGAAAGACAGAGAAGAGCTCAAGGCAACGAAAGTGTCATGATTTTGCGACATGTTCCATTTTCATGGGCGAAAGACAGAGAAGAGCTCAAGGCAGCGAAAGTGTCACAATTTCACATGTTCCATTTTCACGGGTGAAATACTGAGAAGAGCGAAGGAAGGGAAAGTGTCATGATTTTGTGACATGTTCCGTTTTCACGGGCGAAATACAGAGAAGAGCACAGGGCAGTAAAAGTGTCATGATTTCGTGACATGTTGTGTTTTCGCAGGTGCAAGCCGAACAATGAAGCAAGGAGGCGAAAGTTTCATGATATCATAACATGTCATGTTTTCATGGTCAAATGCCTAGAAAAAGTCAAAGGGGAAGAAATGTCGCGATATCGCGACATGTCATATTTTTGCAGGTAAAAGCTGAGAAGCATACACAGAGACAGAAACGTCATGATTTCATGATAGGTTGCATTGGCATGATGGAAGAAGAAGAACCCAGCAGAAGTAAAGTTAACTGAAACCAGTACGACAGTTACAAGGACAGTTGTAGAGTGAGATCATGCAGTTCTAATAAGAAATGTGACAAAAGTTAGTGTGGTAGTTATAGAATCTACAGTGGCGGACATAAATCTAACGAAGACCAGGTAAAAACTATTATTATAATATGAATATAGTAGTGGATGTGCAATGCGGCTGTATCAGTGCGGTGATTACAGAAACATCATAGAGTGATAGACTGACAGAACCTATAGTGGTAGAAGCACTAAACTTCATAGAGTGACAGACCATGAATTACATGAGAAAATATTAGTATAATATGAATATGGTAGTGGGTCCACAGTACGACAAAAGAATGCGGCTGTATGAGTGCGATTGTGGGACAGCAGTGTGACAGAAGAACGTGGCTGTATGAGTGCGGTTGTGGGTCCGCAGTGCGGCAAAAATAACACGATTGTGAAAGCGTGACAAAACGAAGAAAATGAAAGCGCGACAAAACAAATAAAAAAATAGAGCACTGCTTAGCAAAAAAGTGTGTGCCACTAATAGAGAAAAGTGCTGCCGAATAAATGCAAGTAGTAGCCAGAGGGAAAGACGAGCTCATTGTGAAAAAGAGAATAGAGAGAGCACTGCTGTGTGTGGGAAAGTGCCGCCTTATAGTGAGATAGTTCTACGGGCTGTAAGAGAGTTGTAAGTGAGAAGAGAGAGCTGAACACAAGGGATGAAAGAGCACAGTAAGAAAGCAGCAAGAGTGAGCCATAAAATAGGTCTGCAAGTGTGCAGTAAGCAGAGCCATAAGAGTTGAGAATAGAACATATTGAGTCTCTAACAATTCTCCTTATGCTTCTATGAGATTGATTTGAGTTGAGATAGACCAGTGAGGGTCTTGTAAAAAGCAAAGGCATTTTTATGTCATTGAAAAAGATTCAAAAAGGAATTCCAAGTTGGTGCTTGGAATTAGGGGATGGTGCTCCTTCTAGTTGGTGATGGTAAATCAGGGGTTGGTGTTGGTAAATCAGGGGTTGGTGCTCCTTTCTATTGGTGTAGATAAATTAGGGGTTGGTGCTCCTTCCAGTGGGTTCTGGTAAATTGAATGTAAAGTTGGTGCTTTGCAAAGGCTGGATTTGGATGGGAGTCCAAGTAGTCTATTTTTGAGGAATAGCCAAAACTGGTGAACCTCGTTAAATCTTGTGTTGTGTGATGCTCTCATGTTACACTTGCTGCATCTGGTTTTAAGATTTCATTATTTCAGCATTAAGAGTTGAAGATTTAAGTTTTTAATTAGCTGCACTGATTCACCCCCCCTCTCAGTGCCATTGTAAGACTAACATTACGTAGGATTTCGCTTGAGCAGGCCGAGCATGATCCATGGCACTCTGATCACTCAAGAAATACATTACATTCTATCTTTTTCTTTTATTAAATAAGACCTATAAAAAATTCTATACTTTCTTGGATTATAAAAACATAATATATATTAATTTTTCCTTCTCCTTATTACTCCCTTTCAAGCAATCTTTAACTTCACTTTTTGTTGTTGTGTTTTGCAGATTCTAGGATGATAACGATGCCTCCTTCCTTGGCTTGAAGACACTTAGCTTAGACTATATTTTTTTGGCTATAATAAATCTAATATGGTTCTTTCAAAACACTTTATAATAATATGCTTTGAATTCTTGAATAATAAACTTTTAGAGCACCAATATTATAAACCTCTTTTACTTCATTTTGTAGCTAATCTCCTTAGTGATTTGATTCACCTTTTTGTTGTCTAGAATTTATAAATTTTGCAGCTTCACTTTCTTTTAATTTGATTCCCCCAAAACAACTTCTTCTTCCTCCAATAATGTTGTTAAGAATTCTATAAGTTGCAGCTATTAATGCTGCCCAAAACTCCCTTTTCTTTGTTGTCCAAATATCTCCCAAATCTGCTCCAAAAATATTCAAAATGTAGCTCTACTATCTCCTTCTAATGCTGCCCAATTTTATAGTCTTGAAACTCTTTAGTCACTGCTCACAAAATCTGATTTATCCTATGATGGCTTAAAAACTCCATATTATTTATAGTAAATAGCTCATCCATTTATAGACAAGGAACCCATAATGGAGACAAAAGACAATACAATAAAATAGTACCCCACTCATGTATAAAATATTACAAAGGTGCTCCACTTGCGTAGTGGTATGAGTGGTGGAATATAATATCCTACTAATGTAATAAATGCATGTAATAAACAACCAAAAAAAAAAATTAAAAAACAAAGAACCCTTTTTTGATAGACCCGATCAGCCCAATGACTACAAGTCTAGAGCATACTAGGGGTATCCATTGCTTTTATACCATTGATGGCTTAAAAAATCTATATTATTGATAGTAGATAGCTCATCCATTTATAGGAAATGAGCCCATAATGGAGACAAAAGACAATACATTAAAATAGTACCCCACTCTTGTATAAAATATTACAAAGTTGCTCCACTTACGTAGTGGTATGAGTGGTGGAATATAATATCCTAATAATGTAATAAATGCATGTAATAAATACATGCCTAACATCCTCTTGTATCTTACTATCCAAAAATAGTCTCTAACTCATCCAATCCAGTGCCTTAGTTTATCGTCAAAATATCCTTTAATTTCTACTCGAGCACTACAAAATACACCCAAAATTTCTCCAATTTGCAGCTCTATGTCATCTTCAATTTTCTATCCTATGACCCTTCAACTTCTATTTCAAAAATCAGCAAACTTTTTATTTAAAAATCAACCTTCAAAATCTTAATGACTATCTCCAAAAATGTTAATTTGTGACCTCTTCCAATCTTCTTTCTTCTCCTTAGCTTCTGTTGAATCCTTTCTTCAAATTTGACCTCTGTGCTGACCTCTTCAAGAATCTGAATGTCTTGAAGTCATAAAAAATACTTTATAAAATTTAGCAAACTTCTTGGCAAAAATATTCTCCTTGAATTAGTTTCACAAATCCTTTTGGGCTTGTTTTTGAATGACGATAATTTTCCCAAATTTGATGTGATTACCTCTTTTTAGGGGTTCTTGAAATATTCTACCTTAAATTTTCTTCAAATATTCTCCAATGACCACTTCTTCAACTTTATCAATAGGGCTTCTCTAGCCTCCTTACTCCTTCTAAATTTGCTTGAAACCTCTTCTCTTGGGTTTCCAAACTCTTCATTCTTATATCTTCTTTCTCAAATATGCAATGGGGACCTCTTTCTTGGGTCTCCTTAATCTTATTCTTCAATATTCAATGGGGACCTATTTCTTGGTTCTCCTTAATCTTCAACCTTCAATAGTCAATGGGACCTCTTTCTTGGACCTCCTTTACCTTTAATGTTTACTCTTTTGTTGTAACTCAAAAACTATTCCCTACATGAGGAAAGCACATAGACTTTAAGACAACCAAAGGTGAAATTATTCTCTATCTATTGTAGGAAGCTTCTCAAATTTTGAGAACTATTTTTTTGCAACAAAAACTTAGACAGTAGCAACCAAATACAACCAAATCTCCAAAATTCTGAAATCAATAATCTTCACTAGTTATCCTTCAATCTAATCCTAGTATTCATGAGTTTTTTTGCAATCTTATAGAAAGCCTCTTGCCAAACTACAACTTCCAAATTTTGTAAATGAAATCTCCCTATCTCCTTTAAATATCTCTTGTGGCTCTCCCTATATCTTATCAATATTCCTTGCGGCTCTGATACCATTGTTAGCTTTTGATGCTTAATACTTAAAGTAAAATAACCACAAAATCTAAAATAAAGTTGCTATAAGAAATATAAGTTAATGATAATATTATAAACATATAAAATGCATTAATAACTTCTACAACAACTCATAAAAATACCATTAACAAATGTTCACAAAAATAGTATCTTGATAGAATAAATATATCTAATACACCACACTTCCATACACTCTCACTCTACATTGATCCTTTCACACACACCTGAAAGCACGAGGATACGGAAACAAAAAGGAAACACCAAGATGCGATGCATGCAAAACAAAACTTAACGCTTAAGTCCTAGAAATTGAAAATGCATGAAAGGAGAGAAGCATAAACGAATTGAAAACAAGATAGAAAGCAAATATGGAAGCACAACCCTTTTTATTGATATGCTTTAAAACTCGGTTACAATACGTCTCCTCCCTTTTTAGGGGCTAGGAGCGTTAAATATGTCTTCATTACACCACGGATTGGTATGCCTTCTTCCGCGTGCCCACATGTAAAATGGGCGGACCAAAACGTCACCGCCGCTTGCGTGGATGAGTCTTGACTCCTTGCTGCTCCTCTGATGTCGAAGACCTGCATTCAAGAAAACATAAAAGATTAGTAGCACCTGTAGATAAAATAAAACATGCGATTCCCAAGGCCTACTATTAGTGCATGCATGAAAACATTAAAATGATAACCAAATAACATCAGAATGACCTAAAAATTTAACAGAAGCATGAGAACATTACCAGGAAGGCACTACAAAAGAAACAGTCAAAAAATTTGCCACGAATTTCTAATCGCTCCGGGGTGGGACGATTAGACCTACAACAAAATGTCAGAAAGCACCCTCCTAAATGTCCTATCTAGGAGGCTCCAAATAACCTGCAAAGTTGGGGGTTAGGTAAAAGGGGGTATTTTGGGAAGACCCAGAAGGTCAGATTTTCCCAATTCGGCCTCTATCACCGGGAATTTGATGATGCTACCTACATGTTAGTAAAGGCGAGAAATGACAAAAACATGATCAAAACTCATCCAAATCACATGAAATTTAAACTACAGCCTATTTGAACAACCTAGAATAAAATGCAAAAATAATAGAAATGAAATCTGCTATAGATTTCTAATCATTTTGGGGTGGGACGATTAGACCTGCAGCAGTGCGGGGGGCGCCCGAGGGTAGGACGCCCACCGTTTGAGGCCCTGTTTTGGCACCAATCCACTTGGGATGGGTCCAAAACCTCTTGTGGGGTATTGTCAACAAATTTGGTAGGATGTTGTGGCCAAATATCGGGTTTTGGGTTCGGATTTGCGCTTCCAATAGTCACCCAATAACCTCCCTTCCAAAAGAGAGATTAAGGATGTGAAAGGCACAAATCACAAGTGGGGATGTAAATTGGCAGCACTTCGTTGCTCAAATGCTCCTTCTCTGTATATCTTTTTGGGTGAGAAGACTCACCATTTTATAGACCCAAGGGTCTCTTTGAATTAGCATGCAGAGGCGCCACTTGGCAATCATGCCTTTCCAGGGAAGAGAAGATTCCTCCCTGATTAAGGGCTCCATAACTGCCCCTGTGACTGCCTCTTTGAGCTCAAAAAAGCTCACTCGCACTCCCATGCAATGAAGGGAGAGTTAAGTGGCGGATCTGAGCTGCCATTTGTCAAGGTTTGACCTTTTTCCCATCAAACCTGCTATTCGCCCCACCCAGGAGCGAATGCTGTTAATCGTCCCTGGGTGGAACGAATACCAGTTTGTAATCGTCCCTGGGTGGAACGAATAAGGAGCAGAGTGCCTGAAAGGTGCCAAATTGATCTTTGACCTTCCAAAACTATTGTGAGAGTGGTTAGGACCACTGTTTAACCTCTAGGGGCTGCCCTAGGGGTTGTGTGTGTCAATGCGATCAGTGTTTGCAGTCACATAATCGGATTGGTGTTGTTTTGGTGTCTACAGATGCCCCTTTTTGGGATGCGTTGTGCGTGGTGCAGTGTTGAGCAAAAATAGATAACCAAAGCACTAATGATTAGGGTTTCTCAGTAACCTAACCAAATTTTGATGCCCCAAGTATGGAAAGGGCATGCATTCTTGAATCCTTGCTTCTGACGAGCTAAGGAACTTAATTTCAAGTGTTAACCTTTTTTGGTGAGGTGTGACTTGAGCTTGGACATTGATCAGTCATGAATAGGCAAAGGGCACAACCTTTTGTCTATGGGAACCTTGAGTTCATGATTCATGAATGCCAAGTGTTTGATCAGCTTGTGATTATTGCTTGTTTGCTGCCCCAAGCAGGAGCGTGATTGTCTTTGTCAATGATTCTTTGAATGCATGCCATTGCCTTGATTGGGTGTGTATTTGTTGATTGGTGACTAAGTGTGACTACCCCCTCAAGCGACGAATCGATGAGGGAATGACCGACATGAGAAAAGTGATGAGTCGCTTGACCCAAGATGACTTAGGTGAGGGTGCCTTCAGATGTTTTTCGTTGAATGCTTATGCAGTTTCCCAACATTTAGACCTATTTTTGGTGGGTTTTAACCCATTTTGTGATGCCATTTGGGGATGAAATTGTCAAAAATCCGTCCTCCCGTGGAGCGGTCCAGCTATGGTAGCCTTCTTAGGGAGTAGGATAGTGACAATTTATGACCCCGACATCAGTTTTGTATGCCAAGAATGTCAAGTGCAAAAGCACTCTTGTTCGGCATCTTTATTGCTTTTTTTGTTGCATTTTTTTTGTTTTTGTTGTTTTGATTTTCTTGCTTTGTATTCGTCCCTGGGTGGGACGAGCGCCATTAGTAATCGTCCTAGGGTGGGACGAGCACTAACTAGAGCGCTCATCCCAGGGTGGAATGATTACAGGCCTAAAAGCCTATTTAAGGGCCAAAACTAGGGTTTGGGCTCATTTGCATTCAATTTTTTTGGCGATTTGGAGCTCTGAGGAGGAGGAGGTCGAGTCTACGAAGCGAAGCGCTATCGAATTTTTCGGACACCATGAGTTCATGGACCGGCCATCAAGTGGCGGAGCCGAAGCGAGACCGGTGAGTGCTCTTCCTCTTTATTTTGTTGTTTTATTTGATAGTTGAAAACCATAATTTTTTTTCTTTTGTATTTTGTTTGATTTTAAAAATGAAACCCTAGGTTAAAAAAATTTGATTTTTTTTTTGGTTTAACTTAGATCGAAACCCTAGGTAAAACATGTTATATTTTTTGTTGGTGAATTTGTTAAAGAAAAAAACACCTAGTTTAATAAATTAAAAATTATTTTGTTTTTTAAATGAAACCTGGTGGTAAATTTTTTTTTGTAATTGTTAATACTATTTCTAGGTTAAAAAACTAGTTAATTTTTTAAAACACTAGGTTTTAACTTGTTTTTTTTTTGTGTTTTAACTAGGGGTGAAACCTAGGTTAATATTTTTTTTTTTTTTTTTTGTTTAGACGAGTTAAAAACCCTAGGTTAATATTATTTTTGTTATTTGTTTGTTATTGGTGGTTAGACGTAGAGATTAAAAACCCTAGGTATAATATTTTTTTTTTGTTTGTTTTTGTCGGTTTAGAACGTAGGAGTTAAAAACCCTAGGTTAATTTTTTTTTTTTTGATTTGTCAGTTTAAACTTAGAGTTAAAAACCCTAGGTACTGACAAACTATTTTTATTTTTTTTGTTTTGTTTTTATTTGTTAATTTAAACGTAGAGTTAAAAACCCTAGGTACTGACAAACTATTTTTTTTTTTGTTTAATTAAAATATTTTTTGTTTTTTTTGATTGTACATTGTTGTATATTTATGTTATTGTTGTACATTTTGTTTTTCTTGCATGTTTTTAATGTTTTTGTTTTTTCTATGATTTTCAGGTGGTGAAGAGCCGGTACCGTGTGCCGACGGTGTTTTCTGATGCCCGAGAGGCTTTGACTTTGGCTGATTGGGAGTGGCTTGATGCCCTTGGGCTCAAGCATGTGACTCGGTTAGAGCCGATGGTGGGGGATCGGGCCTATCTGACGGCCTTGATCAACTTGTGGGATCCTCGTACTAATACCTTCCATCTCCCAATAGGGGAGATGATAGTTACTCTTGAGGATGTCTATCGAATTCTATGGATTTTGATAGATGGGCTATCGATCAGGACGATGCCATGGGATCAGCGGACAACAGTGCTGACACACTGCTTTGGGCATGGGGAGGAGTTGGGTGTGGATAGCCCAGTGGAGAGGGCAGAGGGCGACTGCCAGATTGGTGGCATTTTGGTACGATGGTGGTTTGAGAGGGGCATGGTGGGGGTGAGGCATGCATTGTTGATGAGCCTCATCTCCAACATGCTGTTGCCTGACTCTTCGGGTGCGAGGTTCCCATGGAACCTGTTGGAGGTGGTGTTTCGGTTGGTGGAGTGTCCGACTCATGAGCCCCTGATTATGAGGTGGGGTCAGACACTGCTGGCACAGCTCTATGATGAGTTGTATGAGGTCCGTTATTGGAGGTGAAAGGGTATTGGTTGTAGCTATCTATTGTAGAGGTGGGCTTGGCAACACATAGCGGTGGATCGACCACTGGGTTTACCATGGATGACTCGAGCGAAGATGGTTGACAGAGAGATAGGGTATGCGACCTTGTGGTATAGGTCGGAGGAGCGAGGGCACAGTCGACGGTGGGCTGGTGACGTTGGTCACTACATCGAGGCCTTTGCATGGCTTGCTCCTAGGGATGTGGTCTGGCGGCCATATCGAGATTGTCCCGCTTGGCCTGAGGCTGGGGAGTGGCTCCGATGGGTTCAAGGGGGAGGTGGCTGATCGGGCGGCATGGGATTGAGTAGGAGTACTTCCCGTACGTCCGGGTGACACGATAGTTTGGGGTGCGCCAGGGGTTGCCTGGTGAGCCCTTGATCTATCGATGTCGGGGGATGAGAGGACTTTGGCCTGGTCGATCATCGAGCCGCTAGGGGAGGAGGCAGATACAGTTATTGATGCCCCTGACATGGACAACGTCGGGGTGATGACTGAGTATGAGGAGTGGTGGACACTACGATGGCGGTGAGGAGAGGGGCCTTTAGGAGGGGTAGATGCAGCAGCAGTAGGCGGGAGGGTGTAGAGGCACCGGGAGAGGGTTGGGGGGCTCCGTTGGAGGATGCAGACATGGTGGAGGTGGATGATGTGGGTGAGGATTTTGGGGTTCCAGATCAGCCGGAGATGTAGGACGTCTCGGAGTAGTGGGAGCTAGAGTAGCCTGCCTTTCTGAAGATGTCGATGCCTCAGGAGATCTTGGAGGATATGGAGGTAGGGTTGCATGCTGAGAATGCATGATTGGAGGAGCTGCTCTGGAGATGGGATGAGGAGCTCGGGGATGCACTAGAGAGAGGGATTTCCTATGAATGCAGCTGATAGAGCAGGAGAATGCATTAGTGTACGGGATGGGGATATGTGGTGGGAGATGGATCTCCTAAAGTGTTGGGTATGTACATCATGGGAGATGGACTTGGTGCGACTTTGGTTGGAGCTGGAGGCATAGATTAGCCACCTCGATGGGTGGATCCCTACATTTAGTGGAGGTGGATCATCACGTCGCTCGAGAGGGAGTGATACTGAGCAGTCAACATCCTCTCGACGTAGGCGGTTGGATGAGGGGGGCGCTAGTGGGCATGATGCGGGGGCTAGCAGTAGCCACCCTGAGAGGTCCCATAGGACCCACACCATGGGGGTAGTTCTCGTCGCACCGATCCTGCATGATCATGGTGGCCGACGCCCTAGGCTTGGGGGTTTTTGAGTTTTGCTTTTTTGGTGAGGTCAGAGGACCGGTTATTGTAGCCTGAGGGCATTTTTGATGATATATATATAGATGACTTTCTTTTGTTTATACACTTGTCATGATTTGATTTTATGCACAGTGATTGATGTTGATGGATGCATGTTAATTTACATTGATGTATGCATATGTTATGATGAATGCAAATGTTTCTAATTTATATGATATGTATATGGAATGGATGAATTGAATTTTTGATTTTTGGTGATGGCACCATAGACTATACAGGACTTATGGCTTTTTGTTCTAGGCGATTGTTGTGGTAAATGACTTTATGTATATATGTTGTTTTTGTATTTTTTGATGGTGATGTAAGAATGAAAGATATCACAGTTGGTTTAGAATGTAGTTAAGGTTTTCTGAGACTCAGATGTTTTAACTAACTAGCCAAGACTATACTTTTATCTTACAAGACTTTTGAACAAGGTATGAATCCGACTTGTCTTTGACCAAGTTATTTCACATCCCTGTGTGTGCAATTGAGTTCGTTTATGTGGTATTTGTCAGGATACCACCAGTGCTAGATAGGCTATCAACCAAACCTGTACTGAGGATCACCTAATTAGCTCCACTAACTCCTTTGTTGTATTTAGTCAGATTAATCTACGGTGCTATCTAGGATACCATAAGCTAGCTCATCCACATGCAAACATTGATCTGCACACAAGTTAATGTGACAGATATATCGTCATGCGGGAGGTTTGCCCCGAGTGACCGATAGGCTATCCACCAAACCGTATTGAGGTTCACCTCATGACCTTCTGAATGCTGAGAGTTCCAGGGATTCAAGTTCGACTCCCTTCTTTTCTTCATTTGTATTGGGATACTTGCTCTTTTATAGTGATAAAAATCACTGTTTATTTTTGTTTTTTCTTTTGAGCAAGGGATTTGAATTTTGAGTGATGAGAATCACTATTGCTTGTGCTTTTTGATGTATGCACTTTGTGGGATTTGATGTCAAACTTTGTAGTATTGACTTTTGCAAATTTTGTGATGTTTTGCAACTTTTTGAGAACTTGGGATTCTTGGGGAATTGGGTAGGGAAGATTCTTGTCCTTTTGCCAACTCTCAGCATTCTTGGGGTCATTCGCATAGGGGGATGAGCGAGATAACCTTTTCACTGTATGGTATCCTGGATTGCTTTACAGGTTTCATCTTTCGTTTACACAACTTGGGAATTGTTTTATGTGTTTTAGCTTGTGTTGGGATGCTACGTAACAAGGTGTGATCCAAGTATGACTCTACCTTTTTAAAATATTTTTGAATTTGTATAGCTTTGGCTAGAAATCTAATGACAGCTGAATGATGAAAACTCTAGATACATTAGAAGACAACTGACTTATGATATGGTGAAACTATGGATGGCGTTATTTTTGTTGTATTGTTTACAAAATGGAAAATGTGGAAAATGATGGATTTGCCAAGTGATGATAGTCTATGGTGCTTTTGACCTGTATGACCAACAAATATGCAATGTATGGATGTGATGCCTAATGCAACTATTTTTTTGTATTTTTGATTTTTGAAGTATGCATGAAAGTGAGATGCAGATTTTTTTTGTAATTTTTGATTATTTTGTTGTTTTTGAATTTTCTTGATGGTTGGTTTATTCCGCATGAGTGCGGACCAAGTGACTCTTTCGGATCCTTGGAGGTTTTGACCAAAGGGATTATGGGTACCTTTGGGGCATTTTGGGGTTGACCAAGCGATTATGGGAATCCTTGGAGCTTTTGGTTTGACCAAAGGGTTTATGGGTACCTTTGGGGCATTTTGGGGTTTGACCAAGCGATTATGGAAATCCTTGGAGCTTTTTGGTTTGACCAAAGGGTTATGGGACCTTTGGGGATTTTTGACCAAGCGATTATTGGAATCCTTGGAGCATTTTGGTTTGACCAAAGGGTTTATGGATACCTTTGGGGCAATTTTGGGTTGACCAAGCGATTATGGGAATCCTTGGAGCTTTTGGTTTGACCAAAGGGTTTATGGACACCTTTGGGGTATTTTGGGATTGACCAAGTGATTATGGGAATCCTTGGAGCATTTTGGTTTGACCAAAGGGTTTATGGGTACCTTTGGGGATTTTTGGGATTGACCAAGTGATTATGGGAATCCTTGGAGCTTTTGGTTTGGGCTATGGCTCTTTTAGATATGGAATGGCCTCAAATGACTGATGTTCAAGGGTTCTAGTTCCTTGATTCCATCAAGAGAGGCTAGCCGGTATGTCCTAGGTCCTATCTTACTCTCAATCACATAAGGACCTAACCAGTTTGCCATGAACTTGTCCCTTAGATGGGGCGGCAAGTTAGAATTCTGTTGGTTCTCTTTTAAGACTAGGTCACCAACCTGAAAGTCCCTCAGGTGAACTTTCATGTTGTATGCCTTCTTAAGTCGCTCTTGGTAGATACGCAAATGCTCGAGAGCATTGACGCGTCGTTCATCAAGCAACGTAAGCTGATCTAACCGGGCCTACCATGCAGTGTCATCATCGATGAACTCTTGCATTGATATGCATAGGGAAGGAATTTCCAACTCAAGAGGCATGACTGCCTCAGAGCCATACACCAATGAAAATGGAGTTGCCCCAGTGGGCGTCCGAATGCTAGTGCGATAAGCCCAAAGAGCAAGTGGGATCTGAATGTGCCAATCCTTATGACTATCTACGACTATCTTTTTGAGGATGGCAACTAGCATTTTGTTTGATGCCTCTGCTTGCCCATTTGCCTACGGATAATAGGGTGTTGAAAAACTATGCTGAATCTTGTACTTTATGGTCAAAGCATGCACGTCTTTGTTCTTGAATGACGTCCCATTATCCGAGATGATCTTGGATGGAATACCAAAATGACATATGATGTTATGTAAAATGAACTCTGCAATGCGGGTTCCAATCATAGAGGTAAGCGAAATTGCTTCCACCCACTTGGTGAAGTACTCTGTGGCCGTTATGATGAACGTGTGATGGCTTGACGATGTAGGGGAGATCTTTTCGATTAGATCTAAGCCCCACTATAAAAATGGCCAAGCCGATTGGATCGGTTGCAAGGCTTGAGAAGGTACATGTGTCAAATTAGCATGGTGTTGACACTTCATGCACTTCTTTACATAAGCACAACAATCTCGCTCTAAATATGGCCAATAATAGCCCATGCAAAGAATGCGCTTTGCGATGGCCATACCGTTGAAGTGGCCATCACATGTACCATCGTGCGCTTGGGTGATCGCCCAAGTGGACTCTTGCTGGTCCAAGCAATGAAGGAGGATTCCTTCGTAGCTTCGATGGTACAAAATGTCTCCTAACAAGACATGTTTTGCCACTTTCTATTTGAATGATCTTTTCACGGCATGCGACAATCCAAGTGGGAGGCTACCTAGCTTGAGGTAATCTCTGATGGGTGTATACCAATCCTGCTGATCGAAAACCTCGATGGTATGAACAACCAATCCCTCTTGAAGTTCATCCCTAGCAAAAGTTGAGTGGGAAAGAATCTGCAAGAATAGCGTTGTGTTGCTATTAAGGGGAGTAGGGGAGAACAAGGACCCCTAGTTGGCATGGTTCAAACAATCATGGATTTGAGAGAACTTATCCGGAGATGGTTCAATCTGGATCAAGTGGATTCCTGGCGTTAAGTCAGAGCTTGCACGCTCCATCATGGATTGCGATAGTGTTTTGACTTGAATGGTTGTCATATCACCAGAAAGGTCTTGCGGGATTAGTGACCCCAAGGAGGCCATAGTATCCGCAAAATGATTTGATGATCGAGGGAGTGCCTCGATGTCGTACCATTCAAGATTTTCTAGGAATTTGTCCACAAGGGCTTTGTAGGCCTACAGAACTGGGCATTTACATTGGAATACCCCTTTCACTTGGTTGACTATTAACAGCGAATCACCAAAGATGTTCAGGCATTTGATGTTCATGGTGATGGTTGTCTGAAGACCTATGAGCAAGGCTTCATATTCGGCATTGTTATTGGTGCACGGGAAGTCAAGTTTAAATGACAAGGGTATCGGAGCCCCTTGTGGTGTGAAGAATACAATTCCCGTGCCACCTCCTTGCTCACATTTAGAACCATCAAAAAATAGGGTTATGTCAGCCTGTGACTCAGGCTCATCAGAATCTGGCGATTCTGAGACATGGAAGACCCCATCATCGGGTAGTTCTATGGTCAGAGGCTGATCATCTTCAAGAGGAGCCTCTGCTAGTTGATCGACGATGACTTGACCTTTGATAGACTTCTGTCCAATGAATTCTATGTCAAACTCCATCAACAACATGATCCATTTCATCGTGCGGCTACTATGATAAGTATGACTCATCATGTATCGCAATGGATTCTCCTTAGACACAACATACGTCATGTTGCTCAACATGTAATGGCATAGCTTTTTGGTAGCAAACACCACTGCCAAGCAGAGCTTCTCAACGTATGCATAGTTAAGTTCATAACTGACCAGGGTGCGGCTAAGATAGTAAGTAGCCTATTCTTTGTGAAGTTCATTCTTCTGGGCTAGCATGGCGCCCAAGTGCCACCTCAGTAGCTGAGATGTATAAGTAGAATGACACTCCTGGTCTAGGTGGTGCCAATACTGGTGGCGAAGCCAAGTATTGTTTAATGTCATCGAAGGCTGACTGGCACTCGTCATCCCAGTGAAATGCTACCCCCTTGTGTAATAATTTATTCATGGGTCGGCACTTGTCAGATAGCTATGCTATGAAGCACTTGATTGACGTGACCTTTCCCTGTAGACTCCTGAGCTGCTTGATGGTAGTTGGGGGAAGCATTTCAAGGATTGCCTTGACTTTGTTTGGGTCCACCTCGATTCCTCGCTTTGAGACTATGAAACCCAAGAGTTTTCTAGATGTGATGCCAAATACGCACTTCTTGGGGTTTAGTCTGACTTTGTGTTCGATGAGGCGATCGAGGATCTTGCTTAAGTCATCGAGATGATCTGGGCGCAAGAGAGACTTGGCCAACAAATCATCCATGTAATCTTCCAAAGTTTTGTGCATGTGATCATGGAAGATGTATGTCATGGCACGTTGGTAGGTGGCACCAACATTTTTAAGGCCAAAGGGCATGACCTTATAACAAAATGTCCCCCAAGGCATTGTGAATGCCATTTTTAGTTGGTCCTCGGGATTGATACGAATTTGATTGTATCTCGAGAAACCATCCATAAGGGAAAGCATTTCGTGGCCCGCTGTAGCGTCTACCAATGCATCGATGCTAGGCAAGGGGAAATCATCCTTAGGACTCACTTTGTTTAGATCTCAAAAATTAGTGCATATGCGAATCCTCCCATCAGGCTTCTTGACGGGCACCATGTTGGACAACCATGGTGGGTAATCCATGCAGATGACAAACTGTGCATCCAACAACTTTTGTAATTCATCTTTGACCATTAAGGCCACTGTTGGGTGCATCTTACATAGTTTTTGCTTTACTGGCTTGACTGTCGGATCAAGCGTTAGATTATGCATGACTAGCTATGGATCTAGCCCCGACATGTCTTTGTAGGACCATGCAAAAACCTCCTTCTTCTCTTTGAGAAGGGCAATGTAGTCGGCTTGCTCTTCGAGGGATAGACTTACCCCCAACTTGATGATCTATGGATCCATTGGGTCAGAGCCGATGTCTACGTCAGTCGTCTCCTCGATTGACATGTGGGACCCATCCTCCAACTGGTGTGGAGTTGGGATCAAGTGGATATCATTTGCTGAATTGAGATCTACGTTGGGAACCTCGGGTTCCTCTTCAGCATGGAAGATATCTTGAGTTGGTCTTGGGGTGAAATGAAGCATCTCACCGAAAGGCCAGTACTCTGATGGGGATGGTGGTGAATTAACGTGATCCTAGTCTATGGCATCTATGTCTAGATACAATGACCATGTTGGATCAGTTGGATTGCGGATGGGGGCGGTTAAGTCAATGGAGATCATGTTGATGAAATGATTTTGGTCTCCATTACCATGGGTGTGGTATCTCAGACATCCTTGATGATCTTTGTGCTCCGGATCTGGCTCTGGAGGTATTGGCACAAATGGATCGGCCCTATGTGTGGATAGAAGGATAGGGTCTACCCTTGGCACTGATAACTCTATAGGGTCTCTGGGTGGAAGGTGCTCTCTGTATGCCCAAAGTGGCGGATGCAACACTTGGTCCAATTGTGTTGGGTTTAGGTGCCACCTATGCCTTGGCCCTATGCTTAGTTGTTCAAACATGTCATCAATATCTATGGGGTATTGTTGCTTCGCATCATGATTGAGATATGCCATCTCAGTTTCATCTTCATAATCACTGTCGGAGATCCATAGGCCTTCGTTGGCTCCGACAACTATTTGCGACATGTGAGGCTCATCCTGCTCGAGCAAATTGATATGGTCCCATCGGGGTTGTTCCGCTCTCTATGGGGGACCTGATTTTCTTGAGGTGGCACTTGCTCGATTGGAGCATCCAAGGGGAACATTGTCAAGAGGCTTTCTTGATAATCATCCATGGGGGTCACTTGTGAATGATTGCTATCAGATTCAAAAGGGTCCCATGGTGCTACTTCATATTTTGACTCATCCTCGGAGGATCCTTCCTGACCTTGTCTGTACCCCTCTTGTAGGTGAGTCCTTGAGCTTTCTCCTCTCTCGAGCGAAGGGAAAGGGTTGTTGAGGTCAACAAGGTTGGTTGTCAACAATGGGAGATAATCCCCCAATGTATATGTCATGTTAGGATTGGCATATGGATCTAATGCCAACCCATCCTTGTTGCCTATCCCTAGGCCTTGCATGTTCTCTACCAAGATGTCAAGGGGTAGGGGTGGTTGAACCCTACTCCCGACTTGTCGTATGGCATCTGATATCTTGGTTGGCAAAGAACACGCACTCCTTGCTCATATCTGCCTAACCCATATCCATGCCAATTGCATTGGCCAAGATATCTCAAAGCGAAGTCTGGGTTGGACAAATAATTGACATCTTCCACAAAGGGCTCTTCATCTTCTTCTTCTTGCATGTAAGGTTCAATACCATGATCAAGGCCCCCGTACACAAAGTTTGTCTGGTTTGGTGGGTAGCCTAGAGGAACAATAGTACCGATGGGGAGGCGAGGTCTCCCCATGTCCTGCATGGACTCAAGTGTGGGTGTTGCTACAATGTTCCGCACTAGATACTCCCCCAGGCCCGTATTGGCCATTTCAACAGTGATTGTTGGCGATTGAGGGGGAGGGAATGGAAGTTCTTCCTGAGTCCACTCCATGTCGGGTGAACTAGGCATCTCGACTTCCATTCTGCTAGGCATCTCTTCGGTAGAGATGGTTGAGACTGAAGGTGGTGCTTCTTCCATGGGTTTCTTCCCTTTGTCCTTCATTGTGGCCACCGTAGGTGGCATCGTTGGTGAAGGACCAGACGATGAAGATGGACCCGGCTAGGGATCTGAGGGACTTGACAGTGGGGATGCCTATGGAATCGGACCCTGTTTAGATGGATTCAACTAAAAATCCAAATGTGTTGATGGAAGGGTCGATTGCGGCATCAATTGCACCGTATTGCAATACTTGAAGGGCTCCAAGTCTATTGGAACTACGTGCACCTGCCCTTCGAAAGTGTACTTGAGGCATTGATGAGCTATTGAAGGGACACACTTCATGTCCCTGATCCATGGCCGGCCCAACAAGATGTTATAAGCCATCTCACCCTCCAATATGTGGCACAATGTAGGAATTGTCTTTTGTCCCACTTGGATGGGTAGGACAATTGTGCCAACTATTGAGCATATTGCATCATTAAATGCTCGCAGTGTATAGGTGGAGGCCACTATGTGAGATGCGGGCAACTTCAAGTGCTTCAATGCCATTGTTGTAATGATATTACTGGATGAGCCAGTGTCCACCAATACCCTCTTGTATGGGATCCCGTTGACCCGTGCGATGACGTGCAGGGGTGGATCCGCCATGTCACCAGTCACTGATTTTAATTCATCCTCTCTGAAGGTGATGACTGGCTCAGTGCATCTTTTGACATGTCCCATGAAGTTGTTGAAGGAATTTGCCTCATGGGGCTGCAACTCGATGGCTTTTAATATCTCCATTAGAGCTTCCCGATGGGGCGGTGATTGTTGTATAAGCTCATAAATGGAGAGCCTAGCCGACGTGGTCCTCAAGCTTTGGGTAAGCTTGGTCCGAATCGTGACCACTGGTCTAGGTGGAGGAGAGTGTTGTTGGGGTTGTGACATTGTTGGCACCTCTCCTGTAGCTGTCATGGGGGTAGCTATGCTCGGATACCTCTTGTTCCAAGTCACTATACTGATCATTCCAACATACCCCTGCATGGGGCAGTTCTGTGTCACTTCATTGACTTGTATATTCTTTGCTTGCGCATCATGGGCGGGCAAGGGGTCCTTGAAGACCTCCATCTGTTGGTTTCCTAGTGCTACGGGATTATCCACCACTAATGTCTTGTTATCTATCAGGTCTTGCACCAAGCCTTTAAACTTCCAACATGCATTAAGATCATGTCCCTTCTATCTGTGAAACCTACAGTACAAGTCTTCCCTATAACCCTTTGGTTTTGGCGCATTGGGGTCTATGGGTTGAATCTCTGGTAGGTTGATCAAGTTTGCCACTGACAAGCGGTCAAACAGGGAGTCTTTGGACTCTATGTATGGTGTGAATTGTCGCCTAGGGCGACGCTGCTGATTTTGTTCTTGTCGATTATTCTCTCTTTCATAATTGTTAAGAGGGACCACCTGATAGTTAGCCTTTTGGGGCTGTGTTGCTTGTGCAGGCTTAGGTATGTTGATAGCAACCTGATTAACCGTAGTGGGTTTTGGTTGCATGGTCCCTGTCTTGGTGTTCTTAGACCACTCTTTCTTCTTTGGCTTAGCAATCTCACCATCTTGAATTTTGATCTCTTCAATGATTCTGGCTTGTGCCAGGGCTTCTTCTAAAGTGGCATATTGTTGCAGCTGCAATAGCATGGAGATCGATCTCAAACAGCTCTTTGAGAACATTTGGGTAAGGTCGGCCATAGGAGGGAGGTAGGGCAGCTTTGAAAGCAAAGTCCTCCATCGGTTCCCATAGGCCGCCATGGTTTCTTCCTCATACTTCCTGAGGCTGGCTAGGTCACTTAGTGATGCCTTCTTCTTGGTGTTGAAGGTGAAGCGTTCGAGGAACGCATCCACTAGCTGATCTAAGTTACTGATGTTGTGCTTTGGCAATTGAGTGAACCAATCCGAGGTAGGGCCTACGAACGTGGTTATGAATGTTCTTAGCAACAAAGCATCATTGTCCTGAATGCCAAAGCATTGGCTCAGGAATCTAGTCACATGCTCTTGGGCATCCTCCTCCCCTCTAAAGATTGCCAACTAGGGTAGTTTAAAGTGTTCAGGGTAAGGGGGTGCCGGCACTGATGGATGCACAGGGTGACTACGGAGTTGTCATAAAGTGGGATTTTGGGGCCCATAAGTCTTGGTCTCCATAGACTCTAAGCACTCTAGTAGCGCTTTATATGCATCGAAAGACTTAATTTCTTCCTCTTTAGTTTGTTCCCATTGCGGGTTGCGGGGAACTTGAGGCCTATAGAGGGGTGGCCGAATAGCACCCCCTCTGCCTTGGTAGGGCATTTCAGCCCGCTCTTCTTCTTGCTCATACTCCTCATAAGCTTCTTGAGGAGTTCTCGGGTGAGACCTATGAACATGGGTGGGTGCCCACGGAGGGTGCCCATCATGGTTTCTGGGAGTGGCCTCCCGCTCAAGTCTAGGAGGTCTCAGAGGCAACACTTGGTATGGTCTTGTCTTGCACCAAGGGGTTGTGCCTCTCGTACCTCTTTTCCCTTTATGTTCGAGGGGTTGGGACCCTCTCAGGCATATTGTTGTGGAGTAGCTCATCTGTTTGGCACTGAATGCACTCTTTGCTAAGGCGATATAGATGCTCTAGTTGTTGTTGGTCTTGCTCAAGCTACGTGATTTGCGCTTGGCGGGCGGCATGTCTAGAAAATGCCAGGTCAATTTGCTCTATCGTCTTGAGTCTAGGAGGCCTAGATGCCTCCCCTATACATCTATCTCGGTCATGGTGATCCGAGATTTCTATAGGTTGCTTCCCTCTGTCGAGGTTAGCGGCATTCACCCGAGGCTCTGGCCTCAGTGGGTGATCCTGATAAATAGCAGGTGCGGAGGCGCATTGCTCCCATGCTGTATATTGCTCTTGAGGAATGTAATGGTCTTCCTCATGCTCCCTTTCATATATGTGAAAGGGGCGGGCAGAGTTAGCTCGCCCTAGTTGAAGAGCCTTGTGCTCTAGATTTTTCCTATTGTTTCTAACAATGATGCGGGGTAGAGGAGGGATGATGAAATCATGTGGCCCCTCCTTGTGGACCCTATGTTGTTCTAGCACTTCATCGCATGGTGGCCACTCATAGCGAGCATCTAAGGGAGCTTTCCTATCTATGTTGAGTGCCATGTGTGGGGACTCCTCTTGAAAGGGTGTGTGCTGGAAGGGCGTGCCCCTCGAAGGGGTGCCTCTATAGTCCCATTTCGTCATGGTATGATGTGGACTATCTTGTGGGTCCTGCCACCAAGGTGGTATGACCAAGTCCTTGGGGCTGTAGCGGAGGCGACTTGTGCCCCCTTGTACACTCTCCGTAGCTTCTGCCCGTGATTGGGCTTGGCTACGAGTGAATACCATGGTGGTGTCTCTCTACAAGATGCGTAGGTTTTTATCTTTTTTATGATTTTTTTTATGTTACACTAAACAGAAAATACCACACACACAAAGCAATGATTATCTCGTTTAAAGATTAAAGGTGTGCCCTAAATCTGGTTTAGTGTGTTTTGATTTTTGTTTTGACAGCTTTGTAAAATAAAGTGTTGTAGTAAATGCAATATGATGGCTCTTATGACTCCCAAAAATGGTCGCCCCTTCGATATACCATTGCCAGGCCGATATACCAACCTCTCTATATACCCGCCCTTACGTGAGGGAAACTATTGGTACGTGAGAGCAGATGGTACGTGGAACATAGGCGGTACGAAAGGGGAATCACCCTATTTTTGACACCTACCATAGAAGACTTATCCTCATGCACTGGGAATCACCCCAGCTACACTTGGTCAGCTTTCATCAGGATTTACGTCTAGCAATAGTAGCGATCGGGGTAATGGATGCAAAAATTCAAGCCAAGGTGGTGATGAAATCCACCGTTGGTCTTGATCAAGGGCTGGGGTTTTACGACCAGCTCCTTGGTGTTTAAATTACCACGTGGTGTGTGGGGTTCTTTTTATTTTTGCAAAGAAATCAAACATGCAGCCAAAAAATTTTCCTAAGCAAGCAAAGAAACTAAAAAACACAAAAACAGAAAACAGAAAATGACAGAAGTTGTTCAGAACCCCTACCTCTTCTCTGCCCAAATAGGATGCCTCTGAGTTTCTGCTCTGAAACTACATAGAGAGCTATTCGTCCCTGGGTGAGATGAATAACAGAACTGTATTCATCATAGGGTGGGACGAATTCCCATTCGTCCCTGGGTAAGACGAATTCCAGCTCTGTACTCGTCACAGACTGGAACGAACAATAGTCCAACGTTTGAAAAATTGGTATCTACAAGAAAAAACAACAATTTTTGATCAAAAATTTGATCTAAATAAATAGAGGATAGAGGTCCCACCATGATCACCACTGAAAGCACGAGGATACGGAAACAAAAATGAAACACCAAGATGCGATGCATGCAAAACAAAACTTAACGCTTAAGTCCTATAAATTGAAAATGCATGAAAGGAAAGAAACATAAACGAATTGAAACAAGATAGAAAGCAAATATGGAAGACAACCCTTTTATTGATATGCTTTAAAGCTCGGTTACAATACGTCTCCTCCCTTTTAGGGGCTAGGAGCGTTAAATATGTCTTCGTTACACCATGGATGGTAAGCCTTCTTCCGCGTGCCCACATGTAAAATGGGTGGACCAAAACATCACCGCTTGCTGGATGAGTCTTGACTCCTTGCTGCTCCTCTAATGTTGAAGATCCTATGTTCAAGGAAATAGAAAATAGTCAGTAGCACCTGTAGATAAAATGAAACATGCGATTCCCAAAGCCTACGATTAGTGCATGCATAAAATAATTAAAATGATAACTAAAATAGATCAAAATATGCTAAAAATTTGATAGAGGCATGAGAAAATTACTAGGAAGGCACTGCAAAAGGAATAGTCAAGAAATTTTCCATGGATTTGTAATCGCTCTGGGGTGGGACGATTAGACCTACAACAAAATGTCAAAAAGCACCCTCCTAAATGTCTTATCCTGGAGGCTCCAAATCACCTACAAAGTTGGGGGTTAGGTAAAAGGGGTATTTTGGGAAGACCCAGAAGGTCAGATTTTCCCAATTTGGCCTCTATCACTAGGAATTTGATGATGCTACCTACATGTTAGTAAAGGCGAGAAATGATAAAAACATGATCAAAACTCATCCAAATCGCATGAAATTTAAACTACAGCCTATTTGAACAACCTAGAATAAGATGCAAAAATAATAGAAATGAAATATACCATAGATTTCTAATCATTCTAGGGTGGGACGATTAGACCTGCAATAGTGCAGGGGGCACCCGGGGGCAGGACGCCCACCGTTTGGGGCCCTGTTTCGGCACCAATCCACTTGGGATGGGTCCAAAACCTCTTGTGGGGTATTTTCGAAAAATTTGGTAGGATGTTATGGCCAAATATCAGGTTTTGGGTTCAATTTGTGCTTCCAATGATCACCCAATAACCTCCCTTCCAAAAGAGAGATTAAGGATGTGAAAGGCACAAATCAAAAGTAGGGATGTAAATTGGTAGCACTTCATTGCTCAAATTGCTCCTTCTCTGTATATTTTTTGGGTGAGAAGACTCACCATTTTATAGACCTAAGGGTCTCTTTGAATTAGCATGCAGAGGCGCCACTTGGCAATCATGCTTTTTTAGTGAAGAGAAGATTTCTCCCTGATTAAGGGCTTCATAACTGCCCCTGTGACTGCCTCTTTGAGCTCAAAAATGCTCACTCGCACTCCCATGCAATGAAGGGAGAGTTAAGTGGCGGATCTGAGTTGTCATGTGTCGAGGTTTGACTTTTTGCCCGTCAAACCTGCTATTCGCCCCACCCAGGAGCGAATGCTAGTAATCGTCCCTGGGTGGAACGAATACCAGTCTGTAATCGTCCCTGGGTGGAACGAATAAGGAGCAGAGTGCCTGAAAGGTGCCAAATTGATCTCTGACCTTCCAAAACTACTGTGAGAGTGGTTAGGACCACTGTTTAACCTCTGGGGGCTGCCCTGGGGGCTGTGTGTGTCAATGCGATCAGTGTTTGCAGTCACATAATCGGATTGGTGTTGTTTTGGTGTCTACACACACACATAGATACATATATAATGGAATGTGACTATTCATATGGAGTACTCTTGGCCTTAACTCTCATTGAGACTCTTCACTTTCCTACTCTATGAACTCATGTGCACATGGACTATTATGCACATTTGCATTATTAATTACTTTGCATATTCTAATAATACTTGTGCATTTAATACATTTCATAAAGTAAATACTAACACTCTAATCTAGGACACTCTCCTAATCTAAAGATGTACCCAAGGTGGTACATTAGCATGTACAAAATAATGTGATATATTCCAATAGTTTACTTGTAGGAGCTTTAACACTTGACGAACATTGATGTAGGTGATATTCCCATGTTTTTTTAGGCCAATATGTCATCAAAAATACCAATATAATTTTTCATAGATAAGGTTTTAGTACCCTATTATCAATGTTACAATACCACATAAATATTTAATATCCACCATAATACTTTAATATAGAAATATTATTTACAACATGCAAACAATAATAATTCAAATTAAATACCATAAACAATATGTAAATATCAAATCCAAAAATAAATTAATGCAATAGCAAATCCACATCTACTTAGAGAGGGAAAAGTCTCATAGCTACTTGGAGAGGGTGAAATCTCTTATATGCACTAAGATAAATTAAATCTAAATTATTCGATGATCCAAACTAATAAAATAATATGTCTATTTATAGATAAAATCAATAATATCCTAACCCTAATTCTCAAGGGCCGACTAACTAAATATATGGCCTTAGATAATAAAAATAATATCTGACATGGATATATTGGGACTATTACATGGCTCCTCTCTTCAAAAATATTTTTCCTCAAAGAAGAAAAGGGTTAGAAAATTCTCTCAAGCTCTAATGTAGCATCTTCTTCTAGAAGGTCTTGCCACTTGATGAGAATCTCCTAAATTTATTGATATTGAATATGACAAACTTTGGACAACAACACTAATTTAGGCTAAAAAGTGATTCAACCTTCTTCATCAAGTAATGGAAGAGTGTCTAGGATTGCACCTTTTGGCCAATAACCTAGAAATATTTTGAAAATTTTTGTTTCTTTGCATAAAATTTTTAAAAAACCTTTGTTTCAACCTATTGGGTCCATTATTATTATTATTTTTCTAGATCTAAATGTGTATTGTTATTACTATGAAAGTAGCAACAAGTAGTAAAATGAGTTGAAATATTGTTTTGTCAGTACTATGATTATTATTACTCTTTTAGTTTAAATAATTTGTTTATAAGAAAAATTTATTTAAATAATTTTATTAACTAGGGGTAAAAAAATTTAAAATATGAGAAAGAGCCAAGGCAGGGGTTTATTTAATATGAGTATAGGAGAAGAGGGGTGGGTGTTAATTATAATAAGGGGGAGACATGGAGAGTGGTGGAGGGAGTGGGGTTGGGTTGGGTTTAATAATTAAAAAATGAGGGGGTGTTTAATAATAAAAAAATTAAATATGAGCCATGGACATGTAGGGAAAAGGAAAAAAAAAATGAAGAGGGAATGTTTGCTCTTTCTATTAATAATTAAATTAAATTTTATTGATTTAGATGAGAGGCACTAGGATTTTGAGTATCAATATGGTCCCTAACCCTAGAAAACCAATGCACAACACTAGAACTATAGAAAGGAATGCATGTGATAATGACTCCTCTCAAATGACTGTGCAGTTTTATGCTAAGAATGGTCCACAAGACAACCCTCCTCTTGATGTAATTTTTCCATTTCCTAAATTTTATTTTGCATGCCACTGGTTAGAATAATTCATTCTTATCAAATATTTCATTGGATGCATCCTTAATGAGTATTCCCTTATAGCTTGGGTTAACTCAACTTGAAATCCTCATGAAGTCAATTTGATGATGGCTCAAAACCTTATGAAGGGATTTTTTGTTTTGCTTTATGGAAACAACCCATGCTAAGGCAATTTACGGGCATGGCCCTTGGTACATGAGAAGATCTCATCTTGTTTTTTTTCCTTGGGCCTATGTTTTCTATTTCTAAGGAAAGGTCTACTAAAGTCCCTATGTGGAATCCCTCTACCTTTGTGGCCCTTTCTCAGTTGCATAGAAACCCCTCTAGGGCATGTTATTTTGGTGGAGGTGGATAAATTTTTCCATGCATACCCTTAAAAATATGTTTGCATCAAGATTAATATTTCTCAAGATCTCAAGAAGACTATTGACATACAATTTGGTGACAATGTATTATCCCAATGGATCCTCTACATTAATTTTCCCAACACATGTTTTGATTCTAGTCCTCAACACACAAGATCAAATATTATCCCTTGATGCCACATAATAGGGACAAGCAGAGCCCCACCACACCAAGTACACCCACTCCTCAATATCATGAGGATGGTTGGAAGATTGTGAGAGGATGTAAAAATATGCAATTGGCTACTTCTAAATGTATATAGTCCCTATTGATGCATGTATCAAAGTCGATATAAAGGGCATGAAAAAGAAAAAAAATTCCCCTAGCTAAAACTACCAATAATGAGGTTTCTTAGTCTCAATAGATTCGTACCCAAAGGGTTTCAATAGTGGTTGCTTTATATTCTGTCCAAATAGCTAATCCTCAAGTACATTCCCCTTAAGATAGCATAAGGTGCTCTCACAACCTAAGAAGGGGATCTATAGAAGAATATGTCACACTAGAGAGGTAACTTTATATAACTAGTTTTTAGTTAGGAAGTTATGTTCTTAATTCCACCAACAACTACAATGTGTTGGAGTATATTAGCGATGAGGATATATCATTGGATCCAAAGCGATCATCGATGGAATTGGAAATTCCTATTGAGGAAGAAAAATAGGAAGATCCTTCCCCTTCTATGTGGTTTTGATGTTCTCATAGTCATAAAAAGGGGAAATAAGATGGGGATAGTCTACCCAAAAAATGATTTCACCCATATGAACCTTGGTGGGCAAGTGCTAAACCTAGCAGTTTCAATAACTTTGGGGCATTATCATTGCTTGAACAGAAGCAAGATGAAAAAGTCTTAACAGAGCAACTAGTCTTTAAGTCTACTTGGAAATATTTACTTACATGGATGCCTAACAAAACCAACCATTCTATGCGTTAGATCTCTCCAAAGTTACAGTTTTACAATTTAGGTTTTTTTTGCTCTAGTTTATTTTTAGTTTTTTAGTTTTGCAATGTAAATGACAGATATCTTGGTGATTTTTTTGTCAATTTTTTTTGTTTTCTCAAGCCCTTTTAGCCCTGGTTTAGTTCCTTACATAGGCTTTGGGGTGTGCTTCCATACCACCCATTGAATTTGTACTCTTATTAATTTTTTAATAAAATTAAGTTCAATAAAAATAAACAAATAAAATGTTATTTAATTTACTTATTAATATAAATTAGGAAGGGGAGTTGTGTCGAATAATTAAAAAAAACATAATTAATTATGGAAAAGGTTTAATAATTAAAAAAAAAAAAAAGTGAAACGTGGATAGGTGGGGAGAAGAATGGAAAGAAAAATGAAAAGTGGATGTTTGCTCTCTATTAATGATTTAATTTAATTTAATTATTAATATAATGTAGGGAGGGGAGCTATACCAAATAATTAAAAAAAAATGTAATTAATTTAGGAAAATCAAATGTACCTTTTTGAAAGAGATATTTTAGGAACCTTTGTTTCTTTATGAAAATTTTATAACTTTATTTTTAGGGAACCAAATATCTTCGTTAATTTCCACTCATTTTGAAATTGTGCTTGAATAGCACTTGTTATGATATCACATAAATATTTAATATCTACAATAATACTTTAATATTGAATTATTATTAACAACACGCAAACAATACTAATTTAAATTCAAATACCATGAACAATATGCAAATATCAAATACAAAATAAATTAATGCAATAGCAAATCAAAAACCACTTAAAGAGGGTAAAGTCTCATAGCTACTTGGAGAGGACAAATTCTCTTATGCATACCAAGGTGAATTAAATCTAAATTATTTGATGATCCAAAATAATAAATGATTATTCCTATTTATAGATGAAATAAATAATAACCTAGCCCTAATTCTCAAGGGCCACCTAACTAAATATTGAAGAACACAAGCTTATACTGAGAGGGGGGTGAACAGTATAAGACCACTTTTTACTTTTCTTTCCCAATCAATATTATGCAATGTATAGATAGCAATATCAACAACAATAATCAAAGCAATGCACAAATCACCACACACAATAGAGACACCAAATTTACGTGGTTCACCCAATGTGGGCTACTCCACGGAGAAAATATTTCACTAAAATTTTCTCAATCAATATCTTGGGAATCCTTTCCCTATTACAATGTTTATGGATCTCTATCCAAAGGAGACACCAATCCCCTAATCAAGTTCGTGGATCTCTATCCATAGGAGAACTCCTTTCTCCTTAGCTCTGACTAGTGATCTTCTAGAAGAACTATTGCCCCCACTACTCTGGCTAATGGATCTCTATCCACTAAAGACACCTATCCTCACTACCTTGGCTAATGGATCTCTATCCACTGGAGACTATCATCCTCTATACTCTATCACCTTCAAAGATCTATCTCAAATCTACACTAAACATAGTCCTTCGATCTAGCACAAATCTGCTCAATCTCTATCTCTGGTCTAGCACAAACCTATCCTCAATCTCTGTCCTCTGATCTGCACTAAACATAGTCCTTCGGTCTAGCACAAATCTATCCTCAATATCTATCCTCAAGCCTTAACATAAAGCTTGACTCAATCTCAAATCAACTCTGTTGGATCTGCCCCAAACCTTAACTCAAGGTTTGAACAAATCAATCAATCAACTCTACTCTCAAGTCTTCTCAAATACTTGTCTCAAATCTACCTTGTAAGCTTCCATAAAAGCTCACACCAATCTATCCATAAGTCCTCTCTAGAACTTGTCCAATCTGCTCAATAAGTCCTCACTAGAACTTATCCAAATCTGCTCAATAAGTCCTCACTAGAACTTATCCAAATCTACTCTCAATCTGTATTGTAAGCTTCCACAAAATCTCACACAAATCTATCCACAAGTCTTCTCAAAGACTTACCTCAAATATTCTCAACAAGTCCACACTAGAACTTGTCCAATCTCATAGAAACATAAAGAGAATTGTTAGAGACTCAATATGCTTCACATTCATCACAATGCTCAATCACTTTCAATCACTCTTTTAGAAACATATAGAGAATTTTTAGAGACTCAATATGCTTCACATTCACCTCAATACTCAATCACTTTCAATCACTCTTTTAGAAACATATAGAGAATTGTTAGAGACTCAATATGCTTCACATTCACCTCAATACTCAATCACTTTCAATCACTCTTAGAAACATATAGAGAATTGTTAGAGACTCAATATGCTTCACATTCACCTCAATACCCAATCACTTTCAATCACTCAATGAAATAATCCTTGCTCACAAACCCTAGTCCAACCACATGAACACTCACTCAATGTTCCCAACAATTCTTATCAACCAATCTCACATAACAATGATACTCATGTTCTTTGCAAACCCTAGTTCAAGTTCTTCACTCAATTTAACCACTTCAACAACAATGCTTATAAAACAAGGTTTTATCAAAAACTCTTTTTTCCAGAAAACCTTGAAGCATTAAATCAAAACACTCTCAACAATGCTAACCAAACAATCCTTTTCACTCCAAATTTTCATACACAACTTTCAACAATCACTCACTAGGAAGAATATGCCCATACATTTTGTTGGATGTAAAAGTGCCTTTGGAAAAACTTGTCTTAATCACAATTTCCTTCTTTCCAATTTCAATGGTTAAACACAAAAATATCACTTCAACACTTTCTCAAAAATATTCCTTTAGACATAAAATAATCACAACTCAATTTATGCCTTATTGCTCCCTTTAAAAATAACACTCATCATAACATACATGAAATAATTACTTGGATACACCTTATAAACTCCAACTCAAAATAATGTCTTAACACCATAAAACATCAACCAAACACCTCACTATCCTTTCAAGCACTTTGAGCAAATAATATTAAAAATATAATTTTGCAAACCCCTTATAACTCCCCTTTCTACCTTAGAAACCAATTATAATATGCAAAAATTAATTTCTAAATGCTCAAACTATATTCCCAAAATTTTTGGTGCCCAAGATTAAAGCATACCTCTTTCTTCCCCAAAAAGGGGTTTCAGTGAGATTCGATCCATCGTCTCCTCAAGCCTAAGCGCCTTAGCGCTTGGGAGCCCACCGCATGGGCTACTAATGCCCACGTGAAGGAAGGAAGAGTCCCTTCCTCTTATGCCTCCATCGTCATTTGACTTTCCACAAAACTCGCACACTCTATCTCCGCTTTGGACGCAGCGCAATTCGTAAGGCTCGCAATAATGTTCGAAGGCATGGTAAATATTTTGTAAGGTGGGTAGTCCCCCTTATATACACGTTTTAATTTTCTCCTCACGTCGGCGCTTTGTAATTCGAAATCGAATTTCGAATTTTAATTTTAATAACCCACCTTAGGGTTATTTAACCTTAGCTTAAATTAATTTATAATTAATAATTAATTTAAATAACTTTATAAGTTAAGTAAATTAACTAATAAATTAATTTATAATTAATTTTAAACTTCCTTTGTATAATATTATAAAATAATATTATAATATTATTCACTTGGGCTTCTTTTTGCACTTTAGGCCAAATATGACTTCCTGGAACCGGGTCTTGAAACTGAAACCGAATTATCCTTTTGCATTTATTGGAGAACCTGAAACTGATGCTGCCCACTAAAACTACCACTGACTGGTGCTGAAAGCTTGACATCAATGACCACTCACTCTTGACATCAATGACAACTCATCACTCAAAATGTCCAACAATCTCCCCCTTTGTCATTGATGGCAACCCAAATTCTTTTTACCAAAACTTGACCTTTTTCTTGTTCTGCTCCCCTGGGAAACTGCTCCCCCTACTCAATGCTCTCTCCTTAAACCAAATCTCTCCCCCTTACTCAAATCTCTCCCCTTTGACATCAATGGCAAAGGGTCACCTTTGGGGCTCGGGGCTAAGAATGAATCTCTTAGCTTAGCCCCTCCCCCACCTCCTCTTGAGGTGGTTAATTCTGGGGTGGGAGTATTTCTACTCCCAACAAGCACTGGTCTTTACCTTTGTCCTATTTCCTTCTTATCTGATCCTTCTGATTCCTTTGACTATTCCTCTCCATGTCCATGTTCCTATTCCTATCCATGTCCATATTCTTGTTCTTGTTCATGTCCATATCCATATTCTTGTTCCTATTCTTGTTCTTGTTCCTATTCATGTTCATATCCATATTCCTATTCATGTTCTTGTCTATTCATATTCATATTCTTGTTCCTATTCTTGTTCCTATTCATGTTCATGCTTGGTTCTGGAATGTCTGCTCTACACCACTTTGTTGTATGTCCATCATTATTGCACTTATAACACTTAATGTTATTATTCCTTGGAGGTGCAAATGTCTTAGGATTTCTCCTAGTGAAGCCATATCCTTTTCTGTCATGAACCCTGCAATCCATTGCCTTGTGACCAAACTGATTACATGAGTAGCAATACCCATGGAAAAGTTGCCTGTTTCTGAAATTCCCATTTTCTTGTCTTTCATGTGTCCTGCACTGTGAAGCCATGTGCCCAAACCTGTGACATGAGAAACATCTTCCATTGAAATTTCCTTGTCTTGACCTCATTGGTCTCTTAGTCTCTCTTAACCTATTCTGATTGTTGTTCCATCTGTTTCTTCTTTGTGCATTGTTCCTTTCCTTGTTGAACTTTTTGTTGTCCAACTCATCCTCAGAAGTCTCACTTTCTCTTACACTGTCTTCTTCTAAAGTTTCTTCTTCTTCAGAACTTGAGGTTGACTCTTCTTCTTGTTTCTTTTGAGCTTGTTCAAAACCAAGACCTATTTTGTTTGTTGACCTTCTTTGTACCTTGATCATCTTATCCACAATATTTGAACTCTTTCCAAACTTGTGTAGCTTATCCTTGGATTTTTCTAAATCTTCCCTTAGTAGAGCTACTTCTTGTTCTAACCTTTCACATTCTAAGACTTTTGCTTCTAACTTATCCTTGAACTTCTTTGTCTTAGCCATTGACTTGTTTAGATCCTCTATAAGCTTTCTTATCTCTTCATCGCATTCTTGAAACTGAAATTCAAGTTTAGAGTTTTGCTTTCTTACCTTCTTTAATGTGTCAAGAGCATAAATAAGTTCTGCCTTAAGATCAAATCCTTCTTTTTTTGATTCTTCCTCTATTTGTTTGCCTTTGTCTACATCTTCATTTTCTTTTGACTTATCTTCTATAGGATCACCTTCTTCTTCTTCTAGTGCCATTAGAATATTCTCTTCTGGTCCTTCAAGTGCATCCTCATATTCATCATCACTGAAACTAAAACCATTCCTTGTACAACTATCTTCAAGATGTCCAAAATTACCACATCTAAAACACTTGAGAATTATTGGTGACCTTTTCTTGACTTCTTCTTTTTCTTCAATCATAAATAGGACTTCATCTTTATCATTATCTGAAAAACTATTATCACTATCACTTGAGTACTTACTTGCCTTGTCTGCATAGTAGCTCCTCTTTTGTCTTTGAAAGAACTTATTTCCTTGTTTGCTTTGTCCATCCTTGCCTTTCTTTTGGTACCTGTATTTTTTTGATTCCCTATTCTTGTGATCCTATTTTTCTTCATCATTGTTATTTTTAGCTTCTTGAAAATCAGTTGCATAATGACCATACTTTCCACAATTGAAACATCTAACAGATTTTGCATCTTTGAATCTTCTTGAATCCTTGTTCCTTCTACCATAATTAGCTTCTTCATCACTGGATGACTCATTGCTTGATTTTGACTTCTTACCCTTTGTCTTCTTAATTGCTTTGAAGGTTGCTTCCTTCTGGGGATTAGGTTCTTTTGTTCTTAACTCAAAAGCTATAAGAATACCAAGCAACATATCTCTTGTCAAAGAATCACCATCCTTTGCTTCTTCTATAGCTGAAATATTTTCACTAAATCTTGTTGGAAGAGACCTTAAGATCTTATCACAAACATCCGATTCATCCACATTAAGTCCAAGTCCTTGCATAGCATTAACAACCTCATCTACTCAAAGTAGATAAGCACTAATGTTTTCCTCATCCTTCATTCTTAATTCTTCAAATTGTCCTTTGAGATTTCGTATCTTTGCCTTTTTGACACTTTTATCTCCTTCATATATGCTTTGCAACTTATCCCAAATTCCTTTTGCATCTTTACAATGCATAACTTTTATTGATTATGTTCTATGCAAACCTCTCAAAAGTGCATTCATTGCTTTTGAATTGTAATGTTGTAGAAGCTTACCTTCCTTATCTGTAGGTGGATCAACTGGTGGTATGTATCCATTTTCAACTGCTTCCCAAATTTCATTGCCAAGTGCCATTAGGTGAACCTTCATTCTCATACTCCAATATATATAATCACTTCCATAAAATATTGGTGTTGAATTATCTGAGGACACATTCTTAGAATCCATTGTGTTCTTGAAAGCTTTTCCTTCAAGCTATTAAACTCTTTCGAAGGAACCCGCTCTGATACCAATTGAAGAACACAAGCTTATATTGAGAGGGGGGTGAACAATATAAGACCACTTTTTACTTTTCTTTCCCAATCAATATTATGCAATGTATAGATAGCAATATCAACAATAGTAATCAAAGCAATGCATAAATCACCACACACAATAGAGACACCAAATTTACGTGGTTCACCCAATGTGGGCTACTCCATGGAGAAAATATTTCACTAAAATTTTCTCAATCAATCTCTTGGGAATCCTTTCCCTATTACAATGTTTATGGATCTCTATCCAAAGGAGACACCAATCCCCTAATCAAGTTCATGGATCTCTATCCATAGGAGAACTCCTTTCTCCTTAGCTCTGACTGGTGATCTTCTAGAAGAATTGTTACCCCCACTACTCTGGCTAATGGATCTCTATCCACTGAAGACACCTATCCTCACTACCTTGGCTAATGGATCTCTATCCACTAGAGACTATCATCCTCTATACTCTATCACCTTCAAAGCTCTATCTCAAATCTACACTAAACACAGTCCTTCGATCTAGCACAAATCTACTCAATCTCTATCTCTGGTCTAGCACAAACCTATCCTCAAATCTACACCAAACTCTATCCTCAAATCTACACTAAACATAATCCTTCGGTCTAGCACAAATCTATCCTCAATATCTATCCTCTGATCTGCACTAAACATAATCCTTCGATCTAGCACAAATTATCCTCAATATTTCTCAAGCCTTAACACAAAGCTTGACTCAATCTCAAATCAACTCTGTTGGATCTGCCCCAAACCTTAACTCAAGGTTTGAACAAATCAATCAATCAACTCTGCTCTCAAGTCTTCTCAAAGACTTATCTCAAATCTACCTTGTAAGCTTCCATAAAATCTCACACCAATCTATCCACAAGTCCTCTCTAGAACTTGTCCAATCTGCTCAATAAGTCCTCACTAGAACTTATCCAAATCTGCTCAATAAGTCCTCACTAGAACTTATCCAAATCTACTCTCAATCTATATTGTAAGCTTCCACAAAAGCTCACACAAATCTGTCCACAAGTCTTCTCAAAGACTTACCTCAAATCTGCTCAACAAGTCCACACTAGAACTTGTCCAATCTCATAGAAACATAAAGAGAATTGTTAGAGACTCAATATGCTTCACATTCATCACAATGCTCAATCACTTTCAATCACTCTTTTAGAAACATATAGAGAATTTTTAGAGACTCAATATGCTTCACATTCACCTCAATACTCAATCACTTTCAATCACTCTTTTAGAAACATATAGAGAATTGTTAGAGACTCAATATGCTTCACATTCACCTCAATACTCAATCACTTAATGAAATAATCCTTGCTCACAAACCCTAGTCCAACCACATGAACACTCACTCAATGTTCCCAACAATGCTTATCAACCAATCTCACATAACAATGATACTCATGTTCTTTGCAAACCCTAGTTCAAGTTCTTCACTCAATTTAACCACTTCAACAACAATGCTTATAAAACAAGGTTTTATCAAAAACTCTTTTTATTCCAGAAAACCTTGAAGCATTAAATCAAAACACTCTCAACAATGCTAACCAAACAATCCTTTTCACTCCAACTTTTCATACACAACTTTCAACAATCACTCACTAGGAAGAATATGCCCATACCTTTTGTTGGATGTAAAAGTGCCTTTGGAAAAACCTGTCTTAATCACAATTTCCTACTTTCCAATTTCAATGGTTAAACACAACAATATCACTTCAACACTTTCTCAAAAATATTCCTTTAGACACAAAATAATCACAACTCAATTTATGCCTTATTGCTCCCTTTAAAAATAACACTCATCATAACATACATGAAATAATTACTTGGATACACCTTATAAACTCCAACTCAAAATAATGTCTTAACACCATAAAACATCAACCAAACACCTCACTATCCTTTCAAGCACTTTGAGCAAATAATATTAAAAATCTAATTTTGCAAACCCCTTATAACTCCCCTTTCTACCTTAGAAACCAATTATAATATGCAAAAATTAATTTCTAAATGCTCAAACTATATTCCCAAAATTTTTGGCACCCAAGATTAAAGCATACCTCTTTCTTCCCCAAAAAGGGGTTTCGGCGAGATTCGATCCGTCGTCTCCTCAAGCCTAAGCGCCTTAGCACTTGGGAGCCCACCGCGTGGGCTACTAATACCCACGTGAAGGAAGGAAGAGTCCCTTCCTCTTATGCCTCCGTCGTCGTTTGACTTTCCACAAAACTCGCACACTCTAACTCCACTTTGGATGCAATGCAATTCGTAAGGCTCGCAATAATGTTCGAAGGCATGGTAAATATTTTGTAAGGTGGGTAGTCCCCCCTTATATACACGTTTTAATTTTCTCCTCACGTCGACGCTTTGTAATTCGAAATCAAATTTTGAATTTTAATTTTAATAACCCACCTTAGGGTTATTTAACCTTAGCTTAAATTAATTTATAATTAATAATTAAATTAATTAATAATTAATTTAAATAACTTTATAAGTTAAGTAAATTAACTAATAAATTAATTTAAAATTAATTTATAATTAATTTTAAACTTCCTTTGTATAATATTATAAAATAATATTATAATATTATTCACTTGGGCTTCTTTTTGCACTTTAGGCCAAATCTGACTTCCTAGAACCGGGTCTTGAAACTGAAACCGAATTATCCTTTTGCATTTATTGGAGAACCTAAAACTGATGCTGCCCACTGAAACTACCACTGACTGGTGCTGAAAGCTTGACATCAATGACCACTCACTCTTGACATCAATGACAACTCATCACTCAAAATGTCCAACAAATTTATGGCCCGAGATAATAAAAATAATTAGCCTAACTAAATCTAAAAGTTGTTTTGGGAATGTCCTCCTCGTGAACATGAATATAGTGATACCTTGACCTGAGGTCCAATTTAATAAAATATTGAACACCATATAGTTCATCCAATAAATCATCAATTATTGGGATAGAAAACTTATCCTTCATGGTTATATTATTGAGTTCATGAAAGTCCACACACATTCTCCATGACCAATCCTTCTTCCTAACTAGTAAACTGAGAGCTAAAAAAGGACTTGTGCTTGGTCATATTAGATTTGCATCAAGTAGTTCTTTCACCAATTTCTCAATTCTATTATTTTGGTTATAGGGGTACCTAGTTGGAGAAATATTTGGAGGTTGACTTGGATATTAAGTTGATTTTATGATCTTCCAGCCAATTGGGTAGTATTTGTTTAGGCTCAATGAAGACTTGTTGATTCTTATTTAAGACTATTGATAAATCTAAAGGCATCCATTCATCTTGGATAACACCCATCTACATTTAGAAAAATATACCCATAGCTACATAATGAGCCTTCTTAAGTAGGCTTTGCATATGATAGAAAGTTATAATATTGGGATTGCTATTTTTCACTCCTTGAAAGGTGTGGATTTTGTTATTGATAATGAACTACATCCAAAGTTATAAAAAAATCTAGGACACTATTTCCAATGTTCATAGCCAAGGAAAATATAATACAATGTACACTCCCCCTAATGGGACTACATAGAGATTAATTTAACAGTGATAGTCACTGATAGATAGATAAGTAGTTTGATACCTTCTAGTACAAGGCATGATATCTTCATTATCAATTTTTACTTGGATTTTATCATGCCATAAATAAGACAATCTACTCTTTTTGCAACATTGGATTCAATAATATTATCAATGGTACAAGAGTCCAATAGGATCAAAAATTTGTTTCCTTTGAGAAATTCTTAGACTTTCATTCATTGGGGTGTTGATATTCCTACAATGATATTCAAAGAAATAGTGAATATCTCTTATTATTGACCATTAGTTAGAGGTTCTACATCCACTATCCACATAGTCATCCCTTGTGTCTATAGAATAAGCCTAAGTATTTATCATATCAAAAAGGTAGAGGTGTTGGATTTTGCATTTGTCCCATATCCCACTTTTCATCATAGTTATAATAGAGTCCCTTGGCTCTATGATTGGTCGTATCCTTAATCATTGAAGATTTTGAAGCATTATTATTGGTGGATGGAAAAGTTCTAGTTTAAAATATAGAGGGTCTAGAAGCATTCCTTTGGATATTCCATTTGTTCTCTAAGAGTTTAGCTAGCCTTATGGCCATCATATAAGTGGAAAGCTTAAGCATTTAAACCTAAATCCTTATCTCTTACTTAAGGCCACTAATAAAACAATTTTTGAAGAATTTATCAAGAAGGGATTTAGTTCTATTGGTGGGCTTCTATTGGCTTTTGCCCTTGTTTTTGGCACCAAAGTGCTCATTGTAGAGCTACATTTTTGCTAGGGTGCGCGTTTGTGGCGGAGGTTATGGCTCGGGGGAGGGAGAAGTAGTTCATTTTCACGGAAGTGCTGGAGATAAACATAAAGCGGATGAAATATGTCGCGATATCGCGACATTTTTGGAAACAAGGCCAAGCAAGAGAAACTTGTCGCGATATCGCGATAGGAAGCGACAACGAAAAAAAAGGCAAGAAAATGTCGTGATTTCGTGACATGTTGGGGCAGAATGGCAAAGTGCAGAAAAGTGTCACGATTTCTTGACATGTCACGATTTCACGACTTGTCACACTTTCACGATGATAAAGCAGGAAGAAGCAAGAAGACAGAAACATGTCGTGATTTTGCAACATGTCTTGTTTTCACAATGAGAAAGTGCGAAGGAGATGGTGGCTTTGTGTTTCGTGCTTCCCTTTTCACCACTTGTAAGAAGAAAAGGAGCCATAAGGAAGAAGATGTCTCTGCGAGTGGTTGCGCTTGGGCCCGTAGGTCGGCGAGGAAAATGTCATGATTTCACGATGTGTCATGGAGAGAAAGCTAAACGAAGAGAAATTGTCGCGATATCGTGACATGTTGGATTTTTGCGATTGGCGGCAAAAAGAGAGAGCAGTAAGGTAAAAGTGTCACGATTTCGCGACATGTCGCATTTTTGTGACCTGTCTCATTTTCGTGACAGAAGCAAAACAAAGGCCCAATACAATTCTATCTGCATAGGAGAACATGAGGAGAAGATAAGGATCAAATAAAATCTCTCCAACTGATTTCGAGATCATGGTCAAAGAGGCTCCAAGATTAAATGTTGTTGTTTACCTATGTGCGCAATATGGAAGAACATGAGGCAGTTTTCGATGCCACCAAAATTAAAGACGCCTCCAGTATTAAAATCTCCTGTTCATGATCTTCTAACAACTTCCAGCCTACCCCAATAACGGTCATCTAATGAAGAAATATGGTTCCTTTTTCTGTTTAACTTTCAATTTTGATCCATAAAAACAGGGACTGTCATTTCTTCAAGGCAGATTAAGAGTGATGGTTCTCTCTTTTCAAGTGCATATTTTGCGGACCTCTTCTTCGAAATCTATTGTATGTTTTAAATGCTATGATGCAAAAGAGAGAGGGAAGACCTCTATAAATATTCATGTATATCTAAAGTAAAAAATGTTAGACTTTTTTGCAAGAAAACTCTTTAAGTTCTCTGCATCAATAGAAGAGACTCGACTTCTAAAATTTGCAAGCATTCTTATGTGTGTGATTTCCTTCTATTGTAAAAGTCATTTTTGTTTATGCTCATGCTCTTCCCTCGTTAGGTTTTGATTTCTGCTTTCCAATTTGAACGTTCTCCGGTTAGTGAGTATATTTTGAAATGCGATCCGGGGTTATCTCTACAAAGGTGTGGGTTCAATTCTGCTGCTTTCTTTTTTTAGATGTTGTTATAAAACTTGGTGGAATTCTTGCTGTTAGTCTGCCCCAAGATATACACTTCGCCCCCGTGGCCATTTTCTATTTCTTTCTCGTTATTTCCCTTCTTTCTATTTTTCCATTTCTTTCTCCCTCTTCTCTTGAAACCATTTAGTTAGTTTGGGAGCCATCCCTCTCCCGGAGATTGGCCCGGGAAACTTATCTTTCTCTTGGCCTTTCAATGTTGGCCAAGTCTAGGGCGCGTACACGTACAAAATCCTTTCCTGTGGCAGATTTGTGACCAACATCTTCTCAAAAGCAATGATATATTTAGGCATAATGCTTGTTTTTCTAAGCTTAGTGATTGCTCCAATAAAATCTTCAAACTTGGATAACTCGAAATAAGGAGTTCTCTCTTGAATTATGCCCACCCAATATTGGGGATTTGTTTTGGCAACCAATGGTACCAATGCGGTACTTCCAAGTAAAAATGAAAGACATCTATAAATATTTGTTAGTCAAAGGGATTTTCTTGGAGATCATACCAGTGCTCAACATAAATCAACTAATTTTGTGGCTCTAATAACACTGCAATAAACATCTTTTTCTCATGTGAATATTTCACCTCAAAATTCTTAGTGCATAGCTATATTGAGATAAAAAATTTAGTGCCAAATATAGTTCTAACTATGATTGCATAGAGTATTAATAAAATCAACACTAATATCATATATCCAATAACATAAGCATTCATCAAATGAAACATGGAAACACAAATAATAGTAATTGCAAGAATTTGGGACAAGTAATATTACTATCAAGGGCCATTTTGAGGGGGTGACCTCTTTACAAAATATGTAAATTCTTATTTAGCCCATGAGGGTTAAATCCTTCTCATTTTATAATATTTACAAGCATATTTCTTGATATTTTATGACAATAGTCTATGACAACCTGCTATAACAATATTCTATGACAATATTCCTATCTACCTAATTTATGATAGTTACATTCATGATGCCAAGAGATTACTTTCATAATTCTATGACAACAAATAAATTCTATGACAAAGTGGTTATATACATGATTAGATGATACACACTCTCCTAACTTAACTCATGATCCACTTCCAACTTGATACATGGTCCACTTTACATACAATAATATATGTCTCTATGAGTTACAAGTGTTGAGTATGTAACAAATGTGGAGATATCCAAGGAGGACTACAAAGAATTTTAGTTATGTAAAAGAGAAATATCAAGCATAGGATTTAGAAGCATTGAACATTCCAACTGTTTCATAGTGATTAAAAATTATCATGGTGAAAGTATCATGATGGAGACATAAAAATGTATGATTTGATAAAGACCTATGTTGTAAATTAGTACCTAATAAACCATAAGATCTAAAGAGAATAGTAGAAATCATTTTCTTTTCTTTTTTTAAAAGGTAAATATTGTATTAAGAAGATAATTTCAAAGTTACAATAATTAGCTTACTACTTTTGGCCAGTCCCAAGATACCAATAAAAATAACTCTAACATATCCTTGGACCACAAATTTCATAGTGTGATCCAAATATAAAAAACTCCTATCCTGATTACATTTTTTATTAATATTATTCTAGAGAAGTCATATTTGCTTTTCTCTCTTGCCATGACTTTGGGGGCTATCCCAAATTGGGACTAAGAATTCTACAAGCAACAACATGATGCCAAACCAAAGGCTAATCATCATAAACATCTACCTTGGTCCCACACACTTCATTGCCTAAATCACTATTGGCTAGTAATAAACTTATTTGTTCACTTCCATCCAATTTATAGTATCCCTATTTTGATCATATTTCAACTAGTACCCAAAAATATGCTAACGTCCCTTTTGAGCCAAAAAATCAGCCATTGCATTTTTTCCTCTACCTACATAAACTAGAATGGCATCCTCAAACTGCTACCAAATGACTTTAATCTAACTCACTATGTTCTTTATCTACCATGCAATTGGTCTGAAATTCCTAATCTCATCTGGCAAGCCCAAAAAAATTTGAGAGTTGGACTCCACTATGATCTTTCAAACTCCATTCTCCCAAGCATTGAGAGAGAGTTTTCTAATTACTAAAGCCTCTAGTTAATTATTTTACTACTCTTAGCCCTTTCAATTCCCAATGAAGAACCTTCCCATTATAGTCTCTTCTAAGGAAACCAATGCATGTTGCCCTTGGGTTATTTTTGGTTGCTCCACATATGTTAATTTTTTCTAGCCTAGGGGTGGGGGATGCCAAGCCCCATGAGTTTACCTCATGGAAATATTATCTCCTTGCTGGTTATTTTTCCCCTCCCAGATGAGCTTTTACTATTTGTATAACCTTGTTTAATATTTTTTCCAGACTAGAACTATCGGAGTGTATTCCTCTATGAAATTCTTATGTTTCTTTCCAACCATATATACCACCAGATAAAGTTTATACTTAGAGATCAACCTAATTTAAATGATTTATTTTTTTAACATTATTCATTTCCAAACCTCCCATTTATTAGTATGAGTTAACTACTGGTGGAGATAGGCCTTGAAGAGATCAACCCATCAACTTCACAAGTTTAGGGTAAAGTTACATTGGAAGAGCAAATTATTTTTTGTCTCCTTCTAGGTATTGCACATGATATATTTAGAGGAGCCATGAAAACCCCTCTTATTAAGTTATGATAGGTGAGAAAGATTCGATGCATAACCTATCAAACAAATAAATTGATTTTTGACCAACCCTTTACCAACCATACTCTATCTCATGGAACATCCAATCACACTAGAGGAGCAGGGGGTAATTCATTAAAACCATCCCAAACTATATAGATTCCTAATTTCCCATGATACTAAGCTATATTATCCTCTTCCTCCTTTCTTTTAAGGTGGAATTTCTTAATTATCCTCTCTAAAAGTTGCAACACATTATGAGAGATCAGGATTGGCCCCTCTTCCCACTATTTTAGTTGCATAAGAGAGAAGGTCCCAATATTCCTTGTATGTAGATATAATATTATATTTATCCAACCTCTTACCTTTAGGATCTATTGAAGGGGTTGCAACCCTAAAAATTCTAAAATTAAGGGGGGAATTGGTACCAAGAATTAGTCCAAAACTTTGCTTTATCCCCTCCACCCACTTTTTAAAATAATCTTGGTTTTACCACTTTCTCTCCTAATTTTAAAACTTTCCAAACAACAATACCTTGGCCACTCATAGGGATGTGAATTGCTTCCTCATGGTGAATGTTACCCAAATACTTTCAAAAAATTTGCTAAACAATGCTTCTTGATTAGAGATCCATATACAATAAAGTTTTCCTACTAGAGATTGGTTTTTTAGTGTTGCTTTTTTGAATTCCTAATCCTCTGCTTGGTTTAGGCTAGTAAATTTTATCCTAACTTACTAGATCCCATCACTTACCCATCCTTGATCCATACCAAAGGAATTTTCACATGAGTGAGTCTAGCTCCCTCAAGATTCCAATTGGAATTGCAAGGATAGAGACCTTGCAAACTGACATTGCTTGAATTATTGATTGAAGAAAAATCACTCTTCCTCCAAAAGAAAGTCAACAATGTGTCCAATGATTTATCTTCCCATCAATTTTGTCCACCAGTGTTTTCCATTCCACCACCTTTAGCTTCTTATAATGGAATGGAATCCCTAGGTAGTCCAATGGGAGGGAGCCCTAAGAGAAACATAAGATATTTAGAATCTGATCTTGGGTCCTCCTTTTTCTATTAAATAAAACCAAGTTAGACTTGGTTGCATTCACTTCCTAGCTTGTGGCTTCTAGCTAGGTATTAAGGCAACTTTGAGAACTCTTACCTTTATGACATTGGCTACCCCAAGCAATTGTGTGTCATCCATAAATTGTAAATGGTTCAGATTCACCACTCCACTTCCACTCCTAAGATAACTCCTTGTTGCTAATTCCTTCAAAGAAATATTCCCAAATCTTTAGCAAGAATAATAAATAGATACGATGATATAGGATCTTATCAAATTTCCCTAGAGGCCTAAAAGGAAACTAACGGAATACCATCAATGAAGAATGAGAAGGAGTTCAAAGAGACACAACTCATGATCCACTCTCTCTAGCCTTGAGAGAAACCAAAGTTCTCGAGCATTTGATCTAGAAACCACCAAGGAAATTTATCATAGGCCTTAGACATGTCTAATTTGATAAACATGCCTCTTTGACCTTTTTTATATGATGTCAAAACTGCTTCTTGTTCTAAGGTTACTTCATTCAAAATTTGTTGGTCCTTCATAAATTCTCCTTTCTCTAGAGATATAATACTATCTAGTACCCAACCATCAATTTGGTAATGATCTTGTACACTACAATGCAAAGTGTAATTGGGTGAAAGTATCCAAGGTTGGAAGCTTCTCCCACTTTATGAATCAAAGTAAAGAAAGTGTAGTTCATAGACCATAACATGCTTTTATTTGCACGCGATTCTTCCTCAGCCTTTGTTACATCCTCCCCTATATCGTCCCAAAAATCCTAGAAAAATTCAATAGGGAACCCATCAGGGCTTAGGGATTTTCCAGTTCTCATGTTGAAAACCATGTATCTCACCTCCTCGAGATCCATAGTTTTAAAGAGGGTCTAGTTTTATTCAATTCTTATAATATATGGAATACAATTAAGTATCTTTTGTTGTGCTGTAATATTGGGATGGGCAAAAGCAAAGAAAATATTTTCAAAATAGAAATTTATAGCTTGTTGCATACCTAGGATAGTGTCCATTACATTACTGTGAAGTTCATTTAGGTTGGGTAGTGTGTTGGAGTGTCTTCTTATTGAGATCAAGTGATTGAAGAACTTAGCATTTCCCTCCAATAACCAGGAAGTATTAGATCTTTGTTTCCAATAGATATCATATTTATCTATACTCTCTAACTCTTTTTTGACCAACTTATCTTATTATTTCAAGTCTTTTGTGTGTGTTTTAGTTTGAAAGAGTGTGGGAATCTCCTCCATCCTTGCAACTAGTGGAAATATTTGAAGCTAAAAGTTTGATTTATTATTTCTTTTCTAGATTTCGAGTTGAGCTTTGACATGTTGGATTTGTTTTAAGACTTTTCATGACCCTCCCTGGTAGGCCTTATGGCATGAAAAAACTATGTATTTATTAATGATGTTTTGATGCTTAGTTTTGTGCAAATGAACAATTGTGCGATGTTTAGTTTGATTTTTGGAAGAACATGGTACTACTAACAATTTATATGCAGGGTTAGTTACACTCGTGGGTGGAAAAGGTAGAATCATCCACCAGAAAAAGAGGTACTTGATATTGGGTAAATGATGATTAAGGTAGATCAGGGTAACATTAATGACTACTCTCATGTAGGTATGCATTATTGATTTTGGGATAATCATCGATAGCCACCCACCTAGAGCCACAATTAATAGCCTAGTAGCTATCATAAATTATTTGGCTAAGACATGTGACTAGGTTGATGGAAATAATCTCTCTTTATTGTTGCATATGTTTGGTTACATTTTACTTCATCACTCTATTGAATCTTGGTTTTGAAAATTGTGCATGATTTGGTTACCTTTAAATTCACTGAATTTATTTGTGTAAATATTTTATAGAATATCAATTTTTACTTGGGTATGGCAAAAAGAATCTCTATAAATATTTAGTACATCCTATTTAAATAATATAATTTTATTTAAATAGAAAGTAAGAGCTTTTATTTAAATAATAATAGAGATTTATTTAAATAATAGGAACTTTATTTTAATAAATTTGAAGTAAGACCTCAAATTTATTATTAAAAGAGAATTAATGAGATATTAAGGTCCTATTCTAAATAGTAATGAACTTATAAGCTATTACCTTTTTAATTTTGTAAATATTGGTCTTAAGGAACTCTCCTTTGAAAAATAGAAGATAAGGCTTTGCTTAGAAGCTTCCAGTTGATTTGAAATTTTCATGTATGATAAAATTTAAAAAATATTAAATTAAAAAATATCCTACCATCGCTCGTTGTATGGGAAGGAAGTAAAGGTAAGTAGATAGGAGTTAAGGAGAACTGTCAGAAGTCTTGATAAGGGGGACACATTTTTTGAGGTATGGGAGAGCGTAAGGTAGGAGAAAAAAGAGATCTCTTTCATAATAGGAGGAGAAGAAAAGGAGGAACTGGATGCTCACAAGACGACACACCAAGAGAAGAAGAAGGAAGCCACTTTCATTAAAACTCAGGTTGGTTTAAAAAAAAACATCTCCTTGTTTTCTTTGGTGAAATAGAGCTAAGCTTAATGTAAACTAGGCGTCCATCACTGATCTATTTTTAGCCAGTGTTCATTGGTTTATTTTAGTTCCATAGCTTATCTATCTCCAAAGAGACCCAAGGTATTTTTTTTCTATTCATAACCATGAGTGTATTTTCTATTGAGTTGGACTATGGTTGATAGATGCCCTCCTATGTTTTCCTTGTTGTGTAGATTGTGTGAAAATTCCTTGTCGACCGGTCTTTGTCTTTATGTCACTATCGTCCTAGGTTGGGGTGGCATTGTCCATGTCGAGTGGGTTATGCCTTATCTGCTTGTGAACAACTCTCCCTTTGTGTTTATAATAATAGACCAGATTAACTCTCCATTTAAAGAAGGTATCTAGTCAAGGACTATGGTTTTATCCCTTTGAATACTTTAAGTGTTGTTTATGCCTTCTCACTACCAACAACTAGCTTATCCTTATCCTTGTATATTTCTTTTGCCATGTTATGTTGCCATAGAGCCGATTGTGTGGATTGTCTTTCTAGAAGAAACCCCCTAACGTATCATCCTACATAGGGTGTGTTTTAGACGAGAGTTTTACCTATCTATTGTAGAGTAGGGTTGACCCCTCAACCTGTTAAGAGGTGTTAATTGATGTTACTATTGTGGATTATGTAAATGCCATGTAGGTAACAACAATTTTCTAAACCCTTCACCTCCAACCACCCGTAGTCTAATTTTACCTTGTTCTCTCAAATTTCACCTTTAGTTACCTTAGTGGGAATTCTTTTAATGTGTTTAATCTAAATGAGAAATAATTTGGTTTCTAAATGAATTAAATATCCTCTTTGCTCGTAAATTATTAATAGATCCTTTAATTTATAAAAGAAAAGAACTCATGCTTGCAAAAGAAGAATTAAATATTAAACATTTAATTATGTAGAAGAATAGGTCGGAGGTGTAGACCAATTGGTTTGATCAAACCCCATAAGGGGGGCGGAGGTCCAAGGTTCAAACATCGAGCCTCATTGGACTGAATGCTTGTCCCTTTCGTGGTGCTTTCAGCGGCATAAAAGTTTTAAAATGATTGTGGCATGGTGGTTATAGGGGTAAACTTCATGAATATCTATGTGGCAGCTTCTAGGGTGAACAACACAGAATATTATGGTGAACATAAAAGTTGGACAACTTGCCCAAATTCATGGCGGCTACCAGTTCCACCATGTAAATTCAAAAATAAAATATGTAGAAGAAGAAATTAAAGTGTTTATTTGGTTATTGAATTGATTAAAGGAATGGGACTTTAGTTAATTTGATAAAGTGTTTATTTGGTTATTGAATTGATTAAAGGAACGAGACTTTAGCTAATTTGATAAAATGTTTATTTGGTTATTGAATTGATTAAAGGAATGGGACTTTAGTTAATTTGATAAAGTGTTTATTTGGTTATTGAATTGATTAAAGGAATGGGACTTTAGTTAATTTGATAAAGTGTTTATTTGGTTATTGAATTGATTAAAGGAATGGGAATTTAGTTAATTTGATAAAGTGTTTATTTGGTTATTGAATTGATTAAAGGAATGGGAATTTAGTTAATTTGATAAAGTGTTTATTTGGTTATTGAATTAATTAAAGGAATGGGACTTTAGTTAATTTGATAAATTATTTATTTGATTATTGGATTAATTAAAGGGGTGGGACTTTGATTAAATAAAAGGAAAATTGATTATTTGCTTAATTAAGGAATGAAACCTTAGTTATCAGATATAATGGATTTTGAAATGATTTGATTAAATAAAGACTTGTGACTTATCTGTATTTTTTGAAAATAATATATTTGATGTAAATGAGAGATAAGAATAGAATTGAAGAAGTCCTTTTAAGATCAACTAGATAGTAGATGGTTGAATGTTTTAATTAAATTTGTATAGTTGCAATTTGGTAAAGTAAATTATTAATGCACTGGTTTCATGTTACTAGTAGATGCATTTAGATGCATGACTTTCATAGAACCATGAGTTGCCCTAATCCCCTACTACCCTCAAATAAATATGGGAATACAAGAAGGACCAAAGAAGGCAACTGGAACCATTATACTGCCTTTGACTTTGATTGCAATAAATTATTTAGGTTCAAGTAGACTAAAATTTTAAGGGAGAAATCCCTAGATGGACATGGATGTAATACTTTATTATTTTGAAGTATGGAGTTTTATCATACTTGGATTTATGTAATATTTGGAATAAATGAATGAGGAATGTATCTTTAATTTACTTATATGAAGCATGTATGTATTGTTATTCAAAATTTTCCTTCTATTTAATGTTTATTCTCATTTAATGCTATTTTCTTTTAAATTATTTTTGTGGAGTTTTCCTACTTACCCCTTAAATATTTGTCACATCATAGGAAACTCAAAAATCACAACCAGTATTGTGGATTCTGGTTGATCCACCTCTTTAACCTAGGAACATATTACTCAAGAAGCTCTAGACAGACTAGGTTGGGTAAGGAAACCCCAAACGATGGGTTCATCTATTATACTTTATGGTGCAAATACCCACTATGCTAGACAAAATATTTTTATATTACTTTGATATTTTATGACCAAACCTATCATTAACAGATCTTATCAAGACCATACCGGTGCCATATCCATTGGGTAGTCATAGCAAGCTTCAAATGGTTTTAGAAAATAAGGGGAAGGGAGAGCTAGTTTGTTTTAATCCATTCAAATGATGTAATGTAAGAAAAATGATTAAACTAGTGATAGAAAGTGTTATTCATATATTTTGATTGCAGTAATGCATGAACAAGCCAACACATAACATTCATACAAGAGATGCCAAGGAAAGAGTTGAGATCTTCATTAATATAAAAGGTGTTTACATATGAATAGATCAGCAGAGTTTTTGATCCTTATATGCCATTTCATTAGAATAAACCCCTGGTTTCAATATTCATAACAAGGAGAAATTTCTATCTGTCCTGATTGCAGTGACGTAAGAGTTCTCAACTCTAGTACATTCCATCAAAAATAATCTTAGTGAACAACGCTCCTCAAACAATCCCTGGTGAATGACAAGAGAAAGGGTGTTAAGGAATACAGATAGGTGAACATAGAGAGAATACGACTAATACACTAGATAAAGCTATACCTAGGATTTTCTCTCTCATATGTTTGATAAAAAAATTGCATTTATGGCATGGTCCTTATAACGCATGTTTTTCTGACTGTTGTAATCGCTTGCTCCAGCTGGATCAATCATGTTGTACCCAAAAATATGATGCAGTAAAAAAAGGACACATAGCCCACGTTATGTTATTACACAGGTGGTGATTGTGTATCTTCCCCTGTACTGCCTTGTGTTGGTGGTTGTGAACTTCTTGGTATGTGTGTTTCGAAGGAAATGGGTCCCACTCCCGTTCTCAGGTTCTAAATGGTCTATTTAATGAATTCCCATGCCTCATCATGAAATATCAGTCATAACAACAACAAGTTCAAATCCTGTGTGGCCTTGTTCACCCGATATCTTGCCCATTGAATGTTTTTTTTAGTGAAAACACACAGGCGGTCCACCATCTCGACTAAGGCCGTGAAGTGCTTTAATAATTTATCACCAGAGTCTAAATCAAACTTTTGAATATTTTGGAACACAAAATTTTTAATATTGGGAGCCCACCCAAAATATTCAATCGTGAGGTTGCAATATGCCAACTCCTCATTGGCTTCTTTATCGGCCTTTGCCACCTCCTGAATCCACCCGATCCAACTTTTCTTATTCTATAAAAATGTAAAAACCTTGATATATTCCTCTATAAATAAACAGGAGGAATCATCTGACAGGGTGGTCGTCATCGCAGAAATTGGCACGTAGTCTTCTTGAAACCTTTGATAAATGGGAAGTATTGCATTCACCCTTTGCTCGTCTTGTTACAGGTGGTTTTTTATGAGGCCAACAACATGTTGGGTGGTATAAATATCTATGACGATGGAATCCAAATCTCTAATTCTTTCTTGAATTTTGTCCTTCATTTCCCATTTCAACTCATCTATCGATCTGAGCTGAACGCTGGCCTATGTAGTGGAAGTAGCAGGCATTTTTAATTTGTCAACTTCACCTTGAAGTTGCTTATCCTTGAGCCACCACTGTCCTACTTTGGTAGCATTTGCTTTCCACTCCTCTAATTCTTTCTCTATTGCTTCTGCCACCTGTGCCTGAGAGGCCACTTGGGACTTCATCATTTTGATAGGTTTAGCCAATGCCCTTATGACACCTTTGCTCATGTCAATGGTGGCTTCTATCATGCTAGGTGGCAGTGGTATCTCAAATATGGTTGCAAATACGTTGGTGGTCACCTACCCAACTATTCTCTTGGGTCTGACTATCCCTTGACTTGGATATCTTTGTTCCTCTATGTCTTGAATTTGATCCTCCTCATTAGTTGTGAATTGGCAGGTGTCATTGACCCTTGCCATCATGAGACTTTCAACTCCTTGGGTTGAGGATTTAGTTATATTTCTCTTTAAGTTAGGGGACTATGTAGGACTTTTCTATTGCACTTCATAGTCTCTTAGTATGTTGGATAATACCCTAGCTTTAGTTATATTTTTTATTACTTTGCGGAGAACCTAGCATTCCTCGTGGTTGACTACTAAGGTGGCAAAATACAAAGAACGTTAGCCTCCTACCAACTGGAACTGATCTTTTGGGCATATGAAATTCAATGTTGAGGATGTGGAAACTCACTGAGATGGACCAACGGCCAACTCCTTCCCTTTCGAGGTGGTAGAGGGTGAACTGGAGGAGGAAGGGAGTTTTGCTTCGTTGACAATTTTTATCATAACTTCAAAAAATTTGGAGTCTTAATGGATAATTTGAAATATGGGGTCCTCAAACTCCTATGGAGGGGCTTCTAGGACCAATGGGACCACCTTATCCAGTAACAACCCCCATTGTAGTTTCAATTTGGAGCTGTAATCACCAACAACCTCCAACTTGTTGTAGGGCCTGTTGTCCATATTCCATACCAAGTCTAGAGTTTGGTTACTCCTGAAATCCTTTTACATTTCATATTTAAAATCATATTTACTATGCATGACCTATAGAAGGGTGAGCTTGCCAGCAGCATTCTTATTGTGATGGCCATTTGGATCATAGGCCCTCCAAGTGACTTTTGGAAAACAATACGTATCCATGTTCCAAATGGCCCGCAACACGACAAAGTGACCCAGGTAAGTGTAGGGGCCCATGGAGTAGGGAATGAGCAGCCATTTTACTAGTCCCTTCTTCCTAAAGTACCTGATTTTAACCTCTTCGGCCATTTGCTGAGTAATCTCCAAAATGATGATGGAATTCGAGCAATGCACTAGGAGTGCCTTTAGGGGCAGCTTTGACCCATATATTCTAATATAAGAAAATTCCTCCATGTAGAATAAATCTTTTGCTTCTTCTTGATGTATAAATTTTCTTACTCCCACCCCAATTCTATCTGGTTCTATTCCACACAATCGAAGGTGGACTACGAGGAGGACCTTCTCGAAGAAGGCTTTGTAACTGGAGCATCCATCCTGGATGCACAAAAGGTGGTCTTGTAGAGTAGGCACAATCACCCCTCCCATCTGGGCCACCAAATATTTGTCTAATTGTACCACAAATAAATTGATGAAAAAATAATTGTAAGAAAAATGAGGTATTTCCTCCTTATCGGCCAATACGGCCTTCTACAACTGTTGTAATTCCTTATCAATATTACCACTAATTACATCCTCCCACCTGTAGAGAGTAGTATTGTTAGTTTTGTTACATTGGAGGATTAAAACACTATCTCCTTGGTAACCCACTCCAGGTCCATGATGCCCAATGCTAAATTGATCATGTCGACGTAATCGTGTGCCCAAGGCCAAAGCTGAAACTTCCTAATTGGGAAACTGGTCGACTTGTTCCTCCCCTTTTTTAGCAGAGTTTGGGGGAATGTGGTGTTGAGAATGTAATTGGCCTAGAGAGCCAATGTTTGGAAGTCCACCACCCTAGACGTAGTGGCCAGTCCGAAGACTTGCCTAATTCTATCGGTCGTCACCCGATCCACCACTTGGTTCTTGTAATCCCGAATTGTTTGGCTCCTAGAGTCGTAGGAGACCGTGAGCCATGCTAGAAAATATGAGGAGTGATATACTCTTGGTTAAGTCAACCAACCTAGGTTTATGTTCCATTTGTTGCAGACCATGCCAGGCGATGTACTGTCTCTATGCGCCCTCATATAGAGACTTCTCAATAGCATGGGATGACGCTGGTTATCCTCCTTGGTGGGGTCAAATGCATAAATGGTTACCCCCTCGACCTATTTCTATTACTCTTCTATGATATCCCAGTACGTATCTGACAAACCTGTAAGGGCTTTGGGGTCCTACGCTCTCCCTGTCTTCCTCATGATCAGCCATGCCCCTATAATTTTGTTAATCCTCTCCCTGACAGTTGATGCCTCTGGGGTGGTCAAGTTGGTGGATGCCATTGAAACGAGTAGTGAAACTGTAAAATTTTCTCCCTTCTTCGCTCTATGCTCGACCTCATCGATAAGAAATGTTTGCATGCAGTAATGACATAGAATAGGTCCGCCACCTTCCTTATAAAGCATGAGTAATTAATTTCTTAGGTGGGTCTCATGCACTTTTTCCTTTGATGAAGCCTTTTGGTTGGTTGGGTGCACCATGTTACTTTTGCTTTATCGGATCAAGGCACCTACGAAGAGAAATTGCGGTTAGGGACAGCGAGTGGGACATGCGATGAATTTTGATTGGACGAGGTGGGTGTAGTTAGGTAGGGCACGCGCATGGAATACGCTCGACTAAATGCTTGCATGCGTGCTCCATTAGGGAGTGGAGTACATGGCTCCTAAGGCAAGTGCATGAATTCGTGCACCCCAAGGGAGTGGGGCACATGGGACTTAATGGGATGCATAATCTATGTGCACCCTTAACCATATTCATGCGCTTCGTCGGAGTGGGGTGCACAACCCGAAGGTGGGTGCACAACTTGTGCGCCTGACTTAGACTTTTATGCGCCCTAATAGAATGGTGTGCATGGACTTAGTTTGGGTTACACAAGCCTGTGTGCCCCAGTAGAGGTCATGTGCTCCACTTTAGGAGTGGAGTGCACTAGTCAAGGGAGGAGTGCACACCTTGTGTGCTCCGGTATAATGGATCGCGTATCGGGTTTCAAGGCATACACGGAGGTGTGTACCCCTTGGATCTTTTGGTACGCTCCACTAGAGTGGAGCACACAAGGTGGGTATGGGTGCATAACTTGTGCACCCGTGGGGACTTCGTGCACTCCATTGGAGTGGAGCACATGGGACTTCTTTGGTCTATGCGTGCTCCACTTATTTGGAACGCATGGGCTTCATGAGGGGGTGCACAACCTTGTGTGCCCCATTGGACTGTTGCATGCTCCACCTCCCTATGGAGCGCATGGACTTACGACGGGGTGCACGGCTCGTGTACCCCTAGGGGACATTGTGCGACCCATTCCTCAATGGGACACATGGGCTAGAGGTGGGCGCACAAAGGTGTGCGTCCGATGGGGTTCTTGTGCGCTTCATTATTAGAGCACACAAGCTTGGCTTGGGATGCACAACTTGTGCACCCGGGGGTATTTTAGTGTGCTCCATTGGGATGGAGCGCACAAGGTTAGATTGGGGTGCACCACCTTGTGCGTCCCTCTGGGAGATATGACTTTAGGCTCCCAATAGGGGGACTATCCTTTTGGTAGTCAACAAGTACTTCTTATATGCTTTATAAATTTTGTTTCTATATTGATTAGATAGATAGAGCTATTCTTGTCTTTTTGCTAAACATAGAAAGGAACTTAAGATATTGAGACTTCATAGGGTGAGCATAGAAAGGAACCTAAGAGATTGAGACCTCTTAGGGTGAACATAGAAATGACTTAAGATATTGAGATCTCTTAGGGTGAACATAGAAAGTACCTAAGATATTGATGCCTTTCAGGGTGAACATAGAAATAACCTAAGGGATTAAGACCCTTTAGAGTGATGTTAACTAAGTAAACTAATTGCTTACATCGGAGTTAAGATAACTCATTTTAAATATAATATGGATAGCGTAACTCTTAGTACACGTAGCATACCTATACAGATAGACTTGTGTAAGGTATGGTGATGGATGTATACCTTCTACTATACAGAAGGTGATAAGTTTAGCTCATCAAGAAGGATGAAATGGATAGCTTATCTATGGTACATATAGTATGCCTACACAGACAAACTTGTGTAGGGTATTGAATGTAATGTAACTCTTTGGGAAAGTTGGAAAACTTAGTAAACTTAAAATAATAGATTAACCAAATATTGGATAGGGGTTTATGAATCCCTCTCCGTAGTAAAAAAAAACTATCTTTTCTTGTTTTTGTTTTAGCTAGTTTTTTTGTTGTTACAAGACTCCAAACAAAGTTTTCCCATGGGCAAGATGCCCCTCCTCCCCCCAAACTAGGATTGTATCGCTAATCTATTCCTTTTCCATCTAGAAATTCTTAAACCAAAATGGTCTAAAGAAAAATTTATGGCCCATATCCCATTCCAAGAGAATTGGAAAGTGGTTTGATTTTATACAATTGAGAATTTCTAGCCTAAGTTACCATCGCATAAAATCCTCTTTGAAAACCAAGAATATATCTAGCTTTACCTTCCTATTTACCAACCTTAATTGTTTGCTTGTCCAAGTATGAGAAAGCTCCCCATACTGGACATCAATCAAACTAAGTTGATTTACTTTAGAGACCATAAATGTGTCCCCTTGACCCAAATATGGGATGCCCCTTCCTAATCCCTTATTGAAATCTTAGCATTGAAATTGCCAACCACTATCCAATTCATCTATTCCTTTCCTATCCTACTTGCTTGTAAAACTTCCCATTGGAGGTATTGCTACCCAAATGTTTTTGAACCATAGAAATTTGAAATCAAAAAAAGTTCTTCTGAACTCTTACTCTTGAAGAGATATGTGAGAACCCCTCTTCCTGTAACATGATCAATTATAGTCCAATTTAGAGGATTCTAAAAAGTCACTATACCCCTTGAAGCACCTTGGATGCTATAACCATATGCTTTGTCCATATCCATATTTTTTTAGTTATTCTATCCATTGCCTGGATTGAGGATTTTATCTCTTAAAGAAGAATAGAATTAAAATGATGACTTTCAATTAAACTATGAGTAACAATTTGATGAGACATGTTGTTTAAGCCTCTAATATTCCATGATCGTACAATCATTGGGAATCTAGAATCCAATATGTATCACTCTACTTTACTCTTCCCTGGTTACAAGTTGGTCACCCTCCATTTCTAATTGCTCTTGGTTTGATTTTCATCCCACACTCTTGGCTTGGAAGTTTTTTAATCATTTCTTTGCTTGTTGAATTCTAAGAGTAGGATTATCTGTGTCTTTATCTTTATCTTTCATTGAGATATCCTTATCAACCAATACCATGGTAAAGTTAAGGTTATTTGGAGCTATTACACCAATATGGTTTGGGATGGGTTGGATATTGGTCTCCAATACTGCTTGAGTAATCCTTTATTGGACTACTTCTTCTACATTTTTAGAGGTAAAATTTTCCCCTTGTGGTTCCCCCATTACAAAATCTCATTTTGCATGTCCATTAGGGTATTAAAAATTTCATACTTGTTTTGGTTTCTCTCCCTCACTATGTTTGCAAAGGACTGCTTGGGAGAAGGGGGCAAAGGGAGGGCCCTTGAAGGGCCCTCACCAATAGCCAGGTATGGGTAGAAAGCAATTTTTATTTGAGGTGTTTATATGACAAGATACCAAAAATACAAATTACCTACACTTTTTCAAATAGTTTTAGATGCAAAGAAAGCCAAATCTAAACCTTGCAATCCACATTCATTCCACCTTATTAAAGCATATGCATGCAATAACGATGACACTATGCACAAACCCTAGCAAAGTTCCATTCTTAGTAGAAATCATATTGTTATGTTGTGTTTATGAAACATCTTTAGACCTTTAGAAGATAAATTTATTAGAAATTATTGGAATATAAATTCTATCTTGTGTATTGTTGTGTTAGTACATTTATACACTAAGTAGATGAAGTGGTGCTTGTAATAAAAAAGGATGTAATTATCTATAAACTTTAAACACCTACCATGACATACCTATTTTCATCAATATATAAGTTTTTGTTTAGTGTATATAATTTTTAAGTGTTTCTATATGCTCTATATGTTTTGTCCCTATATTCTCCTGTATATTAGTATTAGATCGTTAATGAATCTGTCAATTTATTCTAAAAATAATGAATTCTAAAGATAATTTTTTTTTTTTTTAATTTCATATATAATTTCTATTTTCTTGAGAACAAACTTATCTATAAAATTAAAACTTTTATCTACAATGTAAAACTCATTACTCTCACTGTAAAACTGACATTCTTTTTCTTACTTTATATTTAAAACATTTTAAAATAATTTACAATTTTATCATTTTACAAACTTAAAATATATATTTATTATATAAAACCCTTATAATTCCACTTTCAAATAATGTAGTAAATAGTTCGGTAAAGTGCGACATGCAACTCCAACATACGGCACGCGTATGGAATGGGAGGAAGAGATATTGAGTTATAAAGAAAGATAGAAGACGTAGCATTCGTACGTCGCTTTGGCCGAGTGGTTAAGGCGTGTGCCTGCTAAGTACATGGGGTTTCCCCGCGAGAGTTCGAATCTCTCAGGCGACGATAATAGCGGTTAAAAATAAGTAAGGCTGAGTTTTATTAAACGTTTTCCTTGTTTCGATGATGTGTCTGTCGAGCTAGACAGACCCGGCAACGGAAATATACTTTTATTATTGGAATCAAACAGAATTTGGGTTTTTTTTTGTTTTTTTTGTTTTTTAAGATTCTGTGCAGATCAAATAAATAAATGTAAATGCTGTAACAAACAACTCCTCATGCTTCTTAAGTTTCAAAATCCATATCATGCTTCACTGATTACAGAGGTCTTTGCTATAATCAAGCATATGTGAAATGTGCAACAATCTGCTTGTGGATCCTGCCAAAATTAGGATTAGTTACTATCACATGCAAATCTGAAGCACAATATGTGCATGAGTTAATTAAATAAGATAATTATTTCTTTACCAATAAAGATAATAAATTTTAATTGATTTTATTTAAAAAATACAATCTTTTATTTTCTAGTCACTGAACCTTTCCACCATAAGGGTTTGATTGATGACTATCTCTATTAAAGATTTAGAAAAGATGGCATTTGGGATCCAACATATATTCCTCTATAAAAATTAGGTTATACTTAATTCCCAATTCTGACTTATGATGAATGGGTGTATTTGTGTCCGAGGACTTGAATATCTTTTAATAAAAAGAGTTATCGCATATAAAGCAAAACACATAGCAATGTCAATGCACCTTCATCTTGGACCATGATTAAAAAGACATACCTCCTTCAAAATTGGACTATAAATGAATTAGGTGGATATCTTGGAACGTAATCATTCATAATATGCATACTAATTTCTAGTAGGTTAATGCTTTCTCAATGACATTATGATCCTTTAATGATTTTTTAGTAGATTTTATCATGTCTATGTTTGAAATATAGTCGTTAAACAAAGAGTAATATGTCTGTGAAATATTATTATGAGCCCTCTTTTATTTTTATAGTACATAGGATAAGGTGGCCAATAAAACGACATCCATCATTATATGAGTCAAGGGAAAAAAGTGAATGTAGCAACGATAAGGTGTATATTTTTTTGGATAATCGTAACAACCCAAAATTCAACAACAAGAAAATATATAGATAGAAAAGAACTTTTTTTTTAAGGTGAGGGATTCATAAATCCCTAACCGAATCCTAATTGATCTACAATTTAAATCCCTTAAGTTTACTCGAAGAGCTACATCTCACTAGATACCCTAGTACAACTCCATCGTGTATCATGTGTTATTGCAAATAAGTTTATCCATATCATCATCCTTGATGAGCTAAATTTATCACCTTCAACCAATCGAAGGTATACGTCCATCAACATACTATACACAAATCAGTCTGTGTAAGTATGCTACGCGTATTGCGAGTTAAGCTATCCATATCATCTCCACGACAAGCTATCTTAACTTAGATATAGTATTTCCTTAAACTTAGTTATCATTCTCCTTAAGGGGTCTTAATCCCTTAGGTCCACTACATTCACCCTAAGGGGTTCTCAATCCCTTAGGTCACTCTCTAAGTTCACCCTAGAACTTAATATTTATGTTTCTATTGTTTAGCAAGAAAACCAGAATATTTTAGATACTAAATCTAACAAAAGAGCATAATTCATAAAGCATACAAAATATACAAGGAATAACATATAAAGAAATGTGGATACAAAGCATAGATGATTTCAATCAATAAATTAAAGACACATATCCCCTCTCATTACCCCATGAGAGTCTTTCAACAATGCAACTAGATCACAAGTCCTACTTTAATCATTTCCCTTGCAACCTTTATTCAATAAATTAAAGTTCCAAACCTTTAATCTTTTAAATAAGCTAGGTTCCTTTATTTTCACACATTAAAGTCATCCTACTTCAATACATGAAATAGTCATTCTCTTTATTCTACTAAAATAGTCTCATTCCTCTAATTAATAAAATAATTCACAAGTCGTTTACTTTTACTAAACAATGTCTCATACCTCTACTTAACAAAAATAATCCACAAATCATTTACTTTCACTAAATAGAGTCCCATACCTCTACTTAATAAAAATAATCCACAAATCATTTACTTTCACTAAATAGAGTCTCATACCTCTACTTAATAAAAATAATCCACAAATCATTTACTTTCACTAAATAGAGTCCCATACCTCTACTTAATAAAAATAATCCACAAATCATTTACTTTCACTAAATAGAGTCTCATACCTCTACTTAATAAAAATAATCCACAAATCATTTACTTTCACTAAATAAGTTCTTTAACTTTATAAGTAAAAGTAACCTATATTCCCAATTTTTTTCATATAACACTTTATAAATAAAGAAACCATAATGTTCATTATTTATTTATTAACAAACTATTATTAAATTAATTGTCAATAATAAAGCAAGCTTGGACATAAGAGCCTTAATAGAATAGAGAGCGACATTCAGACTTAAGCACCCAAACCCTTCTAGCCTAATGGCTTCCAAAATTGAGAGACTCACTGCTAAAGGAAATGCGTACATCTCAATAGCTTCGAACAGGTTCAACACCCACGGCCCGAGATTCTAAAGGCCTGGTGATTCAAAAAGGGTGGCCAAACAACCATCAGTGAGTCAAATAGAGAACATCCTACTAACATCCACACAACACCTATGGAAAAAGTCACTAGCAGGGACCCCACCGCATCTAGGTTAATCTACAATTATCTAACAGGGGTTTATAAAAACAACAAGAGGTGGGTTGTAGAACAAGGGTTCTACTATGAACACCCAAGACTAGCAAACATAGGTGACACGATGACATTTAACTCCAAGAGAAAGGGGAAATATTAAAGGCTTTCGGATTCCTGTCAACACACGACATCCCCTAGACACGTCAAGGTGAAGGTATATTCACTCATTAAAGATATGGAGGTGGTTCACAACCATCACAACTTCTTACTTGGGTAGGTAGGCACCAATAGGGTTTGTGGTTACACGGTAAGGTCAAACAATGACTACTAGCAACCAAAGCCCAATCCAATGCTACGACAACAAAACTCCTACTCTGACAGACTCAAGACTAACACACAGACATGCACAATGACCATAGGTTTTAGCTATGGCATTAATGTGACTACCCAACATTTCCTAAGTAAGGTAAGTTTAACAGTCGATGAACAGGGAGGGCAGTAGCGTTCTAAGAAAATTTAAAAGGAAGTGGAGTATTAACAATGAAACCAACCTGCTATCCTTCACAATGGTCTCGGTTTACTCCTTCTAAAGCCATCCTTCCTTAGTGCTTCCTTTCCTTCTCATTGTTGGTTCATTCTCCTTAGTTCCTTGAATGGTGATCCCCCACTTCCTCTTTTTCCAAGGTTCTTATCCTTCTCCTTTTACCACCTAGTTTCCTTGAGCCTTCTTGCTTACGACTCCCTTCTCCAACCACCATCATAACTATCGTTACCATATTGTCTACTCATGGTAGCAATCTGATTGCTTTCTTCATTTTAAATGATATTTTCCATCTCTTGAAATATCATCGTATCAAAGTTTACGACCAGAATATTCTCAATGTTGTACCAAGCTACTAGAATTTCTTATAATAAGGAGTAGATTCAAATTATTTTAACATGAAATAAATTTGAATCATTTAAATAAAGTTTCTTTTGTTATTTAAAATAAATTCGAATTATCTATGTTTCTTGAAGAAAATATTATTGAAATAAAACTCCTTTTATTTATAAAAAGAAACTCTATTATCATTTTTAAAATAAAACACTTATATTTATAAAATGAAACTCTTTTATCATTTTTAAAATAAAACACTTCTATTTATAAAATGAAACTCTTTTATCATTTTTAAAATAAAACACTTCTATTTATAAAATGAAACTCTTTTATCATTTTTTTATATAAAATATATTTATTTATAAATAGAAAGTTTAGAGATTTTCAAGCAAAACAAGGGGCTTTCAAAGACAACCTACTCATGCATACTTTTATTTCCCAATCCACCAATGCAGATAGTGATGAAGTAAAAGACAATTAAACATATGCACAGAGAAAAAGGAATATTTATGTCAACCTAGTCATTTGTCTCAACCCAAGAGTTTACGATGACTACTAGATCATCAACTGAGGCTCAAGACAACTAGTTGTTGATGATTATCCCTAATTGAATGCATACCTATATGAAGGTATCCATTAATGTTACCCCAAGTTGCCTTAATCATCATTTCTCCCAACCTCAAGTACCCCCACTTCTGGTGGATAATTTTGTTTCTTCCACCTACGAGTGTACATGATCCTATAAAACTTGGCAATATGTCAGTAGTATCATGATTTTTCTAATCAACTAAATATCACATAGTTGGTTCAGTTACCCAAACTAGGTATTAAAACACCATTAATTAATACATGGTTTCCTTGTGCCAAAAATTTCACCAGGGAGGGTCATGACATCCTACCCCCCTTGGACTAAACACTGTCCCAGGTGTTTATAGCTTTTACAAAAGTAAAATTATTACATTAAAATTTTTCAAACAAGAAGGAAAAATATTTTTGCATATCATCCACTTTCCTAAGTGGTGTTCCTTTCAAAAAATTGATCCCATTGGACCTTACATTCCTCAAGAGTCCTATTCTGCATAGACTTAGAACAAAACTCAAGAACTTTTACCAGCATCACTTCAATGGTCTTCGAGTTTACCATCTATAATTTAGAAACATCCCACACATGTTCAAGATCAGCAACATATTTTCTAAGCAAGAATATGTGGAAGTTGTCATGGATCTTAGACATATTAGGTGGTAAGGCAAGTTTGTATGCAACTGGATTGATCCTTTTAGTGATCTCAAAGGGTCCTACAAATCATGGATCCAAATTTGTGGATTTTATAGTGCTCGTCATAGGTTTAACCTTTAAAATACTTTATCTCCAATCGAGTACTCTCTTGGAGTCCTCTTGAGATCAACATAACTTTTCTACCTATCGACAACTTCTTTAAGTCTTTACCTGATTACCTTCAACTGATCCTCCATCTCTCTAACCATATATGGCCCAATCACAACTCGATCTTCTAGGTTATCCCAAAATAATGGTATTCTACACTTTCACCCATACAAGGCATCGAAAGGAGCCATTCCTAGAGAGGAGTGATATCCATTGTTATAGATAAACTCTACGAGATGTAGGTAGTCTTCCCAATGAGACTTGTGATCCATGTAGTACATGCAAAGCATATCTTCTAATACTTGGTTTACTCGTTCAATTTGAACATCTGTTTTAGGGTGGTATGCTAAGCTCATATTTAGTTTTGTACCCACTGCATGATGTAGGAACTTCCAGAATTAAGATGTGAACTTGGAATCCCTATCTAAAATGATCATCTCAGGAAATCCATGTAATAATAATACTTCTCTAGAAAATTTGTTAGCCACTACTTGAGCATCATCCTTGATGTTTTTTGGTATGAAATGTGCAATCTTAGTCAATCTATCAACTATTACAAGGATTGCATCATGTTGATACCTGGTCTTGGGTAACCCTACTATAAAATCCATAGATATAACCTACCATTTTTGTGTAGGTATATCATGTGGATATAATTTTCCTGCAAGATGCTTGCATTATACCTTAAATTTATAACATTCAAGGCATTGAGCAAAAAAATTGGTGATATCCTTCTTCATTCCTACCCAAAAGAAGGTTCTTTTCATATTTTCCTGCATTTTGGCTCCTCCAAGATGAGCAAAATAAGGAGATCTATGGATCTCTTGCATTATCAATTTCCTTAAATCGTCCATTTTTGGTATGATGACTCTACCTTCGTAGCACAAAAGGTTATCCTTCATGCCAAATTTCTTATTACCCTTAGGGTCTCTATTCATCTTAACTCAAATTTACTAGCAATACTCATCTCGAGATTTATCCCGTCTCACTTGATCCATCAGATCTATGGTAGGAACCCAAGTTCCTAGCGGATCTATCAACAATAATTGGAATTGGATCTAAACTAATAGAATCACCTTTTGGATAGAATCACCTTTGCACTAGAGGAGAACCCTTCCAATGGATCAATTGATCAAATATATATTCTTATTCATGGATGATTTGTGTGAATGGCCAACCTAATATATATATCTACCCTAAAGCTACGTTGGTGAAGAGACGTGATGGTTCATGTTAGGAAGAGATGTGATGGTTCACGTTATGAAGAGATGTGATGGTTCACTTTATGAGTTAATAATATAATAATTAAATGATTAATAATACTAACTAATAATGTTAGGATGGAGGATCCTAACATGCCACCCTCCTTAAAAAGAGTTTTGTCCTCAAAGCTCAAAGTGAGGAGCTTTGTTTTTTGTTTTGAATTTTTGCAAGTTCTTGTACTATTTTAATGTCACTTTTTTGAAGGCAGGGATATCTTGAAGGTCGGAGTGTTAGTGGGGGGTTGCCAAGAATAATAGTAGAATATTCCTTAGGAGAATCATGATGATGATGGGAGGGAAACCCTTGGGGTTCCTCAAACACTTTAGAAGGATGCTTAAAAAGAGGTGGTAAAACTTCTACATTCTCTTGTTGTTCCCTGGGAGAGGGAATGGAGGAGTGTGCAGTCACCTTTCTGCCTTGTTTTTTAATAGGTTTGACCCTACGATGATAACTCACTATTGGAGAGGAAATTGAGTGTAGTTCTTGTAGAGTGCATGTTTGGCCATAATGGGTCACTTCAAGAATGTCTACCTCATCCTTGCCTGATGCATCGATCACTTATGGCATATCGACTGTATTGCCTTCCTCATTGTGATCAGGTGCTTGGGGTATTTCTTGCTCATTGTCCTTGTTTTCTACATATTCTTCCTCTTTCTTATATTCCATGGATTCCTTACCTTCCTCATCGTCCCCATTTTTAATGTAATTTTTAGGTGTAACCATCACTACGGCTACCTTAATTGTATTTTCATCGTTGGGAGAACTATAAGGAATAGTTGCATCCAAAATATATAGTGCAGGTGTAATACATTGATGATTGTGAATAAATTTCTCATCGCAATGAAAACAAATGCCCTTTTCGCATCGTGCCTTCATTTCTATGGGGTTGATACGTTTAATGGGTAAGAGTTAGGTAAGTTTTGGGGTGGTGTATGTATTTTGTGATTCCCATACAGGTGGTTTTGTAATTGGCTCCTTCCACTGGTAAAAATCCTCTATAATAATTTTATTTGCAAGGTCATTCTTTTTTAGGGTTAACTCTGCTATTTTTCTTGCTATTTTTGTTTCAAAATCATCTTGCCATTTATTCATTACTTGCAAGATTTCTTTTGAGATATATTTAAACAAACTTCCCCACTTGTGTCTAGAATCGATGCTCTGATACCAAATGGTAGGAACCCAAGTTCCTAGAAGATCTATCAATGATAATTGGAATTGGATCTAAACTAATAGAATCACCTTTTGGATAGAATCACCTTTGCACTGGAGGAGAACCCTTCCAATGGATCAATTGATCAAATATATATTCTTATTCATGGATGATTTGTGTGAATGGCCAACCTAATATATATATCTACCCTAAAGCTACGTTGGTGAAGAGACGTGATGGTTCATGTTAGGAAGAGACGTGATGGTTCACGTTATGAAGAGACATGATGGTTCACGTTATGAAGAGATGTGATGGTTCACTTTATGAGTTAATAATATAATAATTAAATGATTAATAATACTAACTAATAATGCTAGGATGGAGGATCCTAACAATCTATGTGACTTCTAGTTATGGTTTTTATGTGTTTCCTTCTAATTAAAGCATCAACAACCTTATTCTCTTTCCCTTTTATGTACTCACTTTCAAAGTCATACTTTTTGGGGAAATTGACCCATCTCCTCTATCTCACATTGAGTATAGGTTGGGTAAATATGTACCTCAGACTTTGATGGTCAATTTTTAATTTAAAGGGCCTCCCCACCAAGTAGTGTCGCTAGACCTTTAGAGCATGCACCATGGAAGCTAGTTCTAAATCATGTGTAGTATAATTAACTTCATGTTTCTTGAGATTCCTTGAAGTGTATGCCACTAATGACTCTTCTTGAGAGAGTAATCCTCCCAATACTTTCAATGATGCATTTGTGAATAATGTATGGTAGTGAATTTATGTTTTAGTAATACAAAGGTAGCTTCACACTTCTTTGACCACTTAAATTCCTTTCACTTCTTATAAAGGTTAGTTATTGCCACAACAATCTTGGAGTAATCCTTTATGTAATGTCTATAGTATCTCGTTAACCCCATGAAACTCCACACTTTAGTCACATTAGTAAGGTATGGCCAATTTAGAATCCGCTCAATCTTCTTTGGGTCCACAACAATCCCTTCTGTTGATATGATATGTCCAGGATACCGTATCTCTAAAACATAGAAATCACTTTTAGCTAGATTCCCATAGAGTTGATTTTCCCTTAAAAACTCTAACATGATATTGAGATGTTTATCGTGCTCTTCTTTATTTCGATAGTATATTAAAATATCATCTAGGAATACAAGGACTAACTGGTCCATATGTCTTTTGAATACACTATTCATTAGATTCATGAATGTAGCTAGGGCATTATTTAGTCCAAAGGGTAGAACTACAAACTCATAATGCTTGTACCTAGTTTTAAATATTGTTTTGTGAGTATCCTCCTCACGTATTCTTAATTGATGGTAACATGATCTTAGGTCAATCTTGGTGAATATTGTTGCATCTCTCAATTGATCGAATAAATCTTCAATTCTAGGTAGGGGATATCATCTTTAATCAATACACAATTTTAGTTAACCATCCTTCTTTTTCATAAATAAAACCAGTGCACCCCAAGGTGACAAACTTGGTTTTATCAATCCCTTTTCCAATAGTCCTTGTAGTTGAACCTTTAATTCCTGCATCTCAATAGAATTTATCCTGTATGGAGATCTATGAATAGGTTCTGATCTTGGCATAAGATCAATTATGAAATCAAATTCCCACACATGAGGGAGTCCAGGTAGATCCTATGGAAATACATCCTTAAAATCTTGTAAAATTGGGTGCTTTCCTAGCACCTCTCTCTTTTGATCATCTCCAACTTCATTAAGTTTTACAACATACACTATTCCTCATTTCTTAAGGGCCTTCTTTAGTTGCATAGCCGACAACATATGGGATTTGAATGCCCCCTATTTGCTATGAATTCTTAGTCTTCCCTTGCATTTATTTGAATACTTGATCCATTTGTCTTAGAAATTGATCAAGGCTTTATGGGCATACAACCAATCCATACCTAGGATCATATCAAAAGCATGAAGCGGAGCTACATACAATTAAACATCAGTGGTTCCACTATCTAAAGTAAATTTTGCCATTGGATAACACTGGTTTATAGAGTAGCTTTATCCAAAACCATACTCTACCTTCCATCCGTGGGCTAAATATCCTGGCTTTTCTGGCATATTCTTTGTTAAACTAGAAGAAATAAAATTTTTAGTGGCTCCACTATCTATTATAATATTTATTTTCTTATTGAAAGTATTACCTTCACAAGTAATGGGGTGACTTGCCCCTTTAGCTTTTATTTTTTGATTGTGGCATAGATCCAATGCTCAGGTTCCTTTCCTTTTGCATTATATGAGCTCGAACCTAGTTGTTGCGGATATTGAATAGCATAATGCAAACCTTTATAATGGTAACAACCATCCTTGGGTCCTTGATTCCTTTCCATTTTTTGTTCCCTTGACTTGCTTAGTGGGGCTGAGGTTCACGACTTTTGTGCTTGAGGTTTAGCATTATTGGGATTTTTGTTGTTCTTCCTCTGGAAGATTTTCTTGAACTTATTTTGATTTTCATTATTTCATTTTTAATATTTTAGAGAATTTTGGGGGTTCTTGGTCTTTTGATCCTCTTCTTCCTGCCATTTTAAGAATCCTTAACTATTCCTCTTCCTTAGTGCTTACCAATATTGCTCAGATATGGAGACATAGTTAAATTGGAAGTGCAACTATGCCTTCTTTGCCAAGTCATATTTTTTTTGCAACGATCTAGGCTCATGCATGTTTACATCATGCTTTACTATATATTTCAACCCATGGATAAAATTATGAACCCTCATTTTCTCATCGTAGACAGGCACATACTTAAGTAATCGTATCAACTTCTTATATTATACCTCCACAATTTTGGTTCCCTGTTGTAGGCTGGAAAATTCTTCAAAATTCAATGCATAGAAACACTCTAGTATGAACCTTGTCTTGAAGATAACTATGAATTTTTTCTATGGAACACCAACAGGTTCAATATTAGTCTTCTCATAGTGGGTTTCCCACCAATTTATATCAGCCCCTTCCAAGTTGATTGTGGCCTAGACCGTTTGGGTTCCTAGGGAATATCCTTTTACCATGAAGTAAACCTCTAACTCTCTTAGCCATGCTTCAACCGCATCTCCTTCACCCTCTCCACCAAACTTGGAGATACAAATGCTTTTTAGATTCCTAGCCATTTCTTTTTCTATAAGGGTTCTAGCTTGCAACTGCTCTGTAGTTAGCCCATTAGCTTCGCCAACTTTTGAGCCTCTAGCTTGTGAGTTGTGAGTTCTGATTTATAATGGTTTCCAACACTTGTCTCATCTGATCCTGAATAGTAGCAACCATAGCAGTGAGGTCTTCCACTTCTCTGATCCTCCTCTCAAATATATTCTTTGACATTATTCTATTGAGTTTGCCTAGGTGTGGACCTCTCTTTTTTGGTCTTAGGTGGCATTTTAACTTGGTTATAACCAAGAAAATATTAGGTTACAACTTCATCTTAAATTGTATCTCTAATTCAATCTATAATATAGAGTTATCCTTGCTAAAAGCATCAACAATCTAACTAGGATAGTGTTCTAAGGTTATGATGTAACATTAATACCAAAGCCCATACTAAGGTATCACAACTTTCATTCACCCTTGGGAGTAGTTTCCATTAAATTCTAGAAAATAGGGTATTCTAGGTCATCCCATATTTAGCTTATACTTTAAGAAAACCTTCATTGGAGACATCCAAATCCCTTTAGCACACAAGAAGCTCTTATACCCTCATACCTATAACTCTAATACAAAATGTAACGATCCAAAATTCAACAATAATAAAATACACATAAATAAAAGAATATTTTTTTTACTAAGGCGAGATATTCATAAACCCCTAACCAACTCCTAACTAATCTATAGTTTAAATCCCTAAGTTTACCCAAAGAGCTACATATCACTAGATACCCTAACACAACTCCATCTATGTAGGTGTATCATGTGTTACTATAAATAAGTTTATCCATATCATCATCCTCGATGAGCTAAACTTATCATCTTCAGCCAATCAAAGGTATACGCCCATCACCATACTATACACAAGTCAGTTTGTGTAAGTATGCTATGTGTATTACAAGTTAAGCTATCCATTTTTTCTCCATGACAAGCTATCTTAACTTATATATAGTCTTTTCTTAAACTTAGTTATCATTCTCCCTAAGGGGTCTTAATCCCATAGGTCCACTATGTTCATCCTAAGGGATTATTAATACTTTAGGTCATTCTCTAAGTTCACCCTAGAACTTAATATTTATATTCCTATTGTTTAGCAAGAAAACCAGAATATTTTAGATACTAAATCTAACAAAAGAGCATAATTCATAAAGCATACAAAATATACAAGGGAACAACATATAAAGAAATGTGGATACAAAGCATAGATGATTTCAATCAATAAATTAAAGGTACATCTCCCAACAATTAACAATTATTACATATAAACAAGTATGGTAAATCCTCCATACTCTTTAAAGAATAATACATTACATCAATTTCATTAGGGAAATCTCCCCACATAGTTAATCTATTTGAGCATAAGTAAATCAATAAAAGTAGAAATCAATCTTCCATAGTGGTTCCAACTGCTCCTTTGATTCTCCTTCTCTTTCCTTCGATCATTTGAGGATAGGAGGGGATCAGGGCACTCATGGTTCCATGATAGGCATGATTCTAAATGCATTTATTCATCTTATTTCCAAATTGCAACTATACAATCAAATCAAAATATCTAACCATTTGTTACATAGTTGATATCATAAAAACCACTATTTTTATTTTCCCTCTCATTATCCCATGAGAGTATTTCAACAATGCAACTAGATCACAAGTCCTACTTTAATCATTTTTCTTGCAACCTTTATTAAATAAATTAAAGTCCCATACTTTTAATCTTTTAAATAAGCTAGGTTTCTTTATTTCCACACACTAAAGTCATCCTACTTCAATACAAGAAATAGCCATTCTATTTATTATACTAAAATAGAGTCCCATTCCTCTAATAAATAAAATCATTCACAAGTTGTTTACTTTTACTAAATAGATTTCCATACCTCTACTTAACAAAAAATAATCTACAAATCATTTACTTCACTAAATAGTCCCATACCTCTACTTAACAAAAATAATCAATAATTCACAAAATCTTTTACTTTCACTAAATAAGTTCTTTATCTTAATTAAGTAAAAGTAAACTATATTCCCAATTTCTTTCTTTCATATAACATAGAGAAACCATAATGTTCATTGTTTATTTATTAACAAATTATTATTAAATTAGTTGTCATCAATAATAAAGCAAGCCTAAATATAAGAGCCTTAATATAACAAAGAGCGACATTCAGACTTAAGCACCCGAACCCTTCTAACCTAACAACTTCAAAAGTCGAGAGACTCAATAATAAAGGAAGGTGTACATCTCAACAACTTCAAACGGGTTCAAAACCCATGGCCTTAGATTCCAAAGGACTGGCAGTTCCAAAATGGTGTCCAAACAACCATCAGTTGATCAAATAGAGAGCACCCTATTAACATCCACACACCGCCTATGGGAAAACTCACTAGCACACAAATCAAGTTGAATCGTGCTCTGCACACAAGGCCTGATTGCAATCCTATGCAAGAACATACTGTTGAGCCGCATGCTTCTCAATAGCTTTGACACCCTCATGAAGACCACGTGCGAGACCATGAGCCAAAGATTTTTTTAACAGAAGCTGTAAAGCAGTTAATATGTCCATGGACTCTCCCAGTGCTGGAGCAGGTTGGGTGTCAGCATCTCCCAAGTCTGCCATGGCTTCTCCAAGCAACGATTCCGATTTCCACAGGGAATTTTTACTGTAATCCTGATCAATCATTTTATCTTGTTTTGTTTAATGTTTAGAAACTTCTTGTTATGTTACAAGTAAATATCACAATGGAAATACCAAATAATCATATGAAAATATCTGGTAGATATGTTCATTTCTTGGTATAGTGTATATTGTCGCAAGATTCTCATAGGATAACTGGCATGGAAATATACAGCTAATTTTCTTGATTACAGGGGAGGATAGGATATGGTGATTTTTCAAATAATTTTGGTTCCGTCTTTGTACTGTTTAAAGAACTGAGGCATCTTGGTGTTGTATGGTTGATTTTGGGCTATGTTTTACAACTAGATTAAATAACCTTTTAATACCTATAAATATTAGCCAAGTTCTTATTATTACAATAACAATCCTCTTAGACTTAATTTATCTGAATTTTAATAAATTTTGGTAACAATATTGTACAAAGTTTGTCTATACTGTGAGTGTGGTCCACGGGAAAGGACGCCACTTGCATTATTGGTAATGTGATACTGGTTCAATCCCTACTAAGATGTGTATAAGAAGTATTACTAAAAAGAAAAAAAAGAAGTTTATCTGTAAAGATGCTAAATTTTATAAATAGAATGCTAAATTTCATAAATCTCTTTTGAAACAAAATTGAATTGAGATTTCCAGCTTTATGTGACTTCACATTTTCTTGAATAACGTTCAAGCCCTCACTTTCTTCACCATAATCCTTGACTACAACACAAGAGCATCACACTACCTTCGGGGCTTTGGCCTCTGAGTTGATCTTGCAGAGGCCTACCCATTCACCCAGTTTTTTTGCACTTGACACAGAAATCAAGTTGAATCGTGCTCTGCACACAAGGCCTGATCGCAATCCTCTGCAAGAACACACTGTTGAGTTGCATGCTTCTCAATAGCTTTAGCTTTGGCACCCTTATGAAGACCACGTGCGAGATCATCACGAGCCAAAGACTTTTTTAACACAGGCTGTAAAGCAGTTAATATGTCCATGGGCTCTCCTTATGCTGGAGCAGGTTGGGTGTCAGCATCTCCCAAGTCTGCCATGGCTTCTCCAAGCAACGATTCCGATTTCCACAAGGAAATTTTAATGTAATCCTGATCAATCATTTTGTTTAATGTCTAAAAACAACTTGTTATGTTACAGGTAAATATTACAATGGAAATATACAGCTAATTTTCTTGATTACAGGGGAAGATAGGATATAGTGATTCTTCAAATAATTTTGGCTCCATGTTTGTACTATTTTAAGAACTGAGGCATTTTGTGTTGTTTATGGTCATGGCTGGTTGCTGTGTTGTTTATGGCCATGTTTTACATATTTGTATGTTGTTTGAAGGTTTTTTATTTTATATATTTATGGTTGATGTGGTCTATTGTTTACAACTAGATTAAATAACCTTTTAATACCTATAAATATTAGCTAAGTTCTCTGTATTACAATAACAAATCCACTAAGACTAAAACTACCTGAATTTCAATATATTTTGGCAACAATATTGTACAAAGTTTTTCTATGCTGTGTAAAGGCTAAGGAATAGAGATGAATTCTAAATTCACTTAATTTAAATAAGTTGGGTAGATGAGAATTGACCATAATTTGTCCTTTTTTAGTTTAAATTTTTCTCCCTTGGTTATTATAATGCTGAGAGGTAAAGGTAGCTGAATTTGATGTAAGAGCATATTTGAATCAATATTTATAAAATACAAATAAGTAATATTATAATTTTTATTGAATGATGAGGGTAACTTAGTGGTTAGGTTTTGGTTTTTTTTTGGGGCAGTTCAAGGTTCAAACTATGGCATACCCAAGAGGAAATAGCTACAAAGTCTTTGCTAACTAACTACTCTAGTTCGATAAGGTCTACCGACAAGGATGCCACTTGCATTATCAATGACGTGACCCGGGTTCAATCCCCGATACGTATAAGAAATATTACTCAAAAAAAAAATACTAAATACTTTATATATATATATATATATATATATATATATATATAGGATTTATGCCATCACATCAAATTGTGGTAATGCAGTAATGGTTAATTTCAATCTTGATTGCTTTTATTTTTATTTATTAAAACAATTGAATTAACTCTTCCCAGCCATAGCCGATGAGAACACCTGTTTACAAAAGGAAAATAAGATCTGCATTGGAGCTAAATCTCCTAAACAATTTTTTTAAAGATTTAATAGTTTTTATTCAACCACAATTGCCATAAAATAAAGCTTAATCCAAGCTTTTTCTTGATACGAAGAGCTTCAAATTTAAATATGCCCCTCTTCTGTATTTTTCAAATATTAATATGGTTTTAGATCATTGTTGACTCAAATTTTATAAGTTAAAAACCATGTCTCCTAGATCTGACGCATGAACAGGCAGTCAAATATCAGGTGGTCAAATGTTTCCTCACTTTTATAACATAAAACACGTTGAGATGGGCCAACGATTACCCTACATCTCAAATTATCAAAGGTAAGAATTTCATTGTGCATGAAATGTTAGGCAAAAAATTTTACCTTCGGCCAACCCTTGGACCAACAAATATTTCTCCATTCCTCAACCTGATAAGCATGAGGAGGAAGTTTTGGAAGGATCTTTTCATTCCATCCTTCATTGTGTAGACTCCAAGGCTCCCAAAGCCCAATCTAATTCATCCTCCTCATCCCTATGTGTGAGAAATATTTTTGCTAGGAATTTAGTCATGATGGGTGCCAATTTTGGAGGGATTGGAATTGGCCATTCATCCAACTTCATAAATTGCTTAAACTTATAATCCCCCAACCGGTTGGTGTTGAAATAACTTGCAATCTTGATCCAACCCTTGCTTTCCATAGTCATTTTTATTGGTTGCATTTATGGGAATTCAACAATGATAGGTGGGTATTGATCCCATGAATCTATCCAAAATTGTGCCTTCTCCCCTCTCTCCATTTTCCAGAATAATTCACCTTTCACTACATGAGATCCTGGCTTTAGTGCCTATCATACTAGGGACCCATTAACATCCAAAGGAAAATGACTCACGTTATTTGGATTCACCTGTCCCAAATAATTACTAGTTAAAACTCTACTAAATAAAGAAGTTGGCTAGGAGATCCACCTCCAACAAAGATTTTCAGCCAAAGTTTTATTATTTAGCTATGATCTCCTCAAGCCCAAGCCTCTCTTTGCCTTGGGTTGGCTTACGCTATCCCATCCTACTAACACCTCTTCCCTCTCGTATTTTGCTCCTCCCCATAAAAAATTAAGGTTCAAATCATGCAAAATTTAGGGCTATACATTGTAGGCATGCAAAATTAAGGAACCATGGGCTAACCTCACAGGAAGTACTCTCAATGTTAGGTTATGTTTAAGTATGTAAAATTTTTTAAGTTTGATGAGTTCTTTGGAAATCACCTAAGTTTGTTTTGATAACTAAATGTTAAAATTGTGAAATAAATTTGAATTTAAAATGTAGTCAAACAAATATGCATAAAAGCAAGAGCTACTATGATCTTCACTTTAATAAAAACTACCACTAGATTTATAAGAAATAAACCTTTTATTTTAGGCTAGGGCACAAGACAGATGCAATATACAAGCTAGCCTAGATGTAAATTTATATGCTATTTTAATTTCAATACCTAAGTTAACAAAGGAGATAAAGAAATCAAACTAGAAATTCTTTGACTTCCTCTATTTATTTTATGTATTGAAATTGAAGTAAACTAGAATACCCTAGAGGTTTCTTAAATTTCTTATCCCTTTAATATTTATCTAAAATGAAACAAAATCAAAATTATAGCTAAAAGCAAACAAGGGTCTAAATACTAAAATACAATACTAATCTTGCTAAAATAATTATCTTAGTTGATATTTGAGATAGGAACACACCTTGAATATATAGGCTCGCGATTCCACATTATCGTACCTTCTACCTCTAAATCACAATTTTGAGGTGCCTACAAAAGAAATGAAAACTTGACAAGAAAATCAACTTTTCAGCATGGTCTGTTAGGTGAAGGAAATAAAAAAATTCATTGTGCCAAAGTCAAACCCTAGAGTTCCTTAGTTGACTAAAAAAATGCAAAAATCTAATCAAATGTGAATATGAAGTAGAATCATAGTCTAAAAGGGGTCTAGCATGATTCTTCGGTTGAATGTAGGGGACAAATTGTAGGTTTAGGTGATTTATAGAAGTAGAAATATGGTCAACTATAGAAGGATCATGCCTCAAGATGACAAAGCATGCATATTCCCTATGTGCAGGAGAAAAAGATGGCAGTGTCAACGAAGAGATTTTATCTTGAGAAAAAGGATAAAGGTGATGAGGAGAGCTAAAGGTGTTGTGGGTATTTGATGGCATAAATGACTAGGATGAGTATGATAGGTAGAATCACATCTTATGTTAAGTAAGGTAATTTTTTCTTAAAGAGTATAAAATGAAGAGAAAGGGGATAAGTTGAAAGAAGAAGGGAGCTATTAAGGAGTAGGGCAGACAAGAATATTGGCAAGGGCCAAAACCAAAGAAGATATGGAGTAGGATATATTCCCAAGCATTAGGTGGACATAATCATGCCTTGAAAAGGTTAAGGTATGTTTCTACTTTGTGTGTCTGCATAGGGAGATACAAACCTAGGAGATGATTTTAACTTTGGGAGAGTAGTATGGAGGCTCAAAAGGGATGACGAATTTGAATCTAGAAGTAGGCTACTGCTACAAATAAAAAGTCAACACACTAGAATGCCAATATTTTAGTACATAAAGAGTGATTATAATCAAAATGAGAAATGATTAAAATTAAGCAAGATGTTAGCATGCAAAATGATGAAAATAAATGCCAAAAGGAGTAGAGGGGAAGACACAACAACCAAGGAGAGAGTGAATTCTCTCCTCAATCCTTCCCAAAGTCCTCCAAACATTTTAACAAGAGCATTATTACCATCGCAAGAAAGCAAAGTAAGAAAGCAAAGAGCCAAAGTTTCTTTAGCTTGAAAGTGCTTGTTAAAATGGTACCCTAAGGCCTCAATTTATAGATTTTTTGACCTTGTGAGTGATGGGAGAGGTAGGCAAGAATTTTAAACTAAATATTTGAGGTAGTAAGGCAAATCCAAAAATGACATCCTTAGGGGATGAATTCAAGTGGCGAGTGCCTAAGGAGTATGGTGTCATAAATTTTTCAAATCTCAAGGGGTGAAGGATCCAATATTGTGAAAATGTGGGTTAACTTTCATTGCTGTGATTTCGTAAATGTGACTTTTGGGGGTTACTTAGGTGCAGGAGGAATGTCACCTTGAAATTTGCATGAGAATATTTTGGGCACATATTTATGCCTTTATTTCATGAACCACAATTTTGCTTAAGAAGACAAAATCCATAGAATTTAAGGCTAAAACAACTAAATTACAGTTTTTGCATGTTTAGTGGATACTTTTGATAACTTGGATGAATTGGGTGGTCCAATTTTGGGTGTCTACATTTACTCCATTTTTGATGCATTTATGGTGTAATAAATATGTAAAAACAACTACATATACCCCTATTTTTGAAGAAAAATAACTTCTAGATGGTCACTAGACTAAGGTGAAGTGATGGTGTGAAAATCATGTGATTATGAGAACTTTGAAAAAATGCACTTTAATGGGGTATTAATTGGACTTATGCCCTCATCTAGGATACCCCCTTAAGTTTTAGAGGGGATTCAAATGCCCTCGAGGAAACTTAAATAAGTTGGGAAACAATTTCGAAAGAAGCAAAAAAGGAAAATGTAGGAAGGAAAAAAAGGGAAGAGAGAGGGGGGTTAAAAAGGTAGGGAGGGGTAAAAACAAAGTCATTTTTATCATCCATGATAGGAGAAAATGAGCTCTAGAGGAGAACATGGTGCTTCTAATCCACTATTATACCATTGTGAGGAGTGAGGTAGGGGCAGTAGCCATGGTTGCTCAGGTAGGCTTCAATCCCTCAACTAGCAAGCGAGTTCTTGGGATTTTTTGCAAGTCTTTTTTAAAAAATAATTTTTTTTTGCAAAGTGATGCATGGGAGGTCACATGATTTCATAGGTCACCCATAATTGTGTGACCTACATTTCCACAACTGTCTCATGATACCACCCTATGCACCAAACATAAAATTGTGATCACACAATGCCAAACATGATTCCATGATATCATACGAGGATTAAGATAGGGTGTGATTTTACGCCAAGGATAAAGGAAAAAAAAAAGAAATAGAAAAATAAAGGAATAAAGAAAAGAGAGAAAGAGAGAGTAGAAGGTGAGGAAATGGAATTAATGATAGGTGTTTTATGGTTTGTGCAGTTGGATATATTAGAGTTGTAGAAGTGGTGGTTGTATACACTCTAGGAGCTATTCAAGATCTTAACTCTAAGAGATAGAGTAGCTTAGATGCCATGGGTCTACTTCATATAGTAGAGATGCCAATGATAGAGTGTTATCAAGCCATGTTGATGGATATGATTGAGATATGGTATTCGAAGTCATCCACCTTCAGACTACTAACTAGAGAGATGTTGATCACACTAGAGGATGTGTGGAAAATCTTGAGAGTACCTATTCATGGGAGGCAAGTTTATTGTATGTAGGATAGATCCAAATCCCATAGATACTAACCACAATACTATCTTTGAGGTGCAAGCAATGGAGTGGACATAGATGAGTTGTTTGAGTAACATGGGCTAGATGTGATGACTTGTTTATTGTATGGTGTCACTTTAGGGATAATTCTAAACCACACAAGTAGATGGATCTTGCCATGGGAATATGGAGGAGTGATTGCAAATATGAAAGAGAATTAGGTCCATTTTACTTGCAAACCATTGATATCGGTATTCCTATATCAAACCTTATAGAAGACTATATATAGGAAGTTCAAGAGCTATGATTGTGCCACTTTACTCTAGATTTGGTGTTGGGAGCACCTTGCATTAGGAAACCCTTAGTATTTCTAGGATAGGTGGTAGATGCAAGAAGGCCTATGGTGTATAGGTGGGACCACAATTTTGAGAGAGCACAAAAAGTATGAAGAGGATATCTAGCATTAGCGTTCCAGGTGGTGGATGATTTTTAAGTTTGATGAGTTCTTTGGAAATCACCTAAGTTTGTTTTGATAACTAAATGTTAAAATTGTGAAATAAATTTGAATTTAAAATGCAGTCAAACAAATATGCATAAAAGCAAGAGCTACTATGATCTTCACTTTAATAAAATCTACCACTAGATTTATAAGAAATAAACCTTTTATTTTAGGCTAGGGCACAAGACAGATGCAATATACAAGCTAGCCTAGATGTAAATTTATATGCTATTTTAATTTCAATACCTAAGATAACAAAGGAGATAAAGAAATCAAACTAGAAATTCTTTGACTTCCTCTATTTATTTTATGTATTGAAATTGAAGTAAACTAGAATACCCTAGAGGTTTCTTAAATTTCTTATCCCTTTAATATTTATCTAAAATGAAACAAAATAAAAATTATAGCTAAAAGCAAACAAGGGTCTAAATACTAAAAAACAATACTAATCTTGCTAAAATAATTATCTTAGTTGATATTTGAGATAGGAACACACCTTGAATATATTGGCTCACGATTCCACATTATCGTACCTTCTACCTCTAAATCACAATTTTGAGGTACCTACAAAAGAAATGAAAACTTGACAAGAAAATCAACTTTTCAGCATGGTCTGTTAGGTGAAGGAAATAAAAAAATTCATTGTGCCAAAGTCAAACCCTAGAGTTCCTTAGTTGAATAGGATGACTAGGATGAGTATGATAGGTAGAATCACATCTTATGTTAAGTAAGGTAATTTTTGATTAAAGAGTATAAAATGAAGAGAAAGGGGATAAGTTGAAAGAAGAAGTGAGCTATCAAGGAGTAGGGTAGACAAGAATAGTGGCAAGGGCCAAAACCAAAGAAGATATGGAGTAGGATATTTTCCCAAGCATTAGGTGGACATAATCATGCCTTGAAAAGGTTAAGGTATGTTTCTACTTTGTGTGCTTGCATAGGGAGATACAAACCTAAGAGATGATTTTAACTTTGGGAGAGTAGTATGGAGGCTCAAAAGGGATGAAGAATTTGAATCTAGAAGTAGGCTACTGCTACAAATAAAAATTCAACACACTAGAAAGCCAATATTTTAGTACATAAAGAGTGATTATAATCAAAATGATAAATGATTAAAATTATGCAAGATGTTAGCATGCAAAATGATGAAAATAAATGCCAAAAGGAGTAGAGGGGAAGAGACAACAACCAAGGAGAGAGTGAATTCTCTCCTCAATCCTTCCCAAAGTCCTCCAAACATTTTAACAAGAGCATTATGACCATCGTGAGAAAGCAAAGTAAGAAAGCAAAGAGCCAAAGTTTCTTTAGCTTGAAAGTGCTTGTTAAAATGGTACCCTAAGGCCTCAATTTATAGATTTTTTGACCTTGTGAGTGATGGGAGAGGTAGGCAAGAATTTTAAACTAAATATTTGAGGTAGTAAGGCAAATCCAAAAATGACATCCTTAGGGCATGAATTCAAGTTGCGAGTGCCTAAGGAGTATGGTGTCATAAATTTTTCAAAGCTCAAGGGGGTGAAGGATCCAATATTTTGAAAATGTGGGTTAACTTTCATTGCTGTGATTTCATAAATGTGACTTTTGGGGGTTACTTAGGTGTGGGAGGAATGTCACCTTGAAATTTGCATGAGAATATTTTGGGCACATATTTATGCCTTTCTTTCATGAACCACAATTTTGCCTAAGAAAACAAAATCCATAGAATTTAAGGCTAAAACAACTAAATTATAGTTTTTGCATGTTTAGTGGATACTTTTGATAACTTGGATAAATTGGGTGGTCCAATTTTGGGTGTCTACTTTTACTCCATTTTTGATGCATTTATGGTGTAATAAATATGTAAAAACAACTGCATATACCCCTAGTTTTGAAGAAAAATGACTTCTAGATGGTCACTAGACTAAGGTGAAGTGATGGTGTGAAAATCATGTGATTATGAGCACTTTGAAAAAATGCACTTTAATGGGGTATTAATTGGAATTATGCCCTCATCTAGGATACCCCCTTAAGTTTTAGAGGGGATTCAAAGGCCCTCAAGGAAACTTAAATAAGTTGGGAAACAATTTCGAAAGAAGCAAAAAAGGAAAATGTAGGAAGGAAAAAAAGGGAAGAGAGAGGGGGGTTAAAAAGGTAGGGAGGGGTAAAAACAAAGTCATTTTTATCATCCATGATAGGATAAAATGAGCTCTAGTGGAGAACATGGTGCTTCTAATTCACTATTATACCATTGTGAGGAGTGAGGTAGGGGCAGTAGCCATGGCTGCTCAGGTAGGCTTCAATCCCTCAACTAGCAAGAAAGTTCTTGGGATTTTTTGCAAGTTTTTTGAAAAAAATAATTTTTTTTGCAAAGTGATGCATGGGAGGTCACATGATTTCATAGTTCACCCATAATTGTGTGACCTACATTTCCACAAATGTCTCATGATACCACCCTATGCACCAAACATAAAATTGTGATCACACAATGCCAAACATGATTCCATGATATCATACAAGGATTAAGATAGGGTGTGATTTTACGCCAAGGATAAAGGACAAAAAAAAGAAATAGAAAAATAAAGGAATAAAGAAAAGAGAGAAAGAGAGATTAGAAGGTGAGGAAATGGAATTAATGATAGGTGTTTTATGGTTTGTGCAGTTGGATATATTAGAGTTGTAGAAGTGGTGGTTGTATACACTCTAGGAGCTATTCAAGATCCTAACTCTAAGAGATAGAGTAGCTTAGATGCCATGGGTCTATTTCATATAGTAGAGATGCCAGGGATAGAGTGTTACCAAGCCATGTTGATGGATATGATTGAGAGATGTTATTCGAAGTCATCCACCTTCAGACTACTAACTAGAGAGATGTTGATCACACTAGAGGATGTGTGGCAAATCTTGAGAGTACCTATTCATGGGAGGCAAGTTTATTGTATGTAGGATAGATCCAAATCCCTATAGATACTAACCATGATCCTAAATTTGAGGTGACAAGCAATGGAGTGGACATAGACGAGTTGTTTGAGTAACATGGGCTAGATGTGATGACTTGTTTATTGTATGGTGTCACTTTAGGGATGATTCTGAACCACACAAGTAGATGGATCTTGTCATGGGAATATGGAGGAGTGATTGCAAATATGAAAGATAATTAGGTCTATTTTACTTGGAAACCATTGATATCGGTATGCCTATATCAAACCTTATAGAAGACTATATATAGGAAGTTCAAGAGTTATGAATGTGCCACTTTACTCTAGATTTGGTGTTGGGAGCACCTTGCATTAGGAAACCCTTAGTATTTATAGGATAGGTGGTAGATGCAAGAATGCCTACGGTGTATAGGTGGGACCACAATTTTGAAAGAGCACAAAAAGTATGAAGAGGATATCTAACATTAGCATGCCAGGTGGTGGATGATTTTTAGGCTTATCACATTATTTGGAGACCATGGTGGTAGCATTAAGTATAATAGGAGGATGGGTTTGAGCTAGCTTGCATTTATAAAATTAGATGAATGATCACTAACTAGGGGGAGCAGGTGCTTCATAGATATGATCAAGTTACTTGATAATTTAGGTTAGACCTATGGGTGTCAGAGCTACAAGACTACTAGTACAATCAAGTGGATAGGGAGGAGGTAAGAGTAGGAAGATGACTAAATACCACCAATTTGGTAGAGGATGACATAGATGATCCATTTATGATGGGTTCAAGAGTCGATGATCTAAGAGTAGCTTGAGGTGATACAAAGAGGTTCATCTAGCATGGGTCTCACAAGCAGTATTGATATAAAGTCAAAAAGTTATGAGTGCAAAGATGTAGAGGGACAAGAGGGAGACCAAAGCACAGGTGTATCTAGGTCTAGAGGAGTTAGGAGCAATGCTAGATAGGGTTAAATTGGTATTTCTTGTGATAGTTATGGAGAGGTAGATATAAACACTATACCTATGGAGGAGGAGAGGATTAATGGTGAGCCAAAAGACATAGGATTCAGCTTAATTATTGAGGGGATTCAATTGATTAGGATAGAGTATCTCTTGGAGAGAGTTCGATAGATGGAATATTTTTTATAGAGGATGTAAGATATAGATGCCCATATGAGGGGCTATGAGCAAACCATAGCCTCTAATCAAGAGATGCATAAGAATGATATGGTATACCTACAAACATAACTTGAATAATGATAACTAAGAGGCATTAGATTTAGGTAGAACGAGTCTAGATATTAGCTGAGCTAAGGGTTGATATTGTCCACTTTATGTTAAAGCAAGACATAACATAGGTAGAGGTTGATTGACTATGAGGGGAGGTCATTAGACTATATTGGCAAAGGCAACATGCAAGGGAAAAAGGAATCTCACTTGAGGCTAGTGGAAGCCAAGTTTAAGTGATCTTGTTATTGAGGGATGATAGAGAGTGAGTGTAGGATGAGAGGGAGTGAGATTTAGAGGAAGCGCAAATAAAGAGATATCAAACAATTTATTATAAGATCCTTTATCAACAGGCCATTCTAGAGGTATAGAGGTAGCTATCATTGTCCATACCTCACTCATGGAGCAAGATTAGGAGCAGATTTAGGACCCAAAAAGTATCATGATTTGTGGATATGCCACCATTGCCACTTGTAGGAGGTTTTGCAAGAGAAACTAGTTCACAAATCTAGGCATATATATGAGATAGATGATCGAGTGTACCACTTTTTGAGATTTTAGTATACCGGTTCATCATTGCTAATTTATATTAGATATGAAAAAGTAAATATAGAATTAGTTTTTTGATGGGTTAATGATATGTGATGTAATATTTATGTGATGTATGCATTATAGGAATTTGAATATGGCAATAATTTAGATTAATTGTGTAATGAAGAAATATATAAAATTCATAAGTTATGTTAAGATTAATTAATGTTAGGAATGCATAATATTATGTGTTGGTTTAGCATGGGATTTGTTTGTTTGACAAATTTAATTGGCAAGGGAAATAATGAAAGAAAATAAATGTAGAATGAATAGGAATTAGAGTGATGGAACCTGCAATATGTACAAAAATATTTATGATGGCCAATTAAGGTCTATAGTAGTATTATGTATAATATAGTATAATAACTATGTATATGGGCCGGTGAAGGCTTATATGATTAAGATGGTCGATGACCAGTTAACTAAGGCCTATATGAGCAATATGATCCAAAACTATGTACACTATTTACAAGATATTTACAAATGCTATGTATAATGGCTAGCTAAGGCATGTGTGAACAAGATGGTCAACAACCAGCCAAGGCTTATATGAGGAAGATTAATAGCATTCAATTACGGCCTATAGGATAAATATGATCCAAATATATGTACACTATTTATAAGATATTTACAAATGCTATGTACAATGGCCAACTAAGGCCTGTGTGAACAAGATGGTTGGTGGTCAATTAAGGTCTATATGATCAAGATGAATAATGACTAGTTAAGGACTATATGAATGATATGAACAATGACAAATGAAGGCCTACATGTATATATAGTATAATAACTATATACAAAGGCTAATAAAGGCCTATAAGTAGTGTGAACAATGATCAATGAAGGCCTATGTTAACAATGACTAGCTAAGGCCTATGTGAACAAGTTAAGTCCTAACATGAATGATGACCCGTTAAGGCCTAAAATAGATATCTTCTAGTTAAAGCCTAAATGAGTCGTGGTCATTTAAGTCCTAAGTGAAAAATGGTCAATTATGACCTAAATAAACAACAACTAATTAAGGCCTAAATAAATAGTGGTCAGTGAAGGCTTAAATGAACAATGATGATGATGGGTAATAAGAGACATGGCATATTGTTAATGGCATCTAGGCAGATTATGAATGTCTAGATTAAGAAAGATATCTATGGAACTCACTAAAAGAGAAAAAGGATACAATGACTAGGTAGAGAATTAGGATGTCATGTTAAACAACCCCACTCCTTGTAATAGGTAGGTATGTGAGACTTCATATACCTATCGAATATGGGTGTAGTGGGTACCAATCATTATAAAAGTATGGATACCTATTCATAGGGTAAGAGAGGATTATAAAATACATTGAATAATGGGTGAAAAAAGAAATAGAAACTAATTTTTGGGAGAATAATGTATAAAGGATGATCTTGGCATAACTGCATGTGAGGAAAAAAACTTATTTGCCATTAGTTGATAAAAATGCCTATTGTGGCATATCTATCAAGTAGTGTTGAATAAGAGTTTTACCCCCAAATGAATGTGTAAGATGGCATATGCTATAGGATATTGATAGGGTAAAAAATATGAGGGGTGGAATCAAAAGGATGATGATCCCATAACATGTGGCCTTATAAAAAAGGAACTCCCCTTCTATTTTAGATAGATATGTAAGGTATTGCATATCTATCAATGATAAGATAATAATTCTAGCTCATCGAAGCTCACAGGATATGAATCAAAACTTCCCAGGTAGCAATACAACATGCGGAATTTAAAATGCAAGGATAAGAGGAGATTTTTGTTAGGTGCAGGGTTAACAAGACAAAAATTGATAAGATGATATCAAAACAAATAGGTATATAATGTTGTACCTATTATGAATTTGATGCATTCATCTTATCAATTTTATCTCATTTCCTAAGCAACAAAAAAAAGAATTCAAGAATAGAAGCATTCTAACAACCCAAAGGACCAATGAGATATGTAGATAAGGTAGTCTGTTATATAATAGGCATGTGCAATCATGTGTTAAGAACCTGACGCACCTTATCTAGATAATATCAGTATTTCTTATGGATATGGAAGAGAAAAAGGTTGTTTAGATAGGTGCGATAGAGGGAGGGAATAAAAGTTGATTAGATCCTATAATCAACTTTACCTCATTGTCTAGTTAATTTACAAATAAGAAGAATGGATTCATAAGTATGAATTGAATAGGTTATTTCAAAATAAAGAGGGTCATGATGGAGTAGGGACCACATGGGATAAGGTCTCACTCAAGAGGAACTTCCCCCTTATTAGGCATATATGCTAGATGTTGTATACTCATCTAGGATGGAGGAGAAATTCTAGCCTAAGTGAGGCCCCAAGAGATGGATCAAAACAAAATAGGTTAGTATACTTTGAAATAGGTAATGAAATACAATGGATCATTATGACCTACCACTCTAATGAAATATATGGATACGACGGTCCCATATCTAACAAGCCCATATAGTCAAGAATGCTATGAAATTTTCACGTTGAACCCATATAGTCCTATCCCTATCATATTAGGATCCCATAATCTTATGAGGAAAGCTTCTTAGGTTCAAGAAAAAGAGAGGTTATAGTTCACCCATGCATATTTATGATCCATCATGAAGTGTAGGCTTTATTAATCCATTCTCTTAATGATGGCTAAGCACTAGGTTTAATAAAACATGTAAAAAATAATGGTTTATAAAGAAAATATAGAGAACTAAATGAGGGGAAGGTTTTTGATCAAGGAAATTCATAAGGAAAAAGCAAGCACGCATGGTGGCTAGATAGGAGTGGTTATATAACAAAATTGCTTGGCATAAAATACTTATTTTTTTAGAATGGTTTGAAAATTTGGCGGCACATCGAGGGTCACCCTCCTAATGAATTAAACTTGGGTATCCGCTAGGAGAGGCCAATGGATTTTACCATTGAGGTGTCCTTGTCAGGACCACATAATACTTACTTTATTCTTAAAGAAGTTTGTTAGTAGGGGGATGAAGGTAGGGAACTTAGAGGTATATCAAAGTTATGATGAATATTGAACCTATGATGAGATAAATATGGTGATACCCCTGTGTACACATTGAATGTATATAAAAAGGGTCTTATATACACACAAATGGCACAAGGAGGCAACATCACATTGATTCAACATGAAAAAAATATATACAAGGAACATTCATTGCGAACAAGACCACAAAAGGAGGTCAATGATTCCCATATTAATCCAATAAATATAAACATATAAATTGTATATATTTACAAGATAAAAAATAGAATAATTCACATCCTTCATGATTTAAAAGAGGAAGGATAAAAATAGTAACATTGAAAATGTAAGACTAGCTTGTTGGATGCGCAAAGTAGACAAGACAAGATAAGGGAAGACTATGAAAGGAAGATGATCTTGAAATATGGCATGTAGAAATAATATGAAAATACCACACATGATAAATATAACCCAATTAATGTTCTTAGGTGAGGAAATATTCCTTGGGAGAATAACTCACATGTGTGATAATGACAATTTGTGTTCTAGGCATCTCAAGGATTCACCTAGATACAAGATTAAAACAATGAAGAGAAGGATCATGTGAGTGGAGATCACTACTTATGGTCAAGGCAATGTGTGTGACAATTCCCTTATGAGGAATAAGATTAAAATATATAGACAAGTGAATTGAATATATTTGTAAACTAAAAGAGAAAATTGTTGACTATGCGTAGGAAGGTCTATTAAGTATTTTAGGTTACTAAGGTTAGAAGGTAATTATACTAGATAATATTCATAGATATGCTAGCCATGAGTTACCTAGCACTACGTGGGATTAAAAATGCATATCCTAACTAGGATTATCATTTGACATCATTGCAAATCATGTGATTTTGGGTGATAAAAGGAAAAGGCAAGGACGTAGAAACAAACATAAGCACTTGTAGCACCCTAAAATTGGCGCAGTGAAATTGTAATAATTACATTCACTCTAGTAAATAATTTAAATTCAAATTTTAACCTCCCAAACCGCCCGTTAACCGTCGGGTAATCCGTTTCCCCTTTTTCGTGCCATTTTTAGAGGTTGTTTTGACCGTTTGACGATATCGTCGCCGATCATACGATATCGCCCCAGATCTGACGATTTCGTCTGGGCTAGGACGTCCAGACGATCTTGTCTCAAAACTAATTTTGCACAATTAGCTTCTGTTCCAACGGGTCTCTAATCCGGGCAGAAGCGTGTCTGCGCCGTTAGAGACCCTCCCCCATTGGAGATCTCCCAAATAGGGATGATCTCCAACCTCCTAACCTCCCTCCTAAGCCTATTTAATCCTAAGCCCTCCCCTTAGCACCCCCTAGCTGAAATTCCTTGTAACCCGACTTCATACATGTTAAAACATCCTAAGTTTCTATTTTGCATTAGTTCTATACAATTTTGTTGTAGGTACCATATTGTTTTTCAGCCGGAGCAAGCTTACATCGTCGCCGATGAACCTGTTCAGATCGGAGGCGATCCTGTCGAATCAGAGATGATTTCATACCAATGCGAGATGATTTCGACTGTAGTCAACATTGAGGCAATCAGTGCCTAAAGTTTGCATTTCTTCTTCCCTTTTTCTGTTGTTTTATGTTGTAATTAGCAATTTTATTCAGTATTTTATGCTATTCTGCATTTTGGAGTTCACCCATCTAGATCAAATGCATAATTAAATCATAATTATTATCTAATTAGCATAATTCATTCATGTTTCTGTTTTTAAGTTTCAGTTTGATATTATTGCTGTCATTTTACACTGTTTCCCTCTGTTAGGATAGTTGTATTTTTTGTATTTTGCACCTATTTCTCTGTTTGCAGGTCTCTGACGAATTCGTCTGATGAATTCATCAGATCTCAGATGATCTTGTCTGATCTCAGATGATCCTATCAAATCATAGGCGATCCTGACTGCTTCAAGAATCGTAATCTTCATCAGACATCCGGATCGGTATTCTTCTTTTAATATTCTATAATTTCTCTGTTTTTTTGTCTCTATTCTATTTTTTGTATTCATTTAATCTGCATCTTCATATAGAATAGCTTAGACGCATTTTGGCCAAACCTAGGATTTGAATGCTTAAGGCTAAAACGAACACATAAAACACATTCCCAACCTAGGCGTGGAAACTGCCATTAAATGTTTCCCGGTGAACCCACCATCCGTCGAAAAATCACCAATATACACCTCCCTTGAGAGGCGGGACCTTCGCAAGTCCTCTCAATCCGAGGTACCGCGACATCCTTTTCACATCCCCCTTTCGGGCACGGATCCTATAGCCTGAAGGTAAGGGTGTGAAAAATTTGGAGCGATACATTTTGGTGAACCCGACGTGAATGCATTGTAAACCTTTTGAAAACAAAAACAAAAAATAAAATAAAACAACTAAAACATAGATGCATTTTAGATCATTTAAATTTAATATCATGTTTAGATGGTAGCTCCTAAGAAAATATTAGCAGTTACTATAAATGTAGAAAACCATTTGGCAGCCATAGAAATCAATTCTGTACTTAGTGTGCCTGAAATAGATAGAAATCAACTCTTGTGGGACGAACTTGATAGAAGACTTAGTGTCATCTCATCTAGGTCAACATAACTTAAACAAATTAAGAGGCTAGTCCTAGATAGAATCCTGGATCCTCATCAACTTGTCTTTTATCATGAACTTCAGAGAGCCTGCCATAGATGGTTAGCTTATAGGAGAGCTCTTGTATCTTCATAATTGTTCACCTTCGAGGAATACCTCGAGAACGCAGCCATTGTACACCAGTTCCTAGGTCTTGTAGAAGACCAAGAGGTTGTTCTTACAGATAGGGAAATATGGAATAGAGTTCCTCGAGCTGTGTTATATCGAGAGTATTGCCACGAGCTTTACTTCTATCAACCAAAATCTGAGACAGATAATATCACTATAGCTCTTTTCATTAAATTTTTAAAAGAAAACTTTCAATTTGAAGAAGAACACTTCATGACTCCTGAAGAACTAGAGCCCATTAATGATATTTATAAATTGTTTATAGAAAACTAGATTATTACTTTCAGTATTATTTCTTGCATTTATTGTGTTATTTGTTGTCTTTACAATATTATTTCAAAAACAAAGAAAAACTAAAAAACATAGCAAAAACTTAAACATTTCATTTTAGATATTGTAGTAGGTATATAATTAATATATACCTCTTAAACTTGTTGCATATATATATATATATATATATATATATATATATATATATATATATATATATATATATATATTTGCTGAAATCTAAAATTAAGGCACAATGCCTAAACTTAGGAATGGTAAACAAACTGAAGGAGAAGAAGAAGATTGGTTACAAGATACAACTAGAGACCCAAATGTCCTTCCTGAAGATCCAATTCCGGAAGGAAAAACTCTAGATCAACCATAACATGACCTAGGTGAAGACAATGAACAAGAAGAAAGTGTTAAAGAGGATGGACCCTCATCCCCTAGAGTAGCTCCAGATGGAACTATTGCTTTTGACAACGTAGATCATTTTCAGAAATTTCTCAATGATAACATTGACGCCCTTAATGTGGCAGTTCGTATTGATAAAGGGCAAATTAGTAACACTCAAGCAGCCATGGAATATATGTATGATGTGCGCACTAATCCCTTGTCTTTCATTGATCAAGAAAGTGATAAGGCTGGGCCATCCAATACAGACATGGTCACTATGATGCAAAACATGTCAAAACAACAGGTTATCCAACCTCCTAAGGAACCTGTTATTCAACCTAAAATCATTCCCACACAAAAGAAAACTTCCTTCACTACTTTATTTCGCCAAACTATTGAGCAATATGCTTCAAGTAAACAAAAACCTAAAACGAAGCCAAACACCAATTTTCAACAATCTGGAATACAACATAATACAACTTCAAAATTCCTTCATAACACTTTTCCTACCAACAATTTACACAATAGTAACATAGCATCTAATCTTCATGTCCCTCCATCATATGCTCACAAAACCCATGTCAATGCCCTACCAAACCAATATGGGGGGCAAACTAGTAATCTGGAAGCCATGGTGAAACAGCTTAGCTTCGCGTATGGACCTAGATAGATCCCTACCGTCCCTCGTACAATTATCGAGAGATATGTAGTCAACCTTTGGATCCCATGGTTGTAGCTCAACCATACCCTAAGCATTTTCCCATGCCCATCTTGCCTATATATAAAGGAACCGAAGATCCCATAGAGCATCTTCGCATGTTTAGGATAGCATGTCATGATATATCACATGATGACTTGCTATTACTAAAAATGTTCCCAAAAAGTTTAGGTGGAATGGCATTAGAGTGGTACTATCAATTGCCCACTCATTCCTTGAGAAACTTTGAAGAAACATCTGAATCTTTTGTCCATCAATTTAGTGCCTACATCGAGAGGCATGTAACCATTAAAGATCTATACAACTTAAAACAAGACAAGGATGAATGTTTTGCCGATTTCTTAGCTAGATGGAGGCAATTGACAGGAAAACCGCACTTTGTGCTACCTTATAGGGAAATGTTGGACATTTTTATCAATAATTTACAAGAACAAATATCTTATGAGCTATCAACCGCTACTTTAACTACCTTCGATCAAGCTATAGATTTAGCTCGAAGAGTAGAAGATGCCCTCATTAGGAGAGGCCAACTTAGGAAGAAGGATGATGAGAAAACATCCAGAAATCAATATAAAAACAAACAAGTTGTTGGTGACGGAGTCACTGACAGCAAAAATGTTGCTAATATCAATGCAACGAAGACAACAAAAAAATTTATATTGAAACCTCCTGATAAGCCTCCTCGAGAATTTACTAGATTGAATCAACCCTTATCAACTATTTTACCTCAATTACTCGAAAGAGGTTTGATCCAATTACCAGCTATCCGGGAACCTGATCCAACTATACCCGAATACAGAGTCGACTTACATTGTGATTTCCATAGAGGACCTGGACACTCTACCAACGCTTGTAAAAGGTTGAAACATAAAATACAAGATTTGATTGATAATAATGAAATGGAGGTGCAAGCCTTCCAACCTAAACAAAATGCTCCTAATAATACTCAAAAGACCATTCCCCAAAATCAAAATCAAAATGCTAATCAAACATTAGACATATTTCAACACCCTTTACCAAGACATGGTAAAGAGGTGGCCAATCAAATCGAACATCATAATGTTCCTCCTCCTACCCGATATGTAGGAACCATTAGCGGACAATTACCTATTCAGGATCCTCAAATATTTGACACAACCTTATCCCTGGTTACGACCAGGCCCTTACATAATTTTCAAACTTCTGATTCTAGTGATATAGAATCGGATACCGAAAGTGAACTAGACATTACTTCAAACCAATCGAATAGTTCTGAAAATGAATCAGATCCTATTCAACCCATCACAGATGCTATGGTTCCGGAAGAACCATTTCCTAGAAGAGTTACTACTCGACCTTCTTCTAATCAATTCCTTCCTAATGAACAAGCCATAAATGCTAGACCGAGACCAGTTCAACGTCCTCAATATAACATTGTAGGTACCATTGGAGTCGTTACCCGACAACAGGCTCAAAATTCTCAACAAGAACCAAATCAGAATGATGGATCAGCTCCATTTGTTTTGAAAAATCCCAATAAAGGGAATCATGCTCCTAATGTTCAACCTAAACCCCCTTACAATATTAATGAGCAATTATCCAATACTACAGCCAAAATTTCCCTTTTGGATTTGTTAAGATCCTCTCCCACCCATAGGGATGAGTTGATGCTTACATTAAGCCAAATGATGGTACCTCAAAACATTCAACCTGAAGCTATGGCCAATACTATCATCACTCGAGAGGTTGATTGTATTGACTTTCGGGATAAAGATATCCCACAACACAGTTTACATAAGGACAATCCCTTATATATTATCGCTCTAATTGGAGATGTAGTCATCAAACGAGTCCTGATTGATAATGGCTCATCTCTAAACATTTGCACTTTTGACTTCTACCAACTGTTTGGCTTTAGAAGTGATGAAATGAAGAAAATCGATATGATTATCAAAGCTTTTAATGACGAAACACAAGAAACGTGTGGAGTTATTACCATCCCCTTGCAAGTTGGTCCTAGAACCCTAGAAACAACCGTGTTTATTGTACATTGCCCAACATCGTACAATATACTTTTGGGTCGCCCTTGGATCAATGCGATGCGAGCGGTCCCATCAACTTTACACCAATGTGTTAAATTTGAATTTAAAAATCAGTTGGTCACTATCCATGGTGACCCTAGACCCTTTGATATGTGTGCTTTGGCAGAACCTCGTTGGAGTGCAATTTTGCCCCGCTCTGTCATCCACACATCCTAGTTCTTATTTTTCATCTAAACGTGTGAAACACACACCCATAACTTCACCTATTTCCCCTCCATTAATTTCATCCTCTTATATAGATCAACAATCTTCTAAACAAATCACTCTAGAACCTCAAAAAGATCTTAAATCTACAACCAATCCTTCATGTTCTATCCCTATAAATTCAAAACCTATAGACACATCTATCATACCTTCCACATCTAAAGATATAGGGAATAATCCTTCCACATCTTATGCTCTTTCTGATGAACTTTTACCGATTTATCCACAATCTTAATATCAAAAAAACAAATGCTTTCATGCAAGATTCAATTCTTTTAAATAACTTGCCGCCATCTCCTCGTACTTTGGGCCTCCCACAACCTATGGGAAGTACTTACCAAGTCGGGAGTTGTGCCTTCATTTATAAAGGATATGACTGGGGAAGAATCCCTCGAAATATCAAAACTCATCATGAGGGATATGCTCGGTGTTATTTTACCAATGAATATATTAAAGCTAAACCCATAATGCTTAAAATGGGATATAAAGGGAAAGGCTTGGGACCTTTCCAAAATGGCATGAAAGAACCTTTCGAGGTAGAACCGTGGCCTGCCCGCTGTGGTGTGGGCCTATTTCCTAGTAAGGGTCAACCCTTTCCTTTTGAAGATGATGATCACCTCATATGTTATCAAGATTATTTGGATAGGCATGTTGATTTGCCTCTAAAAAATCAGTCGTTTACATGTAACATGCTATCCATAGCTTACCCCGAAATGATTGTCGACCCCGATGAAGAGTTGGAAGGAGATATCTTCCATGATGTCTCTGTTGAAGAGATGTTACACAATGGATTTTATTTTGATGGTTCTATACCAACTATAGCCCAACTTGAGACCACTAATCCTCAAGATGAATTATCCAAATTAACCTTACAAGAATTACAAGAATTGGGCGTTTCACCCGCCCCACCTAATTTTGAAAGAGATCTACACATGGAGGTAGAAAACGTCATTAAAATTAATATTGGAACGGAGGATAATCCTCACATAATCAATATTGGATCAGAATTAAGTCAAGAAAAACAAGAGCAATATATTGCATTCCTTAAAGAGTATGAAGATGTCTTCGCTTGGACATATGAAGATATGCCAGGTCTAGACCCTTCCGTAGTCATGCATCATCTAGTGGTCCATCCGGATGCTAAACCCGTTAAACAAAAACTTAGAAAAATGCATCCCAAAGTGGCTCTGCTAGTCAAAGGGGAGTTAGAAAAACTCCTGAATGTTGTCTTTATACAAGCTATTGATTATGCTGAATGGATCTCAAATGTAGTTCCAGTTACCAAAAAAGAAGCTACCAAAGTTAGGGTTTGCACAGATTTTAGAGATATTAATGCCGCATGCCCTAAAGATGACTTTCCTCTTCCAAACATGGATCAAATCATTGACTTTACTGCCGGGAGTGGGATGATGTCCTTAATGGATGGATTCTCCGGTTATAATCAGATCAGGATAGCTCCTGAAGATCAGGCTAAAACAACCTTTATTACCCCCTGGGGTACTTTTTGTTGGAAAGTGATGCCATTTGGCTTAAAGAACGCAGGTGCAACCTATCAACGAGCTATGACCTATATTTTTCATGATATGATGCATGATATCCTACATGATTATGTAGATGATATTATAGCTCGCTCTATTATTGAAGATAATCATTTAGATGATTTGAGAAAAGTTTTTAATCGATTACGAGAATATCTTATTCGATTAAATCCAAAAAAATGCATATTCGGAGTTAAGTCCGGTAAACTATTAGGGGTTTTAGTTTCTTTACGTGGTATCAAAATCGACCCTCTCAAGATTGCGGCCATCACTGATATGCCCGCACCTACTAATATATCTGAGTTACGAAGTTTACAAGGTAAGCTTCAAGCCATCCGTCGCTTCATCGATAAGCTAGCGGACAAAACCGGTCCCTTTCTTAAACTCCTTAAGAAGGATGTCCCTTTTAATTGGGATGACGAATGTAGAGAAGCTTTTGAACTTCTCAAACAATACCTCCTTAATCCTCCTATGCTTTCACCGCCTAAACCTGATCGCCCATTTCTCCTATATATTTTAGCTTCAGATTCTGCCTTAGGAGCTATGTTAGCTCAGCTTGATGATGAAAAGAGAGAACGGGCTAATTATTATATTAGCCAAACCTTCATCAGTTATGAAACCCGCTATACAACATTAGAGAAACTATGTCTAGCAGTCATGTTTGCTACGCAAAAATTATGACATTATATGCTTAGTCAAAAAACTTATGTCATTGCCAAATATGATCCCTTGAGGTATCTCATGAGTCGACCTTATTTATCGGGTCGCACAGCCAAGTGGGTTCTTGCTCTAAGCGAGTTTGATCTCACATTCATAGGACAAAAGTCTGTTAAGGGTCAAATCATAGCAGATCAATTAGTCGCTGCACCCTTAGAGTCTACCCATCCCCTCATCATTGAGTTTCCTGATGAATGCCTTCAATTAGAGGCAGACCATATTGAACAATGGTCCTTATACTTTGATGGAGCCCGATGCATGAGTGGGGTCGGGTGCGGGTATTATTTTAATATCCCCGCAAAAACATCTTATTCCTCTATCCTTCAAATTGACATTTGCTTGCACCAACAATACTGCTGAATATGAAGCTCTAATCCTTGGATTACGAGCTGCCTTGGCGCTAAAAATTAAACATCTGTTAGTTTTTGGTGATTCTCAACTGGTTATAAACCAAATTAATGAAGTTTATCAGACTAGAGATGATAAACTATGCCCATATAAGGCCTATGTTTTACAATTAATGTCCCTATTTGATCAAGTTACCTTGGAAGCTATTCCTAGAACTTGCAACCGTGCAACTGATGCTATGGCCGCAGCTGCATCTCTCCTACCCTTGGAGTTAGATGACGAATATGCCACTATCATTATTCGTCGACTCCAGGAACCCGCTTCAAATAAGTCATGCTTAGAACCTTTGGATGTGTTTCTAATCAATGAAACTACTCCTGAACCTTGGTATATGGACATATTTGATTTTCTCCAAAATGGGACTTTCCCTGCCAATTCTAATAGAAACCAACGTCGGTTATTACGTAGACGAGCAAGTCGATTTGTAATAATTGGCAATACTTTATATAGGAGATCTTTTGAAGGTATCCTATTAAGATGTTTGAACTTAGAAGAATCCAAATCAGCCTTGAGTGAAGCCCACGATGGATCTTGTGGAGGACACTTCAGTGGTAGTGTCATTGCTAAAAAGCTCCTTCGGATAGGATACTTTTGGCCTACCATGGAAAAGGATGCACATGAGTATGTGCGCCATTGCGACAAGTGCCAAAAACATGCCGACCTTGTCCATGCGCCTCGCACAAGAACCGCAAGGCTATTTCATCTCCTTGGCCCTTTTCAAAATGGGGCTTAGATATTATTGGCAAAATTAATCCCGTGTCATCCGATGGACACAAATTCATCATAACCGCCCTCGAGTATTTCACGAAGTGGGTCGAAGCTATGCCTTTAGCTTCCCGCACCGGCACACAAGTCTCTAAATTTATTTTTAATCAAATCATTTGTAGGTTCGGAATTCCTGCAAATCTCATCTCTCGACAATGGAACTTGTTTCAAAAATAAAGATGTTAAAAAATTATGCCAAAAATATAAGATTCAACATCGCTGGTCCACTCCCTATTATCCTCGGGGTAATGGTCAAGCAAAAGCATCTAACAAAACCTTAATCAAAATCCTCAAAATATTGGTCAATAAAACTGGTCGTGACTGGCACATTCAATTATATCCAACCTTGTGGGCCTATCGAACTAGTGTTCGAACCCCCATGGGAACTTCACCATTTGTTTTGGTTTATGGTGCTGAAGCCGTTTTTCCCTTTGAATTAGAAGTTCCTTCTTTGGCTCTGCTACTTCAAGATACCGAAGTAGGAGATGAATATCGAGATGTGCAGACTCGATCACTGGAACTCCTAGATGAAAAAAGCATCAATGCTTTGGAGCATCTCCGTGCCTACAAAAACAAGCTTAAAAGATCATATGCTAAAAAAGTTCGTCATCGATCCTTTGAGATCGGCGACCTTGTTTTAAAAGAAAATCAAAAAAAATACTAATGCAACTAAGGACCTTAAAGGTAAATTTGAGCCCAACCGGCTTGGACCATACATTATTACTGCTAAATTTGAATCAGAGCATACAAATTATCTACCTTAGATGGTAAAGAACTTAAAGAACCCATGAATATTTTGCATCTTAAACGTTACTATGTATAAATTTGGTCATTTCATCCATGTATATATTTGTTTCAAAATCACTATCTTGTATTTCTTTCAATTTATAAATTCAAAAACACCAAAAACATTCATAATCATCAAAATCTTCAAAACTATTTGTTGCATTTATTTATGGCACTTGTTAATTTTTTGTTCAAAAAAAAAAAATAATGATAAAAAAATAAAAAAAACAATATTCTTGACTCTTTCGAAACCAAAACAAAATAAAGAAGAAAGAGAGAGTCAACATTCTCAAAACTTCTCAAAAATCATTTATATATATTTTCTTACAATTATTGCAGTTATATGTTTCAAATTATTTTGGATAAATTAGCATTTATTTGGAATCCCTCACTTTCACAAAAACAAAAATAAATATCTTGATTTTATCTGGCATGATTACTAATCTCTCTTATATCAAAGTCCACAAAATTCAATTAAATAAAGTTTGAGCATAGAGAATTGATCTTGTTATTTACTTAAACCAAGCACATCTTTTCACAATAAAATGATTATATTTGTAATTTCCATGCTTTGCTACATAGTAGAAGTGGTTTCTTGAGCGAAAAGTTTCCCCTGCTATCCTATCATGCACATGGTCTAGAATCTTTGAGAATTGGCAAAAGGACAAGCTCACCCCTACCCGAAATAAAAATCCCTTGCTCTACAACTAATCCGAGCAAGTATCCCTAGCACAGAAAGAAAAGGCAAAGTTCAAGAAAAAGAGAAAAAGAAAAAAAAAATGTTATTTTATATCATTACAGCAATATTTCAAGCACTATCTCAAATATCAAGCAAAAATACAAAAGTACAAAAAAAAAAAAAAAAGCAAAAGAAAGCAAAAGCAAAAGCAATAAAATCCCTTTCCCTACCCTTTGAAAAGAAAAGAAGGGTTGATGAGCTTGAATCCCTGGAATTCTCAATTATTCGAAAACTGTGAGGTAAGCCCCATAACATGTGGTTTGTGCCCAACCTCGCTTGGCCTTGGGTAACTCCTAGCGTGGTGATATGTCCGTCACATTAGCGACCTTCTTTTGTACAGACCTATGTCCGCTTATGGATTAGCTAGCTCTTGATAATCCGACCTACATAGTAGTCTAGTATGGTTATATGCATCTACATCATGGTTAATGAACACTTATTTGGTTTCTTCAAATCACTTGTATCATATTATCTTGCTCAAAACTTGGTAAATGAACATAGCAATTGCACACACATTTGTATTTGAGAGATTTTGTGTATCATTATGATAAATCAAGATTGGAAATGAATTCACATATGCACATGGGATTCCTTATAAATCTAACTTTTGTCTTTAAAATACTTTGAAATATATTTTTGCAAATTGTTTGAAATAATTCATTTTCTTCTTTCAAGTACAGTTGTTTAGCATAAAGACAACTATATAATAGAAAAATCAAAATTTCTTTCAAAACCATACAATAAAAACATATATATATATATATATATATATATATATATATATTTTTATCTGGTCGACTTTCACGACGATGGTATAGTTCCAAAACCAAAATTGGAATTTTATGCCTAGCGCAAGTCCTCATCTTCATATTTTCACAAATTAAAAATCAACCATGCAATAAAACTATCTCTTTTTGGATTTTCGCGATGATGGTATAAGTCTATACCTACATATTCTATGCCTAGCGCAAACCATTGTAACAATTTTTATTCCCCATTTATTTAAAAATCATGAAAAACCATATGACTTAAATCATTCTATTATACAAATTATGCTTTTAAAACAAAAAAAACACATTATCATTATTTCATGTCATTATGTCAACCTTCAAATTTTGCAATGATGGTATAATTCCTAAGGAATTATCCAAAAATTTTATCACACTTAGGAATTTATGCCTAGCAAAAATCATTTTAACATTATTTCATGCATACTATTTTCATGAAAATCTGAAAAACAAACCATCATCATCATCATTTGCACCATTGCACCAAAGTCTTAAGAAAGTCCCTTAAGCACTCTTTTACTTTTAACAATATTTCTATACTGGGATTAGCTTGACGACCGAGTGAGCAACGACTCCATGAAATGGTCTATAATAGCGACAATGTCCTTTGAAATTATTGTTAGAAGTCTCTTTTTATTTTTTATCACATTACATCACAAACAACCAATTTGTTACATCAGATTATTTCATTTAAAATATTACAGCATGACATCAAAATTATAAATTTTCAAAACGACATAATTTCATAAATCCTCAATCCAATCATCAAATTAATCAATCAAACATAAAAGCATCATAAAAATACATAACACAAGTCATATGATCAAAAATATCTCATCGCATATATATATCAACAGTATATATACATCATATCAAAATTGGATTGGTATGCCACAATCTGTACCTCGGCATACTCAATCCTCTATCAACAAAAAAATAATAATAAATGCTCTATGTCTCAATCTGTACAATGCCATGCAGTACTCTAGCCTCGAGAACCCCTCGAGCTCTCAGCCTCATCTCCTCCCCCGCCCTGAGGTGGACGAGGTGGCCCCATCGCAGTATGTGTAGTACTACGAGTCCTAGTCGTCGATCGGGACGAAGTCCTCGACGACCCGATCCTGATCGGATCTGCGATGTTAGCTGGCAAGGGTAGTCTATCCTCCTTAGGCACCAGCTTGATAGTACAATGTCTGATAGAAAGTAATTTGGGCAATAGCCCGTGTCGCCTCCCAGTGCTCGCCCCTTCGCCTCGTGCCCTGAGGCGTGCAATCTCATCTTTGAGCTGTGTAACCTCAGCTCGGTGTCATGTAGCTTCCTCCTGTAGGGTCTGCACCTGTTCCTGGAGATGGATCATCTCTGTTCAGAGAGTAGCTGTCTCGCTACTCTCCCCTGTGTCAACACCCTTGCCCTTGTCGAGCGATGGTGGCCTCTCTCTCTGTGGAGAAGGGGGTCTTGCCTCCCTCCTCTCCATCTACCGTGGCCTCTCCTGCGCCTGTGGCCTCCTCAGATCTCTCTCACCATGACCCTGTGCCACCTCCATAGCCGCCTGGCATCGCCTCCCTATCCGATGCACAACTACATGTATCGAACCCTGAGCCCTCGTCATCCGAGGAGGGCGGATGCCTGCGTACCAGGCATCGTAGCCATCTGCTACCCCTGTGTCATCCCCATCCACTAGCTGAATGGGGGCATCGTCCGAGTCCTGACTCCAGAAGCGCTGCATGTCTAGAGCCCCGCTCACTATGGTGTTATCCCGGACAGTCCGAGAAAACTCATAATCCCTGAGAGATGGGATCCCCTGCTGTAGACCGAACTGCCTCAAAACTTGGTCATAGCGGTGGAGCTCCACCTCTCCCCTCTCCATCCGTAGCCAACAAACTTGCCTAACGTGAGCCAACTCCTATCCGTCCTCGGCCCACCCTGGGTGCCCTCGCCATGGCCTCCAGGTGATCTGGTCCGGGACAAGGTCATCCAGCAGTCTCCGAGACATCGGAAGGTTGATCCATCACTGTGACCCTCTCCGGAGCCACCAGTAGAAAACTCGAGGCCTCTCCTCATCAATCCCTATCAGAGGAAGCCCTATCGGCCTTCGCACTGCAATGTGCTCCCAGCACCAAACCTATAGGAGCGATGTCATAACTAGACATCGGTCGCCCTTGTACACGACCCCATGTAGGATCCTGTACAATCGGCATAGAACATAGCTGCCCCAAGAGAACCTGTATCCATGGTCTCGCATATCGCAAATCACATCTGCTAGCATCCATGGCACCCTGCACCCGCTCTGGTGGCACAGCAGAAGTCCACCAACCACTCCAGCTAAAACTTGTGTGAGTCTAGATGCCCTAGGCATCTGATGCAACGCCTCGATGTTAACTTCGCCCTTCTCCAAGGTGAATCTCGGGTCACCACACAACCGCCCCATAGCATGGCCCTGATTGGCCATAGGAGTGATCAACCATCCTTGTATGGGGATCCTTAGAATCCTCCATACATCCTCTAGTGTGGGAGTCATCTCTCCTGTTGGTAGCCAAAAATAGGAAGAACCCAGATACCACCTCTCTGCTAGGGCTGTCAGTAGCCCCATGTCTGTCGACACTTGTGGCATTTTTGCCACATGCTGTAAGCTGGCCTATGCCAGCTGATCCTACTCTCCCTATGTAAGAGTGGCCAAATCATCTCTCAAACCTCCATACTTCCATTCCTTTCTCTTTAGCAATCCTCTCTGCAACATAAACAACAATAAAAAACCAATCATTAATAACAATTCAAGTAATTAATAATGGAAGTTAAAATTAGTTCAATTTTACACAAATGATGATATCGCCCACTATTGGACGATATCGTCCCAAATTTGAGCAGATTCGTCTCTGATTTCACAATCCAAAATCATCCCTAATTTGACGAAATCGTCCCCCTTTCATCGATTTCGCCCTTAGATGAAATTGGCGAACTTGAGACGATTTTGTCGAAATCAAGATGATTTTGTCTCGATGACGTCGACGGCCCAAAAACAGTCGCAATGCTAAAAAATTAATCAAAATTTACCTAAAAAGCATGTAAATTCAAATTAAAGCACTTTAAACTAAGTTTAGACTCTTACCCGTAGCCCGCGTCGGACCTCTGTTGATCTGTGCGTCGTCTCCACCATTTTTGCTTTCAAAGCTCTAAAACCAAGAAAAATGAACAGTAAAAATGAATTAGGGTTTTACCCTATTTTTCTTAATTTTATTCAAAAACATAATTAACAACAATTAAAATTTTGCTTTTCTATATTTTTACCTCAAACGTTCGATTTGGGTAAAAACACGAAGGGGGCACCATAGTAAGCTGTCGTATGATTCGACCAAGAATCATCGCCTAAAAATGGGAATAATTTTTTGCTTTCTCGTAGATCGAGAAGAACTCATCTTTAACACATTTTCTTCGGAAAATTCGCTAAAGAGGGGGCAAAATATAGCACCCTAAAATTGGCACAGTGAAATTGTAATAATTACATTTACTTTAGTAAATAATTTAAATTCAAATTTTAACCTCCCAAACCGCCCGTTAATCGTTGGGTAATCCGTTTCCCCATTTTTCATGCCATTTTTAGAGGTTGTTTTGACCGTTTGACAATATCGTCGCCGATCAGACGATATCGCCCCAGATCTGACGATTTCATCTAGGCTAGGACGTCTAGACGAACTTGTCTCAAAACTATTTTTGC